>OW679203.1:13678441-13786950 GCA_940337035.1 Agriotes lineatus | reverse complement strand
CATGAATAATGCAGTACACCATTCTCGATAACCCTTTGTAATTTTTTAAGACGATTCTACCTTAGTTTTATAAAAAAATTGTTTTATCAATAATTGTTATTGAAAATTCAGATACCATGCGAGCCATAGTATGGTATACAAAATGTGTTAAAAATACCTTAAGTAGCGATGAACATAATACATCAAGATATTGAATTTAATTCCCTTGGTCACAGTGCCCATGTAAACATAATTTTAACCAATTGGGAAATTACAGTATTAAATAATTACATTACCAACTCTAAACTTATATATTAAGAACCAGTAGAGAAAAATACTTATCTAACATCGCAGCTTTTCCTATCTCACGTACATATTCAAGCAGGCGAAACACGTAAAATTTTACTAATTTTAATTACATTCTTATCCATAACCTCTTTTACCGTAAGGTAATTATTGTTCAATTCTTGCAAAACTCTCTCTGTTCTTGGCCTGAACCTTTGCTTCCGCAATGTGCTTCCCGCTTATTTAAAATATCTGTTATTTCACTGTTTCTACTTGTTGTTGTTACATAAAAGTTTAGGCCCATTAGTCTTACATCCTTTCTTTTAAAGACCTTGGAAAGGATCATTGATAGGCATCTAACGGAAAGGGTAATAAGAACACACCCATTCCACAGGAATCAGCACGCATACAGACGTGGAAGATCGACCGAAACTGCACTCCACGCTGTCGTGCACAAGGTCGAAAGGGCAATACACTATAAGGAAGTGGCCCTTGCAGTACTTTTTGACATTGAAGGCGCATTTGACAAGGCAAGAACGGCTACAATATGTCAAGCCTTACAGGCCAGGGAAACCCCTCCCGTTCTGGTCAGTTGGGTGAGAACAGCACTGGAGCAAAGAACCGTGACGGCAAACCTAGGGGACTGTTCAGTGAGGGCCAGGGTGACGGGAGGTTGCCCGCAAGGCAGTTGCCTCTCACCTCACCTGTGGTGTCTTATAATGGACGGTCTACTGGGATGCCTAACGGAAGAGGGCTTCTATGCACAAGCATACGCAGACGATGGACTGGTACTTGTTACTGGCAGGTTCCTAAACGTCGTTTGCGATAGAATGCAGGTAGCTTGCAGGATTATTGAAAGATGGTGTGAAGAGAAAGGTCTGTCGGTAAACCCACTAAAGACTGAGATCATTCTCTTCACAAAAAGACGAAAACTTCAGGGTCTGAGGATACCCATTATGTATGGAAGACCACTTGCATTAGTGCAAGAGGTCAAGTACCTGGGGGTAATCCTCGACAGCAAATTAAGTTGGAGGTCGCATGTCGACAGGACGGTGAAGAAGTCGACAACGACCTTATGGCAGTTGCGCAGAGTTATAGGCAGGAACTGGGGGATAAACCCCAAGATTCTGCACTGGCTCTACACATTGGTAGTAAGGCCAAGAGTTCAGTACGGCTCAGTGGTCTGGTGGCCTAGTGTAGAGCGCCCCAGTATTTCCGTAAGATTGGCAAAGGTCCAACGACTAGCCTGTCTCGGAATTACAGGGGCAATGAGGACAACCCCAACAGCCGCACTGGAGGTAATACTGGGACTCCCGGGCCTCGACACTTGGATAAAGAGAGAGGCCATGGCTACCCACCTCAGAATGCGGGATACGGGGCTATGGAATGACCAGGGAGTTCGCACGGGCCATGCTAGGATCGCCGACATGGCTGCTAGAGAAATACCTCTATCAGCCTACAGGGTAACCGAAGCAGAGGACCGGCTAAGGTTAGAAAAAGGTTTCTCTCTCACTATCCCAACAAGGGAACAGTGGGAGCAAAAAAGGGTTAAGCTCCAGTCGAATGCCTTGATATGCTACACGGATGGTTCTCGAGTGGCGGAAAGGCAATCCTCTGGAGCAGGCATTTATATGGAAGGCCGGGGGGTGCAAGAAAGCTATGCTTTAGGAAGATTCACCACGGTATTCCAAGCAGAAGTTTATGCCATCCTATCGGTGGCAACAAGGAACGAGGTCAGGATATCCCCAGAGCAAAAAATTTATATTTGCTCCGATAGCCAAGCCGCACTAAAAGCAATCTTCTCGGCCAGGACAAGATCAGCTCTTGTCCAGGAATGTGGAGATGCTTTAGCCGAATTGGCAAGGGAAAAGGACGTCGAGCTCATCTGGGTCCCGGGACACACGGGGGTCCAAGGCAACGAGAAGGCGGACGAACTAGCCAAACTCGGAGCCGGGGAAACTTGTTTTGGACCGGAACCTTTTTTGGGTATAACAAGGCAGCAGGTCTCAGCAGCCCTAACCGGGTGGGCCTACAAGACCAGCGAGGAAAAGTGGAAAGGATGCAGGGGCTGTCGTCAGGCAAAGTACCACATAGCGGGATTTGATTCAAAGAAATCGGTCTGGCTAATGGGAAGGAGCCGAAGAACCACAAATCTTTTGATAGGGATCTTGACAGGCCACTGTAAACTAAAGAGACACCTAACTCTGATAGGAGTAGAGGAAGATCCCATTTGCCCAAGATGTGGGAGGGACGAGGAAACGTCCTTTCACTACTTGGGAGAATGTGAAGCGTACCAGCGACTGAGGTATAGAACCTTTGGAGCACCTACGCTTCGAATGGAAGAGTTGAACTCCCTATCCTGGGCCGAAATTCTGATCTTCATTAGAAAATCAGGAAGGTTTAAGCAGGGAGAAGAGCCCATCGAAGAGGACGATAATGAAGGCGGTTGAGGGGATGGCATGGGGTTGGCAAAAAGGGCCTATGGTGGCCTACTTGCTAGACTTCGGTCTCCCCACAACTACTACTACTACTTCTACAAGTAAATTAGGTTAACCCAAATTGTTGCGAATTTCTACTTTGAACGGAATAAAACAAATTTGATTTTCAGTTCTCTCAGCTTCTTTTATTGGTAGTCATAAGCCTTAAATAGTTACAGATTTAGCCCGAAGTAATTTCAAAGGCAATTAGGCCAGAAGAATATAACAATTTGATGTAGTTATGAAACGAAAACCAAGTACAAAGTTTGCTGCATCGATTTAACAGCACTGTCAAAACTTGTCTTTACAAAATTCAAATAGAGAGAGAAATAAAGCAATGAACATTTATAATATAAGACAAAAGTATATAAAACCTGCTTGATATCGATCACGATTAGGTATTTGAAACGAGGTAGACACGAACCAATGAGATACCAACTCTAGAAACAGATTCTGGGAACATAGTTTAAGAGATGCAATAAAACCGTATAGTCTTCTCCACGAATTTTATTGTGATAATGTGGGTACCAACATGTTTCGAAACCATACTGGTTTCATCAACAGGCCATAATGATCATATACAGAGGTATAATGTTAACAATGATATATATAATAAAGGAAACCACTTACTGTTATCATTAATAATCGGAGCACATGGTAAAAAGTGAGGTTAAAATTGAAAAAATTGAAAACGTGAATGAAAAAGCTTAAAATACACCACATGTAGAAGTAATTAATTAACCAGCAAACTACATTATAAGAATCATTGTACTGGTTAAAACATAATAATTAAAATTTGAAAATGTACAAAGTGACAGTCATTGAAGATGGCTGCACCGAAGATGAAGTTAAATACAATAAGTAACTTAACCCAAATATAACTCTCCCGAGATTCAATGACAATGAAATTACCAGCCAAGTTCGACAAATTTAAAGACAATAAAGCTAAAGACCAAGTAAGGGACGGACTCAGCAAGAAAATGACTACATTATTTTATACAGGGTGCCCATTTTAAAACTCCTAGGTGGAAGTTCTGTAAATATGCAATACACAGTGCGAAATACATTGAAAGATGAAGTCGAGAGAATACTTACAACATATGAAGTATTATTCAAGGTACCAAAAAAACCATTTCGAGAATGCAACAGAGCTGTAGGTCTCTTAAATATTCTCATGGGAATAATCTAATTTGAATTTAATGGGCGAACTGTAGCTATCGTAACTCTTTTCAGAGTTCACACTTTGCATCTAGGATTTTTTAGAATTGTTAAAACAACAACCAGTTGTAAACAGCTTCTTCCAACTACATGATGTGAAACTACAATTTCCAGAATGCAACAGAGTTGTAGGTCTCTTAAATGTCCTCATTGAAATAATCTAATTTTAATTTAATGAGCGAACTATAGCTATCGTAACTTTTTTCAGAGTTCACACCTTGAATCTGGGATTTTTTTAGAGTGGTTAAAACAACCACCAGTTGTAAACAGCTTCTTCCACCTACATGTGAAACTACAATTTCGAGAAAGCAACAGAGTTGTAGGTCTATTAAATGTCCTCATGGAAATAATCTAATTTTAATTTAATGGGCGAAGTGTAGCTATCGTAACGCTTTTCAGAGTTTACACTTTGAATCTAGGATTTTTTAGAGTGGTTAAAACAACAACCAGTTGTAAACAGCTTCTTCCAACTACATGATGTGAAACTACAATTTCGAAAATGCAACAGAGTTGTAGGTCTCTTAAATGTCCTCATGCAAATAATCTAATTTTAATTTAATGGGCGAACTGTAGCTATCTTAACGCTTTTCAGAGTTCATACATTGAATCTAGGATTTTTTAGAGTGGTTAAAACAACAACCAGTTGTAAACAGCTTCTTCCAACTACATGATGTGAAACTAGAATTTCGAGAATGCAACAGAGTTGTAGGTCTCTTAAATATCCTCATGGGAATAATCTAATTTTAATTTAATGGGCGAACTGTAGCTATCGTAACGCTTTTCAGAGTTTACATCTTGAATCTAAGATTTTTTAGAGTGGTTAAAACAACAACCAGTTGTAAACAGCTTCTTCCAACTACATGATGTGAAACTACAATTTCGAGAATGCAACAGAGTTGTAGGTCTATTAAATATCTTCATGGAAATAATCTAATTTTAATTTAATTGGGCGAACTGTAGCTATCGTAACGCTTTTCAGAGTTCACACCTTGAATCTAGGATTTTTTAGAGTGGTTAAACAACAACCAGTTGTAAACAGCTTCTTCCAACTACATGTGAAACTACAATTTCGAGAATGCAACAGAGTTGTAGGTCTCTTAAATATCCTCATGGGAATAATCTAATTTTAATTTAATGGGCGAACTGTAGCTATCGTAACGCTTTTCAGAGTTCACACATTGAATCTAGGATTTTTTAGAGTGGTTAAAACAACAACCAGTTGTAAACAGCTTCTTCCAACTACATGATGTGAAACTATAATTTCGAGAATGCAACAGAGTTGTAGGTCTCTTAAATATCCTCATGGGAATAATCTAATTTTAATTTAATGGGCGAACTGTAGCTATCGTAACGCTTTTCAGAGTTTACATCTTGAATCTAAGATTTTTAGAGTGGTTAAAACAACAACCAGTTGTAAACAGCTTCTTCCAACTACATGATGTGAAACTACAATTTCGAGAATGCAACAGAGTTGTAGGTCTATTAAATATCTTCATGGAAATAATCTAATTTTAATTTAATGGGCGAACTGTAGCTATCGTAACGCTTTTCAGAGTTCACACCTTGAATCTAGGATTTTTTAGAGTGGTTAAAACAACAACCAGTTGTAAACAGCTTCTTCCAACTACATGATGTGAAACTACAATTTCGAGAATGCAACAGAGTTGTAGGTCTATTAAATATCCTCATGGAAATAATCTAATTTTAATTTAATGGGCGAACTGTAGCTATCGTAACGCTTTTCAGAGTTCACACCTTGAATCTAGGATTTTTTAGAGTGGTTAAAACAACAACCAATTGTAAACAGCTTCTTCCAACTACATGTGAAACTGCAATTTCGAGAATGCAACAGTTGTAGGTCTCTTAAATGACCTCGTGGGAATAATCTAATTTTAACAGTAAAATACAATTTCTGAAGGAGTTCAAGCACTAATCGGGTAGAAGGCTTTGTTTGTATGTCAAAGATGGGCGAGCTGTAGCCTTAACATATTTTTCCAGTGTTCGGATATTGAATCTAGCGTTTTCTAGAGTGGTTAAAGCAATTAACAGTTGTAAATAGCACTTTCTTACTACTGTAAAACTGCAACTTTGAAAAAGCTGCAGAGTTATTAGCCGTCTTTTATAGGTTGCATATATAGCAAATAACCAATAAACTGTCGTTTTTACAATCTTCTTCAGAGTTCGGACCTGGAAGCTATCATTTTCTAGAGTAGTTAAAGCAACGACCAGTTGTAAATAGATTTTGCCATTTACTTGTCAATTTACGACTTCGAAATTGTTAGGGAGTTATTACCTATCTCTTCAAGGTCCTCGTTGACATAATACAGTGTTACCAGTACAAAATCACTTCTGAATCACTGGTTACAAAGCTTTACATATATAACAAAGATAGACAAACTGTATTCGACAACACCTTCTTCAGAGTTCAGTCCTTCGATCTAACATTTTCTAGCGTGGGCAAAGCAATGACCAGTTGTAAATATCATTTTCCAATTACTTGTACAAATACAATATGAATGCTACTAAGTTAGCCGTCTTTTAAATGTGCTTATTGGAATAATATAGGTTTAACAATAAATTATCCTTTCTTAAGTAGTTTAAGCATTAATCGGATGTAAAGCTTTGCATATATGAACGATGGGCGATCTATTGCCTTCATTATGTTTTCCAGAGGTCAGACAATGACAGAATTTTCTCGAGTAGTTAAAACAACGATCAGTTGTAAGTAGCATCATGCAACTGCTTGTCAAATAACACTGCTACAGAGTTATTAGCCGTCCTCATGAAAGTATCGTAGTATTAAAAGTGAAATTTCATTTCTAAACGAGTTTAAGCACCAAGCTAAGATGGGCGAGCTGTAGCCATCACAACCTTTTCCGAAGTGAAGATCTTGGATCTAGCGTTTTCTAGGGTGGTTAAAGTAACGACCAGTTGAAAATAGCATCTTAGAACTACTTGCCAAACAATTCCATTTTATTAGTCTTCCCTGTAACATAGGATAGTTGTAGTCCCAACAACCCTTTACAGGGTACGCACCTTGTACCTTCACAATCGACTACTATATAGAGTTATTACAGTAATATCATTATGATCTGGTAGTAAATAGGTTGTTTAAAATGCTTACCGGGTTACAACTTCAGGACGCTGCAGCTTTCTGAGTTTGTTCTTTAAGGCCTATCTATCCATCGAGTTGTACCGTTTTTCATAGAAAACAAATAAGGGTTTGAAGATACCATTAAAGTTGTAATCTTTATTTTCTTCAGTTTTTGGGTAGGTTGCTGCGACTAGACGAGATGTACCCATTCTCGATCTCGATCTCGAAATTCTCAAAAGTTGATCCTCTTTGACGGCCGTGACTTCTGTAATAGCACATTCTTTCTTATCAATGAGTTAGAATAGCCAACTGCCCAAGTCACCACGGAATGGCTTTTAAAACAGCACTCAGTGTGGTTAGAACAAGCTCTCAGATTATACGAAGAGTAGAGAAGAAGATATCTACCATAGCCATTTATCTACATCTTGATTTGCTAGTTCTTCTTGGTCCTGTTAATTGGCTATAGATTTTATACGTCTTTCTTTATTTCTGCTTCTACATGGTGGTGCATTATTAATTTTAATTCATTATGTTAGTTCTAATTCAACCATTTTTTCGTCTAATTTTTTAAGGTTATTTTCTCCCTTCTTTCAGGTATCCATGGAACAAATAATTATCTGCTTCATTATTACCCTCTCTATTTTTATTCTATTACCTAACTGTTAATGTTTCACAGAAAATTACTATCAGAGGGTTATTTACTGTCGTGTAGAACTAGGGACATGGCCACACTAAGTGTAACTATAGTACCTAACTAGCAGTTTACATGTTTGATTGTTTTCTTGCCCAGACAATGAATAGTCCCGCATGTCGACATTTTTCAAAGGATTCCCATGTCCGTAAGCGGTTTGCAGCAACATTGACGGTTGTCTTCTATTTCTTGCTCATGACCAATTACAAATACAAGCACTTTTCTGGGTTTTCAAGGGGTTACAAAGGAATCCTTGGGTATAAATGGCATAAGAATTTATCGAACTCTTTAAGTTGTACAGGGTGATCATCTGCTGAGGCTAAGTTATTGGCTGCTGTAGGAGCAAACATAGTTACTCCCAAAAGACATGGTGAAATATTAGTTAGATAGTTGGTTTTAACTGCTGAAGTAATTCGTGCGGTCAACAGCTCAAGAATGTACTACGATAACGCTTTAGGTCATCGATATAGTTTCACAATACTATTCAGCAAAATCCATTTACAAATCACGTGAACTAAGTGCAACGTTTTCCTTAAATATTAATTTTTGCTTACCTTTACCTATTCGGCCATTACAAGGTTGATAGATGTTTGCGTTAATTCTGTTAATATAGCCGTATTAAAGTTGACGATTTTATTCACTCAACATCAACAAGGGCATGCTTTTTAAGTCAACATTTCTTGGTCTCTGAGACTGGAGACCAGCATAACCTTCTACCCTCATCCAGGAGATCGCTTTCCAAACCATAATTACTTGGTCTCTGAGGGTGGAGACCGACGAGCTCATATTATTAACATCTACTACAAAAAGTCATTGATACTTGGAATCTAAATGAATAAGAACTCAGTAGCTGAATAGGCAACGTTTTTGAGAATGGTAGCTATAATTTTGGCTTTGGGTACATAACATTGTATTTTTGATGAATTAGGCGGTCTAAGTTTTACGAACATTAAATAAAGAAAAGTTATATGAAAAAATTTTAGGCCTTTGTTTTATGCCCACTCACGTGTTAAAACAAAAACGTGTTACTTCCGACTTGCAGGCGTATCTTATAGGCCATATTACAACGACTCCGCATTTCCTCTAATTTTTCAGTCCACGTGGAGCTGGCCGGTATTCTTTATTTTAATTAAATAATTAAAATTGCATTGTCTACTGGAGCTTTAGATGTTGGTAGGGAATGTTGTTCTGCCATTTTTCTCTCTGGCCCCGCATTTCGCGAAAAGCCGCGACCTGGCAGTTTTTCATTTCCGACTTTTCATGTCCGCTCGGCCAGGTAGGGCCGGCAGTTCGGCGGAATTTGGAAGCCGCTTCATTTGCGCTACAAAAAGAGGACAAACTTAACGCGCTTAACAGCGAAACAATCAACCTGTTACGGCCCTAGTCGTCAAAGCAATTTGCCATAAATGCAATTGCGCAAATTGGGGAGCGCTCCACGTCCGCGTTTTTCCAGGGCGCCTTCGGCGGGGGGACAAGGATAGCGCACCAGCGGTCCTAAACGACCAGTTGCTTAACATTCATTTGGATAGTGACCGCGACTCAACATTTTTGCAATAAAAACAACTGAACTGGAAAATTAAATTTCGTAAATGCCTCATACGCATTAGTTTTTGTTACAGTTTGCTCGTTTTTGCCACCGTTCTGTATTTAGTCGATATTTGCGCCAAATTAGACCTCGTTAGATGGATGAAATTGCTCGAGTTACACGAAAAATGGGGCGTTACGTAGCTCGCCTAAGAATTATCTAAAAGGCAAATTTATTCCCTTTGTTCAAAACATTTGACCCATTCGACGAAAACTATGTCTAGAAGTACTCAATAGGTGATAGCGAAGGTTGGTTGTGCCGCAGTCATTTACAGGGTATCAGAAAAAAGTTTTCTAACAGATAAAACTATATTTCTTATATTTAATATTTCAAGAGTGTGTAGATAGACTCTCAAAGGTAATGTTATTGTGGTATTTGAACATTAATGTAACCTCCAAATATCCCCTAAAAATAAATTATACAATAAACCATATTTTTTACTTCAAATACCCTAGGAAACCCTTAAAACAAGTATTAAAAAGCTGATTTATAAAGAACTAATCCGTTCTTGAATTTTTACTTTCCTCGTCTGAAAGACGAAGGAAGTATTGTAATCACGAAAAAATCACCTTCCGAGGTTTCTTCAAATCTTCACGTTTCAGGGTCCCTAGATGACGAAAAACAGGTTTTCTCAATTCCGTCTGTCTGTCTGTCTGTCTGTCTGTCGGCGGTATAACTCAAAAAATATTTGTCGGAGGAAGACGATATTTTGCATACCTACGTATTATATATATACCTGGAAGGAAACCGGAAAAACTTGAAAAAAATCAAGTTTTATTTATTTTTCATTCAACTTAGTAATATAGGATTTCCCAATAGGAACGATATGTTTTTAAAACGTCATAGCAACCATATCTAAAATTTTAGAAATCTCACTAGCTGTCATTTGTTTTTAGTATAGTTTGACAATTCATCATGTCAAAATACATGCTTCAACAACGTTTGGTTATTATCCAAAAAATTTATTACAAGAGAGAAAAGTTTGGTGAGTCCGTAATCTCCAGAAATGGAACTGTTAATTGGCCCACAAGAAGTTGTGATTTAACACCTTTGGACTTCTTCTTGTGGGGTTATTTAAAGTCGTTGGTCTATGCCAATAAACCTTGAACTATTGACGCTTTGAAATTGAACATCGAACGCTGCATTAATGAAATTACACCTGATGTATTGCACAAAGTTACCGAAACTTGGGTTCATCGGATTAGATCCTGCAAACGACGCCGAGGTGGACATTTGAATAATGTGTTATTCAAAATATAATTGTTATAAGGTGTACTATAAAATAAAGAAAAAGTTTTGCTTTTGTCTCAAATATTTTGTATTTTATTTAATTTTAAAAACATATCGTTCCTTTTGGGAAACCTTTCAGATACAAGTAATAATTTGTACATAGTGCAGGCTTTATTCTTACCAAAAATGGGAGCCAATAGATACAGAATAACGTTTTTACGATACAAAAATGAGACACAAATTAGCGCGTTACTAAATATAGCTGCGACACAGAAATGCGAGAGGTCGGTACTTCGTAGCGCAGGTAGAAATTGCCCAGCTTTTTACTAATTTTACAAAACGTGGGCTGCACAAGCAGTCCGCCTGCCGTTCGAATCCGACCACCGGTAACGTTTTTTTATTTGAAAATGTATTTAATTTATTAGAAACGTGAAGATATTTTCCTTCTAACTTAATTTGATTTTTAAAATTATTTATTGTCACAATGTCGACGAGGGAAGTTCTGGGTAAAGCCTTTTACAGATTTTTTAAGTTTCGAAGGTTTTCATTTGAGGTATTGCAAATTTGAATGGCCTCCCCAATTAAAATTTATGAAAAAGTGAATACGATTACGATGGTTCTTAAACACATTATATTTATGAATTTAAAAAAAAATTGTTAAAAGCTAACGCTTTGCGACAAAAGTGAGATTATGTGATCCAATTTTAATAAAAAAGACACGATTTTTTAGTAGATGTTACTGATTGTAAATATCTATGTTAACTTAGAAGTAATATGTCAGTTTAGTTAGTGGGTAGCACTAATGTTAGCTTACAAACAGATTTTTCTATAATGAAGTAATATCTACGATTTAGGTTTTCTTAGCCTGATCACATAGTCATGGTGTGCAATTTTATTTAGCTGTAGTAGCAATGTAGTATTTGATGTTTCATAGCTTAGCTTTGCATTTAAAGTTGCTTTAAGTATTCAAATTTGTTAATGTACGAAGTTAGCGACCTGAAAACAGCTTCCTTAACTTTCACAATTTCAAATGTGTTTGGAACAATTCCCACTGAATAGTTTCATGCAGAGGTAATTAAGAACGCACAAGTCAAATTTGACACTACCTTGAAGTCATAACAAACCTTTATAGTGAAATGTTAAAAATGTATAAGCATTGCAGTTGTCAAAAGTTAAAATGTTTATATTTGCTTAAATTAAGCTAGACGGTCAGTATAATTTTCTAGTTGGGTTCTGTAAGGCTACAGTAAGTTTTGATATATTTTAAAGTGGTTAATTAGCTAAAATGTGTTACTGGAATTTAATAATGTGTCAAGTTTTAATTCGAAAGTAATATTTTTGGTTTGGTTTGATACTGAAACTTAGGGAACTTAAAGAGCAATTTAATGCCTTAGTTCATTTTTGACTAACATAGGGTATAAAGAAAGTAATATGCAAAATTGGAATTTGATACATTTCTGCAAGTTGTTGCTTTGCTCTGATTCGCCAGATTTAAAATGCCAAATTAATATCATCCAATCAAATGGGACAATTTAAGAACAAACAACGCAAGAAAACAAGAGCACACATCACAATGAATTACAACAATAATAAAAATATTTCTAAACATGTCAAGTGTAATTGGCAAGTGTTCTCTCAAGTGTTCAATTTCTTCGTGTAAGTGCAACGAAAAGAATTAAAGGTTTGGTTACGATAGGCTAACTTAAAAAACAAAAGGAGGGTAAAGAAACACATCACTTTACTATTTTCAAATAAACAAAATATCTGTGAAATCGTAAAATTTTTAGGCCTTACCTAAGATAACAGACTAACTTGGAAAGCACATGTTGACAATCTGTCAATTAAGTTATCAAGAACGATCTATGTAATTAGACAAATAAAAAAATCGAGTTAGCTTATATGCTGCCATTATTGCATACCAAGCATTATTTCATAGTCTGATAAACTGGGGTACCTCTACACATATTAAAAAAAATCATCGTACAAAAAAGAGCCTTGAGAGCGGGGGCGAGTCAGTTAGACAGTTGTAAACCATTGTTTAAAAAATATAACGTATTTTATTTTATTTTATCCCGCACCCCGTCAACAGCCGTTAGGCCAATTATAGTATAGGCGTCACTGTACATTTTATGGGGACTTCCAAGCCCACTAACGACTGTCATGATGTTATTATGACAACTGGGACTAACTTTTTTCCGTGGCAGCCGTACCACGAGGTGCCGGGAGAAGCAGCCGTGGAACTCCCGTCCAAGTTCTGACCAGAGACAGCGTTGCTTAACTCTACTGATCGAACGTGGACGCTGATATATTAATAACAAAAGCTGATAAATCAGAAACTACAGTTTTAATTAACAAAACTGATTACATCAATAACATGATGGATCTTTTAAATGACACAGAAACTTATAGTAAAGAAAACAAAGATCCTACAAACAAACTTCAAAATTTTAATAACAAAACTTTAAAATATTGGAATGACAATAATTTTATAGATAATAACACTTATAGAAAATTAATAACTCATAATGGACTACTACCAAAAATTTATGGTTTACCTAAATTACATAAAAACAACTACCCTTTACGACCAATAGTAGCTTCATATATGAGCCCATTATATAAATTATCCAAATATTTTTCAGATATTCTAATTAATGTTACCCAAAAAAAAACAAATATAGTGTAAAAGACTCATGGACGTTTAAAAAATTTATTGATACAATAACAATTTCAAAAGATCATGTTTTATTCTCCTTAGATGTTGTATCACTTTATACAAACATTCCAATAACTTTAGCCATCAAAACCGTAGAACAATTTTGGTGTCAAATAGAAAAATTTACCAATATTCCTAAACAAGAATTTATAGAAGTAGTTGAATATATTTTACAATCTACGTATTTTTCTTTTAATTATCAAACATACAAACAGAATTTTGGTGTTGCAATGGGTCAGCCTTTATCTAGTACTATTGCAGATTTGGTATTACAAAAAATTTAATCTGAAATTTTAATTAACTTAAACGAAATTAGTTTTTATAAACGATTTGTAGATGACATAATTATTTGTACTAATAAAAACCAAATAAACAAAATTTTTAAAACATTTAATAACTACCACCCAAGATTAAAATTCACAATTGAAAATAAAAATATAAATAAATCCATAAATTTCCTTGATCTAACTTTAATAAGAACAGAAAATAATAATATTGAAACGAATTGGTATAGAAAAGAAACTAAAACTGATAGATACTTAAACTATAATTCTCAAACATCTATAAAATGTAAAAGAAGTGTAATTAATAGCTTAATTGACCGTGCAATTTTATTATCTTCAAATAAATTTCATATTGATATTATAAAAATTAAGAAAATATTATTAAAAAATAATTATCCTATTGAGTTCATTAACACCAACATTAAGAAAATAATAAATACAATTAAAAATAATAATACAAATAATAATGCAACTATCAATTTATACCTTAACTGTTTAGGACAAGAATTTAATAACAATCAAAACATTAAAAATCCATTTTACATTTCCATCCCATACATACCAAAACTATCACAACCTTTAAGTAAAATATTAACAAACAAAAATAATTTTAATATTTTTTTTAAAAATTACAATACAATAGGAAATCAATTTTTTAACAATCTACATGATGAAACAAACATTCAATCTGAATCAAATATTGTTTACCAAATTAATTGTAATAATTGCAATGCTAAATACATAGGACAAACAAAACAAAATCTAAAAAAAAAATTAACTCAACATAAAAATTCTATAAAAACAAAAATTTTGAACCCAAATAAACCAAATACTGCCCTCTCTGATCATGCAGTTGATAATTATCATAATTTTAATTTTAACTCACCTAAAATATTGCAAAAAGAAAATATTTTACAAAAACGCCTTATATATGAAATGATTGAAATAAAAAAAATAAAAATTCTATTAATTACAAAACCGACATAGAAAATCTTCATTCCATTTACTATAACCTTATCTAAATTTTCTTCTATAATTAACAAAGAAAACAAACTATATAATTTAAAATACACTTAATATCAAGAGATCTTTTACAATAAAATTTTTGTATCAAGTTATACCTTTAAAATAAGAAAATATTGATTTCAAATTGTGACATCTGACATTTTATATCTACGAAATCTTTTTAAATATTCTTTTCAAGTTATATTGTAAGAATTATTATTAATCTTAGAACATTGTACAACTTTACAATCTCAAAATTTCAATCGACATTACATTGTATATAATATACATTGTTCAAGTGTTCTAACCTTAATCTCATTTTCCTTTTAGTCTATTGTATTCAACGTAATGGGTATTTTCTGAGGAAGTCAGCTGAGCTGACGAAACGTCAAATATCTTATATATATTTCTAAAAGTCCTGACTGACTGACTCATCAACGCCCAGCCCAAACCCTTGGACCTAGAAAGCTGAAATTTTGCACAGAGGTTCCCTTTATGATGTATACAAGGAATAAGGAAGGATATTTCGAAATTCAACCCCTAAAGGGGTAAAATGGGGGTTCCAATTTTGTATGGAAAAATAATATTAAATAGACATTTCGACTTGAAACTTCGTAGGAGTACTCCTAAAAACAAATAAGCAAACACGTATTTCGTGATTTTCCGAAAATCAACCCCTTAGGGGGTGAAATGGGGTAAGTAAGCCTAAAAATCGATATGGGTGTCGTTATTGAGGTTTATTGGGACGTTGATTGCGAAAATGGCATTTATTTTTAAGTCCAAGACGGTGAACATGACATAAGGGAAGAAACGGGACGGGACGGGACTAGACTGGACGGAACGGGACGGACTGGACGGGTCGGGACTGAGCGGGACGGTACTGGACGGGAAGGGAAGGGACGGAACGGGACGGGACGGGACGGGGCAAAGCGGGACGGGGCGGGGCGGGGCGGGACGGACGGGACGGAAAGGGAAGGAAAAAGATGGGATGGAAGGGGAGGGGATGGGATGGAAGAGGAGGGGCGGGACGGGACGGGAAGGGACGGGACTGGACGGGAGGGAAAGGGGCGGGACGGGACGGGAAGGGTCGAGACGGGGCGGGGTGGGGCGGAACATTATTTAATACACAAATAACGAACCTCGCGCGAACGAAGTCGCGGGTAAAAGCTAGTATTATTATAAGAAGATAATTAGCTGACTAATTTTCCTAAAATATATTGAATATACCTAAAAGACAGCTGTTATAAACAAATATAATTTTAAATAATTTTATGTTAGTGTTGCATGTCAACTTATTGTTATGTGTTTAACTTCAAGGACCCCAGAGAACCGGTAATTTTAATTTTATTTTATGTATGTAAAAATTTTTGTGAGTTAATTAACTTAAAGGGTTTGAAAAACTTATTTATTGTGGATTTTTTGTAATACATAGTAACCAACCCCACAACAATGTGTAAGAATGCTCTTTAATGTGATTTACAATTGACATTGAGATTGCCGACGAATTTTCTCGGGTATGAAGCTTGTATGGTAGCTTGCAGGATCTTTTTTCTGTAATGAAACCTTCCGAACCGTGACGAGTAGTCTAAAATATATGATTCGAAGGGCCGAATTTGTAATTTCATAAAAAAGTATAACAACTAAAGTAGATTTTGTAGGGTATTGGCTAGTATTGGTTTTATATTGCTCACATAAATTATAATG
Organism: Agriotes lineatus; assembly: GCA_940337035.1. Lineage (NCBI taxonomy): Eukaryota > Metazoa > Arthropoda > Insecta > Coleoptera > Elateridae > Agriotes > Agriotes lineatus. The sequence goes on along the minus strand of OW679203.1, from coordinate 13,770,682 downwards.
TAATTATTGTAGAAAAAGTGACTAAATGCTCTATGTCTATATTTTTACAATTTAAAAATCTAAAATGTGTTAGCAAATGTTAATTATTATAAGTATGTGAAAGCTTCACCAAGGAAACTTTTCCTGCAGGTAGCTCTATGGAATAAAAAGCTGCACACTCGCTAAGACAAAGCGAAACATACAAGTCGGTCGTATTTTCCGAAAACAGGGGAAGCACTTCCAGCGCCTTCCTCGACTTGGCGTAACCGGCGGAAAATGCAGTCGGTACAAGATTGCGCGATACAGCAGCTAATAATAAGCAGAGGTGCTTCCTTCTCCTCCAATTCACTTTCCCTGCCTTTAAGTCACTATACTAATTGTAAAATAAATCAATGAGACAATAGCTTGCAGTGAAACATGTTTCCTTTGGAGTTGGAGGGAATAGCGAACGATAGGGCGAGCGAGACGGGCGATCGGCGCGGGCGCTAGACAAGGACGCGCTCAGGAAGCCGGGTAATATATTGGAAGTAAATTAACCTTTGATAGACCTTTACTATTATCGGAAAATTAATGATGTGTAAATTAAGACAAATTTATTATTTATCGGGATAATTTCCCTAATATTCGGTCTTGGGCCTAACGACCTGTTCCGAACCGGAAATATAGGTTGCATTTTATGCAACAGTTGATGTAACCACTCGTTTGTGCAAAGAAGTTGAAACTGTACCTGGGAACAGAAAAATTAAGCCAGAGTGGTTCTAACTGTGAAATAATCAGTCTATTTCATTAACCTTCCACATCTAAGATTCAACTTATATTGAGCCAATATTTCATAAATAATTCACTCTAACTAATTAATTGAAGACATTTTTTGGGGAATTTTTGCTGAATCTAACTAGATGATTTGAATTATTATTTAATGTGAATTATATAACTCAGGCATTTACGTCTTAAAAATAATGTCACTTGTATGTATAATATGAATCAAGTATGTAAGTTAGATAATTTGATTTATCATTTTTCTATATGAAATCGAGTTGGTTGTCTTGGAGATTACATAAACAAATTAATTGTCTTTCCAAAATGGACAAAAACGTTTGTACTTTCAAATTGGGAAAAATAAATGCAATTTTGCCAGTAAAAGTGTTAATTTGCCATTTTATTGGGTAATCACATACATTTAGAAAATATAATCTTTGTGATACGTAAGAAAAGCGCCCAACGCACAGTGGTCATCCAAAGGCAATACTTGAGCACGAATGTGTCTTTAAAGCTGCTTGAAGGATAGGACCTTGAGGATATCACACGGAAGGAGCTGGGATTCCGTGTTCTGCGCTTGAAGTTGCGAATTTGCCGACGCAAAGGAGACTACGAGGTTACCGGGCTGTGTTGAGCCTGAAGGAAGTGACGCTTTAACAAGAACAACCATCAAACCCCGTTCCAGCTCTCCAGGCATTGCCATGGGCCACCTGCAGATCACTTCTGAGAATACATGTAAACAAAAAGGCACCTAAAGAAAGGTGGCCAACCTTGTTGGAATAGCAATGCAAGTTAGTATTTATAGGAAGCTAGCAAATCTATGATTTATCTGTGAACTACTGCTAAAATGTAATAAAGTGTTTTCGCCGAAATGCGGTGGAGATCTGTATAACCGACACTCTATATTTGTAGATAAAGCTAACACTTAGTACTACACTTCATTATTAAAAAACAATACTTACGTCCACATGTATCTCAGTATTAAAGTCGCTAAAAAGTGCGTTTGCGGGCACTCCGAGGTAAACAGTTACGATCTACCCAGAAATGTTTCGTCAAAAAAAAATCGTCCTGTACAAAACGAATTAGTATTATTATTTTCCATTGCAGCTAAGTGATATTTTATCGAATTAGAATAATCTTTCAATTAATAACTGGAAATGGTTTGCATATTATCAGGCCAACTCGGCGAGGACAATACGATGGTGGAAACAGAAGTCGAATATCTCTTCTGGTTTTTGAGCTACAGCACAGCACAGCACAGTTTTTTTGTTTTTCAAAATATCACTGTTTATGTATATTAATCTAATCTAGTCAGAACTAATGTGTCACCTACTCTGCAGTATTGAGTTGCTACCTAAAACTTTGTTTTTGCTACCCTCGCTGAGGGCGAAGTAAGTATTGTAATATTGAAAAATCACCTTGCGATATTTTTTTCAGATCTTCACGCTTCGATGTCCCTAGACGACGGTCTAAAAGTCAATATGTCCAAAACACAGATAATGGCGAACCTTGTTCAAAATAACAAAATCTCTATTGAGGGTGTCTGTGTAAAACAAGTTCCAGTTTACAAATATCTGGGCCACAAAATACGCATCATTAGAAAAAACCAAACAAATGAATTCAAGAGATGGATAAGACTGACATGGGCTGCGTTTGGAAAATTAAAAGATATATTTAAAGTAGAACTACCAGTATATAATCAGTGTGTGCTTCTGCTACATACGTATGGTGCGGAAACCCCTAGTTTGACGCGGAGGGCAATACATATAATTGAGCACAGCGTAAGTTGGAACGGTTTGTGCTAGGCATTTCACTACTCGACAAAATGCCAAACTACATCATAAGACAGAGAACGAAAATCCAGTATATCGTAGAAAGAGTCGCCATTCTGAAGTGGAACTGGGCTGGTCATCTGGCTAGAACAATAGACGGACGGTAGGGTTAAAGAGTGGCGACCTAGAGATGAACCTTTCAGAAGCAGAGGACGTCTGTCAACCAGGTGAACTAACGACATTAAACGTATATTCCCAAACTGGATACAGGTAGCCCAACATCGGGATCGATGGCGCAAGTTAATGAAGACCGACCTCTAGCAGTGAACAAAACAGGTTGACATACGATGAGATTACGAAAAACACGTTTTCTCAATGCTGTCTGTCTTTCTGTCCATCTGTTTGTCCGTCTGTCTGTCCGTTTGCCTGTCGGTTTATGTGTTGGCGGTATAGCAAAAACGATTTGTTGGAAAAGACTATATTTTTGATATGATTTATGTTTACCTGTTTCGAAATCAAATATAACTCCAGTTAAATATATTGCCACGGTTCTTTTGTGACTTTAGTTTAATTTAGTTGATATGAATAATTTTCTCTCAAGGTTCTATCACGTTATATTCTATCTTTCCTTGCTTGGTTCACAGCTAGCATGCATTTGTAAACAAATCAATTGTTCGACCCTCAATCTCGTTGGGTTACTTCAGAAATGTAATTAGGACATACCTACACAAATAGAACACACTATAAATATGAGGCCATTAAAATTTATTGGTTATAAATCTGTACTTTTTGAAATGTTTATAGTTTTAATCCAATTAGAGTTAGTAAATTTTATTTTAAATAATTAATACTGTATGTTTACATGCAGATTAATTTAATGTTTATTTTTAAATTGTTTTATAAACATTTTTGCTTAAACACTGTTAACTTTGCTTTCCTTTAATTTTCACTCAGATCTGGTATTTTTATTATTATCTTTGATTTTCACTTACATTCTGGTTTTTTATCTTCGAGCTCAATTTATCTCAATCGACATAATGAACTTGCATCTACGGCAAGAACTGCTTTGCAGCGTCGTCATCAACGCCTGTTAGTTATGCTACACGCATGTCACCAACATCTTCATATTTCTTAGACCAAACTTTTATTTTATTTTATACAAAATACTTTTTCTTTCATATACCAGTATTTCTTTTTAATATAAATGAATTGTTATACTTTTAGCTTGATTTTAAAGCTGGTGTTATTTTAATTCAAAATTTTACACCCCCAATTTGTTGTTATTTATTATATTCTTCAAAGCCTTCAAGTCAAATATAAAAAAATAGATTCCTACTTTTTAACCATTGCGAAATTTAGCTAAACATGTCATATTTTAGGTTAACTAATTCTCAAATTTGCCTGCCTCCAATTATTATGTATGATTGTGCAACAATAACCTCTTTATACGACAAAATGTAAGAAACAAACTTATGTTTTACCTTTCTAATAATATTTATTTTTGCAGATAATCACTGTCTAACGTAACAACTTAGTTTAAAATTACAGGTATCAACCAAATTTGCATTACATTTGCAATCAACGAATGGAGAATTAGCTGGTATTGTTTACAATTTCACATGTAATTAATAACTATGATTCTTTCTGATTTTTGTTTCAGTAATGGACAGTCAAAATTTTCTGAAGAAAAATAATAATAGAATTTTTAATGATAGAACTGCACTGCTGGACTTCCGTATCTTTTTTATTTGTATTATAATTTAGCTGCACGTTAATTATATTTTATATAAAATGCATTGCCATTGTAAGACGATATCAATATACAGGGTGAGCATTTTAAAAGAATAAAATTCTGTGTAATTTTATTTTAAGTCGAGAACTGTTAGTTAAATAAAAGTAACATTTTTCACGGCTAGGACGCCAACCTTTTAAAGGTCTTTGGTCCTCTCTACAATTTTTGCAATTCCTTTTTGTCATCAGCTTTCGTTCTTCATTTTCGCATTCTTAAATATCTTCAGTCTTCTCCCACGTCTTCAAATCACCTCCTTCTAGTCTTTTCTCTTAAACGTCTTCCTTCTGGTTTCTTCTCCAATGCTGTTTCGTCTCGTTTCATTTTGTACAGATGGTCCAACTATACCAACCGATGATGTTTTATTATTGCCACAGTATTAGGTTTGTTGTACAATTTCTTGATTTCTTCTTATCCTGAATAACGGCATCAGTTACTGTGTCCAACATTTTCCAAAAAAATTTCCGTTCAAGAATTAGTAGCCATATGTTGTCTTCTTCCTTTAATAATAATAATAATAATACTAATACCCACGTCTCTAATGCATTATCGTACTGTTGATCGTATTATAGTCCTGTAGATCTTCAGTTTAGCTTTCCTAGAAAGATTGCGGAACTTAATTTGTTTTTGTAGAGAATAATAGCATCTGTTTCGTGCACACTCCTTGCCTCTATACCAGCTTTGGTGTATTTGTTTCCTTCAAACTGCTTACTAATAGATATTTAAGGCGCTCTACTCCTTCAAAGTGCTTGTATTGCTTCAGTTTGTCTTCTCATTTCTTTTCTTCTCTGCAACATTTACTTATTTATTTGAACGTTTCTCCGTTTCCTTCTATTATTCTTTGGACGTGGTTGTAAGCGCCTTTGCTGTTCTTGGCAGGATTACAACATCATCAACATAAGTCAACTATTGTATTGACCTATTATACAGTGATCCTCCGGAGTTGTATGTAATAGCTCTAATGCGTTGCTCTAATACTATTGTGAATAGAGACGTTGATAGATAGTGAGCGTCCCACTCTGAGGCCTTTCTTGGTTTCAAAATCTTGTGACGTAGTTAACCATAACTTTATTTTATTTCGAGTGTGTTGCACTGTCATCAATGTCAATTTACTTAGTTTATCTGGGATCTCTAATACTCTCATTGCAGCCTCCAGGTAATTTCGTTTCTCACTACCATATGCCTTTCGGAAATCTATATAAAGCTGATGCACGTTGATTCGTAACTCTTTTCTAAGGTTATTCTTAGTGTGGAAATGTGGTTTGATGTTGATGTACACTTCCTGAAATCACTTTGATAGTCTTCTAGGATTTTTTCTGTGAACTGCTGGATTTTTTCTGCTAAACACTACACTAAGTAGGGCAATTACCGCATTTTAACTTTTCTTCTTTTTTGTAAATTTGGCTTATCGAGGAATTATTTCATTCTGTTGGCATCTCTTCCTTTTCCTATATTCCCTTATCAGCTCTTCGTTTAATTCACCTTGAACTAGTTCTTCGTTGTCTTTAATATTATATATTTTTTATTTCTGTATTGTGGGAGCTTCAATATTTATCGGAACCCCGTATAGTTGCAAATGTTCAATTCGTCTGGCTTCATTTTCTTTTGATTCTGGGTTTTATTCATTTAACTCTTCTTTAAAATATTCATCTCATCTGGCCACGTTTCTTCTTCTCTTGATAGATTCTCTTGTTTATTTTAATATATTTTGTTGTTGTCTGATATTCAGTTTTGTTCTTCTTTAACTCCTTGTAAAATTTTCCAATATTCTTCTGTTAATATTCTCTATCTGCTTGTTTTAATAGTTTTCAGCTTCTCTTGTTTTTCTCAATTTTTTATATTGTATATTGACTCCAAATTTAAGCTGTCCATTTGTCCCCACTGTCCACATGCGCCCCACTTTCCCCTAACCAATACGCCAAATTTGAACTGATGACTTAGTGGATATCTTTTCCTGATTGTTTAAATTAGAAAATTATTTCAATTTTACCTGTAATAATTTATAATTACGGACGTAGTGTATATGCAGTGTGGTTCAAATATTTGTAATAAATTGATTTTTCGAACGAAAGACTTGAAGCAACCCTGACAAGCATTTTTAGTAACTATACATACGTTACGGTAATCGACGTTACTAGGCCATTGTCGTTATTTACCTGTAGTGCTGGTAATTTACATTAGTCCTGCATTTAACGTCAATTTTCAATTTTGATCGACAATGTTGTTAATTATTTGTATGTGAAATTATAATAAACTACAACGTAAGTGAGGATTATTACCTTAGCAACGCGCAAGTTTAGCATGCAATGTCACTAGCTGCTAAACCTGTAAGTGCTACTTACGCGTCCAGGTCAACAAAGCAACAGTGTATGAGAATAATTCACATTTTTCTCTAAAGCTCAGTGGTGCTTCAAGGAAGTACTCGTAACCACCACCAATATTGTAGAGACTTCCTATACATGGATAGCTATTACAAGGTACACCAGTTTATGTTTATTTAATATTAGAATTCAAAAGGGGAAGCGTTGGCTCGTCCTGTGCTCCTCCCGAATCCTGGCGTCGGAGTGTTAGCAATCGGCGCGGCGTGGGCGTATCGTTCGATCTAACCGATGTCCGACAATTAGGCCTGTTTGGTGTTTAGCATAAACTATCTAAGAATACTACCGTTATTAATGGTTATGAAGGTGCAGAATGTGTTATTGTCTGGGATAATAGCGACCTGAGCTTCTGCCAAGAATGTCATGTATCTGCAACAGGACATAAATAGAGTAGGTGTCGTAGGAGTACTGCATCATGATCTATGCCCGGGACTGATACATTTATAAATACGTTTAATAAAAGCAGTCTTGTGTTGCAAAACTCCATCCACAGCCAACTGCATCCACAAATCTGCGAATTGTCACTTCCAATTTGTTACCGTCGCGAAACGTATTCTTCTCGGGACCGCTGCATTCATCTCTGATTTATTCGTTACTGACTGAGTGCCCTTACTATTACTACAAGTCCACGGAACTGCAATGAATGCCCCTGAACTTGCACGTCTTCAGTCTAATTTTTTAGTGTGTAACATAAGAAAAATATTAACTAATTGAAAACATCACCATTACTTTTCAAACAAATTGTCACTATTGCATTTAGTATAGCAAACAAAAACCCTAGAAGAACCACAAGAATTTGGTTGAATACTGAGATGTTAAAAATCAGCACACCTTGGTGTCAAGCTGGTAACTAATTTAATTTTGCTAATTGGGTAGTTTAACCATATGGACTTTACTGTATATTTTTAGCTTAGAACAACTGGATAAAAACTCAACTTTTCGAAAGAAAGCATCCGATATTTAAGTTCAAAAGCAGATACCGGGAGCTTTTGAAATCAGAAGAAAGTATTATGTTGATAACTAATATAATTTTCTTGAGTTGGACGCTGAATCCTCAAAAATTTATTACAAATTCTTTGGGTAAACCGAATGGACGAAAACAAACTTTTGAAGGACAACAGATACAGAGAAGCAATTGAAAACGCTGGCAACTAAAGTAATTTTATTAAGGAGGCTATTGAATAGTTAGAAAATTACTAGACCGAATGGACACAATCACAGTTGCCTAAAGGCATGTGACATTTAAGATCAAAATCGGGATACAAAAAACGACTTGAAATTAGTATCATGCTGGTAACTAAAGTAATTCTCATAAGTGGGCTATTACATCGTCAGGAATTTATTACTTTTTTAACGTAGACTGAGTGGACACAAACATAACTTTCGAAGAACAAACTCTAAACGCGATATATACAAAAGTACCTGAAATTAGAAGACATCAGATCAGTATCATGCTGGTAACCAATGTAATTTCCTTAAGTGGACCATTGAACCGTCAGTAATTTACTACAAATTTTTAACGTAGACTAGTGGACGAAAACGCAACCTTTGAAGAAAAATATCTGACATTAAAGGTTAAACGTGAAATACACGGAGGTACCCGGAATTAGAAGACATCACTATTTTGTTTAACTCCGCAAGTAGACCGAGTGGACGAAGACACAGCCACCGAAAAGAAATTGACATTTAAAACTAAAAGCAGGATACAGAGAAGTACTTGGAATCAAAAGACGTTAGCATCATGATGGTAAGTAATGTAAATTTCTTAAGTGGCCTGTTGAATCGCAGGACTTTACTGCGAATTCCTTACTTAACTAGACCGAGTGGACAAAAATACAACTTTCGAAAAAGAACTTCTGATAATAAAGGCTAAATAAAGATACAGGGTAGTACTTGGAATCAAAAGACATCAGTATCATGCTCTTAACTGTGCTGTTGAATCGTCATAACTTTACTACAAATCCTTAATGTAGACCGTATGGATAAAAACACACCTTTCGAAGAACCAAATCTGACGTTAAAGGCTAACAGCGGGATACAAAAGAGTACTTAAAATTAGGAGACATCAGTACGATGTTGATAACTACTGCAACTTTCTCAAGTGGCCGTTGAATCATCAGTAAGTTACTACGAATTCTTTACGTAACTAAACAAAGTGGACGAAAATACAACTTTTGAAGAACAACATCTGACATTAAAGATTAACAGCAGGGTACTGAAAAGTTTTTGAAATCAGAAGAAGTAATTACATGCTGGTAGCCAATGTTATTTTCTTAAGTTTCAATTGAATCGTCAGAAATTTACTACACGTTTTGAATGTAGACTGAGTGGACGAAAATATAACTTTCAAAAGGCAACATCTGGCATTAGAGGCTAAAAGCAAGATACGAAGAAATTTACTACAAATTCTTATCGTACACCGAGTTCATAACAACAAAACCTTCAAAGAACAACATCTGACGTTAAAGCTATAATCGAGATACAGAGGAGTATTTGAAATTAGAAGATATCAGTTTCATGTTTGGTAACCAATATAAGTTTCTCAATTGGGCCGTTGAATCCTCATGAGTTTACTACAAATTCTTAACGAACACCGAGTTCAAGAAAACACAATTTTCGAAGAACAACATCTGACAATAAAGACTAAAAGCAGGATACTGCGAAGTGTTTGGTGCTTGAGAACATAAGACACCAGTCTCATACTGATAACTAATGTAATTTTTTAGGTGGATTGTTGATTCGTCATAAATTTACTACAAATTCTTAACGTACATCGAGTAGACCAAAACACAACTTTTGAACAAAGGATTGTTTGGAATCAGAAGACATAATTATCATGCTGGAAACTAATGTTATTTTCTTAACTGGCCATTGAATCGTCAGAAATTTACTACAAATTTTGAATGTACTGAGTGGACCAAAATATTACTTTCAAAGGTAACATCTGGCATTAGAGGCTAATAGTAAGATACGGAGGAATTTACTACAAATTCTTATAGTACACCGAGTTCATAACAACACAACTGACGTTAAAGCTATAATCGACATACAGACGAGTATTTGAAATCAGAGGACACCAGATTTATGTTGGTAACCAATATAAGTTTCTTAGTTGGGCCGTTGAATCATCAAGAGTTTACTACAAATTCTTAACGTACACCGAGTTCAAGGGAACACAACTTTCGAAGAACAACGTTAGAGGCTAAAAGCGAGATACAGAGCAGTACTTGAAAACAGAAAACACCAGTTTCATAGTGATAACTAATGTAATTGTTTAGGTAGATTGTTGATTCGCCAGGAATTTACTAGAAATTCTTAACGTACACCGAGTAGTCTAAAACACAACTTTCGAACAAAAACATCCGATATTAAAGGCTAAAAGCAAAACACAAGAACATCAGTATCATCCTGGTAACTCATGTATTTCTTTAGATAGCCCGTTGATTCGTCAGCAATCTGCTACAAATTTTTAACGTACAACAAGCAGACCAAAACACATCCTTTGTAGAACAATATCTGACATTAAACGCTAAAAGAGTGGTATAGAGGAATACTTAGAAATCAAACATATCCGTATCATGCTCATAACTAATTTAATTTTTAAGTAGACTATTGAATCGCCAGAAATTTACTACAAATTCTTAACGTACGCACCGACTACGAAAACACAACTATCGAAGAATAACATCTGATATCAAAGGCTAAAAGCTGGATACAGACAAGAGTTTGGGTTTGGAATCAGATAAGATCAGTATCATGCTAATAACTAATGTAAATTACTTAAGTAGGCCTCTGAATCGTCAGGAATTTAATAAAAATTCTTATCGTACACCGAATTCACGAAAACTATTGAACACTAACTTCTGATATTAAAGGCTGAAAGCAGGATACAGAGAAGAACTTGGAATCAGAAGACGTTAATATCATGCTGATAACTAAGGTAATTTTCTTAAGTAGGCCGCTGAATCGCCAGGAATTTGCTACAAATCTTTACCGTACATCGAGTTCACGATAACACAACTATCGAAGAATAACATCTCACGTTAAAGGCTAAAAGTAGGATAGAGAGAAGTACTTGGAATCCGTAGACGTCAGTCGCATACTGGTAACGAATGTAATTTTTTTAAGGGCGCCGTTCAATCGTCAGGAATTTACTACAAATTCTTATCGTACACCGAATTCGGGAAAACTATCGAATACTAACTTCTGACATTAAAGGCTGGAAGCAGGATACAGAGAAGAACTTGGAATCAGAAGACGTTAATATCATGCTGATAACTAAGGTAATTTTCTTAAGTAGGCCGCTGAATCGCCAGGAATTTACTACAAATTTTTACTGTACATCGAGTTTACGAAAACACAACTATCGAAGAATAACATCTCACATTAAAGCCTAAAAGCAGGATAGAGAGAAGTACTTGGAATCCGTAGATGTCAGTGTCATACTCGTAACGAATGTAATTTTTTAAGGGCGACGTTGAATCGTCAGGAATTTACAACACATCTTTAACGTAGACCGAGTGGACGACCACACAAGTTTGAAAGAAGAACATCTGCCATTAAAGGCTAAGCGCGGGTTACAGAGATGTGCTTGAAATCGGAAAACATCAGTATCATGCTGGTAACTAATATAATTTTCTTAAGTGGCCGTTGAATCGTCATCCATTTACTAAATATTCTTAACGTACACAAAAACACAACTTCCGCAGAATACTATCTGATATGTATGTATGTATTATCGGTAACTTCATTCTACCTTGTGGTATAGAGGCTGATACTTTATACGCTTTAGCATCTAGCGGTGCAATGCTCAACCTAGTCAGGTTTCGGGATACAAAGTTGGAGCGCGCCTTTTGTACTTGCCTAGCAACCATTGTGTGAGGTGTGTGTCATGGTGGTGTATTGACTTTGTTTTTCTATCTTTTAGGTCTGTGGTTCTGAGTTAATTTGGTGCCCAACTGTGAATTGTTTCACCGAGCCCGATTTCTATAGCCAAGGCTACGAAAAAATTGCGGCCCCCGCGGGATTAGAACCAAGGACCTGCTTAATGCAAGCCTAGCGCCTTCCCAACTGCGCTACTCAGCTACTTCAGTATCTGATATTTAAGTCAAAAAGCATGATACAAAGAAGTACTTGCAGTCAGAAGACGTCAGTATGACGCTTGTAACTAATGTAACTTGCTTAAGTAGACCGTCAAATTGCCAGAGATTTACTAAAACGTGGAACACGAATTAAAAGCTGGCTGTAGCCAAGACTTTTTGACGATGGGTTTCAACCCATTAGTTAAGTTAGCGTTAGATTAAGGTTTGTTGTTAAATGTGGGGTATGTCCAGCTGAATGGGAGCGTGTTGTAAATAGCACGCGGCCCGTTACGTTTGTTGCACTTCCCGCACGGCATGAATTATAAGGTAAAAAAGGCGAGAGATTAACAAGAAATGAATGTGTGAAGGGAGAACAAATGCTACCAGCACTTAAGTTGCAGAGTGGGCCATTGTGCTATTTGCAAGTTAAGTGTGTATATATATTGCAATGACCCTTAACGTAATATATTTGTATGTTTATAATTAATTTAATTAATAAAAAGAGTCACCACACAATATTTAATTTAGTTCTAACACTTGCTAAAATCAAACTAACTGATTAATTTATTTCGTTGGGTACGCCAAAATTGAGAATTACTCTTGTGGTAGTTTGCCCTTTATCTAATCCATTCATCTGATTTAATGACTTCGCTAGCTCAATTTTAAACAGAGACATGAAATTAAAACTCAAAATCTCAGGTGTTGGGTTCCTGACTTTCCTAGTGAAAATTTTTACGGTACGCCTCTGAAAAGTAGGCAGATTGACCTGAAATGTAGGCGTAATGTGCCGTTGTTAAACTGAAATGTCAATTCTTAAAAACCAAGTTCGAGTTATTTTCAGCTGGCGTGTGAAATTGATTTATCAACAATTAAATGAACAAATTTTGATGGTAAGATTTTGAATAATTGCCTTCAAGTGGCGTCTATGTATTCCTTTGTTTTTCCAGATCGTTAGCTATTGGTGCATTCTTAAAAAGGACGCCGTATTCGCATTTTGTTTTATGGGGCTCCACTTGACGATTTTAATTGAAAATCCTGGGAAAATACCTCGCCATCCCCATGAACCGCTATGATTTTCTTATTCTCCAGGTCGTAATTAAGGTATGCTCAAATTTTCACGCCGTTCGCGGAGATCAAAATTTTACACTACTAACCTCACTTTGGTTGTCGTAGCTGGGCTTCGTTGTTATGAATCTGGCTGAAATCTTGCTCCCCGGGCTGCTCGTGATGCTGGGTTGTGTTCTGGCCTGATGTGTGGAGCTGCCAGAAGAATCCTGACACCCTATGCCTTCCCACGATGCTGCAGATTGATGCTGCGGAAGCTGGCGTCGTAGCCGTTCTCTGCCGATGATGCCTCGGAACGCAAAAAAACTCAAGTGCGTGGAATCTCTTGCCTCCAATGGTGCTGATACACTCGAATTCGCTGATTACGATGGTGCTATTTATTTTTATGTAATTTTATGCTTTCTATGAAATTTTGGTAATTAAAGAGCAAAAACCAAGCACTTTCACCAATTTATTTAGAACAATTGCTATCCCCTTGTTATTGACAAAACACTGTCTACAGATTTGAATTGTAGGAAATAAACCAGGTACAAAAACATAACTTATAATCTAATTTAAACAAATTTTACGGTTATTTACAAACTCTTATGTACTAAAATTATTGTCTTTTGGAATTGTTTATTTCTCAATGTTTTTTAATGCGCCACTCACTTCATTTTTATAACACTTAAATGCCCATTGTTTATCACTACACTGACTAAGTTTTTAATCCACCAACATTGTCTAATTTCTTGCTTATTTAAATTCCATCTAATTTCTTGCTATTTCAATCTCTTCAAATCCCCAAGTCTTGTATTTTTATGTCATAAATGACTTGCCTGGCTTTTCTATGTTCCTTGCCTCATTTTTCTCGTCATCCTTGTTCTCACCTTTATTAAAAATGTTCATTTGCTATTCATTCTCTAATGACTTTACTTTCTACGCTTCCATTTTTAAGCTGTGTCTAACTTGAACTTTTTGTGCCAGTTCTTAATTAATTTAGATTCGGCTTTTAGTTTGTGCAAATCTATTATATTACGATTAAAATTATATTGCTAAACCCAATACACGGAATTTGAGCTTCCATATTTCTGTGCCTATTCAATTACAATCAATTTCATTGGCGAATTATACCAGTGTTAATATGATTTGGCAATTTATGTGAATTTTCTCAGATGCTTGCATTATTACAACTCTGTGCTTTAATGATTTAATTTGTCATTTGCTTGTACTGCAATCAGAGCCGATTTGAGGGCTAAAGACCATTGCAATATTTGTGAGTTGTTCTACTTTCATGTCTGACATTTTCGTTGATTTATTTTACATTTTTTTCGGCATCCTCCTTGTCAGAGAGAATTTAACGCAAATCTGTGAATGCTAATGGAGCTATCCAATAGTGCCCGCCTCACCTGTTTTTGGGCTATTCATCGCACGCTGGAGAAAAACCCTACCACCTGGTAGTACATATACGCTCTAGCCCGATTGCGATTACCCCTACGCACGTGGTCAAGTACTGCAGGTCAGGGGTATTTTATTCAGCTTTTTATGTCCCCAAACCGAAACCATTACTGCTGCCGCTTCGACTGAAACTGCATAGTTTTTCGAATGACGTTGTCGGTGTTACTTATTATATACTAAAATCTGTTAGAAATTGTAGTTAGTAACAAATCAAGTCGCTTGTTGTTGTTTCCAGATTTCTGCAGTAGCTATCATTTATTTGGCAAGAATGGTAGTCGGGTGGTCTCGTTGATGCATGCGTGCTATTCGGCGATTGAACAAAATGCATGCTTTTGAATAATTGTTGCCAATATTATGTTTAAAAATACGCGGAAATTTGTTATGCTAGTTGTGTTTTAGTCCAGTCGTTCTACGTTAACAATCTGTAGAAAACTTCTGATAATTCAACGTCTCAATTAAGAAAATTACATTGTTTACCAGCGTGATATTGGCGTCTGCTGAGTTTAAAAAGTTCAATATTCAACGTTGATTGCACACTGTGCTTGGTTCTATCGATTAAACTCTTTTGATTTTTCTAGAAACTTCTGTTTGTCACACTAAGTACAGTAGGGACAAATTGTTTGAAAAACAAAGGTTAATTAATAGTTAATCGAACACAAACAATACTATTCTGTTTACAGAGTTAGCAGCATTAGAGACAAAGTTTTGTTGTAAATAATACTGGAGCGAATATGTCACAAGTAAACTAGATCAGTTAGTCAAAATTGTTAATGAAAGGAAAAGCAAGTAATATTATTAATCAAGTTTAGAAGAAGAATTGGGAGACTCATTATTTAAAGAAGATGATGCATCTATACAACAACGTTTTGATATTTGGTGAAACAATGTTGAGGTTTCGAATGCATTTCGACATTACGCAAGATAGTAAGGTTCATTTGGGAAGATGTTAATATAATATTTATATTTTTATGTGAAATATTGTACTGGTCGAAACAATGGGGAGTATGTAGATACAAATGACCTTATAGTAATTTCTGCTGATAGCATTTTGAAACAATAAGATTCGTCGCACATGTCCGTGAAATAATTTGGTCTGTTAAAGAAACGCCTGACACGCATCAGGACAATATTCTCCTCTATCAATCATAACGACCGCCTCGGCCTGAAGTCGAGTGAAACTTCTTCCTCATCATCACTAATTACACGTAACCAATCTAGTGGCCTTATTCTCAATATTTTACATCGTGCTACTGCATCCTGCGACAGCCCCAGGCTTGCTCATTAGAACACACTTCATCTGGAGGGCCGTGACTCTTCAATTGTCTGCTCCACGAGAGTCCTTCGTCCGCTCATCGCCCTGTCCGATACGTTGTCAGGATAAATTTGATATTTGCGAACACAAAACAATCGCTCGGGAGCTTTTCCAATTCGTTGCCCCTTGTTGACGTTTATGTATTGAAGTGAACGATTTAGTTTATAAACCAAATAAGTCCAGTCATTTAAACGGCGGGGGCTACTAGGGAGTTAAAGCATAAAAAAGCAAGAACTAAACGAGAGGAGCACGATTCGGGGATATTTGTTTATATTTTATTTTCGGGTTGTCTCTATGTTCAACTAATAATTATGATAAGTCAGCGAAAGAATGTCACGGTGTAATAAATACACAATGAACATTATTACAGATTTCGTATCATGGTTGCCGCGATTTTATAAAAAAAAATAATAATAAAAGCGAGTTACACAGCTGAGACAAGAGCTGAAACAATGATAACAAAGCTAATTACAAGGGCTACATAGATGAATACTTTAACAGCTATGGCTGGTCTAGGCCTGAGCTATTTGAGTAAGAAGCGATACCATCAGTGAAACACGCGAAAACAACCCATGGAAGAAGCTGAAATGGAACAAACGACCAACTCCAAATAGAAGTGACAATATTGTCCTTAATATCGCGAACTTTTCATATAGTAAAATCTTTAAATGATGTGTAAAAGCTTTTTCCATTAAGAATATGTAGACAACACTATGGTCTTACAAAAAAAAAGAAAGCAAACGTTTATCAGAAAAATCACATAAATGATGGTATGAGTGCAGGACCACATCCTGATAGGACAACAATCCATGGAAGAAGAAAAATGGAACAAACAAAATAGAGTCTTGACTTAGGAAGAACAGGAAGAAGTCAAAGCGATGATGTAGGTATACGTGACAGAATAATCCTTAATATGTCGAGCTTTATGTAGTTTTAATTTAGTGAAAGCTTTAAAAGATATGTAAAAGCTTGTCATATTAAGAAGAAAAGGAGAAACAACACTATGGTCTTACAAAAAAAAGAAAACTGAAAGCAGGAAGAAGTCAAAGCGATGATGTAGATAGACGTGACAAAATCATCCTTAATATGTCGAGCTTTATGTAGTTTTAATTTAGTGAAAGCTTTAAAAGATGTAAAAGCTTGTCATATTAAGAAGAGGAAGAGTAACAACACTATGCTCTTACAAAAAAAAGAAAACCGAAAGCACACGTTTATCAGAAAAATCACGTAAATGATGGTATGAGTGCAGGACCACATCCTGGTAGAACAACAATCCATGAAAGAAGAAAAATGAAACAAACAAGATAGAGTCTTAAGTTAGGAAGAACAGGAAGAAGTCAAAGCGATGATGTAGGTAGACGTGACACAATCATCCTTAATTTTTAGAGCTTTATGTAGTTTTAATTTAGTGAAAGCTTTAAAAGATATGTAAAAGCTTGTCATTTTAAGAAGAAGAAGATGAACAACACTATGGTCTTACAAAAAAAAAAGAAAACAGAAAGCAAACGTTTATCAGAAAAATCACGTAAATGATGGAATGAGTGCAGGACCACATCCTGACAGGACAACAATCCATGGAAGAAGAAAAATGGATCAAACAAGGTAGAGTCTTAAGTTAGGAAGAACAGGAAGAAGTCAAAGCGATGATGTAGGTAGACGTGACACAATCATTCTTGATATGTCGAGCTTTATGTAGTTTTAATTTAGTGAAAGCTTTAAAAGATATGTAAAAGCTTGTCATATTAAGAAGAAGAAGATGAACAACACTATGGTCTAACAAAAAAAAAACAGAAAGCAAATGTTTATCAGTAAAATCACGTAAATGATGGTATGAGTGCGAGACCTCATCGTGACAGGACAGCAATCCATGGAAGAAGAAAAATAGAACAAACAAAATCAAGTACTAATTTAAGAAAAACAAGAAGTAAACGCGATGATGTAGGTAGACATGACAGAAGCATCCTTAATAGCTCGAGCTTTATGTAGTTTTCAATTACTACGAGCTTTAAAAGATATGTTAAAGTTTGTCATATTAAGAACAAGAAGATGAAAAACACAATAGCGTTACCACAACAGCCACAAAGCAAATGGCTACTAAAACGATTACGCAAAAGATTGTATGAGTGCTGGACGTCATCATTACAGGACGACAATCAGTGGAAGAATAGAAAATGAGAAAAACGGGATCAAGTCTAACATTGGAAGAACAGAAAGAAGTAAAAGCGATGGTTTAGATAAACATGGCAAAACTGTCTTTAATATATTCAATTCTATGTAGTTTTTCAGTCAGTGAACGCTTTGAATAATGTGTGCCTATTCTTAAAGGAAAACAAAATTGAAAAAGCAGGAGCAAGTTCTTATATAAGAAAAATAAGGAGAACTAAAAGCGACCGTTTAGATAAATTTCACAAAATTGTGTTTAATATCTACAGATTTATGTAATTTTTATTTAGTGAAAGCATTAAAGAGTGTGTAGAAGCCTCCCCTATTATAAAAATGGACACAGCAATGGCATTAACACCAAAACGAAATGGCAAACGTCTACCAGGAAGATCATGTATGAGTGCTGGACAACATCATCACCGGACAGCAACCCATGGAAGAAGAAAACATGGAATAAACAAGAACTCAAGTCCTAATACAAGAAGAAATAAAAGCGACGCTGTAGATAGATGTAACAAAATTGTGTTTATTATTACCCACTTGTATGTAGCCTTCATTCAGTGAAAGCTTCAAAGGAAATATAGAAGACTGTTCTATTGAGAAGAAGATCAACAACTCAATTACCGTAACACAAAAAAGGGGAAGCAAAAGTCTACCAGGCATACCGCGTTAAATATGGTATAAATACTGAACGTCATCATCGCAGGACAGTTGTCCATGAAAGAAGAGAAAATGGAACAAATAGGATTAAGTCCTAATATAAGAACATGAAGAAATAAAAGCGACGGTTCAGCTAGACGTCAGAAAATTGTCTTTAGTATCTCCAGACTTTTATAATTTTGGTTCAACAAAGGCTTTAATGGAAGTGTGGAAGTATCCCCTGTTAAAAAGAAGAAAATGCACACGATAACGATCTTCACACCAACATTAGAAAATTTACCACAAAAATCGTGTATCAGTGCTGGACGATATCATCACAGAACAGAACGCACGGAGAAAGAAAAATAGGTATACCAAGTATCGACTCCTAATATCGGAGGAATAAGAAAAAGTGAAAGCGACTACTTAGGCCGACGTCACAAAATTGGTCTTAATATCTTCAGCTTCATGTAGTTTTTATTCAGTGAAAGCTTTACTAGAAAAGTGCAGAAGCTTCTCATATTGAAACGAAGGAAATGAATACCAGAATGATCTTAACACATAAACCACAAAGAAAACGTTTACCAGGAAGATCACGTGTGAGTGCTGGACAATATTATGAATATATGAAAACATAGAATAAACAGGATCAACTCCTAATATAAAGAAATAGAAAGAAATAAAAGCGCATCTTTACATACACGTAACAAAATTGTGTCTAATATTTTCAACTTTATTTAGTTTTTATTTAACGAAAGCCTCAAAATCAATGTAAAAGCCTGTGCTATAAGAAGAAGAAGGTGGTCAACACAATGACCGTAACACAAAAAATAGAAAGCAAATGTTTACCAGGATGGTGTAAGTCAACATCATGTCAACCCATAGAAGAAGAATCAATGAAACAAATAAGATCGAGTAGAAGAATAAGAAAAAGTATAAGGGACTGCATAGATGTACGTCACAAAATTGTCTTTTACATCTTGAGCTTTATGTAGCTTTCATTCAGTGAAAGCTTTGAAGAAAGTGTGGAAGTCTGTTCTACTAAAAAGAAGAAACTGCACACCACAATTGTGTTAACACAAGAAACAAAAAGCCTACCAAGAAGATAACGTGAAAGGTGGATCACTAGGCGTCGTGGTCATAGGACGACAACTAGTGAAAGAAGAGAAAATAAAACAAACGGGATCAAGTTTACTACCGGCAGAACACGAAGAACTGACGTTATAGAGCTGTTATTAATCTTTAACATTACGTAGTTTTAATTAACTGAAAGCTTTAAAGGAAGTGTAGAAGCCATCCCTATTAATAATTAAAAATGTACTACGCAATGGTCTTAAAACGAGAAATAGAAAGTAAACGACTTTCTAATTAAAAAGGAGAAAAAAAGCAGCACAATGGTATTTTTTTTTTAAATTCGCATTCAGCCAACAACCGTTAGGCCAATTATAGGCGTCGCTGTGCAGTTATGAGGACTTCCAACCCCACTAACGACTGTCATGATGTTGTATGACCGCCGGGACCAACTTTTTTCCGTGATAGCCGTACCACGAGGCGCCGAGAGATGCAGCCGTGGAACTCCCATCCAAGTTCTGACCAGAGACAGCGTTGCTTAACTCTGCTGATCGAACGTGGACGCTTGTTCAAGCTACACCACTCGGGACCCTTATTAACCGTATTAACGCCAAAATCAGAAAGCAAACGTTTACCAGGAAGATCGTATATTAGTTCTGAACTACACCATCACAGGACAGCTTCCCATGGAAGAAGAAAATAGAATAAGCCGAATTAAGTTCCAGTATAACAAGAATAAAAAGAAATATAGGCGGCGGCGTAGACGGACGTCACAAAATTTCATTTAATATTTTCAACTTTATGTAGTTTTCTATATAGAATAAACAGGATCCAGTCCTAATACAGTAAGAATGTGAAGTAAAAACAACTTGTTAAATGACTGTCACAAAATGTAGTTTTTGTACAGTGGAAGCTTTAAAATAAGCGTACAATCCTTCATCTGAAAAAAAGAAAATGAACATTACAATGGTCTTAACACCAAAAACCCATTCGCAAACGTCCGCCAGACAGGCCACGTAAGAAGACGATACGAATGCTGGACGTCATGAGGTCAGCAATCCATGGAAGAAGATAAAAGGGAACAAGCAGGATCAAGTCGTAGTCGTAGTATAAATGAGAATAAAAACAACAGTTTAGCTACAACTACAAAAGTGTGTTTAATATTTCCAACTTTATGTAGTTTTCATTCAGCGAAAGCTGTGAAGAAGGTGTGAAGGCCGCTCCCATTGAAAAGAAAAAAAAAGCACGGGTCTACAAGCAAGATCACGTTAGAGTGTTGGACGACATCATCACAGGACAGCAACCCATGAAAGAAGAAAATTTGGAATAAGCAAGTCCAATTCCTAATATCCGAAGAAGTTAAAGCGACGGTTTAGATAGCCGTTACACAATTGTCTTTAATATATATTGCTTTATGTAGTGTGTATTTAGAAAAAGCTTTAAAGCAAGTGCGAAAGCCTCTCCTCTTAAAAAGAGAAAAATGGACACCATACTGGTCTTAACGCCAAAACCAGCACGCATCTACCAGGAAAATTGGATATGAGTGGAAGAAGAAGATAAAAGGAATAAACAAGATTAAGTGCTAATATTAGAAGAATAAGAAAGACGGTTTAGTTAAACCACACAAAACTCTGTTTCATATTTCCAACTTTATGTAGTTTTCATTCAGTGATAGCTCCAAAGAATATATGGAGGCCACTCCCATTGAAAAGAAAAATAAATGGACACCACATTGATCTTAACACCAAAACCAGAAAGGACGCTTCTACCAGGAAGGACTGTTGGACGACATGACCATAGGACAGCAATCTATGAAAGAAGAAAATAGGGAATAAACAGGATCAAGTCATAATATCGGAAGAATATCAGAGGAATAAGAAGTCAACGAGACTGTTTAAATAGACGTCACATAATTATCTTTAATATCTTTAGTCTTATGTAGTATTCATTCAGTGACAGCTTTAAAGAAAATGTAGAAGCTTCTTTTATTAAGAGGAAGAAAATTTACAGTACGATGATCTTAACGCACAAAGCAGAAAGCAAACGTCGAACAGGAATATTGCGTATAAGTACTGGACGATATCATTACAAAACAATATCCCACGGTAGAAGACAAAATATAACAAAGAAGAAAATGATGGTTCAGATAAATGTCACAAAATTGTTTTTAATATCTTTAGCCTCAGGTAGTTTTCATTCAGTGAAAGCTTTAAAGAAAGAGAAAGAGGTCGCATTGCTTTTTGAAACTTTCTACGATCGACGACGTCTTCTTCTCTTTCGCCTACCTTCTGATGATCATGTAAAAATTCTGGATGGTTATCTAACTTCGAACATTCTTAGTAAGTGATCAAACCATTTGAGAGTTCCTTTGTCGATTCCACAATTTACTAATTCTTGGGTGTTCGGGCGTCAGTTGTAATTCTTTGTGTAGTATCTGAACTTCGACACCATAACATAATATTAATTTTAACATTATTCGAAGACGTTTTTTTTATTGTTCGATAACTGATGGTTTCATCATGCAGAGTTCTTCTCTTACCAGACCGATGTCATCAATCATGGATTTCAAATACCTATATTTCTCGATTTGCTTTGCTTCAATTTGTATCTTAAAGTTTGAGTTTACTATTAGACTTTGTTCGTCTTCTTTCCTTGGTTTGACTAAGCTAAAAGATAGTAACCACTTCGTTAAATGACTCTCTTCTTGTCTACATGGAAAGCTGTTTCACATTTATGCTTGTCGATTCTAGGATGTTTCTCAATCAGATTTTTTTTCTTCCAACTCCTTTGGTTCTCATACATTTGTCCATGTAGCTTTCACTATGTTTTTATTGTTCTATTATCCGCCGTGTTTCACCATTTCTACTTTTATTTCGTTTGCATCAGATACTCTTCTTATATCTTTGGTTGCAACTTCAAGCTCATGTGTTGTTATGGTAAGTCCAGAATAGTTTTCTTTCTAAAAAAACTGAGTTCCATTCTGTAAAAATTATATTTAACTTTCTTCCCATCGGTTTATCTATGCCATTGAATTTACTTTTGTGTTCATACTTTTTGTGAAGCTCTATGACGTTGTAGATTTTGTTCCGTCATCGCATTTATATTTTGATTTATTCTTTTTTAGTACTTTCTCTTCGATATCCTGCTCTGAGTCTTCAGTGTTTTTAGTAAACCACTTGTTACACATTGTTCTCCTTTCTTCCATAATATGTTCTTGGTGAGGCAAATGTTCTATTCTCCCATACGTTTGTGGTATAGTTTTCTAATTGATCATTGCTATATCCATGAGAAGAAACTCTTCACATATAAAGCCTTGAAATATATGAATAAGCCAGAGCTTCATCAAGAGCCGATGGCTAATACAGTACGAGAAATTATTCACACCCCGAAACAATAAAGATGAAGCATTGTACTAAAATTCCTTAACTGAAGCTGCAGATTCCCAAAAAAGCCCTACTATCTAAATCAGGGGTTGGTAGTACAACTGGCAACTATAAAGGTACTAGTTAACTTTTTCCGGCCGTAATGAAAAGGTGTAAGATTGTAGAGCCTAATGGAAGCAGCCTGTGTTCAAAATGAAGGCAAAAATCCCCAAGGAACTGCTCTATTCTCAGAAGAAACTCAGACCATTAATAGAAACCAAAATTAGGAGAACGCAACCGTAACACGCAATTGCAAAGAAGAAGAACAGGATACTCATTTCAGCAACTTACGGACATATTTTAGGTATAAACATGGAACAATTAGTTTAATTTCTCTCGAAAACTGTGTATTTGGACCAGGTTTCTCAAACAAGCGTCAAAGTCGGGCGCCAAATTAAACGTATGAAGGCTTCACGCACTGCTCCATCCAATTACTGCAACTGCAAGCGATAAATAACAAAGAATAGCCACGATCTAAATCCATCGCCAACTTGGCAATAGCCGATCGGTGGCCTGCTCAATTAATAAGACCGTCACATGACTCCCCACCCGCACCTGTACTCCAAGGGAGCTTCCTGCTAGCCTCCGGCCCCGTGTGGGGGACAAGCACAACCGATGAGACGTGGGGGAAAAGGCTTGTTGCGGCCACGAGGTATTTGTCATGGTCCTAGAAATAACTGCACTGTGTATCATGGATTGGACTAAATTAGAATTAGGAGGGATAATCGAAAGCCTTCTGTGTGTGGTTGGATCATATTTGCTATATTTTTTTGCAGGGAGGAGATGTGGTTCGGTTTGAAGATTGAAAAAATTGGCTTGGTGTTTATCTGTTTTGATCTGCTAATCAACTGTTAAATATTATTTCCAAAAATTAATTGCTGGTTATTCTCGTTCTTGAAATAAAAAATTCCCAGTAAAAAATCTTTGATTGTGTTCACTTGATCCTTCGTTTCATATTAGTTGACGTTTCGAAAGTGTAAAATATCCTAAACGTCAAGCTGCTCAATTACAATAAGGGGGAATTGTTATTGTATACAAGATATGATGTGATTCGATTAAAATCTCAGTAACAATTAACAATAACAACAAAATTAAGTATTTGTATTTTTAGTTAAATATTAGTTGTGCGGTTTTTCCATTTTAAAAAGTCTGCGAATACAATAGTTGTCCAGCTATACGTAGTCCATGATGTATCAGAACATTTTTTGGACTTTTTGTCCCTATTAACATGGGTCTACAAAATTTTCGTTAAGGAGTTACTACGACTTCAAAGGAGGGAGAAATAATACAATTTTCGCTTAAAACAATTCATTTATTCGTAATATAAAAGATAATTTCTGTTTTATACCAGAAATCGTTAGAAAATGTTTCAAATGTGCATTCGCATTAGGAATTCGAGATTTGGTCATGTGCACCTATACAAGCACGCCTACAGTTACAAATAATGAATTAAAATAATAAATTCAGTGGTTTCTAAGTTGTATAATATGGGTGGCAGCAAAACTCGAGGGGATTTGAAGAATCTCAATTGATTGCGTTGTCCGTTTGTACAACGATCCAATAAACGTCAGTCGAGAATGGTGGCACTGAACACAATCAATAAGGTAGTAGTTATATTAAGAAAACGGTAACTTTGCACAACGACTGCCGTCGAATCTGTCTGGCGCACCGGATTGCAATGCACCAATAGTGGTTTCATGCAAAATATCTACGAATGGGGGCCTTCCATGGCAATAAAACGGGAAACCTCTCGGTTCTCAGATGCAGGCGAAAAGCAGAGATAGAAAGCACGGGACTATAAGAATTTAGGTTACAAAGTCTTATAACGGTTACAGGACGCTGGAAAATATCGCGAATGTTAGAACGACGCCGCTAAAATAAAAAAGCGAGTATAAAAAGCCAAAAACTCCGTAGCTCGTATGAGGTGTGAAGAGAGAAATCTTATAGGATTCGGATATTGGAGAAAAACGCACTGAAATTTGGAACATGCACCCGCGCTTGCCGTGACGGGACGGCCAAGACGAGAATCACGGCGCAGAAAATTCGAAAGAGCAATACAATTATAGCCTAAAGCAAGTAGGTTTTAGCCCGTAACATTTTTCCATTCCCAGCTAGGACAGTAGCATAACATATCTTTTGTTTTGTTGGCCCAAGTTTGCGGATAGAGAACGCCCTTATTGCAATGGACCCAGAAGTTGAATCTCGACTCGCGATAATCTGTAAATGCTCTAGTTCCAAAATGGCAATAAAAGAAAAAGGTAATTTGAGCTCACGTAAATGGAAAATGGCTACATATATCATAATTAATTATAATTAATCTTCAACGTAGGCAGCTTTTTCTTCTACGCACTTATGCTGACGGTCTACTACGTAATTTTGTTTAAGAGGCGTACAGAACAATAAAAAATAGCACCCCCACGCTGGCTTCGGTGACTCGCACAGCTTCGGACTTCGATGATTGTTGGTGGATAACAGAATCTTTCATGAATCACCCACCTTAAGTGTTTATCCTTGAATTCCGGTTATATAATAGCCTAAATCTCTTTCTCGCAGGTTAAGACTCCAGTTACGCTTTTACTATTACGCTACTATTTGAAGGACGTGGACACTTTCTTTGTCGGCTTACCGTCAAACAACAATCTCGACAGAGGTTTTCCAGAAAAATGCAGGAGCGCACAATTTTAACTGACACAGAGATACAAACTGAAAGCCAAGGACATAGCATGCACGACAGTTTGAAGCTCCCCTTAAAGCACTCGCGTTTATTTACGGTATATCACAGTATGCCAAACACATCAAACCGTACTTGAGATACCAGTGGCGTCTGCTTCACTTTTACAGATTTTACTAAACTTAATTATTAACATCAATCTACAAAAAATAAAGAGCATACATGTATAAATCGGTACTCAGGCGAGTAAGAGCAAGTTCCTATTGTGGACATTAGCGTACATATAATCAAATGACGCATTAAAATGAATTATACATAACCAAGCACATTCAGTTTTGAGATTAGAACTTAGATTTATAAGCGGGTTAAGTTGCAAGGCCAAAATATTTTATACTTTTGCTGGTAGGGATCTCTTCTGTATTCATGCATTTACTGTTACATTTCCAGCATCTCCACAATTGTTACGTACGACTAGTAGAGCTGTCAAGGTTCGAATTCCGAACGATCATTAAGAGTGTCATCACAGTACATGGCCAGGTTTTGAAAAGCATTGGTCATAGTACGTTCCCTCGAGGTACATCAGTCCTGATGGGTTATAGTATATAACCGTTTTTAAATGGCTTGGAATAGGCAAGAAATATTAGAAATATTGCTGTAGTGTATTTCTTATTTCTTTACTCAGCCTCCATGATTTACACAATTCGTTGCAGCTGATGACAAGTAGAACGGTCAGTTTTAAATACAAACTAAAATGGTGGCTGTCTCTGCTCGCTTTTGCATGAAATTAATGACAAGGTTAAAAAATGCCTTAAAATGGATATTGTGATTGCAGCTGCAACTCGACTAAAATGTTATGTTTGGAAGAGTAATAATTTATTTAATGAATGAAGGGGTTGCACACTCATGTTTATAGCAACTTCTCCGCTCAGAATAATTCGTACCACCTTCATAAGCTATTAATATGTTATTGCGGCACGCCCTGTATTTGAAAGTTGGTTCAGTCTCGAAGCTCCTCAAACCGGCATCTATTTATTTTCTCTGACTATTTTATCTTTATATATCGTAATCTATAGCGATATAGACGTACTTTACGTTATGTACCCCATACTCGTGTGGAGTTGCTAGTCCTCCATCGGGTGCAGCTCCAGGTGACGGATAGGAGAATGCTCACCAGATATAGTGAGTATCGAGGCGTTTGACTTACAGTAGATAGTTGAACTCAAAACTGCCCAACACGTTTGGAAAATGTGGTCTTTTAATGACAACATTTTCTAAAACCGTGGCGACATCGATAAGGTCCTGCAAAGTAGATGCAGGAAAACGTGGAAAAAACTGGAAAAGCGTACATCCAGGAATGGATACCTTAAATGGGCGGAAGAAGACCTTATGTTTGAATAGTATTAGGAGATATAATTAATTTCGAGAAATTACATTAAACATTACATTCATCCCCAGAAATCTGTTGGCACAGATCGATCTTCAAACGTTGTACCAACTGAAATTCGGTTTTTGGAAGAAAAATGTTAACTGTTTTATTATGGAAAAACCGTATTGAGCAAGAATGTTTCTGCGTTGTGCCTCTTCTTATTCTTTCTTGTTGACATTTCAGGCATTGGATTTAAGATTTGGTATCCTCTTGAACTAATTGTTTCCATTCTATGCTGTTTCTTCTAGTATCTGCTTCATCCAGGTATTCCTATGTTTTCCCCATCTTAATTATTTTGACCTTTCTGCTTCAAGTACTCTGCGACATGTGCTATCTGGGTTCATCTTTAGTACATGTCCATATCAATTTAATGGTTTCTTCCCTATCTTATTCAGTAGACGTCTGGTCTACTATTTCTCTTATTTCTTTTCTACGATTTTTCTTTAATGGTTTATTTCTATTACTGTTATGTTGCTTTCGTGATTTTTTAAATTATTTTCGTTCTCGCTAACATATAGGGCAGTTGTTAACGTAACTGTATTATTTATAGGTAATTTCAGTTCTGTTCTATTTTTTAATGATCTCTTTAGTTCATAATATGTATGTCTGGGTTTTCCTTGCTCACTCTATTAATTGTTTCTGCATCTATTCTTCCATCTTCAGTAATTCTTCTTTTAAAATACTCATATTTTTACTCTTTTTCTAATTTAATCTCTTTTGTTTGGTTTTCCTTCTGTTTTTCATTTAGTATCGTTGTTTTACCTCTATTGCTATTTAGCTACATGTTTACCTTTTCTGTTTCCCCTATAAATCTACATATTTCTTCTACTATCACTATATCATCGGCGCACATTAAGCTACTTATCTTTGCCGGTTCTAAGTTTCTAGATCCAACTATGAAGCAAAGCATGTTCAGTCCCTTTATTATTATAATTTTTATAGCTCTATAAGTTGCTAGCTAGTTCAGACATCAAAGCACAAGATCTTCTTGTTACCTCAGTTGTGGCTATAGAAACGTCAACGCAGTTTTTCTCCGAGCTTGTCTTGTACACTTCCGAAAATAAATACTCCAGCCCCCAGGAATGAAAGCCTAGGGTGGTCACATAAACGTAATATATTATTTACGTCTATTTTAGATACATACAAATTAAAGAAATACAAAACGACAGTAATATAAGTCGTAAATAATAAAGATAAATATTTAGTTGAATGGTTACTGGCTAAGAGCTAAATTCTACTAGCATTCACGCCAGGCCGGTTGTGCTTCGTACAGCACAAAAGTCACAGATCAGCTTTATGCTAGCATGCTTATATACTGAAAGGCTCTGGTGTGAGGAATCAGGTTCATTACGACTACTGTGTGTAATTCTTTCGTTTTTTTTTATTATTCTATCCATTGTTAATATAAGCAGTGGAATTATGTTATAACTTTGTGTTATTTCTCTCTGCACTTTTTCTTCTTCTATTTTCCTATCAATTAACATTCTCACTATATGTTATCACTGGTTTGTCTATTAGCTGTGAAAGCAAATTGCCATCATCCATTTTATTCCCTATTATTTTCCTTAATTTTACCTTTACTGTTCTGGTGTATACTTTGAAGCATTTTGAATAAAAACGAATTGCCCTGTAATTATTGCAGTTTATTTCTACTATGCCTCCATTCGTTGCTTTTCTTTCTCAACTATTTATCATAATCCGTTCGACGGTATCTGCTCTCCATGCTTTTTTGTTGTTTTTCTCCTATTTTTTGTAATTTAAGTCTCTCCTGGGAATATTGCTTTGTGAGGATGCGTAACAAGACCATGTACAACATAGACATACAAGTCACGCAATAAAGTTTGTTTATTACTCCATATATAGACATACGATCTGTATTTATGGTTTGGACCATAAATGCATTCACGCATATTTAAAGTAAATTACTTTTATTCACATTTAATTCAACTTTGACGGTTTGTATAATTTTAGACGACGCACTTCACCAACAGTATCGAGCAGGTCACAACAACCTGCATAATTTAATGTTTAATTTTGATTTCAAGGCTGCTTAATATTATATGGACATTTAGAAGTGTTTACATGTTTTGCTACAAAACAGCATCGTTACGCGTTTGGCTGGTGAAATAACTAACTTCGTTCGATATTATATTATTTTTTATGACTCTGCTGGATAGCGTTTCCGTCAATAAATACGCACTGATTTCATATGCAACGTTGTTGGTGTAGCGTGTGATTCAGTTAAATGTGTCCATTAATTTACAATTCAGCTACATTAAAGGTCCTGTTTTAAAACGATGCAATAACTATAATAATATATTGTGATATTAGTGACAAATAGGCTATATCGAGTGTACTAATTAAATATTTGAAATCGTCGTGTGATAGCAAAGGTTATTGATGTGTTTTATATTGGAGGCACAATCGAATGTCTGTGAAGGAGTAAAAAGAAGAAGAAGATATGCAGCTTTGAATATTTACAAAATTAATATAATTCTGGCTGATTGCTTTTTAACAACCCGATTTAATACTCAAATGTATACAAATGCAATATTGAAGCAACAATCACAGTTAAACGTTCACGCGACTGCCGATGAAGTGAAAGAGTTGTCCAATTTAGCACACCCATTTTATACTGTGTTGCGTATTGTCTGTTCTTTCGGTATGTGGTAAGCTTTTACCTGCTTGGTTTCCCAGACAATGAGCAGCCCTGGATATCGAAATGATGCGAGAGGTTACATTATTCGTGAGCTGTTTGCAAAGCCATAATCTTCAATATAAAATTAATTGCTCTTTTCGCTAAATAGCATCCATGACATTAAAAATTCAAAACTATAATACCTCATATATTAAGCGTATGGTCAAAAGTGCAGGACTTTCACCAAAGCCAGAGGCTTGGGGTTTCCATTCCGCGTTTTGTACGCAAGGAAATGAAGGTAAATGAACCCAAAAACAGACGGAGACGTATGGTGCACCTGCCGCACGGTGCATCATCCACGGCAATACGCAGTCCAATCTATTCTACGGTCGGGGGCAATCGTCTATATCGACCATCAAAGAGTGCTATATTTATGAATCCGCACTACTTCATTATCTACAAACGCTCGTATGTAGCGCTGCATTTCGGAGCGCGTTATGTCGTAAAATTAAACAGCTATTCGCAGAAGTGCCAATTCGCGTTTATTGAGATACTTGTTTGATTGCTATTGGCAACACTTTTCGTCCGAGCAGATGTGAATCGAAATTCAGTGGGTCTTGCGCCAAGATGTCTCATTTTGCTTTTATCATTCTTGGATTGATCTTGAGGAAGTAGTTGTTTATGCCATAAATGATATGTAACTCAATATATCTAATTTAATTCGTTCTTTAGCAGTTCGACCCTGGACGTGAATTTACTTATCTGTGAAAGTTTCAATATTGAAAAGATTGAAACAAAAGTAATTGCTTTATTTACTCTCTAGCTCTAGTCTCATATTCCAGTACATTTTGTTCATTTTATTTAGCCGGTGTAATTGCTTAAGTGCATAGTGTCTTATGAGTCATATATGTGTTATGGGGCTGATATTCCTTATGTAATAATTATAATATTGTAAACTTGACATCTTCCCACGATGAGCAATTTCCCAAACCTTTCTTAGAACACTTCTCCAAATTCAGCAGTTTTATTGTAGAAAACAATGACCTACGGCTTCTACTAGAAAGTGTTAGAAGCAAAAGCTTTACGCTTTAATGGCGCATTAGTTATACCGTCTGTTTTATGCATTTTTACTAACCCTGTCCGAACGTTTGACGTTTTACAGCTATCGAGGTCTTCGAACTCATTTTGAAACGCCTTCAGTCGGGCGAGATGGGTTATCGATTCGTTATCATCCGTAATTATGTCAATTATTAGTCAATTGTCTTCGCGCACCTGCGACGATGTATTTTGGTTCTTCTTCTCTTCTGCAAGGGTCTTTGACCTAATAGCACCCGTTTACTTTGTACTAACCTTTGTCTTACTTTAGGGCTAGTTTATAATGGCTTAGGAGGGTAAGAATATTGTCCTAACTCACTCGCGCTGCCGTGGATTTGTATGAATGATTTTAGAAGGTAATTGAGTTTCATTACCCATAGCATTTAATTGTAGATTTTTCTGGGGTCGCTGTAAGTTGAATAATCAACCATTACCGAATCCTATTGTTAGTTAGAAATTCCGCAAATTCACAGCTGTTTGGCGAGGCCCTTGTTCTGTCTCCGCTTGCTTCTGGTGACGTCCTGGTGGCTGACTGTTCGGCTGCTCCATCGAAAAACACAGTATCCAACATTTTTTGTGAAATTGAGCTGAATGTTCCTATGTAGATACTGTGTTGTCCCGCATCTTTCTAGCTAATCAGATTTGAGCTATCTATACTGGTTACGTATTTAGAGCTACCCATAAACACAGTATCTACATGCATTTCTTCTGTTCTCCAATTCAAAACACAGCAAGTCATTATAATGTTCGAAAGAACCAAAGAAAACACAGTATCTGGTAGTTACTGTGTTTTAGAAAAACAACGAGCAAACTTTTTTGTCAAAATTCTGTGTATAACACAGTATCTACGAGATACTGTGTTTTGTTGCAGATCATAAATTTTGAATATTTTTATTGTTTTTGTATTTGTTTAAGTTGTCCATCATATCTTTTTGATAAAAAAATTCGTATAGCTATCGTAAAAAAAATAATAAAACTGTTCTTGTAGATACTGTGTAGAAAATTAATTTTATTCTCACTTCCGCCCACCCATTGGATTTCAAAACACAGTAACTACATTTTACCATGAAACTTTAGGGTTGCAAGATTTTTGGTCAGACAGTAAAAATTATACTTTAATACAGACTGCAAATATGCGGGATTTAACTTTGGGAATGCATGCAGAGTGTGGGGCCATCGATCTAAAGTGTTTCCTTGTTTCCCAAAATTTTACTCATTATCACATACTGTGTTATTCGATGGAGCAGCCGTGTTGTTGTTTGCTTTCCGGTGCCGTTTCGCATCATTGCTGGGAGTATCAAAGCACGATATTGAGTTTTGAAGTTAAAAATTAAGAGCATTGAAAGATTGAAATCGCCGGCTAGTGTTGCATCACTCCCGAGTTTGTCAGTAAGCACTGACGCATTTATGGAACATTCTAAATGTTTACGTAAGTTGTGGCATACTATTATTGTCGCCGTCCTGTTATGTTCGACCTGGGGCATCATGGTAAATTTCCCGCTAATTTAATCTGTTTAGAGATCTGCTACTTTTTTAAAATACGAATGTCGGCAATCAGTGGCGACAATAGTGTGAACTGCGCTTGCAACCTTCGAGTGCTGACATTAAATTGGTGTAACTTCCTATATTATACGTACTGTCGTTAATTAATATAAAACTCCTGTTTACTATGATTTTGTGTATGGCTAATGCAAGGTATTGTGGTATCGATTTTTAATTCTGTTTCAGGTCATAGTGAATTGGCTACGCATAGTACCTTAATGAGTTTAAGAGTTCTCCTAAACTAATGGATTTATCGGTTGTAAAAGGCTCCTTGGCGCCTCTAGTAACTTGAACACTCTTTGATAAATATAGTAAAGAACAATATCACCTTGCAGCCTGGTCGTCTATGTGGTAGGATGCGAAGTGGGGAAGGTAATTGAGAAATTTTGGTTTGGTGGTAAAATAATTATTTACCCCAAGTTGAAGACAAAAGATGGACACCAAGAAGAATACAAGGGGTTGTATGCAATTCCAAACCGATAAAACCCACCAAAATAAATTATTGCGGATCTAATGATAATTTCTTTGGATAAAAGCACCTGCTTTAATACATTAACATTTTATTTCTAATAGCAGTATAGCCTTAACCATAAAACACAGGCATCCATATAGCAGCTCTTCCTCATGTAAATGTACTCGTATTATAACTGAATATACTATTTGGTTTTATCTCTGCTTCGATATATCTCCAGCAGCACTTTCTCAAGCATTTGCTTCCACTAAAGAAGAATATTGCTTGAAATCTTAGGTTAATCTCCTACCTCTGGTCATAATAGATCCGCTTAGAAGGTTAGCACCGATTATAGAAGATTTTAGTAACATTATATGAAACAACTATGGGGATGACAAGTGAAGTTGTGACTTACCTAGAAGACCTAGTGAAGACACTATGTCTATGAGTATGTATACATATAATAATGTTATCGGTTAATACGATTCAGGTGGTGCTACGAAACATATGTATACCACAAAGACCACACAAACGATGGATATGCTAATTAGAATGAGACGGATGTTTCCCTTATACAATGAGAAGGTGGGAAGGAATAAATAATAATTTTCTTCTTTCTAATGTCTTCAGCTTCTGTAGGTAAATACATTTGTAAAACAAAGTAAATGTGATGATAAAGAAAAGAATATGATAATTTAAATATCTCGACATGCTCGCCGAGATTGAAGATAATCTCATAAGGGGTTAGAAGTGTATCGACGTAATATTCAATTGGATTGAACCAACTGAAGAACAAGAAATGTTAATAGTTACAGCAACCCAGAAAAAGATTAGAAATTTGACTTTAGGTTGTCTGTATTCTGAAGGCAGATATTGACTGAATTGAAAGAGATTTTCCCCAAAGCAAGGACAAGATAATGGAGAAGACAAAATTATAGTCTATTAACTTTATTCAATATCTTGCAATGAACATTGAGGGTCAAGTAACCTAGTGAAGTATTATCGTATTAGATTAAGTCTAAATGCTGAATGTCAACATTATTAATAATTAACTAAACTTTGCGAAAGGTAGACATCAATTGCATGGAGATATTGTCGTAAAAGAAAACAAGGATATGGAATTGCAAATGAAATCGAATTTCCAAATTGAGTTTTAAATACACCAAGAACAAAAGAAATACTCGAAAAAAAGAAGTGAGGAATATGAGTTAACTATTTTTCTTCTTCTCAAATAGTGTTGATAACAAAATAAAGCTAAACAGATTACTCTTCTCCGTTTCGTTTTGTCAGAGAAGCCGCAATAGGACAGATGTTTCACCAACCTTCTTTAATTACAAAGACACAACGTAGACATTAAATCTAATTTCCCCGAAACAAACAGAATCTGCGGAAAAAGAAACATTAAGATCATGACGATGATTTTAGGGTAAGTATGCGTGCTGAAGATACGCATTCGTTCAATTCAGGAAGACTTTCCAAAAGACAAGAAGGTGGACATTCGTTTGATAGAAAAATATGTTTTCCTTAAATAGGAAAAATGTGTTGAAAAGGGGAAAGTATTTTGCATGAACTCCTATTAATTTAAAATTACTATTAGAGCAATCGTAAATGCTGCACTTAGGCATTACATAGCGTTAAAGATATTTTATTGAAACAAGAAGAATCTGTAGAAGAAGCAACATTAGTCTACTAGTAAAAACGAAGAAAAGAGGAACATCATGTTACGGCACAGATTTTTTCCAAAAACAAGAACAAGATAGAGAAGAAAAAAGTAATCCGTCGCTCTTTAAGATCTTAAAATAGACATTCAATATTGTCTGGAAATGCATATTAAAGTGAAGAAAATTTTCAAGAAAATAGGGTACGTTTAAACACTGAAGAAGGACATTAGTTGAATCGAAGCAAATGTTTTCTTCAAACAAGAGAAGGATCTTGAAATAGAAGATAGGGTGTTCCACGAACCCCTCTTAATCCAAGTTTAGTAGAGGAGTAATTGCAGACGCTGCACATAGACATTAAACGAGATTAAAGATATTTTACTGACACAAAAAAATGGGAAGAAGAAGAAACGTTAGTCTACTAATAAAAAATAAAAGACAAAGAATATCATATTAGAGTAAGTCTATGTGTTGAAGATAGAAAACAGTTGTTGAACCGCAAAATATATTCCCAAAACAAGAGGAAGATGAAGAAAAGAATATTTGATCAACCTTGAAGATCTTGTAAAAGACATTCAATATTTTGTGGAAATGAACATCCAGGTTAAAGGAGGCTGCAAAAATAAGAGGGGTGTAGAATTCAAGTAATTTTAAATGGCGAAATTGGACATAAGTTGGACTTAAGCAGATGTTCTCCTTAAACAGGAGAAGGATGATGAAAGGGAAGTGCTGCACTTTAACATTAATTTATGAAAATTCTTTGAAACACGCAGAATGCAAGGTCAAATGTAGTCAATTACTAAGAACGAAAAGATCAGGAATATCGTGATAGGGTAAGTCTACGTGCTGAAGGTAGACAGTAGACGTTGGATTGAAACATATTTGAAACAGATGTTTCTTTAAACAGAAAGGAGACAATGAGAGAGAAGAAAGTATTTTCCACGAACTCCTGAAGTTTATCAGTAAAGTACTCATAAATGCTGCATCTATGCATTAAATAGGATTGGAGATATCTTCTGGTGAGAAAGAGGAGAAGTTAGGTTACTAGTAAAAAGGAAGAGATCAGGACTATCATGTTAGGGTAAGTTGATGTATTGAAGATAGACAATAGTTGTTGGACTGAAATACAATTTACCTAGAAAAGAGGAAGATGGCGACGAAAGATTCAATCTTTATATCTTGAAGTTGTTTGAAAACTTGTATAGGAAAAACTTAATGGTATTTTTATCTATTTCTAGCTTTAAGGATACTCGCTGTCTGCTAAAACATTATACTTTTCGATAATTCGTATAATTTCTTCTACACTGATAATTTTGCTTTTGCTAATGGAAGATAAGTGCTAGTTACCCTTCACATCGCCTATTATGTCCTTATGGTGAAAGCTAACATTAAGCTGAGTATATTTTGTCAAAGGATCTTTTACAAGTTACACATCGTAGCAAAAGCTTTGCACTTTTTTCTTTATCGATTTTCTAATTCTGGTGAAGATATGCAATAGTCGTTGTATTGAAACATATTTGCCTCGAAAACAAGAAAAAGCAGATGTTTCTTTAAACATAAAGGGGACGATGAAAGAGAATAAAGTATTTTCCATAAAGTTTATCAGTAGAGTAATCATAAATGCTGCACCTAGACATTAGATGGAATTAGAGGTATCCCCTTGTGAGAAAGAGGAAAAGTAAGTCTATCAGTAAATAAGAAGAGATAGGGAATATCGTGTTAGGGTAAGTCTATGTATTTAAGATAGACAATAGCTGTTGGACTTAAATACAATTTTCCCAAAAAAGAAGATGGCGAAGAAAGATTGACTGTTCACCAACCTCCATTCAGTCCAGCAGGTAGTTGTTTTACATGTTTTACTGGAAAAATCTACTGGTAAGCTAAAAGATTATACCCTTGGATAATCCGTACAATTTCTTCTACATTGATTGTTGTGCCTTTGTTAATGGACGATAAGTGCTAGTTGCCCTCTATATCGGGTATTATGTCGTTAAGTTGAAAGCTAACATTAAGACGAGTATATTCTGTTAAAGGATCTTTTACAAGTTACACATTGTAACAAAAGCTTTGCACCTTTTCTTCATCGATTTTGTAATTCTGCTGAAGATAGACAATAGTCGTTGGATCGAAACATATTTTTTCTAAAAAAAAGAAAAAGCAAATGTTTCTTTAAACAGAAAGGGGACGATGAAAGAGAATAAAGTATTTTTCACGAACTCCTGAAGTTTATCAGTACAGTAATCATAAATGCTGCACGTAGACATTAGATGGAATTAGAGGTATCCTCTTGTGAGAAAGAGGAAAAGTAAGTCTATCAGTAAATAAGAAGAAATAGGGAATATCGTGTTAGGGTAAGTCTATGTGTTGAAGATAGACAATAGCTGTTGGACTTAAATACAATTTTCCCAAAAAAGAAGAAGATGACGAAGAAAGATTGACAGTTCACCAACCTCCATTCAGTCCTGCAGGTAGTTGTTTGACATGTTGTACTGGAAAAATCTACAGGTAAGGTAAAAGTTTATTCCCTTGGATAATCCGTACAATTTCTTCTATATTGATTGTTGTGCTTTTGTTAATGGACGATAAGTGCTAGTTGCCTTCTATATCGGCTAGTATGTTCTTATGTTGAAAGCTAACATTAAGGCGAGTATATTCGGTTAAATGGTCTTTTACAAGTTACAAATCGTAGCAAAAGCTTTGCACCTTTTCTTCATCGATTTTGTAATTCTGCTGAAGATGGGGACGATGAAAGAGAAGAAAGTATTTTCCATGAACTCCTAAAGTGTATTAATGGAGTAATCATAAATGTTGCACGTAGACATTCAATGGGATTGGAGGTATCCTTTTGTGAAAAAGAGGAAAAGTAAATCTACTAGTGAATAAGAAGAGATTAGGAATATCGTGTTAGGCTACGTCTATGTGTTGAAGATAGGCAATAGCTGTTGGACTTAAATACAATTTTACCAAACGAGAGGAAGATGACGAAGAAAGATTGACAGTTCACTAACCTTCTTTAAGTCTTGAAAGTTGTTGTTCGACATGCTATACTGGAAAAATCAACGGGTATTTTTATCTATTTCTAGCTTTAAGGAAACTTGCTGTATGGATAATCTTGGATAATGCTTATTCTTTCTTCTACATTGATTGTTGTGCTTTTGTTAATGGACGATAAGTGCTAGTTGCTCTTCATATCGGCTATTATGTGGTTATGGTGAAAGTTAACATCAAGGTGAGTATATTCTGTTAAAGGATCTTTTACAAGTTACACATCGTAGCAAAAGCTTTGCACCTTTTTCTCCATTGATTTTCTAATTCTCGCAGCTAATCTTAAATCCCGAAAGGGAAGCTGCGACGACTTCATAAGTTTCACATCTAACGAGCATCATCAAAACGCATTAACGAAGTTCACAAAACGAAACTCTAAGCAGCACAATGCTTTCTGTTGTGACGATAATTTGTGAATCTCAGTTTATCAGCGTGAAGTTGTGTGGAGGTGCTCTCGTTACACATGGCACGTGGGGCTCGTCGCGACACAATTAAAGCTAGAAATCCGAAACAATTTCGCATTCCGTTTGACACCTTTACTCCAATTAAAAATCGTCTCGTTAGAAATGCCATTGTCGCACACGAGGGCTACAATCTCTTGAAATTGTAGTGTCTTCCGCGCAGCTATGTTAAGAGGCGTCCCACTATTGTTAGATCATATTTGTGTTTGCTCTGCCCAGCACTCCAACTTCTTACTTTGACATACATTTGGAGAGGGCTCATTAATGTGCGATATGTCTCACGCAAATCTCGGAAAAAATCGTTGCCCAACTCGCATTTATCGGCCTAACAATGGGGGATGTTTCGGGCGCTTTTTATAAATAATCCGCCATTAATCAATAGGCCTCCTTAAACACCCATATCTTAATCAAGGCGGCCATTAGTCGCTGTCGTTTTGTTATTGAAGTTATAAATAAATCCTATCGCAGTTGGCTCGTGCGTTAATCATTCTTAGGTAATTAACTCGAATAGTTGCCGTAGTTTTATTGCGGCGGAATCGAATAAAACCCCTCGTATGTGAAAAATAGCGAAACGTACTCGCATCGGTCACTCGCAGCAAGGATATTCAGCCAGGTTTTATTATAGAACGAGTTCGGGATTTCGGCCAAAAACATCTATCGTTTACCTAACCTATTATCGTTTATCATCAGCAGAATTGAACGTAAGAAAAAGAATAAGAACACGTAATAAGTATGGATTATCAGAGCGAGCGAACACAAGGAAATCTCCCTGAGCTGCGCCCACGTCCGCTTGTGCATCCCGCTTCCTCCCCCAGGCGCTTATGGGGGGCAGCAACAACAGGGAGGCAGCCCCGTTTGGAAAAGCCGCGGCCGAAGAGAAACATAAGGCCATTTCCTATAAAGTATAAGGAATATATATGACCGCAACTTTTCTGGTATCTGCCCGTTTTTTAAATACATTTCTTAATTACTTGGGGGAGATTTTACTTCACTTCGGGGGAGCGGAAAATATGTTCAATTTGTTTTTCTGGTGTTTACTGGTTTTAATGGTTTGCTAGATAAAAAACTTTGCGATTGCTTTTAAAAATGAAGCGTCTCGCCGCACTGAAGCAATAATGGAAATAGGGGGCGTCTGCATGGATGCGAATTCCCGTTTCAAGCGATTCTTTCCAAATAATGGGATTAGTTTAGAAAAAAATAATTTTGATGCTAGTCGTTTATCAACTCAGATATTGGTGAATCTGTGCATACATATTAATGACAAATTTTACCAAACACTTTTTACGTTATTCACTTATCAAATATTATTATTAAAAAAAAATCAATTAACTATATTAACGTTAGAAAGCGTAAATACAAACCTTTAGAAGTTAAAAGGACAATTAAAGTGCGTTTAGGTCTCTCCCACTTCGTAGCATTTGGTACAAGCAAACTGAGGTCATTCGATGTCGTGATTTGGGTGTAGCTTACCTGTAAAGCAACTGATTCCAGGGTAAGAGAACCCAGCTTGATCCCGATGAACGCCAATGCGAACTCTACTACATGTTCCCAATTCGCTTTGGAGATTATGGGGTTTTAATATAATTTAATAGAGTTAAAGTGTTACTTTCGTGTGAGATTCTTAGTCATCCAGCGGGCGCGTCTCCATGTGGCGGATAGGGAAACGTTTTTCAGATGTAGGTGGTACTGGAAAAAATAAATATCCGACCAACACTAGCATCAGGATAGCGTTTGTGCTTCAAGCCAGGCCAGGAGTGACTGATTGGTATACTCACCAACCCGTTTGGTTAGCATTGTGTACTAAAAGGCCCTCGGTCCTCAGTGTTTCCGAAATCATCTCTGAAGACAGTGAAGGGACGATGGAAAATCATAGGGTGCTAAGAATAGCTGACGACAAATACAACCAACGGAAATGGATCTATTTGACTTAATAATGGAAGATCTACGGCAAGAGATCAGAAAATATTTGAACCAGAGACAGTACTAAAAACATGGATTCTAGTAAAAGAAGCGAGCAATTTCTAAAATTTGTATCACAAAATGTCCTGTAAATAAATGAAACAATACATAACAATGTCAGAAATATTAGTTACACTTGTAATTGTGAACTTAAATAAAAATATCAATCCAAAAATAAGTCTACGCCCCAACATCTATTTAGAAAGCGCAGAAATAGAAGCATTCTATGAAATACGAACATAAAGGACATGAAGAGGAGTAAAACTGCCGAGGAAGATGGAACATTAGCAATACTTCTCATAGCAAAAGTAAGAAAAGTTAGATAATATCTAAACATGTGTTGTTCTAAAGAAAAATGCCTTGACAAAGGAAGGGTGCCAGCACTATACCAATATATACAAATGGCGATTCATCGAATTCAGCTAACTACCCACCCATATCCCTTCTATCATTATTATAGAAAACGTTTACCAGATAATTATCAAACTGCTGTACATGCAGGATTTAGAAAAAGGTACTGTACCTGCAATCCTCTGTTTACAATATCAAAATTAATTAAAAAACAAAGAATAAAACCTTCATCTGTATCTCGCCTTCGTTGACTAAAAAAAAATTGAACATTATAAAACTGTTGAAGCTGTTGAAAAAGCGTTAGTCAGTAACAGAGACAATAAATTACAAACAGTAATTGTAATAGAATTGACAATTAATTTTTAAATTGTCACGAGACACATGGGCAAACCCAAAAGCCAACTAGCTACAGTGGAAACGGCTGAATATAAAGTAAGAAATCAACGAAAATTGTTAAAGACGCCAAAGAACTCTTAATACGATAAATGGGCGCTCAGATAAGGACGAGAACTCATAAACTCGGCAGTCAGTTGCTAAATAACCTGAAATAATGAAGTAACGTAACGGCCAAATCAAAAGGGTTACAATTAATTAAAAAGGATAAACTAGATTGTTGAAAAATTAATAATGAATATCATTATCAGAAAAAGTAAAGCTTTGATGAAACCTTAAGTGTGCTAATTAAAGGAGTTGGCCGACCGGTGCATCGGTGCAATGCAAAAAGCAACGTATTATAGCAAACCAAATTAGAAATTTCCAACGGCAAAGATGAAGATCGAGGGGATCTTAAGGATCTCAGTGGAAAATGTTGGCGTTATGCTCAAAAATACACTATCGATAAAAACAAAAGTAAAGTTCGAGAGAATTGCAAGATTTCTTCTAGAGATATGAATCCACAAAGCCAATTGATCATTGGGTTCGTAACAGAGACGTGAAGTAGGTCGCTGTCCTTAGCAAAGAAGCTTGGCGCCTGCTGGGGATTGAGGTTATAATGACAGAAGCAACAACGCGAAGTTTGCGACAACAAAATACACAGCTGCCCAATCTGTTATCAAAAATCTGTCGTGGTTTCCAACCTCAGTCCATTTTTTTAGTGAGTGTAACAAAATCCTTTACTCAATGTACAAGCACGAGGGAAGAAAAAACTAGAAGCTACGCTATAGAAAGAGACGGTAACCGTTTACACACTCTTAGACAGCTGAAAAGAGAAAAAACAGGCACCCGGAAGCATACCGCAAGTGCACCTTCGGCCGAAGTAGAACTAACGACACGAAAACTTCGAATTTTTACTCATGCTTAGTAAACTGAAAAAATAAAAGAAGCTGCAGCAACGGTAAATATATAAACCACCTTAAATATTCTGAAGATGTGCGAGTAGTCAACATCGCTTCTGATTGGGAAAAAATGATCTCCATGAAAAGAGGCTACAAAGAGGTCTAAAAATGTATCTTAATAAAATAAAGGTGATGTTTAATGCTGTTGATCAACACGCAATAAGAGTAAATATAAGTGAAATAGAACAAGCCACGGAATATATACATATACTTAGGCCAAACTACCAGATCTGAAAAAAAGTCAAGTGGTTGAAATTCCAAGAAGAGTACGAGTGAGATACGCATAGTGGTCGACAAGCTCTCCTTCGATTTAACACCCAAAAATATAGCTCTGCATATAAGAATTAAAGTACTCAACAGGTTACGACAAACGGGGCACAAACATAGACAAATTTGGACAAAATACGAAAATCTTAAAAATCAATAAAAAGACATATTGGGAATATCACTGGAAAACTATAGTGAGATTGGACTGGTCATAACGAGCTTTTCCAAGATCAAAATTGGAATAATGGAAGGTGGCATCCATGTGAAGGAAAGAGGCGAGGAGGCAGTCCAAAGATTACATTGAAGAACGACCTATAAAGACATGCAGACAGTTGAGGGAGGCCTATATTCCTACA
Organism: Agriotes lineatus; assembly: GCA_940337035.1. Lineage (NCBI taxonomy): Eukaryota > Metazoa > Arthropoda > Insecta > Coleoptera > Elateridae > Agriotes > Agriotes lineatus. Next base: position 13,728,561 of record OW679203.1, on the reverse strand, counting down.
TGGAAGGATAGATGATACAATAAAAGGAAAGGGAGTGAAAAGATTTAATAGAACCGATTTTAACATATAAATCAAAGCCAAGAAACTTTGCTGGTCTGTAGCAAAGTATTTATTTTTGGTTTCACCGAAATGGACTTCAGAATAATCTTTTGAAAGTTCAAGATCAATAAACAGAAACCTTTGAAATCTAGCAAGTGCTCTGAACTCTGAAGCTATATGAATTTCGTTACATTTGGTAGAGGTACAGTGAGGAAATTTTTAGATTTTTAGCTTTCCGATAGCTGCTCGTGCTGCTCCACTTCTTCTTAGTTCCAAGGTTTGATTTGATTTCCCCAACATCATTGCCCTAGCAGTTCTGTTTGATCTTGGGGTAAAATTTAAAATAGCTAAACAAATTACAAAAAAGAAATTGTTTTTGGGCCCTATAGGAAGCCACCATTTAGGTATGTTTGGTCCAAGTTTTTGTAAATTAAGTAATAAAACTCACTTGACTGCCATTGTATTTACTTGAAGCCTAGTGTGGTAAATTTTGTGGCCACAGAGATAGTTTGGTGCAGATGCCGTCGACGTAAAAGTTGATTTTGCAAAGCAGCGATTTGAGGTCTTCGAGATACAGCTAGGGGGCCGATATATGGTATTCGCAGTCATTGTTGAGCAGTGCCAAGCAGCTGAAACAGTAAGTGGAGCTTTTCCATACCTAGCTGCGGAAAGGTGTAGCCGGAGGAGATGTTGGAAAGCAGCTCCGAGAGACAGCGGCGTTGGAGGGAGCCGAACTACAGTCCAGGATAACGTGCTGTGCCGACGATAGCGTAGAAGGCAGATAGGTGGGAGCTGTTTGCGGTTGGTTGTTTTTAGAGAGCTGGAATTCATATTTTTAGTCATTCAAAATAAATAAAGGGAATTAATGCTTACATGAGTATTGCATTTAGTTATTTTATTTAACCCTAAATTGTACGGAGGTGTTTTCATGATGTAACCAATTTGCAACAGTGGTAATAGAAATCTAGACAAATTGTTATTTAAGCTAATTTGTTATAACGCAACCCAAGCTAGCCATTATAATAAATATTTAACGATTGACCATAAAAAGATTAAAAATGTATATATAATATTTAATTAGCAATCTGAGTAGCTAAACACATAGTAAAGCATATGAGATTACATATAACTCAATATTTAACCTGTTATACTTGTGTGGGCTACAAATTAAAATTATAATAGATAACAGCGTCCAATATAGTGTCTATTGCAATACTTTAACTGTAAGGATGAAGAAGCAGTAAACTATCAGCAGTTAGAAGAAAGGGGTTGCAGGAAGGGACATGGAAGACCCAGCGACAAGTTCCATAATCAGCAAGTGGATGCCGCAACAAATATGGGGGATGAGAGCTGTCCAGGCGTAAGTGAACCTGCGTAGCTACCCTAATTTACGATGAAAGGAACTCGGAGAACAGTGCCTAATGATTATTGGTTGTTTTTACACGCCGTTTTAGCATTGCGGATTGTACCCTCGCAAAATGCGAAAAGTTTCCACGCCGGAATTCCCAGACAACTCCGCCTCCAATAGTTGTATCAATTATGCCGAAATATTTGTTCGGAGCGGGCGGATAGGTTCCGGAATACCTTCATCTAATTAACCCTCACGGGCCTATTCACATCGAACTGCCCGCCAGGATAATGACTAAAGCGCCAGGACGCGGGTTAAACTTGCTCTCTTTCTGGGAGCAGCAATAACAAGTAGTAAATTATGTGTATGCTTATTCCTGTATTACGAACGACACGCTATATTTCCATCCGGGGCTGTTTTCTTCGCGATCCCCCCCTAATGCCGTGATATGAAATATTTCCCTACTTAAGATGATAGCTTTTCTTAAATTCGTCGCTCGTTGTCGCCTTGGAACTTAAATAAATTATGTGTATTTTTATTTTCGTGTATGTGTGAATTTATCTGCCTCGAAACGGGTCCTCACGATTTATTGTTTGGAAAATTGCTATTTTACCCTTAGTTCTCAAACTCAAGATTTTCTCCTGCCGCGTCTGAGCCGTCGAACTAAGCTCTCCGAAGAGGTGCCGCCAGATAACCGCAGATACTTTGAGATGCGAACACTAATATTCGTCTATTTAGCTGAACAAGGCTGTTTGGCGTTGCTTTAAGGTAAAATAGCGCCTGTTGGATTTTGAGAGAAATTGTCGGCATAATGTATAGTTATTCTAAGCATGAACATTTAAAATCGCTAGGTAACAAATATAACCACATAATAGATTAATATCCAAGCTTAAATAAGAAATAAGTGAATATGATAATACTACTGATAAATTAAAATAAGCTGGCTGAATGGGCAGGTACTACTTACGCCGGTCCAACGGGCTCGGTAGTTGTTATTACACATATCTGAGATCAGGCTGCCTACTACAACCCATATGATATTATCATTATTATTATTAAGCTGATACAGTTAGGTAGGTATCAGTATCAGATAAATTAATACAGTAGGTTTGCTTTGGGTGCTATATAGTCATTGTACGTTTCGGAGTCCGTGTAAAGTCGCATTGAAACTCCGTGAGCCCACTTCTAATGAAAATGAATATAAGAGATATTCTACATTGTCATCTATCAGAATTTAGTTTAGTTCGACTTACCATCAAGAATGGTCGAAAATTTATAAACATTCTATGGATTAATTCAAAATAACGAATAACTGACAATTAGTACAATAGTTCTAATTAGAGTTTTCGACGCTTGACCGATCGTCAATGGTTATCAATGGACAATGATTCCATAATGGTAGAGAGAAATAAATAATTAATATTAATTTTCAGCTTGTCGCTTCACTCGTAAATAAACTAACTAAACTAATTAGTAGGTCACATATGCAGGTACAAAATTATCCACGCAACCACAGTAATCGCTCATAAAATGGTAGAGCTCTCCAACGTTGCTAATGTTTTCTATACGGAGCTGTCCATTGGCTACTTTCTACAGAATTTGGTAAGCTTTTACTTCCTCGGCATCCCAGACAATGAGCACATAGGCGTAACTAGCGGGGTGACCAAACGGACTAGTGAAGGGTCAATTATTGTGTACCCATAAAGAGACAATTGCAATTATTTCATATGCGGGTAAATAAATGATGGCGAAATTAGAGTGGCTCGCTAACGATTCGATGGGCACTGATCGCTACCTAGGATTATCTACTTCAGACTTACGGTGATTTACCACTTGGATGTTTGCTTTATTTTAAGAGTTCAGTCAAAAATCCTAGTTACGCCAATGAATGAACAGAATCGTATGTCGACATTCATTGAGGGATTACGATGTCCGTCAGATGCGGTAGAGCCAGGTTTATTTAGTGTGGGCCTTGTGTAGTCATTATAATGGTTCGAAGGCCATGTAAAGATGCATTGAATGTTTCTGATTTACAATCAATTTTTAGTATTATATATTTATTTATTTTCAACTAAGAAAAAATAGTTCAAATTAGTCAATCTATAAATTGATTAAGAATTGACGAGAATGCCACTGCTACTAATTAATTGCAGGTAATTAAATAGTGAATTACCACACTGTAATAAACTTATAAATTATATATTAAACACGGAAGACTAGACTTAATGTAATTAATTAAAGTAATTATATAACTACTGAACGAGCTTAACTTGGTTCAGCTTAAACAACTAATTGGTTTAATAATTAATATAAAATTCGAAAATATATGTATGTTTGGATGTACAATCGGTAACCTCACTTTACCTATCGATGTAGACGCTGGTGCTTTATACGCTTTAGCATCCAGCGGTACAATGCTCAACTTGGCCCGGTTTCGGGTTACACTGTTGGAGCGCGCCTTTCGTGCTTGCGTAGCAACCATTGTGTTAGATGCGTGTCTTGGTGATATGTGGACCTTGTTACTCTATCTCTTAGGTCGGCAGTTCTGAGTAGATCAGTTAAATTTTGTGTCCAAGTGTGAATGGTCTCACCGAATCCGATACCGACCGCCAAGGCTGCGGAAAAATTTCGCCCATCGTGGGGTTCGAACCAAGGAATTGCTTCCTCTAGAAAATGTAATAATTATTAATTTATTACTTGATAATAATACCTTTTATAAACATTTATATTAATGCCTAATGGCCAACCAATCGAAAAAAGATTCTATAAGCAGCTGTATCATAATAGAAGGCAATTATATGATAGTAATCAGTGGTCAGTTATCATATGTAGAAAAATATAACTTTTAATATGGTAGTAGGAACAAAGAACTAATTCTTCGTCGATGAGGATGTAACACATATTAGATATAAAAATTAAAAATTTCTGAATTTCCGTTTCATAAACTATAAATTTCTAGCATTGCACTTAGGGAATTAATTATTTTGTAGTAATTAATGTAGGTCTAATTTATCAGCAATTATATAAAATTACGGCTACTGCAGTTTAACATATTTTCAATGAATTATAAAATCAAGACCGAACAGCAACTAACTACTTCATAACTGATTAACGTCTAATTATCGCTTAACAGTAGTTACTCAAAACTATGACAAACCTTATTGTTTCCTTATTAAATTTCGGTCAGTCATAATATATTTTCAATTAATTAATTATTTTAAGGTTGAAATCGAATTAGCATATAAATAATTAGTTGATAATTGATGAACGTCAAATTATGCATTTACAGTAGTTACTCAAAACTATGGTAAATGTAATTGTTGCCTTATAAAATGAACGTCAACAATAATTTATCTATAATAAATTAATTATTCTAAAATTGAGATTCAATTAACATTTAATTACTTGATACTTGATTATCATCTAGTTATCGATTAACAGTAGTTACTGAATACTATTAGAAACATATTTGTTGCCTTATATAATTGCGGTCAGCAATAATATATTTTCAATGAATTAATTTTCTAAAGGCACAACCAAAAAACGTCTAGTTATTTGATAATTAATTAACGTGTAATTATCGGTTAACAATAGCCATTAAAAAACCTATAATAAGCCTAATTGTCTCCTTATTATTGCTTATAATTGATTAACGTATAATTAGGTATCGATTCACAGTTGTTACTAAAAGCTATGACGAATACAATTGTTGCCTTATTTCAATTAATTAGCTATTCTACCTCGATCAAATTCTAATTATGTGATAATTAATTAACGTCTAACTATCGGTTACGATTGAAGTGGCTTCTAATTTATTGATAATTAGTTAACGGTTAACAATGGAGATTTAAAAAACTACAATAAACTTAATTGTTGCCTTATAATTGATTAACGTTTATTTATCGATTAACAGCAGTTACAAAAAAAACTAAGGTAAATCCAATTATGACCTTATACGATATCAGTCAGCAATAATAAATTTCCAATTAATTAATTATTCTAGTCGTGATCGGAGTGGCTTCTAGTTACTTGACAATCGATTAACGTTTTATTATAGATTAACGATGGTTATTATTAGCTATGATAAACGTAATTGTTGCCTTATACAATTGCGGTCAACAATACTGCATTTTCAATTAATGAATTGTTCTAAAGTCGAGATTGGAACAGCGTCTTGATCAGTTGCTACTTGATTAACGTCTAATTGTCAGTTAACAATAGCTATTAAAAACTATATTAAATCTAATTGTTTACTTGACAATATATTAACGTTTAATTATTGATTATCAACGGTTACTATAAGGCATGATAAACCTAATCGTTGCCTTATACAAGTAAAGTCAACAATAACACATTTTGAATGAATTCGTTATTCTAATGTCGATATCGGAATAGGATCTAATCCATGATAATCGATTAACGTTTAACTATCAATTAACAATAGCTGCTATAAGCTATGATAAACATAATCGTTGCCTTAAACCATTGCGCTCAACAATAATACATTTTGAAAGAAATCGTTATTCTAAAGTCGGTATTGGAGTAGCATCTAAATCATGATAATTGATTAACGTTTAACTATTGATTAAGATAATTGCTAAAAGCTATGATAAATCTAATTGTTGCCTTAAAAAATTGCGGTCAACAATAACACATTTTTAATGAAATAATTATTCTAAAGTGGAGAATCGGATCTAGTTCATCTAGTTCATGATAATTGATAAACGTCTAACTATCGATTAAAAATAGTTGCTTTAAGCTATAATAAACTTAATTGCTGCCTACAATTGCGGTCAATAATAATAATATATTTTTAATGAATGAATTATTTTAAAGTCGATATTGGAACAGCATCTTGATCAGTTGCTAATTGATTAACGTCTAATTGTCGGTTAACAATAGCTATTAAAAACTATAGTAAACCTAATTGTTTCCTTATAATTGCATTATAATTGATTAACGTTCAATTATCGATTAATAGTGGTTACTAAAAGCTATGATGAATCCAATTGTTGCGTTATACAATTTCGGGGAGCAGTGATATATTTTGAATTAATTAATTATTCTAAACTCGAAATCGAAATGGCATCTAATTACTTGGAAATTAATTAACGTGTAATTATCGGTTAACAATAGCTATTAAAAAACTGCAATAAACCTAATTGTTGCCTTGTAATTGCATTATAATTGATTAACGTTGAATTATCGATTAACAGCAGTTACTAAAAACTATGATAAGTCATTTGTGACCTTATAAAATTTTGGTTAGCAATAATATATTTCCAATTAATTAATTATCCTAGTTGAGAACTGGGTGGCATCTAGTTGCTTGACAATCAATTAACGTTTAATTATTGATTATCAACGGTTACTATAAGCTATGATAAACCTAATCGTTGCCTTATACAAGTGCGGTCAACAATAGCACATTTTGAATGAATTCGTTATTCTAATGTCGGCATCGGAATAGCATCTAGGTCATGGTAATTGATTAACATCTAACTATCGATTACTAATAGTTACTATAATCTATGATAGATCTAACTGTTGCCTTAGACAATGGCGGTAAACAATAACATATTTTTAATGAATTCGTTATTCTAAAGTTGGTATCGGAATAGGATCTAGGTCATGGTAATTGATTTACTATAATCTATGATAAACCTAATCGCTGCCTTATACAATTGCGGTCAACAATAATACATTTTGAAAAAAATCGTTTTCTAAAGTCGGTATTGGAGTAGCATCTAAATCATGATAATTGATTAACGTTTAACTATTGGTTAACATAATTCTTATAAGCTATGATAAATCTAATTGTTGCCTTAAAATATTTGCTGTCAACAATAGCATACTTTTAATGAAATAATTATTCTAAAGTTGAAATCAGAATAGCATCTAGTTTATGCTAAACGATTAACGTCTAACTATCGATTAAAAATAGTTGCTTTAAGCTATAATAAACTTAATTGTTGCTAACAATTGCGGTCAACAATAATACATTTTTAATGAATGAATTATTCTATAGTTAAGATTGGAACAGCATCTTGATCAGTTGCTAATTGATTAACGTCTAATTATCGGTTAAGAATAGTTATTAAAAACTATATTAAACTTAATTGTCGAGATAGATTCAGCATATGATTACTGAATTATTGGCTAACGACTAATTATCGATTAACAGTACTTATTGAAAACTATGGTAAATTTAATTGTGGCCTTATACAATTTCCGTCAGCAATAATACATTTTCAATGATTTACTTATTCTAAAGTTGAGATCAAAACAGAATACCATTACTTGATAATTGATTAACGTCTAATTATGGACTAGCAGTAGTTACTATAAACTATGATAAATCTAATTCTTGCCTTATACAATTTTAGTCGACAATAATATATTTTTAATGAACTAATGATTCTAAATATTTAAATGTGATTATTGATTAACAGTAGTTACTAAAACTATCAATGATCCAATTGTTGCCTTACACAATATTGGTTGATATTAATTAGTAATACAGTTAGAATTAGTTACAATAATAATGTTAATTAAGGTAACTTGAATTGCACGAAACTAGTGGGTACTGAGTTAATTTAATTAAATGGTTGCATAATTAGTTGCAGTAGATGGTAACTGACCTAGTTCATTCATTTAAATCGTTGTATTAATTGTATTTAGAGAGCGAATATTTAATTAATAATTATTTTAAATACCTAGGCTATTAGTTAGAAAAAGTAAATTTATAATGTGTATATAGATAAATATCAGGCGTTACTAACTAAACACCGTTACAAGAACTATTTTTCGGTTAAACTGGTAATTAGTTAACACTGAGCAAGTAACGACTACTAAGTAACTATATTTGAACCATTAATTAATTAGCTAATCAAAGAAAAAAATGATTGCTAAAAAATATGGTGATTTTGAATTCATCCTCAACAGAGCAATTATTGTATAAGTATAATGCAACCTCCGAACCACAAAAGGTCCTTAAGGCACCAAGATGCGGCATCGCTTTAAAATGTGTTAAGAATAACTTTCAACAAAATATAAATAAAGGGAAGTAAAATATTCTCAATTAGTTTTTTATGCTTACGCATTGTTTCTGAGTTACTTTCCGTTAAAACAGCGATTCCGCAGCCTGTGATGGAACTCGTTAATTTCCGAAATCGCGGCTTCGTCCGCAACTCCAACACAATAGCCACTTCTGTATTCCATTCGTTTTATTTCCAGCCAATACGAGTAAATTTCGCTACATCTAAACATAAACCGCCTCAGTACAAATACCCGCATCTGCTTAAACACAAAACATCAGTTCTCCCCAAAGAGGTCCAGGGATTATTTATCTCTTTATATCGGAGTTTGGTAATACGACGGAAAATTGCGACACAAATAGGATGACTTAAAAATGCCGCGTACCCTGCACAATTTTTGATTAAATTGCTTTAGAATTTATTGCGGGCATTTGGACCGAATAACTTTCTAGCACTGTCGTCTCGCAATTCCGATATTTTTATGCGAACGCTCCAGACAAGATACGTACCTAGTTTGGCTTTTTGCGCAGATGAATGGCAAACTGCTGACAAATTGGCGCTACTACGTTACAACTCTTTTTAAACCCGTCGAAATAATAATTTTTTTTAGTTCAAAATATCTAAGCTACTATTATAATCGTCTAAATTTGTTGATCTCTACTGTATTCAAACGATAAAATTAATTATTGTGGTACTGTGATAGTACCTATAGCAAGGGCTTTGCAAACAGCTCACGGACATTGTACTCCTTCTATGAACATGGACGGGACTGCTCATTGTCAGGAAGACCATTTTAATTATTTTATATTACGCACTACACTAGCACGTTAAGAAGTCTCTCCAAACAGAATCAGCTTTACACTTTCTAATTATATATTTAAATCTGCTCTATTTTATTCGCGTTGGCCTTTAATTGCTTCAATAAGAATTTAACATATTGCTAGATTCCGTCTGCTTGCTTGAGGTGAAACTCTACGGAATGTCTGCTAATATCAACAAATATTAGATTCAGAGGAATACCTACCCTAATAAATTAAAAGAAATATCTGAACTGGCGCTTAAGACAGTATTTCAGTTGTAAATGACCAGCATTCCACATTAGCTCTCTGGCATGGTTGATATAACCTCACATTTTATTTTATTGTCAACGTAGGAGATGAAATGTGATTCTTAGAGTTGTGTCTGTAATTATGAGAATTCCGCATTTCATCCAAAAGATAGGTATATGAAATGAAGGATTGCCATGGAAGATAATAAATAAAATTTGCGAATACGTAAGTGATGAAACAGGATCAAGAAGAGACGAGTAGCAAAGTTGGAGAAAAACAATCGCAATAGGTCATGGAAAATCTAAAACTGGCGAAAAATGCAAATAAATATTTTTCGATATTACTTTTACATCAAGTCCATTTAAGTTTGACAACGAAGCTGGCTTTAGATAGAAGCTTTTGCTTATTCCATGTCTGAATTTTTGCTACCTTCATTTAAAGGATCCTATGTACGTATTTGTTCATCTTCTATCTGCCAGATTTTCAAGATAAGTTGCTCATTTAAGTATATCGACTCTTCCTCTTTGTATACTGACCATTTTTTCCTTAATTTCTTTTATTATTACTTGCTACCTAATTGTAGAAGTTGACAATTGTTAGTACAAGTTACTAAATAGGTACATCATAAAATGTTTAACCATAAAATATTTGTTTTAGTTTGAAGATGTTTTTTTTTCTCGTTCACCATCTTCAAACCTTGTTTCATATCCAAAAATGAAGTGATTAAGAAAGACAATTCAAAATAACTATTATAGTTGAACTAATCGAAGCAGATAGTTTTTGTTCGTTTTTCGTTTTTAGATCTTTATCACGACTATTACTTCTGGCGAGAAATTGTTGGTTTACTGCAAATCATTTTATCAATTCTCAAAATTTTGTCGAATCCTAAACAGTCTATGTTGTAGATTATTTTATTCGTAGAGATTTCAACCAATCAAAAGGCTGGATTTAGTTAAGTTATCTTGTATAATTTCGATTATACAAAATCGATTATACTATAGTAACTTCACTAGGCAACGCAATACATAACTTTTGTCAACTTGATGTTATTTTCATGGAGATGACTTTCAGCTAGGCTAATTCAAACAAATCGGGCTGCCAATAAAATATTTATTTGTTCCTAATATTAAAATTTACTCACAAAATAATCAAGTCGAATACAATGCGTACTTCGAACAGGTTATACGTCTCAAACTTCCTGCACAATAACAAATTGTGTCAGTTTGACAGAATAATCCTCCCGCTGACGCGGTCGGACTATTTAACCTGTCAAACTGACACTCTTTTATTATTGTGCAACAAGTTATCGACATATAACCCGATAATATCGAAGTACTTATAGTATTACTTCTGATAATATGTTTATGCCTGCAAGCTGTTTCGATTACCTTTTCTGTTTTTATAAGAATGTAGTATTTCATTCGACTGTTGCATCAGCTAAATTGGAACAGGCACGCAATGGAAGTCATCGACATTTTTGAACTTCGATTATACCCTAGCGGTCGGCTAGACTCCAGGACGCAGAAATATCTTTGACACGATTCTTGTTAACGAAGGAGCTGGACTCAAAACGATTTTATCATTTTGCTATATGGCCAGTAGAACACTGGTGCTTCAAATCCAAGGTGGTGAATCGTGGCGAAGGAATTAAGTAGCTCATGGAACCGAAAATTCCAGTCCTGTTGTCACATATTGCTGTGATTATGGTATGGTTGGTCTATTTTATGTCGAAGTGAGCAGGTATATCAATGTTTCAACGTGTGCTGTCCGGTCATTTAAGAAAAGCTTTTAAGCTGTTGCGTTATTGAATTGAAAGAAGTAATGGGGGGAAATGAGTACGCAATTGTGGTTAACCCTTGACTATCTAGCACTATGGGTGTAGCATATAGCCTACTTCAAAGACGATAAGCAATAGACGAAGAAAAATTCAACGTTGCTTCATAGCTCTTGATGTTCTCATACATCAAATTTCTTCAAGCATTAGGTAGAGTTGATTCCGTTTGTTCCTGCCAAAAGCTTTTCTGCAATTAATAAAGCACATAAATCGCCCTGATCTTTCTTTAATAATGATTATTCGATTCGAAGTTGAATCTTTAGGATTTTTCGATATTATCTGATTCGTCGTTTGAAACAAGTTCGAATTACAGCCTTTCTTCCATGCATGCTACTACTAAATACTTATCCACAATTTCTAAGATTAATAAATATGGTACGAAGAGAAGTTCTTCTCTGAAAATGAGTCGTCATCGTGGAATTAACTATGAGGCAGAGTAAGATTAGAGACGACTATACATGAGTATGAAAAGTACCTAGGGTTAGTTAGCGACATTAGCGGACGAACAAGTTTGTACTAAGTTCGTTTATTCTAGTTTTGTCGCCCTGATTTTTCTCTAATCATGGTGAAACACTTTTATAATTGAACTAACAAGCTTTTAAAAAGGAGTTATTGATATTTGTTTTATGGTTGTTTACAGCCGGGGCGAATAATAACTTTCCTACCTGCTAGTACTAAAATACAGGAAGTACAATTACTAATAATGGTGCGAACAGAAAACTTTCCGTTAAAATGCATCTTAATCGTCGAAGAACTACCATAGGCAAAGCGAGCTTTCATGCGAATAGATGGGTATAAATAACGTTAATGGATAGTTAACGACATTATCGACGAATATGATTTAATTTAAATTATTTCAGCTTTATCGCTCCGCTTTACTATAATAACGGTGGATTGATTTTATCTTTTGTCAGGCAAGCATTTCGAAAAAGAGCAATCGATATTTGTTATATGGTAGTGTGAATCATTGCCAAAAAATTATTTTTCATACCTGTTAGTACTAATACAGGGGCCACAGTTAATAATAATGGAAGATGAATAATAATCGCCGAATAATTACTTACTAGGCAGAGTGAGATCAGGGAGGAATAGAGGGCCATGAATAATAACTATGGTTAGTTAACGATGTTAACGGACGAATATGTTACTATAATTTCCTCGAATAATAACGAATCGATTGTATCTGTAATCTAGCAAGCATATCGAAAACGAGTCATATTTACCTATTTGTTGTACGATGGTTTAAAGTACCCTCGAACAGTAATCCTCTACTTATACTTACTAATTAGTGCTACATGCAGGAACCACACTTACTAATAATGGAAGATGGTGCGAACTGAAGGCGCTCCGTTAAATTGAATCGTAATCGTAGAATAACTTATTCGGAAAAGTGAAATTAAAAACATATAGATGGATATGAATAACACGAATCGTTAGTTAACGGGATTAACGGACGACTATGCTGTATTTTGGATTATTTCTGTCCTATCGTCTACATGTCACAGTTACTAATAATGGAAAATGGTGCGAACGTAAGACAATTCGTTAAAATGAATCGTAATCGCCGAATAACTATTGGGCAAATTGAGATTAGACCCAAATAGATGGATATAAATAACAACAATGGTTAGTTTGCCACGTTAACGGGCGAATATGTTTTAATTTAGTTTATTTCAGTCCGATGGCCTACTTTTTTAGAGCAATGATGAATCGATTGTATCTTTAATCTAACAAGCATTTTAAAAACAAGTCATCGATGTTTGTTTGCAACAGGGGCGAAAAGTAATCATCCATACCTAGTAATACTAAATACGACAAAAAGATAATTGAAGATGGTGCTAACAGGAAGGCTGTCCGTTAACTTGAATCGTAATCGTCGAATAGCTATTTGACGGAATAAAATTAGTTAAGAATAGCATTAACCAGTTAGAGCGATTAACGAACGTATATGTTTTAATTTAGTTTGTCTAGTTGTCTGAAGCAGTGTCGAGCAGTAATTTTCCTTACCTGTTTATTAAGTACAGGAGCCACAGTGGAAGATGTTGTAGACAGAATGACCTCCGTTCAAATAAATTGTAATCGCCGAATAACTACTAGACAGAGTGAGATTAAAAACGCTTAGATGGGTATGAACAACAACTACGGTTAGTAAACGACATTAAAGGACGAATATGTTTCAAATTGGTTTATTCCAGCTCCCTCGCCCTGTTTTTCTATAATGATCGTGTATCGATTTTATCTTTAATCTAACAAGCATTTCGAACGCGATCAATCAAACAGGGCCAAACGCTAACTTTTTGTAGCTGTTAGTACTAAATACAGAAACCACAGCTACAAATAATGGAAAATGGTGCGAACAGAAGGCCTTCCGTTAAAATGAATCGTAATCGCCGAATAACTATTCGGCAGAGTGAAATTAAAAGCGAATAGATGGATATTAATAACACGAATCGTCAGTTAACGAGATTAACGGACGACAATGCTGTAATTTGGATTACATCGGTCCTATCGTCTACTTTTCCGCAATAATGATAAAATCGAGGAAGCATTTCGGACATTAGTATCTGTTGCCTGGTTATTTTATTTGAAGCAGGACCGAACAATAGTTCTCCATACTCACAGTTGCTAATAATGGAAGATGGTGCGAACGTAAGACTCTTCGTTAAAATGAATCGTAATCGCCGAATAACTACTGGACACATTGAGGTTAGACACGAATAGATGGGTACGAATAACAACAATGGTTGGTTTGCGACATTAACGGACGAATAGTTTTAATTTAGTTTATTCCGGTCCTCCCTACTCTCCTGGAATACTGATGAATCGATTGTATCCTTAATCTCCCAAGCATATCAAAAACGAGACAAAGTTATTTGTTGTACGATTGCTTGAAGTAGGCTCGAGCAGTAATCTTCTATACTTGTTAGTACTACATGAAGGAACCACATTTACTAATAATGGAAGATGGTGCGAACAGAAGGCGCTTCGTTAGAATGAATGGTAATCGTTGAATAACTATTCGGCAGGGTGAAATTAAAAACGAATAGATGGATATGTATAACACGAATCGTTAATTAACGAGACTAACAGACTACTACTTTTCCGCAATAATGATAAAATCTAGGAAGCATTTCGGACATTGGTATTTGGTGTCTGGTTATTTGAAGCAGAACCGAACAATCGTTCTCCATACTCATAATTACTAATAATGGAAGATGGTGGGCCAACGTAAGACTTCATTAAAATAAATCGTAATCGCCCAATAACTATTGAGCCCATTGAGATTAGAGGCGAATTGATCGGTATGAATAATAACAATGGTTAGTTTGCGACATTAGCGGAGGAATATGTTTTAATTTAGTTTATTCCGATCTGCCCTGCTTTCCTGGAATACTGATGAATCGTTTGTATTTTTAATCTCACAAGCATATCAAAAACGAGTCGAAGTTATTTGTTGTACGATAGTTTGAAGTAGGCTCGAACAGTAATCCTCTATACTTGTTAGTACTACATGCAGGAACCACATTTGTTAATAATGGAAGATAGTGCGAACAGAAGGCGCCCCGTTAATAGATAGATATTAATAATACGAATCGTTAGTTAACGAGATTAACGGATGCTATGCTGTAGGTTGAATTATTTCTGTCCTATCGTCTACTTTTCTGCAATACAGATAAAATCTAAGAAGCATTTCGGACTTTGGTACCTGTTGTCTGATTATTTGAAGGAAAGACAAAACAATAATTCTTCATACTCGCAGTTACTAATAATGGAAGATGGTGCTAATGTAAGACTCTTCGTTAAAATGAATCGTAGTCGCCGAATAACTATTAGGCAAATTGAGATTAGAGACGAATAGATGGGTATGAATAACAAAAATTGTTAGTTTGCCACGTTAACGGACGAATATGTTTTAATTTGGTTTATTTCAGTTCGATGGCCTACTTTCCTAGAGCAATGATAAATCGATTGCATCTTTAATCTAACAAGCATTTTAAAAACGAGTAGTCGATGTTTGTTTGCAACAGGAGCGAGCAGTAATCATCCATACATCTTAATAGATAATGGAAGATGGTGCTAACAGAAGGCTGTCCGTTAAATTGAATCGTAATCGTCAAATAGCTAATAGGCAGAATAAAATTAGTTAAGAATAGCATTAACTAGTTAGAGCGATTAACGAACGTATATATTTCAATTTAGTTTATTCCAGTCCTATCACCGTTATCTCCTGGAATAATGGAGAAACGACTTTATACCTTTAATCTAACAAGTATTTCGAAAGCGAGTAATGGGTATTTTTTGTATAGTTGTCTGAAGCAGTGTCGAGCAGTAATTTTCGCTTATCTGTTTATTAAGTACAGGAGCCACAGTGGAAGATGTTGTGCACAAAATGATCTCCGTTAAAATGAATCGTAATCGCCGAATAACTACTAGACAGAGTGAGATTAGAAACGCTTAGATGGGTATGAATAACAACTATGGTTAGTAAATGACATTAAAGGACGAATATGTTTTAAATTGGTTTATTCCAGCTCCATCGCCCTGTTTTTCTATAATGATGGTGTATCTATTATTTTATCTTTAATCTAACAAGCATTAGTAGAACAGGGACAGAAATCCCCCACCACTTTTAATTGATTCGCGGATTCGCGGTTTAATTCGCGGTTTTCGCGGTTTGATTCGCGGATTGACCCAATTAATTTCGCGGTTTGATCTAATTAATTTCGCGGTTTGATCTAATTAATTTCGCGGTTTGATCTAATTAATTTCGCGGTTTGATCTAATTAATTTTCACATGTGCTACTGATTAAATTACGCATTAGCTTCCGATTAAGTTACGCGGCGGCCATCTTGGATTTCTGGCGGGAATATTTGAAATTTGAATTTTTACCGATTTTTTCTAAGTTTAATTTTTTGAATTTGAATTTCCCGGGGGTGTCGGCCATCTTGGTGCGCGCGCACTTCTCACGGCGGTTGTTTTTAAATTTGAATTTTTGCGGAAATATTTGAAATTCAAACTGATAGAGCCATCTCGCTCTTTGAAGCTGCTGTCTCTCTCTTGCATTCACTCGTGGAAATATTTAAATTTAAAAAATCTATTTGCGGCGGGCCCAAGTGGGAATCGAACCCGAGTTTTCTGACCATAAGCCTAAGGACCCTACCGCTACGCTATCGAGGCGACTTGGAAATATAGGAATTGAACAAGACGTCATTTCGCAGCTGTGCCGTCACACCGTTCGATTTGAAACAAACTATTTTTCAAAAATTTATATTATGAGAATGGGGAATGTTTAACATATTGTGTTTACAGGCAGATGCAATTTTTAAAAAAATTATATATGCAACAGCTTTGCTACTAATAATAATTTTATAATTTGCAATATAATCGTTGTCCCAAGTTTCTGGTTAATTTCCATTCGCGCAGTGGTTAATTTCCATTCGACCGCTCATAATTTGAAAAGCTATATGAAATAATGACTTTATTTTATAATTAAAACAGCGAAATCCGCTAATAAATCAGCGAACTTATTTTATATAGCGAAATCTGATTAATAAATTTGACCGTTTTTAAAACAGGTCGAGACATGTGTTTTGTTCATTTAAACAACCTTGGTGACGAGGCTCCTTTGTTTGTTGAAGTGAAACGTAACGGTTTGCCCTCCAGCGCTTTCGCGAACCGCTTTCTCTTGTCTAAACCACTACAAGGCGAGCATACCTCGTTCATTCCGCCACATCCCTCACCTGAAGACGCATCGTAGTGCAAGTGCCAGCTATCTTTTGAAAGCGTGAGTGTAAGTGCTATAGTGATTGTTTTGTGCTTTTTCATCTGCAACGATGAACACATCCGAGTTAACCGTCTATCAAATTCTTGATTATTTCAAGAACGGGCTATATACAAATGAGGAATTTGTTTTACTAGCCTTTAAAATAATTCAGCATAAACTAACTAACGAGGGCGTGGTTCTGGAACCGTCGTATTTTCATACTTATTTCGAGTTGTGTCAAGCCGTCGGAAGAATTCGGGCCAAGCAGTCGTTTGCCTCCCTATCGGTAAGTAAAAATATATTTCCTATTTTTAGAAAATTATTAAATGTGTGAAAGTTTCCAGCCTTTTGCAACAACAATTCTGAAAACCTATTAGTTTAAAACTCATTTGTCGTTAGTCGATTTAAAATAGCACATAGCCCCGTTACTTAAAAACGCTAATATAAATTACAATTTTGCAGGATGGAGCATCTACGTCGACGGGGCCTTCTGCTAAACGTGGCTTGGAAGACGATACGCGTCAATCGCCCCTGGTCATTTCATCGATAAATGTAAGTATACCCGACATTTTTATATTTAAATCAGCCATTAGAAAATTTTGATTCATGAAACTAAAATAAAACCCGTTTGGACCATACAAGTAATTTTACGGTGAAGTGATTGTAACATACTTCTTTTTTAATTTACAGCAAATGAATAATCCAGGGCCATCGAGTACGTCCGCCATGTTGGAGACCGTCCATGCAGGGCAGCAACGACCTACCCCAAGGACTTCTGCAATTGGCGAAATGTTAGCACCTGTAAGTTTTGCCGAACTATTTTTTAAATGTGCGAAAGTTTCCTACATTTTGCAACAACAATTCTGAAAACCTATTAGTTTAAAACTGAATTGTCGTTATTCGTTTCTTTTTTATATTTAAATCAACCATTAGAAAATTTTGATTCATGAAACTAAAATAAAAACCCGTTTGGGCCACACAAGTAATTTTACGGTGAAGTGATAGTAACATACTTCTTTTTAATTTACAACAGATGAATAACCCAAAGCCATCGACCTCTGCGGACATGTTGGTTCTTGCAAAACCGTCGTCGGTGAAACAGCTTCAGTATATTACGTTGATGAGCGAAGGTCGCAAGATTATAAAGAAGTTCAACACTGAAGCTCTCACCTTGACCTTCAAATTCAATGAGATAGAGGCTGCGACGAGCAACCCTGTCATATGGCTTAATGTAAGTATAAAATATTGTGTATTGAAAACAACCACTCTAAATTTACGCCACAAGTTATTTATTGATTTTAAATGGATTTATAGTTTATTTTTAGTCACATGTTCTAAATTCATGGCTGTATAGCGCTGTTTTACAGATTTGAAATTGATAGTTTAATTATTTCAAACATTTGCAACGTTATATACTCAGTTAATATTTTGAAATATGGTGAGCTAGACGTTTTAACTTATTGAAACTCTTATTTACAGAATGCATTCGATGAGATCATCACGCATATCACCAGGGGAGCAGCACCTTCTGATAAGATAGGTTTAGTTTTAAGGAACGATAATTTTGCAGACAAGCCGATAGGCATTTCTTTCCGCCGTGTTGACCAGCTCAACGCCGGTGTTGTAATGTCGACCTTGGAGAAAATACTTCAATCTAACGCTAAGTTTTTTGCTCAAGATAAAATGACCTTGCATGTAAACCGTGTTACTTTGCCTGTTGGATATGGAAAATCATATATCAGAATGACTGGCGTTAGTTTTGAGGAATTTTCTCGAAGGAAACGTGGTATATTAACTGTAAGGAATGATGATAATTACTGTCTTGCCCGAGCTCTTATTCTGGCCAAAGCTTGGGTAGATAATGACCCAGATCTGCGCTCCTTCAAAGCAGGTCATCCAATCCTGACACAGAAATGTTATGAGCTTTGTGAAAATGTCGGTGTTAATCTAATCAATGGAGCCACGCGAGAACACTTGGAACAATTCCAGTTGTATCTAGCTAATTACACCATTGTCGTTTATAATTCGCGTATTGGCGCCAGTAAATATTACGAGGGACCTAGGGGGCACAACAAAAAAGTGTTAAATTTATTATTAGAGGATCAGCATTACAATGTAATAACCAGTTTAACTTCGGCTTTTGCAACCACTTATTTCTGCGAATTTTGCTTAACCCGCACCAATAGTAAGCAGAGACACAAAAATTGCCCTTATATTTGCCCATGTTGTCATTCAAAACCGCCCTGTAACCTGTTTTTGGACCCAATCGTTTGTAATAATTGTAATAGGGATTTTCGTGGTCAGGAATGTTTTGACGAACATGTAAAGTCTTTGTGCAGCATTTTAAAAAGGTGTGGAGTGTGTCTCATGACATACTGGCAAAACAACAAGAAAGGTCATATGTGTGGTGTAAAATATTGCCATACCTGCGCGAAAGAAATGCCAACCCGCCATTTATGTTATATGGCAAAGAAAAAGAGTCCTAAATTGCCTAAAAAGTTTATTTTCGTTTTTTATGATTTTGAGGCACGACAGGAGACAGCTTTGGAAGGTGAACCTAATGTTTTTGTTCACGAACCAAATTTATGTGTCGCGCAAAATGTATGCAATTCTTGTATTAATCTTGACGATGTCACACAGGCTTGTAACATTTGCGGTACTCGTCAACATGTGTTTAAAAATAACCCTGTACAAAGTTTGCTAGATTATATATCTAAATTATCCAATATCGCCAACGTTTTTGCACTGGCTCATAATATGAAGGGATATGATGGTTCTTTTATTATGCAGCATATTGTAAAGCATCAGAAAAAGTGGGCCCCGAAAATTATTGCCACCGGCACAAAATTAATGTGCATCACCTGTCCCAATGTTAAATTTATAGACTCTTTAAATTTTTTGCCTGTAGCATTAGCTAAGCTGCCCAAAACATTTAATTTTGAAGCTACAAAAGGATACTTTCCCCATTTATTTAACAAGTTAGAGAATCAAAATTATATTGGAGTATTGCCCCCAACTCATTACTATATGGCCGATGAAATGTCTCCTATGGATCGAACAACTTTCCTTGCGTGGTATAATTCGGAAATTGCACAGAATGTAGTATTTGACATGCAAGAAGCAATAGTCAAATACTGTATTCAAGATGTCGATATATTGCGCAAGGCTTGTATACAGTTTTGGACCCGTTATAACAAAGAAAATGGAGTAGATCCTTTTAGAGAGTGCAGTACAATAGCCGGCTGTTGCAGTTTAGTTTACAGACGAAATTTTTTGACAGAAAACACTATAGCAATTATTCCACCGGGCGGATACAGATTAGCTGACAGGCAGTCGACGATTGCAATTAAATGGCTTTTATGGGTAGGACACGAGCAAGGTATCGCCATTCAACATGCCGGTAATAATAGAGAAGTTCGATTACCTGAAGGTATTTTGGTGGATGGTTTTTGCGCTGCAACAAATACAGTGTATAATTTTCACGGTTGCTATTTCCACGGTTGTGAGCAATGCTACCCTGACCAAACCGTAGATTTATCAAACGTGAAAAATGATACAATGTTTGTTCGTCGCGAGGCAACAGAAGCATCTGCCTCGAGAATTAGAAGGGCAGGTTATACGCTTGTAGAAATGTGGGAATGCGAATTTAATTTATTTTTGAAATATAATCATAATGCAGCTAATTTTGTAAACAATCACGACATTATTAGAAATACACCGTTAAATCCGCGAGATAGTTTTTTCGGTGGGCGTACTAATGCTGTAAAACTTCATTATAAATGCCAGGAAAACGAGCAGATAAAATATTTCGATGTTTGTAGTCTTTATCCTTTCGTTAATAAATATAGCAAGTATCCTGTAGGCCATCCTAAAGTATACGTTGGTGATGCGGAGTGTAGACAGTTTCCTCTCGATTCAATCGATGGATTAATTAAATGCACTGTATTGCCGCCTCAAAATCTTTATCATCCAGTTTTACCTCTCCGAATGCATGGCAAATTAATGTTTGTGTTATGCAGGTTATGTGCCGAAACCAGCTTCCCTGGTGACTGCATCCATGCAGAAGACTCGCGCAAGTTTACCGGAACATATGTGTCCGATGAACTAAAAAAAGCTGTTCAACTGGGATACCGTGTGCTCGAGTTTCATGAAGTATGGGCGTACGATATTGTGCAATATAGCAGGGCCACTAAAACAGGCGGTCTATTTTCGGGATATGTCGATAATTTTTTAAAATCAAAACAGGAATGTAGTGGGTGGCCTGCTTGGTGTAACAACGAAAACGCCAAGGATCAATATTTAGCCGAATATTTAGAACGAGAAGGCGTAACCTTAGAAAAGGATAAAATTTGTTTGAATTCTGGCATGCGTTACAGTTCAAAATTAAATTTAAATGCATTCTGGGGCAAATTTGGGCAAAGGGAGAATTTGATGCAGACAAGCATTCTTTCAGATTCCTATGACTTTTTTAAAATGTTAACTGATCCTTCAATACAGGTTCATTCAATCATGATAGTCGATGAGGAGGTGATAGTCGTAATCTGGGATAGACCTGAGGAGGGAATAGTTTCGCTTAAAACGGTCAATGTTGTATTGGCTGCATACACCACAGCCAATGCAAGACTTGAATTATATAAATATTTGGAACAATTAGGGGAGCGTGTTTTGTATTTTGATACCGATTCCATATTGCTGACCCAAAAGCCTGGTGAATGGGTACCTCCTGTGGGCGATTTTTTGGGGGATATGACGGACGAGATGAGGGAATATGGGCCAGGTAGCTTTATTACGGAATTTGTTAGCGGAGGGCCTAAAAACTATGCCTTTAAGGTTTTCTCGACCAATAAAAACGCTTACGAATTTGTATGTAAAGTAAAAGGCATAACTTTAAACTACAAAAATGCCGAAAAAGTAAATTTTGATACCCTTAAGAGCATGGTTCTTGACAATGCCGCCGCGACGTATGTAGAAACCGACCGGAAAATTGCTCGTACAGGGATGTATCAAGTCATATCTAAGCCCGAAAAGAAAATTTATAGGGTTCAGTACACTAAACGTAGGCGTGTTGAAGATAGTTATGACACATTACCTTATGGGTTTAAAGCAGACTAGTGTTTATATTGCGTACAGTTTCGTTCTTTTTATAATCAACTGTTTTTATAACAATATTTTATATTTTGTATTGTCTTTTTTTTAACTTTTATGAGTGCCTATATTGCGTATAGTTTCGTTATTTTTATAATCAACTGTTTTTATAACAATATTTTATATTTTGTATTGTCTTTTTTAACTTTTATGATGTTTTTATGCAACAACTTATTGCACTTGTAGCCACATATTTTTGTAAAACAAAAGTATTTAAACTAATTTTTGATTTATGCATTATGTTTACATGTAATTGCTTATTTGTTCGTACGTATTTTCAACGTGTGGTTAGTGTTCACATTTCATAAGACCCGCTTTGTGGCAATTGGTTTCATAATATTTAATTTCAATCATTTTAGAAAACTAACCACGACTGTCGCAAAACGTACATTAAATATTGCACTTATTGTCACATGGTTCAATTTGCGCTAACTTTAACTGCATGTTAGATTTTAATTGCATGTTAGTTTTATTTGCATGTTAGTTTTATTTTGCATGCTAGGTTTAAGAGGCTGTTAATTTTTGTAAATAAAACAACCGAATATTGTAAATACATTTATTAAATATTTTGTGTGTAATAAAAATATGTTTAATTACAAACTATTTGTGTTTTTTCTAAATAACATTAAACAAGTTTATTAAGGTAAAGTATTGGATATATAGTGCTTTTACATATGTGTCATTAGAAACTAAATTATCAGTGAACAGGTTTACAAAGCTTATCATACATGCACCATTCATTTTAAAATATAAATACATTAAACAGTATATGCCGCAAACGTTAGAGCTAAAATCTTGCAAAATTTTTGGATTATGAGACCAGCTGATTGAATTTTGTTGTAAAAATTTTAAATGATAACCGCTTGGAGGGCGGCCGTATGAATCAAAGTATTCCCCATATCCATATTGGTCTATATACACTGCATTCCAATGTTGTCCAGGTCGGTTTGCTGGATCTGTGTTGACGATGATTGCCACAGGTCTTGCAATTCTTGTAGGGAGTTGATCAGAAGCAAAAACATAGCGTTTCACATTCAACAGACTCGGGATTGTTTGCAATATTTTCTGAACTTCCAGTGTATTCATTGCGCCACCAGTCGGATAAAATTAGTATGTTTTCCAATGCACATACAGGCGAACGGATGTTGTGATTGAGGCAACGTACGGCAGCAGTAGTTTTTCGCAAAACTTTTAAAGACGGGCACTCGAGATCCTCCAAATTTACGACGATTTTATTCAGAAAACTTAGAACCTCCTTCTTTTCTTGGCCCTTAACGTACACTTTTTCAAATTTTTTGAGAACTCGTGCTAGCTCTGCTTCAAATTCATCAAAATGTATAGAACCAGAATCCCAGGTTAGACCGTGATGTCTTTGCTCCAGATAGTTTATGCCTTTTTTAACGAAATAGGGCAGAGTGTCATATTTTGCAGGAGGTTTTAAAACGAAAATTGCTAACTGGTTGCCATCTGCTGAAATAACAGCCACTTCTTTCGGAATAAACTGTTTCTTATCACCACGGAACCCTTGCAGATCTACGAAGGCACTGTCCATACTGACGAAATGTTTGAGCATGACTAAATTTTAAAAAACTGTTGTTGGTTTTTAACTACTAAAATCCACCAGCACATTTCTGTGTTTGTCAATTTCTACGACGTTATCGAACTCTGCATAAACTAGACAATTAATAGTTTCTTCTAACGCGTTTTGAAAACCCACCTCTAAACGTAGAGCGCCATTTTTAAGAAGGTTCCAGTGTGTTGTTGCATTTGCAGCCAGATCGGGGGTTAAATCAAAAGCAAATAGACAGTAGCCATAAGGGTAATCTTCACGTTTTATAGCGTTGCCTTCATTGAGGAAGTGTATACCGCTACCCGAGAATAGTGTGTGATATGCTTGAACGTACATGCCATTCTTAGAAAAATCAGGCTGTAGAGGTTTTGAAGGAATTTGTTGACCGTCGATGTATAGGGAGAAATAATTGATTTTGTAGTTATTAAAATTGAAAGGGTTTGCTGCATAATGGCCGTTAAATGCTCTATTCGATACAAAACCTACAATGCATCGTTTTGGTAATTGCCCCAGAAAAATATTATCTAAAGATTTTCTTTGCACACCAGCCGGAATAGTTAACACTTTAACATCGGATCTTGTAATGGGGTATTTAGCAGGCGCAGTCGCCAAAGCTTTGGTATGCGCTAGTAAAATAGACGGGTTTATTTTCATTTTTCTCACTAGTAAGCTGGCATCACTAATTTTCACTTTGAATGTAGATCCTTCGTCTGCCATTAAATTGAACGAATCTCGGGATCTGATAAATTTGACTTTCATTTCAACTCCGTTTATAAGAAATTTTTCTTGATTGAATAAATCGGAATGCACATGTCCCATCATTTCGACTTGCTTACTTGCAGCAGTAAAAAATTTCCGCTTTACAAATCCTTCATTATGCGTAGTGATGTCATCCATGTTATCGGCTGTGTCGTTGTACCATAGTGTGCATGTTAAATGGGTTGATTTAGCACCATTGCCGTAATTCAGCAGAGTTTCAATGTATGAACGGTATGCGTATGTATTGTTTGGCGGGCTCACAAGCTTCTGATTCAAATACACCTCAACTTGATTAAACATAGAGTGCATCCAATTATTAACAGGGCCTACAACCTCTTTGTCGGTTAATGGTGTATCATCTTGTTTAACAATTTTAGCAGTAATGTATAACATGGTCTGACTTAAATCGATATAATCGTTACCGTTTCCAGGCACAATAAATTCAATCGGTGCATCGTCATTAAGCGAGGAAAGCGGTTTGTAAAAAATCCATTGTCCATTTTCGATACTGGTTTGAGTTGCGGGCAGAGCGAACAAATCTAACTCTGATTTAACACACTCACAAGACTGCGCATGCAAAAACGCCATTGTGAAAACTACTTGCTGGTGAAGATATCGGTGTAGTTGGGTTTGCTCAGCTTCTTCCTAGCGATTTTTCTTGTAGACTGATTGTAATTCAGAGTGCGTTGCCTTTTATATCCCGATCCTTCCATTAGAGTATCAATTTTTCTATCGGCTTTACGTTTGAGATTCTTTCCAGCCTCCTGTACACGGTTATGGAACGCTTCTTTTAGCGGTCGACTTTCACTAACATCTCCTAAAATGTTAGCGCCTGTCCTTAAAGCTTCCTTTCCAACAACTTTAGCACCGGTTTTAAAAAGAGGCAGGATACTACGAAATATTCCGCCTAAAAAGCTTCCGATCCCATGACCTCTCTGGTAGGCTGCTCCTCTGTAGATAGCTCCAACGCCTTGACCTGCCTGATTGGTGTAGTATTGTTGATAAGGACAATCCATAGCAGCTACTGTATCCTCTTAAAGTGTAGTTTTAAACTCAACGTTCCAAACTCGAATGGCATCACACCCGACGTTTCGGTCCTTATATTTATCTCGATATTCTCAAATTCCCTCTTCATGACATTTATATAATGAGTCGGCGAAAATATGGCGTCTTTGTGGCAACCGTAATTATAATTATCAGAGGTCACGTTAACAATGCGAAGAAGCGGAGCCAAGACATCTCCTACAAGCTGTGGTTCCACAATATCGCAGTAAATAAACATTTGTGATGGTAAACCAACCCAGATATTTGCGGGGTGGCTTGGTACAGATGCTTCAGCTATATTTATATCAGGTTTATAACCAAGTTGTAAGGCCAGACGTTGTGAAAATCCTAGCATTTTCAATGACGACGTTTTAATTTCAAGAGACACGCGTTTTGTTACTCTATTATATTGAAAATTCAGCAACTTTTCTAATAACCTGTGATTGTTAATTTCGGCTGTAATATGTTCAATGTTTTCATAATTGCCGGGCTGAATACAGATTACGTGCCATCCATCGCTACCATAGTAAATTTGCTCTCTATCACTTTTAAAATATGAATTAGCGTTTTGCAATACTTTTTTCAACTCAGCATACGTTTCTTCTCCGGCTTGCACTTTAGGTATTTCTGTGCGATAATAGACTAGATTTTCTGTATCTGTCACGGCCAAAAAGGAGCATGGATATTGCACTTCAGCAATACCTGTAACCCATTGCCCCGGTAACCTTATTCGTTTAGGGAGCTGCGTTATGAATTGTGCTGTGGTGTTATTTGGAAAATAGCTCATAGAACTATTGCTAAGTAATGTTAGATAAAATTCTTCATCTGTATTCATAGTTGCTGAAGATTAGCTGCAGGAATCCAAGAGTTGAACTTGTCGTTATAATTTCGCCACTTTACAAAGTACTCTTTGCGCTGACCGTGTCCTCTTTCTTTTAACACTTGTTCGACTTTAAACAAAGCGTTATCATCCAAAGTCACTGGCTGTAATTCCTCTTCATAAAAGACGCCCTCTATCGTATCGTTGCTTAAATCAACTATTTCGTACACAGGTGGTTTTCTAAGAATCACTTTTTTAATTATAAACACTTCGCCGCTCCAATTAGTTTCATATCCTTTCTCGAATGCGTCCTTCGTTCTACTAATTCTTACATGTTGGTTCACTTTATATTTAGGCTTCCTGTCGACTCCCATCCCCTTTCTGTACAGATTGTTCCACACTTCCAGTATATTACCATCATTTACTGCGGAGGGTGCCATCTTGATGCTTGAATGATGGCGGTTGTTATACGAAGTCAGTAAATTTTGTAATACGTCTATGTATTTGTATGAATTAGAGTATGTGAAATAGCGCCACATTCTGGTTTTTAATGTTCTATTGAAACGCTCAATGACTGATGCTTTAACATCAGGGTTTTGCGTCACATAAAACGTGATATCGTGTTGTTTGAAAAAATTCTGTACGGCTCTAGCAACAAATTCTTTGCCTTTATCGGTTTGTAAATTTATGGGCGTGTTACCGGCTTCAGCAAATATTTCACGAAATGCGTTTATTACTGAAGTAGCCGTTTTAGATTTAAGAGGCCTCGCCCATGCCATTTTACTAAACACATCAATTACGGTTAGAATAAAATTATAGCCGTCGTTGTGGGGCGCTAAACTACGCATGTCGCAGAGATCAGCCTGCCATAATTCGAAAATGTTGCTAACAATGTACTTGTTTCTAGGGAATTTTTTTCTTGCAGTTTTGTGAATAGTATAGGCGTCCTGTTTCTTTAGCCATTCCTTTACTTCACCACTGGGACGATTATTTTTCACGGAAGAAATTAATGAGTTTGCGCCTGCGAAGCCTACTGGGTTGGCCGGATCATAATAGATGGCGTCCAAATTCATTCTGCTATGTTAAAGTTTAAGACGCTCCCAGCCAGAAATACCCTTTATTTTCGATATCGATCTTTGCGTTGTTTTCGGTGTTTTTCGCGTTGAACCCTCTTGCTTGGACGTTGTTGCAGTCGCTATTAACTTTGATTTAGGATCGACGTCACCCTCCACATCTGATTTACTTACGTCTGGTACATTTTGCCGTTTAGGATCCCCAAATAGCACTTGAGGTACATTGTTCTCTTTAATGTAATCGAGGAACTTGTGTCGGCCTGGCGGATTTGTAGTTTTCTTAGGTCTTAGAACATCATGCATTAAATCAATAATGTTGGAGGACGGCAAAATTTCACCTTTTATGCTGACTGTACCCTTGCCGTCCCACTCCACTTCATCCGACGTTCTTAGAAGCTGTAAAAAGGCTTCACCGTTTTTCTTAAAAGTATTAGGGAGCGTCGATAAAATATATGCGTCTGAAATACCCCTGTTGTTCGATTCTATAGGTATCTTTATTGATTGCCTCGTTTGATCCGCAAAATGAAGGTACCTTTGTAAAACCTGATTGTACTGTAGCCATTTATCGTGATCGGTTAATTTAGACGATAAAACCTTTTGCATTTCGTCGTCAAGCTGTGATAATATATTTTGCTCTGATTTCTCTGTATCCTTAAAGCGATGCATGAATTCAGGCGGTACGATCATCATTTTTCGGGTATTTTCCATCTTATTTGAAAATAGAGCTCAATACACCAGTAATTAATGGAGCTAATATTAGTGGTAGGAAAGCGCCACCCTTCTGTATTAGTATTTGACGCTTCTTTTTTATAGACTCTCCAGGCTTGACTAAACTCCTAAGAACAGCTTTATGCTTCGAGATCGTTGATTTTTGATTAAGCGATAAAGGTATTTTTCCTTTTAAGGTATTATGCACGCACTCGCAGATACAATGAATTTGTTTATCGCCTACGGCTTTTAATAACGCGGTTCGCTCCTTTGGTCCGAGTTTATGTAGAGCACGCAACAACTCCGAATTTCTAATTACTGATCGAGACATCACTAGTGAATGAGAGTAAATTGGTTAGTGTACGAGCTTTTATACCCCTTTTTCGGCATATAAATATAGCACGCCCCATCTTGGCGAAAAATCGATGTTCTATACCTCGCTATATCAGGTGTACTTTGCTTTAAGTCGAATAACAAATACCCGTGTGGCCTAGCTGTTGCGTCCTCGTATGCTTCTTGAAGGAATCGAGGATTTTCGGGACATATCTGTCTGGTTAAGTGCTTTATTTGAGCTCTATCTCGCGGATTTTTGAAAAGAATAATGTAATGGGCATTTAGGGAAATATCCCGCTGTCCTTTTCCTTGGTGAAAAATGTTTTGCGTAATAAAAAAAACACTGAGATTGTGGTGATGGCTCCCCTTGGTGAATATGTCTACGACTGAGCTATTTGTTTCCCTCATTAAATCGTCGATTATTAGAAGTTTGGGTTCGGACCCCTCAAAAGATGTCATGTCTGGCAGACCTTGTTGAAATTCGACTAAAGATTTTAAATCTTCGTACAATTTTTGCCACTCGCCATAACACCAAATAACTTTAGCGAAATTTACACTGCAGAGTTTTTTCATATTTTTCAAGAAATTTATTACAAAAAACGATTTGCCCGATCCTGAGGGGCCTGCCACAATAGCCGAAAAAGGATGAGAAAACTGATGCTCCATTTTTATGCAGTGAGCGATTATTACAGTACGGCCGTCGTGAATAAACTAACCTAAAAAATCAACACGCTCATAATAAATACATTAAAACATGGTAGGTGCGGGAATCGAACCCACGACCTCTTTCGAGATCAGATCTTAAGTCTGACGCCTTAACCACTCGGCCAACCTACCGCATGTATAAACCAACACTCGCTACATAATTAAAAAGAAATACAGTTTAAAACATTCTTTATTTACATTTTCATACAATATTTCATATAAACTAGGACATGTACGGTTTCATGCGCTCATCTGTATCAATCAACTTCTGCAGTTCTATAATAACATACATTTTAAATTTGAACACAAGTTCCCACAATAAAATATCGTTAGCGAAAGTCCAGCGCAGAGTATTAAAAATGATTGAATCATCAAGACACAAATTTTCTGCATGTATTACTTTGTCGACGATCACTTCACCAAAATTTTGGAAATTGCACTTTACACGTTTCAAGTCATTTATTTTCACAATCATCAAGTTGTACATCGGCAATAAATTTGATAGTGTTTCATACGTTACGTAAAGAGTAAACTTGTTCTCGGGGTCCTTTGTAATAATCCTGCAGGTATCATTGTTCACGTACTCCACTGTGTGCTCAGTTAATTCACATCTGAAAGTCCCCTGCTTGGCCATCACAAACATGTTCGGTAGCGCTTCCACAAAAGTCATGAACGACTCGGCTGTGAATGAAACACCTGCTCCAATGTCGGTCTTCAAAATTCTTGCAACAGGCGAAAATTGTTTATAAGGATCCAGGCCCAAATGAACAACCTTGCTTGCGCTATTGTTTAAAGGCACAGTGAGGTCGCATAATAACCGTTTCTTTTCCCGTCGGGTTTGGCGGATCTCAGGCGTCACGATCGGTGTTACGTCATAGGAAGGCATCGTCTCCTCAATGAACACCCGCAGGTCCTCCTCGGTGGCATCTAGACGTGGTGAATACCCCTTGGCCTCCACGTCCATGGCTGGTGGTTGTGACGGTGCACCGTGTTGTTTTTTATTTAAAAGATGCGTTTTCTTACTTGTTTTTTCTGCTGTCGGTCTCCTGGTGTAGGGGCCTGGTTTTTCTTGGCACTTATTAACACTTCGAGGATCCATCTTAGGTAAAACTGGTGGTGTTGACACGACGACTAGGAGTGAAGCAATTCGATGCGCTATAGAGTCCGCAGCCACTTTTATGCAGGTACGAAAACATTACGTCAGCGACACCCCACTCTCGAGCCGGAGCATGTCGGTGCCTGTGTTTTGCAGTGCAGGCTCTGACAGGCGTTTTACAACGGTCAAATTTATGAATCAGATTTCGCTATATAAAATAAAAGTAATTATCGCGGGTTCGCTGATTTATTCGCTGATTTCGCTGTTTTAATTATAAAAATAAAGTAATTATTTCATATAGCTTTTCAAATTATGCGCGGTCGAATGGGAATTAACCACTGCGCGAATGGAAATTAACCAGAAACTTGGGGCAATGACTATATTGCAAATTATAAAATTATTATTAGTAGCAAAGCTGTTGCATATATATTTTTTTAAAAATTGTGTCTGCCTGTAAACACAATATGTTAAACATTCTCCATTCTCATAATATAAATTTTTGAAATATAGTTTGTTTAAATTCGGCCGGTGTGACGGCACAGCTGCGAAATGGCATCTTGTTCATTTCCTATATTTCCAAGTCGCCTCGATAGCACAACGGTAAGGTGCTAAGACTGTTAACCAGAAAACTAGGGTTCGATTCCCACTCGGGTCCGCCGCAAATAGATTTTTTAAATTTAAATATTTCCACGAGTGAATGCAAGAGAGAGAGAGAGAGAGAGAGAGAGCGATATAGATCTATCAGTTTGAATTTCAAATATTTCCACGAAAATTAAAAACAACCGCCGTGAGAAGTGCGCGCGCACCAAGATGGCCGACACACCGCGAAATTCAAATCCAACAAATTAAACTTAGAAAAATCGGCAAAAATTCAAATTTCAAATATTCCCGCCAGAAATCCAAGATGGCCGCCGAAGTCCGACGCGTAATTCCAGAAGCAAATTAAAAAATCTAATGCGTAATTTAATCAGTAGCACATATGTAAATTAATTAGATCAAACCGCGAAATTAATTAGATCAAACCGCGAAATTAATTAGGTCAATCCGCGAAATTAATTAGGTCAATCCGCGAATAAAACCGCGAAATCCGCGAATTAAACCGCGAATCCGCGAATCAAATAAAAAGTGGAGGGGGTTTCTCGCCTCCTTCTACTTAGGCCGCTATTCAAGAGGTCGATAATCATCTCTAGGGCGCTTATCGCTTGATAAGCATCCTTACGGTGCCTATCAGGTAATCGTATTGGGATTAGTCGATTTTCAAAAAATGTATGGTTCTCATGGAATGATATCAGTCACAATGACAGTTGAGTGTAATAGTCAATGTAACGAGCGCTCAATAAGATCTTAAGTCCTGGGCGGCTATAGATTACAATTTTACAATTAATAATAGCAAAACATGATTTCTATTACCCAAATGTGCTTCTATTTCTTTTAGTACTATTTAAATTGGGCGGAAAGGGGGGTATAACATACAACTCGGTATAGTTTTCATGTAGTAAGATCAATGATGTATGCAATATGTAGTAAGAGCATAATGAACAATCATGTATTTGAAAACTGGTGTACCAAAGTGATCAAGCGCGAAAATCAGGCTTTAATTTGTTTCAAAATATTATCTTAAAATAAAAATTTGCTAGTAATAGTAACTAATTTTTTTGCATCCGTAACACTTACGGTATTTTCAATAGGCAAAAATAGAAAATGGAACACCCTGTACTCCAGAAGACTATTTTATAACCAACCAGCACTTAATGAATGCTCACTAAATTGCAGGTACTATTGTTTTTATAACCATTTTAAAAATAACATAAAGAGAAAATTTATTCCGGAATGCATTATCAGTTATAATGCAACTAGCTGGTTCTTGATTATTAAATGAAAATTTCTGTTTACACGAGATATATTGTTTGCCAATCACGTGAGTCCGAAGGACGACTGTGATTGCCGAAAAACGATATATCGAGTGGAAACAGAAATGATTTGATAATCAAGAAGAGACGCGTTGCATTCGCCTAGATTATATCACGAGTCAATAACAACGTTTGAACAGTTAGCTTGGTTGCTATGACGAATGTACTTTCAGCAGAGAACGCGATGTTTGTGAAGGTATTAGTCTAGAACGTATATGATTATCACCGTTGCTATGTACATTATCAAAAGTTAGTACCTCTGTAACAATGAAGTTTTACCGTTTTTCATTGGTTGATGTTATAGGGAGTGGTATAATCGATTGAATCAGTGATCTTACAGAGTTTTTAGATATTTAACTCACTCACTTACGCAGCTTTTATCGAAACGGAGGTCCATTCCAAGAGAAAAAGTTCGTTGAAGCTGAACAATTCAAGATGTTCTCATTGGTAGATTAATTAACACGAGGCAGGAGCTACACTTTAAATAGGGAATCGACAAGAATCAAATTTGTACAGCATGAACACTTATACACCACCAGATCTTACAAAGATTAAACATAACAAACCGATAATAATGCTGTTGCCGTCTAAAATGTTTCGCAAAAGTGCTGCCGAAAAATAAAATAAAAGCTATTCACTTGAGTCATAAAAAATGCTGGATGTCGTTTCGGAAAGATGATCTTGAATTATACAGAGAGCTTCCTGCACTGCACGTTGTAAAGGAAAATTCCTCGATGGCAGCGAAGGACGCGGACCAGTAATTTCAAACCAGTTAATGGAAGTGGAGTAAAAAATTTTGAGCAACTAAAGAGCACTCGCATTAAAACATAAAGCTTTATTAGAAGCCGGAAACTGGGAATTCGCTGGTTTTTGTTGTATCACGCGTACTTAGCTAAAAATGTCTTGCACATAGACCCTTTTAGAAAATGTTATGCAAATGATACCTCAGTGAAACGGAATGGAAAATTATGCTACAGCTTCTAAAAGTATCCCATTTGGGAATCCGTGCTTTCGCATTAAACTGCAGCATCAGCCTTAATGCTGCCTGACTGTTAGGTTTAATTTTAAGGTGTAATTTTCAGAGATATTTTTTCGTTTGATAATATCCGACCGCCTGCGTTAATATTAGTGGCGCTTCTTTCGTTATTATGAAAAAATATTTGAAAACACTTCGTCGGCAATCGTACTTCATACGTCTAAACGTTTGTACAAAATTTGTTGATAATATTCTGTCCTGTAGAACATCAAATTCTATTTATGTTTAGAGAAAGAATTTATTTGTATCTTTATGATTATTACATATGTATTAGATATAACTGATAATAAAGTATCCTTAACGTTCGAGATCGAATGGTGTCAACACTGGACAACGATAAATTTGCTTAACCTCTGGACTTGAAACTACATACTAATTATTTATAAATAAGTTCTTTCATGTTGCAGAGTCCACATTATGTAACGTTAAGAGCTGTTTATGTTAATTCTTCCTTTTCTGGACAAAGTGAACATAATTTTAAATTATAGTTGTTTATACAGTTTTATTCAAGTAAATTTCCTTCTTACTAATATTATAGTCTGTGAGGCTGCGCAGTTCTGTAAGCCCTCTTCGGGCTCTGCCGGGATAGATGGCTAGCCTAACCCTTCGAATTTAAGTAAAGGATGCCCTTCCACAGGGTGATTACCTCCAAAGGTGTTGGTATGGTGGCCGGAGGGTGTAAGATGAAACCACTTTCCAGGTGTGAGGTTCAAACTCACTACCTGCGACTCCAAACGCTCTATCTCACGGATATCAGGTCTCTAGTCGTAGAAGCTTCTCTTTGATATAGTGCACAGTAATATGGCCCAGAAAGTATAGTATTTATACGAATTTTTAAACTTAATTTGAGGCAGCAATAAATAAAATGTTAGTTATAGTATGGTCGTTTTATAACTTCCATTCTTCTCTAGTGAATAAATTTTTTTCGTCCAGGTTTTTTTATTTAAATTCGTAGTTTATTACACTCATAAAGCTTTTTCTACATCTTTCACAGTTTCTTCGGCCGTCAGGATTCTGTTCATTCCATTTTTATTATCAATTAGACATTCTTTGTATATTGCGAAACAATATTAACTCTTTTGTCATAGTGCCATAAATACATGTGTTTGTTAATTCATTTCCAGTGAGGTGATCTTTAGAAATACATTTAGGGTTTCTTTCTGTGTGCGCTATTGGGACACTAAGTATCTGATTCGCATGTATGCCTACTGTCGATAGAAACCTATCAAATATTAAAGCTGAGCTGGCAGTGTTCTAACGTTAGCGCCAGTAGCAAATTTATCTAAATCATGACAATTATGCTCGACATTTGTACGGCGCTTATTACGTAACAATCTGCGGTTACACCGCCCTGGCGCTAGAACAGTACATAACAAGACGTCCACCAGCGGTGCGCAGAGTCTCGTACAAGCAAGCACAGCGCCACTTCCACTCAATTGTACCTGGAGCGAATACAAGGATAAGGAGTACCGAAAAGTATAAAAGCAACTTCCGTATCCATTTCAAACAGTTGAGACTCCAGATTATAATCCTGACCTCCAGCTCTAGGCACCCCTCCGGAGCCCTGGCCCTCTTAACCTGAACCTGACGCTAATCTGCCTTGTAACGGAAATATGTTTCGTAGAACTTCCCCCCTAACCTGAACCTGACAGATTTCTGCCTTGTGACAGGAATTCGTCTGGTAGAATGTGCTGTTAACTTAAATCCCGCATCCGGCGCCCACTATGTCAATTTGTCCATAATCCACCGGCTTCGCCGAGGTTATTATAGCTAAAAAACCTTAATAAATCACTAGCATACCTGTAGCAAAAACGCGGTTGATCCGGCAACACCTTCTTGACAATCCTTCGAAAGCGGATTGTACTTCGTCGGTTGAGACACGAGAGCACAAACGATCTTCCAGCGATCGCGGGGAAATACGGGAGTGAAAAGGCGGACTTCGCTCCAGGTGAAGATATCTCGTTTAAGTCATTCCTGGGGACCCAAACTTATATACCAAGGAAGTGCCGCGGTGTGCCGAGTTTAATACTCTAATTACACGGTCACGAGCACCTTAAAACCGAAGCCGGACAACTCGGCGCCGCCATCTCGGCGCCGCCACTTCGGCGCCGCCATCTCGGCGCGGGGCCAGCTCGGTGCCGAGACAACTCGGCGCGGAGCCATCTCTGCGCCAGCCAACTCGGCGCGAGGCCATCTCGGCGCCGAATTCAAATTTGCAAACTACATTGTGCACTACGTAAGAAAATTATTATAAACAAATAATAAATAAAGTGATCGCCAAAAAGCTGTCATCAGATGAAAAAAAAATTATTGACAATTTCTTGGAAAATCAAACACTGACGACCAGAGGTGGTTGCAAAATGATTACAAATGAGCCAAACAAAAGTTGTCACATGACTTCCGGTATCAGTAAAATTTTATGTTTTTTTTAAATAATTACGAAGCATGCATTTACTAGTCAAGATAGAGACACATTTTACGAAAAAAAGTTTTCTGGCCTTGAGATTGTTCAGTCAGCTAAAACTACCACACAATAAAAAATTTCATTGAAATCTTGATTAAATTCCGAAAAATAGCACTTTTTGGATTTACACAATTTTGGAAAACGCCATTTTCTAAGTAAAGTGCTTTTTATATGGCAAATATTTCTTTAATGTTTATTTTCCAAATCAGAGAATATTATTTTTAACAATTTTTTTAATTATGAAATCAAAAACTTGAAAAATGTTTGTTTTTCCATAGCCGTCTTTGTTAAAAGTAAAATTCTTTGATATGGGACCTAAACATAAAAGATAATGTGAGAGATCAAAATTGGCAGAGGATTTTGAAATTTGGTATAGGAACCTAGATGTTGATTCTAAACAACTTCTTTTAATTACTTTTTGTGGTATTTGCAACACAAAAGGCACGCTACTCTACAGTAATAGTTATTTACCTAATAAGTTCGTAATTTTCCCGAAAGAACACTTTGTTTGCAGCACGACCGAAGGGAGTGCTGCATGTAGTGCGAATTCGAGAAAATTTTTCCCGAAGGAGTTAGGTACAATGTTTTTTTATAACGAATAACTGAAAATATTTAAAAAAATAAAAAAATCATTATTTAGTGTTTTACTAATTTACTGAGTTGACAGCACAAATCACACAACTTTTATACCTATCCTACGCACCTTTTAGTTTTTGTTGACGTTTACAGCGCCTCTGGTGTTTACAGGCGCAATTAAACCAACGAGGGAAAATCCTCTATATAGTAAAGGAGAACGATCCAGACGTGTGTGTCCCGAGGGCCCCCTTGGAGAGGGGAAGAATTCCGAGGGCCCCCTTAGAGATGGGCGGAACCCCGAGGGCCGCCTTGGAGAGGGGCGAAGCCCAAACGACCACTTGGAGAGGGGCAGAGCCCCGAGGGCTCCCTTGGAGAGGAGCGGGGCCCTGAAGGACCCCTTGGAGAAGGGCGGAGCCCCAACGGCTCGCTTAAAAATGGGCGGAGCCCCGAGGGCCCCCTTGGAAAGGGGCGGAGCCCCGAAAGTCCCCTTAGAGATGGACGGAGCCCCGAGGGCCGCTTTGGAGAGAGGCAAAGCCCCTAGGGCCCCCTTGAAGAGGGGCGGATCCCCGAGGGCTCCCTTGGAGAAGAGCGGAGCCATGAAGAACCCCTTGGAGAGGGGCGGAGCCCCGAAGGCCCGCTTGAAAATGAGAGGAGCCCCGAGGGTACCCTTGGAGAGGGGCGGAGCCCCGAGGGCCGGTTGGAGAGGGGCGAAGCCCCAAAGGCCCATTTGGAGATGGATGGAGCCCCGTGGTCCCCATTGGTGAGGGGCGGATCCCCGAGGGCTCCCTTGGAGAAGAGCGGAGCCCTAAAGGACCCCTTGGAGAGAGGCGGAGCCCCGAGGGCCCGCTTGAAAATGAGAGGAGCCCCGAGGGCCCCCTTGGAGAGGGGCGGAGCCCCGAGGGCCGGTTGGAGAGGGGCGAAGCCCCAAAGGCCCCTTTGGAGATGGATGGAGCCCCGTGGTCCCCATTGGAGAGGGGCGGAGCCCCAGAGGCCCCTTTTAAGATGAACGGAAACCCCAAGAGCCCCCTTGGAGATGGGCCAACGTAATATGCCTAAAAATGGTGGTAAATTGAACAGAATAGACCGCGCAATAGCGCGCTCAGCCCCGTTTATTATAAAAATTTACAAAAAACACAATTCCCCTAGTTTTTGTTGAAAAGTAAAAAACATCGAGAATGACCGGGAAATATGAATTTTGAAGTCATGAGTACAAAATAGTATATTAAAGTATGAGTGGATAACAAGGTCTTTAGAACACGCGCGAGTTTTCGAGCACGACGGCGTATCCACGAATACTTTACGCTATTTTTTATTATACCTCCAATACTGGAAATAAATTACGCACTAAAAACTTAGAAATAATTTTTGTCGTGATAAATCAAGAGGGCATAATAATATTGCTACTATAGTTACGAGAATCATTTACGTTTTTGTCGCGTCCACGTCCGTTGTTGCATTCAGTCGTTTCCTTGACAACCTTTAAAGCTCGGCGAGCTTTAATCGCCTGCTTTCGCAAGCTCAGGTGTGCTTTAAACGGCGATTCTGATGCAGGTATAATAAAATAGTAATTTACGTTACAAGTATAGAAAGTGGAGCTTTTCAGTACGAGTGAGATGTTTCCGGAAGAGGCCGTTAGGCCGAGTCCGGAATTTCGAGACGAGTATGGAAAAGCCACTTTCATACGAGTTTCGTACAATATTTTTTCGTACACTAGCATACAAAACGGAATACTACATTTATCCTCGTATATATCAAATAAGTAGAGTAATATTATTATGTACGTAACATTTTATATGTCTTGTAACTAAGGAAACGTACGGCAAAGTGCTACTTTGCCGTACGAATACCGCAAAGTGCAACTTTCTGGTTAATAAATTGTACGGCAAAGTAGCTCTTTCAATGCTAGCGTACGAAAAAATAGTTTTTTTGAAAACTTTCAAGGCATATTTGATTTTTTAAAACTGAAATGCTGTTAGAAATTCGCCTTTAACCAAGCAGGGCTGAACCCCAAAAAATGAAAATTTTAATCGAGAATTTTTTACCTTTTAGAAGAGTCGTTTCACCTATCCGGGGACACACTGTATATGCAGGGTGATTTTTAAGTTGATTCTTTCCTTTTGCCAGGATATAAAGCTAAAAAAAGTAACCCATTTACCACTTTTGCGAAATATCAAAACTAACGGAGGTACAAGGTGTTAAAGTTTCAAAGTATGAACTGAAATTACTTAACGAAAATTAAACTGAACTTCTAACTTAAATGATCAAAATTATCAGCATTCGCTTCTACACATACATTCCGCGTATAAGAGCGATGCGTCAGCGGCATTTTGACACTCCCAGTAAATAATAAGCATATTCACTCATTCATTATTTTCATAAACATGAGCCATTATTGCAGCAATAACATTAAGAAAATTACAATGGAAAACTAGTTGACAGATCATTGCTTGACAACAGAGATAAACAAAAATAAAATTGTCCAGCGGCCTTTGCGCCAAAGTTTAGTTTTTAATTTGAAACTTTAACTCCCTATACCTCTGTTAGTTTTGATATTTCGGAAAAGTGGTAAATAAAAAAAATACTTATTTTTTTAGCTTTATTTCCTGGTAAACGAAAAGAATCAACTTAAAAATTACCCTGTATATAAATATATATATATAAAAAAATATTGGTAATATTTACATTTCACTTTATACAGGATGACAGCTTGTCCGAAAACCTATTTAGCCCGTATTAGATATATCGAGTGATTTTGACTTAGTTAAAAGTGGCGTTTTTCGAAGTTGTGTAAATCCAAAGTACAATTTTTCGGAAATTAAGCAAGATTTCCATACGATTTTTATTATGTGTTAGTTTTAGCTAACTCAACAATGCCAAGGCCAGAAAACAACTTTGTTTCGTAAATGTTGTCCCTATCTTGGGTAGTAAATTCATTTTTCGTAATTATTTTTTAAAAATGTTGAATTTTACTGATAACGGAAATCACGTGACAAATTTTTGTTTGGCCCATTTGCAATCACTTTGCAATTACCTCTGGTCGTTAGTGTTTGATTTTCCAAGAAATTCTAAATATTTTTCTTTTCATTTGATGCCAGCTTTTTGGCGATCACTTTATTTATTATTTGTTTATAATAATTTTCTTACGTAGTGCACACTGTAGTTTGCGAATTTAAATTCGGCGCCGAGATGGCCTCTCGGCGAGTTGGCTGGCGCCGAGATGGCTCCGCGCCGAGTTGTCCCGGCGCCGAGCTGGCCCCGAGCCGAGATGGCGGCGCCGAAGTGGCGGTGCCGAGATGGCGGCGCCGAGTTGTCCTAGACCCCCTTAAAACTAGGTATTCTATAGAATTGACCCGCACACAAACAATCGATATTTTCGGCGACATTAATAGCGCTTGTTTCAGGTTCAAGTACACCGAAGCTCTACTTCATCCAAACTTCCTTGGTGGGGATCCAGGGAAGCAACCGGGCAGATCCGATATGTATAGTCGGTTGCTGACCGCCAAGTAGCATCGATCCAGCCCGTTTACCAGAGGAAATTTTATGTTATAGTTCTATGTATATATCATTACTTAGAAATATTATACGATTTATTTCTAAACTGTTTGTTCTGTACTTATACATTGGAGTGGTAACAAATTCATGGGTAGCTGAGCATACCCAAGGCAAAAGTAAAGTAATTATTAATATTATTATATTAAATTAATTTCCAGAGAAATTCATGCAATCATTAGAATGACATTACACCAAGAAGCTGAAGAAAGTATACTAGCAAAAGTAGAGACAATAGTCCCAGGAAATTTTATTGGTAAACAATAAACATTAAAGAATTAATAAAAAGTAAGGAAGAAGCCTACAAGAGAAAACTTGCAACAAGTAATATCGAAGACAGAAAAACTCAGTCCAGTCATTCCTGGAAGTTCACAAAAGATTTCTTCTTCTTCTTAGTCGTTCGCTCGATTTCGAGCAGCGTGATTTCATGAGTTGTTTTGTGTTAGTGACTTCCACTCCTCTCGGTTTTCGGTCCTCTTAATGGATTGCGTTAAGCTTTTGCCAGTTAAGTTTACTATCAGGTTCGTATACCGTGTAGGGGATCTTCCAAGCAACCTCTTGCTGTGCCCTCCAGAGTAAGTCTTTCCAGTCCTTTTCTTCGGACTACGTGGCCGAAAAATTTTATTATTCTTTCAACTACCACGGTGCGGAGCCTTTTCCTTATTGGTAGATGTTCTAAGATGGATTGATTAGTTCTTCTTTCC
This sequence comes from Agriotes lineatus, assembly GCA_940337035.1. NCBI lineage: Eukaryota > Metazoa > Arthropoda > Insecta > Coleoptera > Elateridae > Agriotes > Agriotes lineatus. Next base: position 13,687,997 of record OW679203.1, on the reverse strand, counting down.
ACCCAGGCTATTCTCAGCATCCTGCGTCAGCAATGCATTTCCAAGGCATCAATTCTATTTTTGTCCAGCATTCAGATCCATATAGAAATACCAAAAAAACCAGGCTCTTCACCAGTCTCATTTTGGTGTTCAGGGTAATTTGGTGGCTTCTCCAAATGTTAGTCAATTTGGCCATGGCGTCTTTTGCTATTGCACTTCTTCTCTTGATTTCCTGGCTGCATCCGTTTTTGTTAGATAGTAAGGAGCAAAGATATATGAAAGTGTCTACTGTCTAGATGTTATTTATTTTCCTTACGTCGGGTCTGTTGTCGTTTTGGCGGTCTATAATCATTATTTTGGTCTTATTTTTGCTGATTTGTAGGCCGATCTCATTGCTCGTCCCATCGACTCGCTGTAGGAGAGTGGCCAGCTCTTCTTCTGACTCTGCTACTAACGTGGTGGCGTCGGCGTATCGCAGGTTATTAATTTTAGTGCCGTTGATAGCTATTCCACCGTTTCAACCTTCAATAGCTTTTCTCATGATCCACTCGCCATAGATGTTGAAGAGCAGAGGACTTAGTATGCAGCCTTGCCTGACCCCCTTGCCTACGAAGAATGGATCGGACCGTTCATTCTCCACTCTGATCTACGCGGTGTTATTGTCATACAGATTTTTTATTAATGAAATTAGATGGCGCGGAATACCCATTTCGTCCAGAATCTGCCACAGGTTTTGCCAGCGGACACAGCCAATGCTTTACTGTAGTCTATAAAACAGAGATAGGTGGGTACGTTGAATTCTCTGGCTTTCTCGATGATTTGTCTTACATTTAAGATTTGCTCTCGAGTTCCACGCCCTGGCACGAAGCCGGCTTGTTCTGGTGGCAGTTGTGGTAAAAGAGGAGGCTTTGGGTCCTTTTTTATGAAACGGTACGTAGATTGATTTTGTGCAGTCTTCAGGCAAAGTGCCGTGCTACCAGATTAGTTGACAAAACTTATGTAATACCTCAATACCTGTTTCTTCGATTGCTATCAGCATCTCCGAGACGATCTCGTCTACTCCAGGGGATTTGTTAGGTTTTAACTTTTTAATTGCGGCAGAGACTTCTTCTCTCAGAATAGGCGGCTCTTGTTCTGAGTACTCTATTTGCGTTGGATTGTCAGTATCGTCGTTGGATTCCATTAGTTGTTCACAGTAGGTTTTCCATCGGTCTTTTATCTGATTTTTGTCCGTCAAAAGTACTCTATCGTCTGATTTTATTGCCCAATGCCTTGGTGTAAAGCTAGGTGTTATCTGTTTGATTTTCCTGAACATATCTCTTGTTTCGTTTTTGTGTGAACATATCTCTTGTTTCGTTTTTGTGTGGTGTTGTTCAATTTTATAACAGATGCCATTCAGATATTTGTTTTTGTCGTTTCTGCATCGTTGCTTAATTTCTCTGCTCAGATTTTTGTATTTTTCCTTCGCGTTCCCGTTGTGAGTTCCTTCTGATTTGAGCTGTTTGCGTGCCTCTATTCTCTTCCATGTTTCATCTAAGATCCAAGTTTTAGTTCGTTGTTTCTGGGAATAATTATGTTCTGATACAGCTGATGCAGCATCTAGTAAGGCTGATTTTGTTTTGATCCACAAGGAATTAGCGGTTTCGTTCGTATCCGTTTGGGAGTTGATTTTGTGGATTTCTGCCTTTGTTATCGTCTTGAAGCTATCATTATGTTTGAGGTACCATAGGTTTTTAGTTGGTTTGTGCGGTTTGTCTGTTAATTTTAACACGTAGTTCTGCTGCTAGGAACTGATGGTCGCTGTGACAGTCTTTTCCAGGATATGTTTTGGAGTTTTTTACTAAGGTTTTCCATTTGGATTTTATTAGGATAAAGTCAATTTGGTTTCTGTACCGTCCTCCGGGCGATGTTCACGAGTATAATCTCCTCGGATGATGTTGGAATCCTGTGATAGCGATGAAGAAACAGTACTCTGTGCAGAACTGCAGTAGAAGTTTACCTCGTTCGTTTCTGACCCCAAGGCCGTATTTTCCAGTCACATTTTGTAAATTTACATCCACAGTCTTCGTCCCGACTTTCGCATTGAAGTCGGCTATTTTCAAAGTAATTTCACGGTTAGGGAGAGTGTCTAAGATTTGTTCAAGTTTAGAGTAGCATGATTCCACTTCGTCGTCTGATGCTGCGCTCGTAGGGAAGTATACTTGAATTATGTTTAAGTTTGCGGGGTGGAAGTGGAATCTGACTATTAGGATTCTGTCGCTGACTGTCCTATACTCTTTTATAGCTTTCGAGAATTTTTTATTTATTATCATTCCTACACCATTCGCGGATGTGTCTTCAGAGCCTGAGTATAATATGATATTATTGCTTCGTGACTAAAAATGTCCCGAGCCTCTCCAGTAAGTTTCAGATAGTCCTACGATATCGTGGCTACTGACTTCTTTCTCGACGATAGCTAGTTTTCCCGTTTCAAGTAGGCCACGGACATTCCAAGTGCCTATGTTTAAGTTGTTCCATATGCTTATTCCAGTCGTCCGCTTTCCATGTGATGCCTGGTCTCCTACACACACATGGCCGGTAGCCCATTTCACACTACCCGGCGCGGAACCTGAGTTGCACCAATTGCTAGTTGGGTCGCTCGGCAAAACCTCGTTATCTACCATGTCAATCAAATAACTCATTAATGTTCTTAGGGCAAATTAAACGCAGTGGGGCCCCAGTTGCTTCTGCGTGGTAAGGATGTAGGTGGGATTACTATGAGGACTGGTAGGACTTGGGTTAGGACATGATTCTCCCTGGGTATTAGGGGTTTAGAGAAAATCAAGGTTCGCGTGGGCAGGGTCGCTTCACTGAAGTAGGCCTATCTACGCCGCGATCGCGGAGAATACCTACCAGCTACCACACATAAAAGATTTAAGAGCATTCAAAAAGAATGAAGATATTATGAAGATGGGGCGCTGTTCAGTGTAAAATGTAATCTCTTTCTCCTTGGCACAGAGAAATTGTAAATCCTTCTATGTGCACAATTGTGTAACTTCTGTTCTCAGATGACTTAAATTGTTTTATGAAGAAAAGTACCGTATTAATTTCCACAGTTGATTTTGATCTTGGATCCATTTCAAGGTGGGAACGATACTTCTCAAGTACTTGGTTTATTTTGGGACAAAGAAGCAGGTGTGCTATTTTGTGATGTCGGGGACAATTAAAGTTGAATGACAACACCTACCCGAAGAAACATTTTATTCTTGGTTTAAAAAGTGTTCGAACCTATTGGTTTCACATATTCCTGAAATAAACATTTTGTTGCAGCAAGTTCAAAACTGAAAACGGAATGCAAAGAAGAATTGATAAGAAACTTGAGATGACGTTTTCGGAATAAACATTTGAGTCAATTCGTCGATCGCAGATCCGGCAAAAGATTAAAGAGTTTTTGACGGTGATAGATATTGTATTACTGGGCAATGACAGTACTAGGAGGATGGAATGGTTCATAGCCAAACTTATGAGAATATTTCTTGGCAAAGATTAAAAGGTTCATGTAGTTCTCGTGAAGACGGCAATTGAAGAATGGTTAATACCGATTTGGAGATTGTATTTGGATATCTCTGACTCAGACTGTTCTCAAGGATAAATTAAAATATTGGAAAAGAACAAAGATGTCGCTCAAGTTGAAGACCATTCTGCCAGTGATAGAGTGGAGACCATCTATACACGTTTCATACGAGAAGTGAAGAGAGTGTTAATATTTTCTCTTGAGTTATAAATCAAGGTAAGAGAAAACCCTATACTCGAACAAGAGAAGCAAACAAATTTGACAACCTTCTGTTTTCGAACATTTATGGTATTATAAATCATGCACATACTTGGAGAAAGTGCTGTTGGACATATTGGGGCTTTTAACTACTAGCAGAGCTATGTGGCTCCGTAGCTTTGTGCCAGATTGCAAGATGCATATATCACGTCGGCCAATGCGGGCATATCTTCGTTAATTTCATTTTCCCCTGTAGATAACGTTCACACACGTGAAGTAGGGTTGTGGAATCACCTTTCAGATATAACATCTGGGTTGCGTGTGGAGCGAAGTCCGACTCATGCTAAAAACTGTCCGGCACGAGCTGGCATGGATCTGTGTGAGATTTTGGTCATTTGTATACCGAAATTCGCCGGAGACGGTAGTGTTATAAAATTTGTGTTTAGATGTAAGGTTTTTGTACAATTAGGATGAGCATTTTGGTAATTAGTAACTAGCATTTGTTTGTCAAAATTCATGTACAAGTGTTTTAGATGACGTCAGTTTCAGCCAATTAAAGGCGTAGATTTAAGGTTCACTTTTTGCTTTTCGGCAAGTATAAAAGAGTAGTGCGCCGAGAAAGCCGGGATTTCGTGTATTTTATCCGACGGGTAACACGGTACGTTTGAAAAAGTTAGTAATAAAACAAAGTTTTCGTTTTTCGAGTCTTATTGTTTACTTCCATGAACCAACAAACTATTTGCTGTTCTAATTTGCCTAATGGAATGTACTACTATACCGGAGCTTAAAATAGCTTAACATTTAAAAGACCCAAATTTAATTAACAAGTTTTTTAAAATAATGTTGAAAAGGAAACAATTGCTGAACTTCGTTCGTCAGCAATCTCGTAATGATATACAATTGCAATTCCAATGTACCTACCAAACATTTGCCGAGGAAGTGGAAAAAATTATTGTCAACTGAGGTCAAACGCTTTTGGAGTACATAGAATCAATTGATACATGATAAGGCTAGTTCTTCCGTTTCATATAAATGAGTTAACTCATATTATTAACCTTTCTTTCGACACCTGCACTATGCTCTTGATATAGAAAGCAGCTATAACAAACTCACTTCCTAAAGTCAATTTAGCCAAAGATTTTAAAAATATAAGGCCTATCAGCATTCTGTCGGATTTTTTAAGAGTACCAGAGAAAATTGCAAATAGTCGACTTCTGCTATACGTTCATAAAAGTAAGCTTCTGCCTGCTATCAAATCACGTTCTTCGACTGCATTGATAAAGGTAACTACAGATATGGTTAGAAATGTAGATAATTCCGAAGTAACTTACCTAACAATACTGTATTTTAGTAAATCCTTCGATCTTATAGATTATAACCTGTTGATAACCAAATTGTAGTATTAAGGATTAAACCCACAAACTCTGCAATGAATTACCAGCTATTTATCTGAGAGGACTTAAGCAGTACGGATTGACAACACTTTATCAACGGAATTACCAGTAACCTGTTGTGTCCCACAAGGTAGTATTTTGGCACTATTTACTGCTAACTTACCTGATGTGTTCAAAAATAATTGAATTCGCCTATACGGTGATGATACTTAGATTTACATATCCTGCTCACCGTCCAATACCTATATCCTTATTAGAGAACTGAATCAAAATCGTCATCTTATCACAGAATGGTCGAAGAATAATGGTATGCACCTAAATTTCAAGAAAACGGTGGTAATGTGCCTCGGTAAGAACTAGGGTGTCGATAAAGTTAACTTTCGCTCCTCAAATAATCCTACAATGTTAAATAATACCGTATCGATGCTCAACGAAAGTTCTCGTAATATTGGAGTGATTTTGAAAAAATCTAAATTATGCAAACAATTAAGAGTATTTTATAAAGCTTGAACCTAACCTGATTTAAGAGCTGAATGTTCTACCGGAGCTAGAAAAATAAATAAACTAAATAAGAAATGATATAAACGAGAGCACATCTTTGAAAAAATTAATCTCAACAGTGCTAAATTAAATCAAATAGAACAGCACCGCACATAAGGGAGCTATTGCGATATATACAGTATGAGATATTTTTTTGAATTCGGACTACACATAATTAAGGACCGGACTGATTTAATGATAAGAATTTTCAAGCAAATACTCAGTAGCGTACGCTGCATATTTTTTAAAAGATCAAAATTTAGTATAGATTGTGGTCATTAACATCAATTGTCCTTTGACCTTTCACTTTCTAGAGTCATTATAATAAATAGGTATGCCTTCTTGCTTTATATCAAAAATGTTATTAAAATAACTCCAAGTTGCCTGTATGTAGTAGTTAATAGTTCCTGAGCAATTGAATAATTATTCTTCTCTCACTGTACTGTAATTTATATTTATTTCTATGCAACCCTTGCGGATAACAGAACCCCACTCCCACACCTCGTAATTATTACCTTAGTTTAAAAAGTCGGCATAACTACATGTGGTGCAGCTCATCGAGTATGGCCTGGTTGCTCTAATACTATACTATGATAATCACGCTCCACCTGGGCAGGTGTAAATATGTCTGGAAATTCTGCAGCTATATCTAATGATATTATGAAACTGTCGTAAATTTATATATGTTTTATACTCTTTAATTCAAAATTTGGTTTGAACAATCGTTGCAGTGTTGTAAATTTGTTATGTTATCATTAAATCTGTCCGGATCCTACTCATAATCTGAATAGCTTCAATCTTGCTACACCATTCACTTTTTAGCGGAGGCTTAATTGCTTTTTAACTCCAATCAACACATCGCCACCATCACTTTTACTGACATCAGTGTCACATCTGTCTCTACGAGAAAACTTATAATAATTGGTGTTGAAAATGTCACCGCTTAAAATTTCTACAAGATAAAGAGTTTAAAAATATGTACGAAGTTTCTGTTTTGAGCCATCTTACATTCTGATAGTATGTCGATAGATAGAACTAAAATTTATTTAACATTTTGAATATCCTACAGACAACAACTTTATATCAGTTCCACATGAGATATGAATAATCTTTGATACATCTATTTTACGAACGAATATTTTCAACTTTATCCAGATATATTTATACTTTCTTCTTTGGAAGCTTCACGGGATTTCTTATATAAAAGTTTAGCTTTTGGTATTACATAATCATGAATAAAATATCCTTTCGCTTACCCCGAGGCCAAAGTCGGAACTGCATAAACCTTTTGTGGCTTTTGCAGATGAAAGAAATTGCTTCTGGTTTGACGAGATATAAACTTGACAATATCATTACGGGGAATATCTTTGCTAAGGTCAATACGTGGGACTCGATAAACTGCATCAATATCCGGTGTTTTATAAGGGCAACCAATTTTTGACCTTTTGTCTGAATCAGTTGAAAAAACATACGCATTTTGTTTCTCCCGAACATTTTGGATTTCTCTGTTGTTAAGCCTGCTATACTGTTCGAGATCTTCAACTTTTTTCTCTAGTCCGGTAACTTCTGCTTTGAGTGCTGCGTTTTCTGGTTTAAGTGTAATAATACTTTTTAATTGATTCTTGGATTTTAATTCAGGCCCAAAGCCTGAAGCTTCAAGATTTCAAAAGAGAATCGAATTTCGTTTCCATCGAATTTGAATTCTGATAAAATTTTAGAAATAGACACACTGCTGGTATCTTCTGGGATATCATTATCATCCGCAATAACTACTGAATCGAATTCCACCACGACACTTTTTGTAGTTCCAAAACGAACCAGGAGATTTGAGGAAATTCAGCTGTTCGGGAACTAATCCTACTCATTTTGTGTATTAAGAAAAACCACATACTAAATTGCAGACATGGAGACTTCTTATTAATGGGCGTGCAAGTATTGCAAGATAACGTCTACTCTAAACAATTCTCTTGAAATACGTTTAGATAAATGTATTGCACACGTAAGTAAATTCGTGTGTCACTATAACATGTGGTAATATGTGGTGTAAGTAATGACGGTCAATTATCCATCCAACTGTGTATTTATGATTACATTCATACTGATATTGAACGGTTTTTTATGTTTTAACTTTATTATATTATATTAGTTAATTGCGTTTTTTAGATCCTTATTTTTTATTACGAGTATTACGAGTACTACAAAAGGATGCACAAAAGAAGACCATATAAGAAATACTGAAATAAGGAACGGCTTAAAAATCTATGCCATTAACGACAAAATAACAGAATACCACGAGAAATGGACACAACAGGATGGGAGAAGAACGAATCTCCAAGAAAGCCATGGAATACCGACCAAGAGGGAAAAGTGAACCCGGACGTCCCAGACAATTCGGAACAGGTATATAATGCCTATACCTTGAAAGGAAGATGATGATGATGATTAGTATTACGAGTTCATCCAAATAAAATTTACGCACATAATTCTCTAGTGTATATTCTTTTCATCTTAATGGTTAATGTAATATGTGTATGTTGTAATAATGAATTATTGATAAACGAAAAACATAATATACGTACATAGATATGTTTGATAATAAAATATCAAATACCCGGACCCGGACTCGGACTAGGACTCGACGGGTCCGACTGAGTTCTACCGGACTTGACGGGTTCGAAAAGGCCGAGCCTTCCCAAACCCTAGCGGTGACGTCCACTCCTAATTATTTAAAAATTCTAGCAAAACAGACAGAATCTTTTGTAAAGTTTCAAAACTTAAATCTTATGAGAAACTGACGATATAATTAAAGCGGCCTCCATAATATCTCGCGCAAAGTTTTTAGACGGAAGAAGTCTTACTAAAACTCATGAGTAATGATAGTTTCTGTTAATATTTGTTTTAACTATATCCACTGCATATATAGAGCAACAGCTTTGTTTAATATTTTATGCATACCAGCTAGAACGTTAAAACTAAGTAAGATAAATAAACTAGCATTTACTGCTGCTTAATCAACATTTAAAAAATGTATAAACTAACGATAGATTTTAAGATCACTAGTGTACAGCCCTGGCTGATATATTTAAAGGCACCAATTTATACATGGGTGATATCACAGGATATATCCCGAGTACTATGAATTTAACCGATTAAAATTATGCAACGCTGGTTGTTAGGTAAATTTTGCTTAGCAAATATGGTTGAGTTCTTAATAATTTAATAAACTCTCGAGGGATTTTATTTTAAATTACTATAGAGGAAAATATTTGCTTTAAAGCAAAAGTTGCCTAAAGATGTAGCTTTGCTTAATTTTGATAGATTGAATTCATTGTGCGAGGGGTATAATTAAAACATTATTTCCTGAATGAAATTAAAATAGATCGAAATAGCATATTACCATTTTATTTTGAACATAGTTTCCTAAGTAAGGAATATTATTTTATATTTTGGGTAAAATTTGCACAATTGATGAAGAGATTGCAATTTTGGTAAATAATTGACGATTCTCGGGAAGATTCTTTCATGTCCTTCTCCCACAACAGTTTCAGTCCTAATGCTACTCACGGTAGTTTTGTATTTTTATATTGGGGTGTTCGACATTTCGAAACCGAGATCTGTAGGTTAGTGCACTCCTACTTAGCATTCGGGAGATCGTGGGTTCGATTTCCGTGGCCATCTGCTCTGATTTAGATTTTTAGGTGGTTTTCCTGAGTCAAGAGAGTCCTTTCTCTGAGGCGAATGCCGGGTAGTACTTCTCGACCGTTACAGACCTTTATTCCATTGTATATCTCTTCTTTCTCTCACCCATCCTTATTCCAGTTCTTGGCTGAAGAGGTACACAAGGTCCCTATAGCAGGCTGGCCCCATTTGGGGGAATTGAAATTACCTTGAA
>OW679203.1:13581168-13678341 GCA_940337035.1 Agriotes lineatus | reverse complement strand
TCATATAATATTATACTGTAACGAATGCGAGAACGACTTCCAGATCGATCTAGAAGCAGGTGTGCGCGATGAGTCACTTCGAACGGATGCCCAGAGAACGGGCCCGAGGTCAAATGCGTCATGCTTCCGTCTGGAGTTTCTAGTGAATATCGGGACTGTCTGGAAGCTTCTGGAGGGAAATTATTGGCCATATAAATACCCGGCCGTCGGACCCGCAGTTCAGTTCTGAAATAATACTGCGGCAGTTCGAACTCACGTCGAGGCTTGTTAGAAGCCCCCATATAAATAAAAACGCGTGTACATATAACTAATAGAAATAAATAAATATATAATCGTTAGTGTTTAAGAGTGATATAAATAAATCCGTATGTAATAGAAATACGTGTACCGATAGTCGTTAGTGCTTGTATTAATTTGTAATCTGCTTGATAATTCTCGCATGTGCTTGTAAACAATAATCGTAATAATTCATTGTGTAAATAAATATTTGAATCCATGTTTGTCGTATAATTTTGGATGGCCCGAACGTTAAGAAACGTAACAGTGGCGTCAGGTGTGCGGGTTTTGTGTCGGGTTTTGTACAGTGTTATACCAGGGGCTGTATAAAAAATTATTGAACAAACGTTAAAATAAATAAATTGTTAACAAGTGCCGATAAAACGACGTCAGATAAATAAATTGTAGTGTATAGAGTTGGATGCGTTTTGACGAGCAGCAAGATGGAAGCCCGACTAAGCCAACTTTTGCAAGAGTTGAAAGTTGGCCAAGGCAAGGCAGAGAAGGCGCAAGAAAAGGCAGAAAAAACGCTAGAGGTTCTTGAGAAAGTGCTGGAAGCCGGGCGGGAAGCCGCGCTAGAGGATGTTAAAGATAAGTTTGAGGAACAGCGGAAAGCCGCGAAAGCACTTAAGGAACGGCTGAAGGCCGAGCAAGAAAAATCAGTCCAAGAACTTAAGAAATTGAAAGCCGGCCAAAAGAAGGCAGAAAAACTTGAGGGAAAATTGAAAGCCACTCAAGAAAACCTCAAGGATGAACTTAAGGGAGAATTGAGAGCCGGCCGAAAGAGGATCTTGAAAGGACTAAAGGATCTTAATAATAAGCGTGGGGAACAGCCGGGAGCCGGGCAGAAAGCACAGGAAGAGCTGAAAGCCGGGCAGGAAGAGCTGGAAGCCGCAGAAGAGAAAGTAGCCCAAAAGCTTGATGAGAAAATAAATGGAAGAGTTCGGTCTCTGCTGTTGGATACTGGAGCGACGTAGTAAGGGACGAGGGTCAGCTGCTGCACAACAAGACACGCCTTCGCACTGCCACTGGGGGCGCGGTGGCCACACATGGGGAAACTGATTTGAAGATTGGGAATCAAACCCTCAAGCATCGGGACCTGATGGCTGACAGTGCGGACGAATACATCCTGGGAGTGGATGTTATGGATAAGTGTGAGTGCGTTTTGGACCTGAGACGCGGCGAGTTGCACGTGGGTGGGGAGGAGCTTTCCCGACACCCAGGAGGAGAGATCGCGGCACAAGTGGTATGGGCGGAAGATGTTATTCGGCAGGGACGAACCGAGAGGGTCGTCGATGCATACCTGGATGGCGATCTCCGAAGCAACGTGGTGCGCGTGGTTGAGCCCGATTATGCTGACATTGCGGACGAGTGCATCCTGGGAATGGATGTTGTGGATAAGTGTGAGTGCGCTTTGGACCTGAGACGCGGCGAGTTGCACGTGGGTGGGGAGGAGCTTTCCCGACACCCAAGAGGAGAGATCGCGGCACAAGTGGTATGGGCGGAAGATGTTACTCTGCAAGGACGAACCGAGAGGGTCGTGGATGCATACCTGGATGGCGATCTCCGGGGCAACGTGGTGCGCGTGGTCGAGCCTGATGGTGGCAAGAAGCTCACTCATGGTATCCTAGTAGGGAAGACGTTGATGAAGACTGGGCTTGGGGTCCCAGTAAGGATGATGAACGTCAGCAGGGAACTGGCAACCGTCAGGAGGAACCCAATACTGGAAGGGGGCATGAGCCAACGAAAATGGAAGAAGATAGAAGATATGGTGGCCCGGTACCAAGACATCGTCGACGGCGGAGATCATCCCAGCGGCCGTACTGACGTAGGAAAACATAAATCATTCGAGTTTGGAAGAAGAGTCTTGCTGAGGACCGACCATCCTGCTCGGAGATGGCTGCTGCAGTGCAAGAACCCTGAAAGGCAGGTGGCTGAGTGGATCGAGCGCCTAGAAGAGTTCAACTTGGGAATAAATTATCGACCTGGCACAGTCCACCGCAACGCCGATGCGTTATCCAAGAGGCCTTGCCCTGCGGACTGCGGCCACTGTTCGAGACTGGAGAGTCGTGTGGTACCCATTAATCGTACCACTGTGGTCGACGACTCGTGGGAGCCAGACGAGTTGCAGAGTAGCCAGGAGAACAACCCCGATTTAGGCGCGGTTATAGCCTGGAAGCAAGATGGCCGTCGACCTACCTGGCAGGAGGTCCCCGCCACCAACGCAACAGTGGAGACTTATTGGGCGCAATGGGACTCCTTGCAGCTGGACAACAACGTCCTGACCAGAATCTTGGAAGATGAGGACAGTAGGGCAACGAGATCACGATCGATGGTTCCAAGGAGTAGAGTGGCCGAGGTTCTGCGCTACCTGCATGATTGCTCCTCTGGAGGACACTTCAGATTGAAGAAGACGTTGCAGAAGGTCCAAGAAAGGTTCTACGGGGCAAGCTGCAAAGGTGACGTCCGAGAGTGGTGCCGGAGGTGCGAAGCATGCGCTACGGGAAACGGACCTGTTGGAAGACGTAGAGCTCCGAGGTGGCAGTACAACGTCGGTGGTCCGTTCGAGGGTATAGCCATTGACATCGCCGGACCATGCCCCGAAACCGAAGCGGGAAATAAATACATCTTGGTGTGCATGGGCCACTTCACCAAATGGCCCGAAGCGTACGCCGTTCCGAAGAAAGAGACCGGTACTGTCGCTGATGTTCTGGTGAAGGAGTGCTTCAGCCGTTTTGGAGTCCCCCTGGAGTTACATTCCGACCAGGGCCGGAATTTCGAGTTTGGACCGTTCCGGAACGTCTGTAAGCCGCTGGGGATACGCAAGATTCGGACCACTGCCCTCCATACTCAATCGGACGGCATGGTGGAAAAGATGAACGGAACCATGGGGAAGCATCTGTCCAAGGGGGTTTCCGAGCATCCGCGTGACTGGGGCCAGTACACGCACCTGTTCCTGATGGCCTACCGATCGGCAGTACAAGAGACAACCGGCGTCCAGATCGAGGTGTGCTGTTGCGAAGCCTGGAGACCACGGTGGGCTGCTGCTTCTTCAGCCAGTCCATGTGCAAGAAGGGCACCGCCTGCAAGTACCGCCATCGGACCCCCACAAGAGCGAGAAGACAGGCACTCGACGCAACTCGTTCTGGGACAGAACGATCTAAGGCGGGGGCAGTGTAACGATTCGGCTGACAGTTATTTGCCCCAATGCCTCGATTATACTAGAAATTCCAGAGACGGCTGCCGGCGCGTGAATCATAGGCTGCCGACGGGCGGCCTTGAACGCAGGTGTACGTTGGTGAATCATTTTCCAGTCGATGCTAGAGCAGCCCTGACGCGACACGTCACTGTTGCCGGAAATTCTGGAGGCTTCTGGAAGAAAATTACCGGCGTGATATAAGCGAGCGGAGTTCGCCCCCAAGTCAGTTCTGAAATAATTCTGCGGCAGTTAGAACTCACGTCGAGGCTTGTTGGAAGCCCCCATATAAATAAAACCGCGTGTACATAATCTCTCGTGAAGTAATAATAAGTAAATAAATATATAATCGTTAGCGTTTAAGAGTGATATAAATAAATGTGCTAATCCGTACGTAATAGAAAGAAATAATAATAGTTGTTAGAAATACGTGTACCGATAGTCGTTAGTGCTTGAATTAATTTGTAATCTGCTTGATAATTCTCGCATGTGCTTGTAAACAATAATCGTAGTAATTCATTGTGTAAATAAATATTTGAACCCATGTTTGTCGTATAATTTTAAATAGCCCGAACGTTAAGAACGTAACAATATCAATGGAAAGATAAAATTATTACGCATCAAATGGTACCAATAATAATATTTAAGATGCGATTTTTATTTTAAAATACTAATTTAAAACTTGGGAATTTTTAAATATGCCATGCCTTGCTGTTCAAGTTCGGTAGCATTTGTCAAAAAAATTGGTAATTATTTGGCGAAAAAACAGGTATTTTCTGTCAACGTCTGTTAAAATTATCTACAGAAAAGTGAATTATTTCAATGAAGAACGAGTGAATGCACTAATGTTAATTGTCTATGTTCGACTTTGAGAATGGACACCCGGTATAGTCTGATCAAAAATTATTTTCATCTAGTATGGCTATAGAATGGATCACAATTTATGAATGCAACTGTAAGTCATTTAAAAATCAAATGTCAAGTTTGACATTTAAATATAAATATAGTTGAATTCATAAATTAGGAACTATTTCATAGCCATACTAGATGAAAATAATTTTTGATCATACTTTATATTCTTTATTACACCTAATATTTTTATTCACATCACCAACAAAGTTGATAAGCTTAATTTTCACATGCTAACAGTTTAAATAAAGTTGATATGAAGCAATTTTGAGAATAGTATTTTGCTAAATAGGTACATTGTTTCTATTAATTTCAATGCCACCAGATACAATCTGGTATCAAAACAAGGTGCTTCCGAATTTGGCATTTACGTCACAGATACTTAGAAAGTGACAGAATTAGATTGCGATAAACAGTAAACACATAATAATATGTAACCTTCTTTCAAGTGCAATACTTTGCAATGGGAACAACAAACACGAAAGTATTTTTAGCTTTTGAAGGCGGAATTTCCTATTGTCGTTTGACGTACCTATACGTTACGGGAGAGTGAGTTACTTGTTTGTTTTCTCATGTATGCGTTTTGATCGATATCACGTAAACATGGTTTTTATATATTTATATTATATTTTCTCTTGTAATTAATATAGATGAGTTTTTTGTCATTTGTGATATTTTCAGTGGCGTTTAAGACAAAACCGAGGCGTGTTGCTTTAATCAACAGACATAAAATATAAATTTTGTTGCAGTACTGCCTTAATTAGTGATTCGTGAAAAAAAATTCATGATATATCATAAAATCGATTTTATATATAACTAGCTGTTACCCGCGACTTCGTTCGCGCGAGGTTCGTTATTTGTGTATTAAATAATGACTAATTATTTTCTGTCATCCCATCCCATCCTATCCCCGTCCCCGTCCCTTTCTGCGTCCCCGTCTCCGTACCGTCGCATCCCGTCCCGTCCCGTCCCTTCCCTTATGTCATGTCCACCTTCTTGGATTTAAAAATAAATGCCATTTTCACAATCAACGTCCCAAAAAACCTCAATAACGACATCCATATCGTATTTTAGGCTTATTTACCCCATTTCAAAATCACGAAATACGTGTTTGCTTATTTGTTGTGGAGTGGAAGGTCTCCTCATGCATCTAGAAAACTCAACAAATCTGTTCAAGAAATAAAGACTACTATGCATTGACATTCTGAAAATAAGTGACAAAACTAGGTTGGGCGAGGAGTACGAGAAGGAGCCACAATCTTTCCGAAACTCTTCACTGTTGCTTTGAAGAAAATTGTAAAGGAATTGAACTGGGACGAGACAAGAAGAAGTATCAACGAACGGTATCCACCACCTTTTGGTATGATAACAGAACTCACACTGACGTCGGCAAAAATAGATCTTACTATGGACATCGGAAAAATTAGAGTCATGACGAGAGGGACCACAATACTCGCATTGGTAACCAAGAACTAGAAAGAATTGAGGAATGCGTTTATTTAGGACATAGATCAAACTAGGTAAAAACAAACTGCCAACATCAACAGAGGAACTCGAATCACATGGGCAGCACCAGTATACTGTATGTGTATTCAAAAGACGTCTCAGAGAAAATAGCTAGGTTAAAGTGGAAGCTGAGCAGGACATATAGCAAAGCAGGAGATTATACGATGGGCAAAACACATTTTATAAAGGAGATCATGGTTACATAAAGTGGTAAATTGGTAATTTTGGAATGCGGAGAGAAACCCCCGCCTGAAGGTAATACAAAACAACTATGACATTCTCAACCACGAGAGAAGAGAAGACTGGGACGGTTAAAGAAACGTTGGAGTGAACAATTTACATCAGATAGGAACAAATTACAACGGTTTTATCTTGGCAGCTGATGATGATGATGATGACTCTCGAAGGTAAAGACAAGGGCAAACACGAGCAGATACGACGCTACTCAGTTGAGTGACAGTGGAACTAAAGATAAAATTTGACGAACTTTTTCAAGGTAACAAAAACTGTAACTAGAAGAAAGATCAGCAGATTGTTGAGAAAAAATAAAAGACTGAAGGAACAGTAGGGTTAGTTTTGTTACATTAATTTTAATATTTCCAAATTTAATTATAGTAAATTTACTGTATTGTGGCCTTTTCAATCACCTGTGAAATAACTTTTTTTTAAATTATCTTCTTACTGCAACATTTTTGGAAAATTAAAGTTGCAGTTGTCAATAGTAAGGTCTAATAGGGCTGTTTTCTAGGAGTAGCAATTTTTATTTACATGGAATTCTTTTACTGATTAATTATTTCTTAAAGTTTCTTTAGTTTAATTTATTTCATATACATGGTGTTACAAAACTTGCAGGTTAACTCAATGTTACATAATTAAGAGGCACTTCCTGAGTCGGAAAAGATTATAAATATATTATTTGTATTATATTTTGAAGATATGGTCTTATAAACCTCGAAACTAACTGAACTGGCAACATTGTTTAATACTAAATATGTAAGGCTGCATTGTTTCCATTGATACAAAACTTAATAAATAACTTGTATTCAACTAATTAAGAGCACTGTTATCATACATTTTGGTATTTTTAACACATTTGTTGAATTTTTAACTTTAACAGTTCTTAAAGTTCTGTAGGTTAAGTGACAAAATTATTGGCATTATTAGCTATACGTCTGTAATATTTTTCTACACTAACAAATAAATTAATAATAAGACATGGGGGAGAATTTTTTAATAATTTTTTCATAAAATGCTGTTATTTTACCCGGTTTTGCAAAGGTCTTGCAATACTCTTGCGAGACTTTCGCGTACATATGAGGAACAACAAAGTATGTTATTATTTATATATTACCTAACACCCTGTATACAGAGTGACGCATCACTAGCGATATTTGCATATACAGGGTGTAAAAAAAGTCTGGAATATAGCAAATATTTCAAAAACTACCGGAGATGAATTTTTCAAAATTTCTAGACTTATATAGGTAAAAACTGCGCACCTAGGAAGGACAAAACCGTTTCTGTAACTATACAGGGTTAGTCAGAAAAAATACCAACTTTTGTATTTTAAATTGGACACTCTGTATATTACCGAGGAATCAAATAGTCCTTCAAAAGAAAAATTCAACGATATAGGGTTTGACGGACTTATCTGTCAAAATGACAGATGTGGGGTGACTTAAAGAATAAGGTTTACAACAATAGACCGGTTAATATTGAAGCTTTAAAGGATCATATTAGAAATGAGATACGTCAAATTCGATGGGATACTTTTGACAACGTCTTACGAGAATTTAAAGACAGTATCCGATCGAATTTGAGGTATCTCATTTCTAATATGATCCTTTAAAGCTTCAATATTAACCGGTCTATTGTTGTAAACCTTATTCTTTAAGTCACCCCACATCTGTCATTTTGACAGATAAGTCCATCAAACCCTATATCGTTGAATTTGTCTTTTGAAGGACTATTTGATTCCTCGGTAATATACAGGGTGTCCAATTTAAAATACAAAAGTTGGTATTTTTTCTGACTAACCCTGTATAGTTACAGAAACGGTTTTGTCCTTCCTAGATGCGCCGTTTTTACCTATATAAGTCTTGAAATTTTGAAAAATTCATCTCTGCTAGTTTTTGAAATATTTGCTATATTCCAGACTTTTTTTACACACTGTATTGTTGATGCCGTACACTATAGTGAAAAAAGTGTATTATAATACTTAATGAGACCCACTAATCAATAGCTCTGTTTTTACTATCATGGGGCAGCTCTTATTTTGACAAAGTATATAAACTTCCTGAATGTCATATTAATAAAAAACTTCATATATCTGAATTCCAGGTTTGAGTTAGCTGAAGCTTCAAAATATTTAAAATTTAAATCGTTTATTATAACATTTATTTTACAAATGAATTTATTTCTTTAAGGTTGCAAGATTTGCTGTCAGAAATGTCTTGCCTTATCTTGAATTGGAATCACCAGGTCTTGCCTTGGTCTTGCGAGACCAATACAAATCAAAAAAAAGCAAGACTGATTGTATATGTATTTGATTGTTATATACAAAATAATTATAATTTAGTAGACATTGAACAGGTTTCTAAAATTCGTTATTAGCTATTTCAGTTTTTTTTTATTTATGGGAATGTTGCTGTGAAGATACACTGCATCTAACAAAATTAATCTGTGAACGTTAAATAAATTTTTTGGGTAACTTAGATAAGTATTTATCTTATATATAAGAATAGAAGTCCTGAAGGGTGACCACCTCTCAGGGATTCACCCGGAGTCTCAGGATTTCTACACCGCGTCTCCGGGCTCCGGGTTTTGTTATAATTTCTCCGGGTTACGCTAATTTTGTAATAATGTCTAAAATTAACTTAAGCGTCAGTTATATCAATGAAAATAGGATACGTTTAATATAATAGCCGCAAACTTCGCGCGCGGCGCGTGCGTATTATGTCTCTTGCTATTTTTTTTTTAAATAGGGTTTTATTTGGAATGCAACCCTTTAATAGTTGAAAAGCAAAACTGCTAATTTAGATTCTTTCTAAGTTCAATCGTATTCAGCAAGAGGGAGAAATATTTGGAAATTTCATATAATTAGGACAGAATTTTTGAGTATTCATTTTGTTTTTAATCTAATTTCATTTGATACTAGAGAGAATTTACTTTTGTATTTCTCGTTCTTTCGTGATCCTTATCTCTTGGGTCAATAATGGTTAAATTTTTCTTTTCAAACCTCGTTGTTTGTTGTGTTCGGAATATTCAAGTGTTTAAATTGCCATTTTAAAGGTGTTTATTTATTATTCTTTTAAAAAACTAATAAAATGCCGGCGCATAAAGCATCAGCCTCTACATCGTAAGGTAAATGAAGTTACAGATTATACATACATACATACAAAAAAGTAACTTAAAAGATGCCTAAATTGTTTTTTATGTTTTAACTAGCATATCATAGTCTAAACCCTAGAATTTAGCAATATAATTTAAGATCGCAGAAGAAAACTCATTAGAAGAGGTTTTAAAAAATACAGAGGTAAAAATCCGAAATTTCAAAATGTTGAGCACACTATATAGCATTAACGCTCAAAAGCACTATTTTTCGCTCGTAAAGTAATTCACAAAAAACATATTTTTGAGGTACCGTTGGACTCTTTTTTTGAATAAGATCGTTATTATATCAAAAACCGTTAACTTTAGAACAACGTTTCTCAACCCTTTTTCTTTGCGCATCCCTTATAGTATGTTAGCTGTTTCTCAAGTATCCCTGAAGACTATTGTGTGTATGATGTTAGCATAAACTTTATTATTACAAAATAAAAAATCTTCATTAATGATCGAGGGAGTATTTTACCAAAATGACAAAAAATACAAAGAATGCTTATACTATTTATATTTTTAGTAATTTAAATCACAAAAATACTAGCAATACTCCTATTTAAACAAAAAAAAGGCACATTAGAAAAATATTCATAACATAGATAAATCTATATCTCAAACATAACAATTTAGGAAATTACTAGTATGTATATATGTATTTTTTGGTAAATCAAATTAGAAAGTATATGGATAATAGCACTAAATGTAATGAGGCACTTGTCAAGTTATCAGCGATGTTTTCAAAATTTGGTTATCACGAAGTAAACTGGCACTTAATACCTACTGAAGACTGAAGTGTCAAGGATTACGGTTTATGTGTAGGAATAGATTTGGTAAAGCCACACTCCCATGAGTCCGTACTTAATTAGAAATGACAAAAGTCTTCTCACTGCTTTATCGGCTATATTTAGAAAGGTCCCAGTAAACGTGCCCAAAATGATACTGGTGACAAAGAAGAAATTTTCTCTTTGTATGTCATATCACAAGAAATATTGATCGGTTCCATTTCTTCTTTTGTGGATAAGACAGAATTGCTTCGCATTGTAGAAAAAGAGTTGGTTATCAACATATATTTTTCTGTAATATAACTAATAATTTTTCTGAAAACAAAACAAATGAAGTCGGCCATTTTGTATAAACAACCAGGGGTACCCCGTGGAATCACCCGGTTTACCTCTAGACGTACGCCCATCCCTGGTTGAGTATTCCCATACAACTTTACATTACTCCTAACTATAGAGTATTCTATTTAAAAAAAAGAGTAGGTTTAGTTCACCACACTTTTATGAGCAACTCTGTACAATAAAGACATTTCATTAATGTGCACCATTTTACTACCTACAATTTGTAGCCAAACAAATGTTATATAACTATCATATTTTTAGAAATATCTTACACCCCCGCATCATTTCGGGACCCTGTATGTATATGGTGTAACTTGGCAATATTTTAAGGGCGGATTTTACGTCACAAATAGACAAAAAGGGTTCATTTTAACATAAGTTCAATTTTCAACCTTTAGGGGATATTAGAGGGGAAGGAGTTGAAATTGATTTTGTAATTTTACTGAAAATTGGGAAAGGATATTCAAATTAGTATTATTATGAATGATTTTACGATTTTTTTACAACTACAAAAAACGTTATTGATATTTGCGCAGTATTTGTGACAAAATGAGTATTACTAAAAGCGAAAATTGAATAATAATCAAAAATTAAAAAGAAACAAAAAAAACCAGTTCGACAGTTGTAAAAATATCTGGTGTGATACACGCACACAACTTCCTTTTAAATTGATCTTATAATTAGGCAAAAATTTGATTTTAAATTTTTAAGCATTTATCAAAAATTTCCAAAAAATTACAAATTCTACAAAAACAGTACAAAATAGAGCGTTACTTGAAGAGACAAATTTTCTCTAGAATTTTAAGCTGAATTCAAAAATGTAATAATATACCGGGTGTTCTATTTAAAAAAGGCGTTAATAAAAAAATAGGAGAAAAAAAACAAAAGAAACCCATTTTAGAAGTATTCAACTGGAAAATCACTTATCTCACATCAATACAAAAAAAAAACGAAAAAACTAAAAAATCACAAGAGTAAACATCGCATCTACATAGTACACAAAACTTATATATGAAGTTTAAATGCCATACCTCTTTTTTTAGATATTCTGTTCACAGAAAGACACACAGACAGACAGACAGACACACAGATAGACACACAGACAGACCAATGAAAAAAATGTTTTTTTGGGTTTAGGGTAGATCGTGATCTGTTGAAAACTCAATTTCGAATTTTTGGGGTGAATCCAATACTTCCTTTATTGTAAGAGGAAGTAAAAATGGAAAAAGAAAGTGGCTCTTGTAACTGCGCCTATGACATTACCCATTCAGACAGTGAGATATTTTCTACCAATAGAAGACTTACTTAAGATTTAAAAAAATGTATATGGCTTTGGTGTTGAAATTGGCAACCCATAATGATTTTTTTTGCAAAAAACTATTGGTTGTAAGGAAAGACTAAAACGATCTAAAACGTTTTCAAGTAAAAAGGTTTCCAAAACATTTTTAACCAATAAGAGTTGCTAATTTGAATCTCTTAAAACCGTACGTAAAAATTAAAAACTATTTCATAAATAAGCCTTTTAGTGGTAGAAAAGATTTTTTTTTTTTTGCCAATTTGTGGCTTACGATATGGGCAAGTATTTGAGTTACACCCTGTATTATATTTTCTAACCATTAACTCATTGAAGAAAACCTCTTTTTTACTTACGAAGGATCTCAGGGTCTGTATAAATTGAAAGGTGGTCACCCTAGTCCTGACTCAATGAATGATCAACGCCCAGCCCAAACTCTGGGACCTAGAAAGCTGAAATTTTGCAGAGGTTCCCTTTATGATATATACAAGAAATAAGGGCGGGTATATCGAAACTCAATTCCTAAAGAGGTAAAATGGGGGTTCCAATTTTGTATCGAAAAATAATATAAAATAGACATTTCGACTTGAAACTTCGTAGGAGTACTCCTAAAAACAAATAAGCAAACATGTATTTTGTGATTTTCCGAAAAGCAACCCCTTAGGGGATGAAATGGGCTAAATAAGCCTAAAAATCAACATGGGTGTCATTATTGAAGTTTTTTGGGACGTTGATTGCGAAAATGGCATTTGTTTTTGGTGGACATGACATAAAATTAAAACCCTATAGTGGTGAAACGGGGTTTCAGAAACAAATTACTTTTGGGCAGAACAACGTTTGCCGGGTCAGCTAGTATAATATAAATTTTGGACTCATATCAAAATCAAGTGGAGGCCTTGAAGGAAAATTTAGCTTATATGGTTTTGGTAAACCAGAAATTTTAGAAGGAAGTTCATTGTGGGAAATCTATTTATTGTAAGTAAAACGGTCAATATAATTGTTTGGTACCAATTTTTTAACAAGTTGTTATTTAAGTTTTGTATATTTTCGGTGGGATCTTTTGTTCTTTGATATACCGTGTATATCCTTTAATATGCTTAAGTAAAATTTTATTTGTGGCAATCGTATGTACTTGTCAAAACAGTTTTTTAAGTATTATTTGCTCTAGTTACTAAATTAGAGATTTCTGTGTATGGCTATAGAGGTTACAATTTGGTCCTAGTTCCAGTGGCGGGCCGTGAGACTTGTATTTGTAAAGATTTTAAGTTTTAACAATTACAAAGCACAAAATATATTCCGGCAATGTTTTAATCAAATATATTTTCCCCTATAATTCACTTAATCAAATATAGCTATGATTTTTAATTATAATAGTCCAAATCAAAACTTCATATGCACAGAATAATAATTATTAAAACACAACGTGAAATGTACATAATTGCTAACGAAACACGATATTGATTTAATAAGGGAAAAACAAATTATTCATGACTTCCTCCAAGTTTTTTATTTTAACCGTTTTAGCTAACCATAGGAATTTAAAATTAATGTTGAGAATACTTATGCGAGTTCGAAGAGTACCTAACCCGTGGAACGTATCAAATATGCAATAAAGCCCGCCTTTTTCCTTAGCACAGATTTGAATGCACGGTAAAACTTCTACGTATGTGGTGCAAAACTTCACACTTAACACAATTTTATCCAGTGTCGTGGCAAAATGATATTTGGCATCAGTTTTTAGAAGGTCTAGGCAGGTTTTCTCATCCATCCGAAGGTAGTTAAACCCATCATCAGGTTCTAATTTTAATTCTTTAAGCAAATTCGCATGTGACAATTAATTATGTTTTAACAGCCACGTATTCATCCATATTTAACGCTTTTTTTTCATTACATGTATACGTTTCTTCTTTGCAATACAAGCGCGCCATTTCTATTGAACAAAGTTAGTCTTATTAAACGGACTACACGAATTTTGCAACGGTTTGCGTGCACATTTAAAAATGCACACGTTCGTCTCTGCTTAACGGCTCGACTTCACTTCTTATTAATCTGCAAGCAGTTCTAATTTATTGCTAAAACAGTACTCGGAAATGAAATACATTTATTTTCAATATCAAAGATTGCACCACATTTGCTTTTAGGCGACTGGCTTGATTTTCGGATTGCATTACATTTCGGGAGTGCAGTGATTACAATAAGATGACAATCCCGGAAGTTTAGCGGCTGTTTCGGCTGCAGCGTAGTTAGCCTTCGCGTCGCATTGCAACTGCTCAACTCCATTCTGCTGCTCCAGGGTTTTCGTTTTTAATTGCCATATAAGTTTGGGCCCTATTTCGAATCGCCTTCAGCAGCTGCCAGCCCCTCGGTGCATTGATACGAGCGACTGTGTTGACACATAAGTCATGTTATGTTGACATACCTCGTGGATCTTGTTTTACATGTTTTTAGAGGTATTGGATCTCATTACTTAAGCCTTGTTATATTGTAACGTTAGTAATTATGATAAAATATATTTATAATTATAAAATAGTGATTTTTTTCTAATGCCTAGATTTTTGACAGCTCAGAGGCTTGCGCCCCAGCGTCTCTAAGGAGCAGCCGCCACTGCCTATTTTGAAAACACTCTGTACCTGCGTTGGAATATCAATGTTATAATAGATACTAATTTAAGAACGAGCAATCTCTCCCAAAGTTCTTTGCATCAATTCCATACAAACTGACGCAGACATCATCCTGATGGGTTATTTCTTTCACGACGTACAATATTTACATCCATCTGACGGCCACTTTCACTAAACTGCATTTTCAGGCTTTTCTTCAACGACAAAGCCACAGTGAGGTAGTCACAACTGATTGAGCGGAAAAAATTGCAAATCAGTGAAAATGGTCATACCCGAAAGTAGTACGATCTGCTGAAGTAACAACAAATGTATTCCCGCTCCTGTAAAAACCTTTGTCGTTGTTTATTATGTGTTATTGGTATTAATATTTTGTATCTGTTGAAAAATTCTAGTCTGACATACTTAACAGTTTTCCTGATTGCGGTTGTTAGTAATATTTTTATATCAGACCAGATACAGAGTCTCTTATTTTTTATAATTTTATGCATGGTATAAACGAAATATATCGTTTAGGGTGGTTTCTAGCGTCCATAAGTCAGCCTTCATTGTACCGGTGCCTATTAGATTTTATATCTATTGCAAAATTACTAAACATGGCATTAGTAGTATTGAAATTAATTTTTATAATTTATTCAATATTATATAAATATCTATATTTCAATAGGAAATAGATATTATAAGATTTTTTCAGAAATCCCCAAAATGTGATATTTTTAGAATTCCCTTTACTGTTTGCTCAAACATGCCATTAGTCAATACATTTAAATACTTATAGGATTAGATACTATAATTCACTCCATATCACGTTGACTTTTAATTTAACATTTAATAAAACATTTATATTATTTTGTTATTTTTTGAATTGTTGGATAAAACTTTGTATGGCCCGCGTGTGTTGTTACACATAATTCACTCGCGAAAAGACCCCACTCGGCATGACTACTCGAGGGCTGAACTTTTCTCGCTTGACTTATTTGTAAACATAGTTGTAAGATAAAGAACTATTAACAAAGAACAAGATCTCTACTTTATGTACTCTTAATCATTGCCTAATAAATATAAGTGTTTTTCAATAATAATTACTTCAAAGCTCAATACGAATAACCCAAAGTAGAAATACGAATTTAAAAAAATTGTATCGCCGAATATCTGCCCCCATCTGTCCGGAGTAAAGAACGGATTTATCGTGAGCATCACCCAACTAATGTAGTTTTAAGCCCGATTATCGATACCTTAAAAGGCGATCGGTGCGCCCATAAATAACTCACGCGCTCGCGATGAATTCTCAAAGTTGCTCGAAAAAACCGCAATAACTCATAGCGGCTAATTTATTAAGTTCACGAAACGACACATCCAATTAAAAAGGCTAAAAATAGGCGAGACAATGCCGCTTTTTCTATGACGCCGCGCGGATCCGCGTTTCGGCACGTCACCTGTTCGATTTGAATAACAATTTGTCGTGTGATTGCGGCCGGCTTTTCACAGGGCGACTCCGCAGCCGCAATAAACATGAGCGTAACATCGTCAACACACGATAAACAAAATCAAATCGGTTCATTCCATCTCATAGCTGCACGTAAACCTGAGATGGCCGTATTTATTTTACAAATTTATGAGCAAAGATCGCATCTCGGTCCGCAATTATATATGTGATGTATGGGCTGGTCTTGGTCGACCAGGAGAATGCTACCTGAATATGTTATTATAGCAACCTTATGGACGCGGCGTTCATCTTTTCAGCCACGGGCACACCCGAGTTTAAACTATGTAGAATCCTAGTAAATACATTAGTTGGAGCGACGATAACATAACGATAAACATAAGTTCATATATTGTTTCATCGTAGTGGCGATACAATTAGCATATCAAGTGAAAAACCATTTAAAAGTGCTCTAGATTCATAGTGCTGAGGGTCAGTGTCACAGTCCGTGCGAACTTATATCTTCGTCGTCCCCTTTTACGATTTAAGTGTTGAAGTAAGACTTGTTCTGTTTGGCCAACTTTTTCTCTGTCTGATTACTCTTTTTTTCATTGATTCTGTTCAGGTGTCCTATTCAATTTTGTTTGTAGCCGTTCACTTTTTTCTAAGGGTGCTTTTTCCAATTCATTTCGTGTGGTTTCGTGTTTTGTTGTTTTCTGTTCTGCTTCAATTTCCTTTTCTTCTTCGAACATTAGGATTTATTTTGTTATTTCTACGAATGAAATTATGCAACTCTTCCTCCACCATCATTTTGGTTAGCCTTTCAACAGGCACCCCGTTTATATGTTGTAATGATACTAATTATAACCTACATTGTTTTATTAATAATAATAATAATATGTCTTTATTTATCTATCTAAAACTTCTAATATTTACAGAAAGAGTTAAAACTTATCAGGCGAGGTTTAACCTAACACAGTTTATTAATTAGAAATTGATGATAACCAGCTCAGTACATATTCATTATTATTTAATGTAAATTATATAATTCAAACATTTAAATCTTAAAGACAAAGTGAATTGTATGTATCATATTAGTCAACTATGTATATTAGGCAATGTGATTTACGTTTGTATATGAAATAATTGAGTTGGTTGGCTTGGCGATATTTTCAAATATAAATAACTAAGTTCATTTCTTTCCAGAAGAGAATCAAAACGCTTATATTTCCCTAATTGGAAAAAAAAGAAATACAATCTTCCCAGTAAAAGTGCTTCGGTGCACAGTGGTCACCCAAAGCTACTCCCTAAGCACGCATGCATCTACAAGACACCTTGAAAAATTGGGCCTTAAGGGTATTCCACTGAAGGAGCTGGGATCCCATTTCGACTTCTGAAGTTGCGAGTTTGTCGACGTAAAGGGGGTTCGTAGTCTACGAGGTTATTAGGCTGTGTGGAGCCTAAAAAAGGTCGCTTCAACAAGGACAACCATCGAACCCCGTTCCAGGAGGCATCGCCAAGGGCACCTACATACAAGCAAGAAAGAATCTACAGAAGGGCAGTCAACCTTGTTGGAAGAGCAATGCAAGTTAGTATACACAGGAAGCTAAGCAAATCTATCAGTTGCCTGTGAATTACTGCTAAAATATAGTAAAGCGTTTTCGCCGAAGATATCACTTCGTTGTATATGTTCAGTCCATCGTGTTCTTGCTTTTCTTCTTGTTCGTGTATTACAATATCTCCTGTTTCCATCCAGCTGTTCTTCCACCATTTTAGAGGTTTTCCATTGACCTTCTTTTTGATGATTTGCTATTCCTGCGTATTTTCATTAGTCGTCATCTTGACAAGTCCATTTCTTGGTAATCCCTTTTTTCTTCGTACGTTAGGACTTCTCTTGTCCATTCTGTGGGTGATATTATACGTACAGATTTTCTACCACCGTTTTGGACGCCTTCCCACTCATTTTCTTGTTGGTGACTTCTAATCTCTGTTTTGCATTAGTCTAGGATTACCCATCATGTTTACATGTTCATTCCATTGCGATTCCTTTTTTTATTAGTTGTGTTCTTCCAGTTTAAAAAATATCCAGTTCTACTTTCACTGTTTTAGAGATTTTCTCACTAATCTTCTCCTTAATTGTTTGTCATCTATGCTTATTTCTGCTGGTCTTTGGTCCGTCATCCCGTTCATATGTTCACTTCTTCCTTTCTTGCTTTCTTAGGCAACTTCACTTCATTTTGTATTTGCAATAATTTCTTGTGAGTATTCAGATTTCCATGATGCAAGGTGGCATCTTGAATTTATCGCTGCGTTTTCAATTCTAATGTCTTTATTTTCTGTTTTGTTTTTGTAGTTTTGGTGTATCTACGATGGATGTTAACATAGACGTATATTTGTTTCTCCGCATGGCCTGTCTTAAACAATCTGAAATTTTCTTTAGTTTCAAGGCACCCACATAGTCTCCCATATACTTAAAACTCACGTAGAATTTTGTTTTCCACTTCCAGCTTGCAATGCACTGGACAATATTAAGGTCTTTGTGTTCCCTTAAGATGTCTCTATCCGTTTATTCTTCTTAGGAACCTCATTTCAAATCACCCGATTCATTGAATTTTTCTATTACATGGTGCAGACTGACCTTGTGGTCCACCTTAATATTAAAATAGTTGTCGCATCTAAAAAGCTGAACACTTGCTCTAGTGGTGTGTTTCTTATCACTATTTTGCTGGTTGGGAGCTCTTTGTCCTAATGGGCTAATAAATTTGTTTTTTCTTCGATATTGCTCCGTCAGAAGATGTAGGTGCACGTGTTGCTATAAATATTTTTCAGTAGGAGCGATTAATATCTAATAATCTGCTAATATGCATCAATTTTTAGTTTCATTCTTCGCCTTTCTCTTATACTTTGTCCAGGTCTATATTAAAAGGTGTGAGCTATAATGGGCATTTTTGTCAACGTTGGTTCCGTATTTGTGTCTTTAAGGTGTATTGAAGCTTATGTCATGGTTAGCACCTTGGGATGATTCTTAAGAGGTGCATAGAAAATCCTTTATGGCTACCATAGCTCTCTTCTATTTACATAATCAAAGTCTATTTCTAAGTTAATAAACGTGCCTCTTTTTTAATTAACTGTTGCAAAATGAACGCATTATCGATAGCCGAGCTACCTTTCCTAACCCACTCTGTTCTTCTATTGGTAAAGTTTCTGCTGTCATTTGTGCCGGCTTTGTTATTATTGCGGACTAAATTTTATATAATTCATAGAGTCAACGAATTCCTCTGTAACTACTGTATGTATCTCTTTTTCCTTTTTATAAATATCCTGAATTCATGTTGCTATTCTAGTTTTTGCTTATTTTGCTATTTTTTTACTTATTTAGTAGTTTAGTTTTCTGTTGCTAAAAGGCCCACATTTTTGTATTTCCTCTGGTTCTATTAATTTGTTTTTTATTTGTTATTTATCCATAGTTTCTTGTACTAGCAGTGTAGCATTAACTCCGTATAATATTATTAATTTATTATTTTCGTATTTATTTACATATTCTCTTCTAACTTGCAGACAAACTTATCCCAGCTCCCTCGATGTGCTTTTTGGATGTCTCTCTTGTAAACGTTTATTTTGTAATTCAATTAAGTCACAAAAGTTGTCACTTGTATGACTTTTATTTCAATCATCAGTTGTCACACTCGCTTCACAGACTATTTTTTTTTCTATGACCCTTGCCATAAATGCATAGACGCTGATAAGTAGTAAGAAGTTTAAATTAGTAAATTATGTATAACAGTTGAGTAAAAAAAACTTTTCCTACCAGTTTTCAGTTACACAAAAGACTGCTAATTATTTTCAGCACATTAAGCTTTGGTTTCTAATTAATAGTGTTGTCATCAAAGACGCTTTGTAAGCACTTTCAAGAAAATTTACATTATCTATTTAGTATTGAAATATACTATTATGGTTTATGCCCAATTGGCTATTGCAATATTAGTAATTTTCTGTAAAATAAATGACTTTGTACATTTGCTATCTACTTAATTATCGTGTTACATCTTTATGGCGTTCCAACCTCACAATTTCGCAAAATAAATTTTCTATTCCTCTACATTTATCAGTGATTACGTAATTATCTGCCCACAAAACCGACTCCACATATAAATAACTAAATTCAATCTTTTAGGATAAACCTTCCTGACCTTTCTGTTGCTTTTCCAATAAAAACTAAGTCTTAATTCGATTCCCCAGCAAATTCCACGTGTATGGGCCCTTCTTTCTCTATTGGTCTGCAGACGCAAGCCCTGATAACTTGCAAAACGATTCCTGTGGCTACACCGCTCCGAAAACGCTTCCAATTCAGCCGTTGCCTCACACTTACGGCTCCAACTGCTTCCCACGAAGGTCGCTGCCTACCTCCAGCTTACAGGTCTCCACTTACCATGCTTGATCCTCTTACACAATCTCGGAACAATAAGTAACACTTGATGCACAAATCAATTTTTTGTTATAAACCTCTGCAAAGGTACTACGAATTAATGCAACCTACTACCTACTCAAGGGATATAGAATTAATTCCAAACACACTGAATTGGGAAAAGGGTACTTTTTCACGTATTAGTAATTAATTATCGGGACAGCCAAAATTAACACCACTTCACAGCTTGGTTTCCTTTCCCCTATTGTTTGCCTTCGATCTTACATTGTTTTACAATATTTCCAAACTTGCTCTGATTACATATTGTTGTTCAAAGCAAGACTAGCACTATTTTTAATACCGTTTTACAAATTATTATCAAGGTCAATGCTATTTTATACAATTTGCAAAATTCAAGACATTTAATCACATTACTGGAACATTTTATAAAGTACTATTTGATATGCTTGAAATGTTATTAATTGCTATTATATATAATCAAGGCTTAAAATGTGTAGCAATACATTTCACTCAATTCTGAATTCTTTTGGTAAAGTGAAACTGTATAAATTATCGATCTGGTATCCAAACTCCCTTTCTCTCGCTTTAATAATAACATCAATGATTAGCAGTCTGCATTTCTTTCTATCTACAAGAAACAAAAAATATTTTTGTATTTATACACTCTAACGCTGCATTTATCTCCTTGTTTTTAATGGAAAAAAAGCTATTGTTGTATTGGAAATCAAATTCTAAAATGGTATTGCTTAGTTTGATTCTAATTTAATTAGACCCGACTTTGCATACTTAAGATAAAGATATTGTTTTTATGCAATGTAAAACCGTGCCAGTGTTAATCTTTGGATTATTATAATGGATATTACTTATCAATGGTTTTGTAACAAATTATAAAGCAGATATTTATTTCTGAGCAAATTTTATATTCATCGTTACATATATTTACCATAAAACGGTGAAACTCTATTGTTCGGTTTACGATTTCGATGGTGAAGAATACAAATTGTAAGCAAATATTTGCCTTCCTATTAACAATACATTTTTTGTACCGTATTATTTTGTTTTGCTTTTATCTGCTCCGTTCGTCTCAGTTTTGGGTCTAGGTTGATTCCTAGACGCCTAAGCAATTTTTACTTCTCTCGTCTGAAAGACGAAGGAAGAAACATTTACATTGTGTTCTATAATTTTACTTATGAGAACCAAATGTTACAATTATCACTGATTTATTTGAATTCTACATATTTTTTTGGTCCAGAAATTTATTTAATCATTGTGCTTTGAAACTTCAATGTTGCTTCTTCAATACCATTTCTTTCTGCTGGTAGCAGTATTGTCGTCGTCTGCAGAAGCCGCCATTTTTATTCCTTAAATTGTTGGTATGTAACAGGTGTATATTAAATGAAATACCCCTATTTGCTTATGACTTCCCTAATCGGTGGTTTATGAGTAGAAAGCCCTTTAAATTTCTTTGCCATTTTCTGCGGGGAATAGTCTTTTTCTTGGCTGTCTATTAGTTTCCTAAGCTATTTATTGATGGAGTAAATTTTATTTCTACTATTTTTCTTTTCAGTTTCTGTCTGGTTCTTAATCTCCGTGACACCATGCTCAGAAACTTACTACTAGTACTAAGGGATGTTACTTTATAGGGTTGTATGTAAGTAATTCCTTATATTATAAGCTTTATATCTTATATACGAAGTACTGAATTGAAATGCGTGTTAACGTTGCAAGATATTTTAATAAATTGTTTTTATATTTTTGTTGGATCACAAAATTACTCCCCCCCCCCCCTCAAAAGAAAAGGTAGCGAGGAAGGCAAGGTAGGAAAGCGAATATAATCTCCAACAAAACAAAAGCTACATAACGCTGCACATACACTGCCACTGGCAGTCTGGGTCGTTGATGCGGCGTTTGCTTTTACTTTAGAGGTGAAAGCTGGAAAAAAGGAAAAACGGCTAGTGCATGCATACAAATATAAAAAATTATAAGGAACAAACAAATGAAAATATAGAAGCGTGGAAGCTTATGTTATTCTAGAAAGTAGGCTGGTTTTAGCAGATCGAAAATGACTGTCCCGGCAATGCCTTTCAGCGACATATATTTACCTGTTCGTTGGCAGACTTTAAAAGGACTTAAATAGTTAGATTTGATGCCATTCGTATGTTTACTATTTCCCAGGTACACGTCGGGGTCACCAGATGTTAGGCGATGTTACTTCATAGGGTTGTATCTAAGTAATTCCTTCTATTATATGCTTTATATCTTATATACGAAGCACAGAATTAAAATGCGTGTTCACGTTACAAGATATTTTAATAACTTATTTTGTTGGATCGTCGCCTTAACAACTAAACATAGGCCATGCGATCACAATAGTACATTTGTACACCACACATACGTACTATAATAAGATGTATTTTACTTTGTGTCAAAAAATTTTAAATTTAAACAAAGTATATTACCAAACAAAAAAATTCAATTTAAATCAAAACTAATAATGCAATTTTACTCTCAGCCAGTCGCTAGGGATCGTCCACCTATATTTTAGGCATTTTATAGATTCATATGTACTCCCAAAAATACACAAGCACAAAAATTAAAACCACTAAAACAAAGCACAAACTGCAGGCAATTGTCGCACCACACCCATTAGATCAGTTTTTTCAGGTTAATTTTTAATTTCCAACGAACACTTATTAGGTTTCATGTCAATTACCAATATATGTCGCAGTTAAAACCTGAATTCAGTCAAAACGGAATGTACTTATCAAAAATAGCTGCAATAAAGAGCTTTCGTCAATACTAGTTTTAACTAGTCGAAACTAGAATTAGCTGCATATTGTCAATGGTAACTAATATTAACTGGCAAAAGCTGGTTGGGTTAGATTAGATTAAGTTAGGTTTTAATTAACAAACTACAGGTATTTCTAGTTTTGACTACTTACAACTAGTATTGATGAAAGCGCTTTGTGAGAACTATTTTTGTCTATTAAATTCGGGTTTGAACTAAATTGAGGTATTAACTGTAACATGAGAACATGAGAAGAAATATAAATATGGAGATATGAAAATCTACAATTTGTTAACCATACGTTTGTTGGTTGACGCTCTTGCCTGTTGTCATTTTCTTTTATCATTTCGTTTTCTTTTGAACCAATTCCACTTTGGGATCGTTATTTCCTTTAGTTATATTTTTTTTAATTTTTGCGGTATATGATCAGGCTCCTGCCCCCTGCCTGCAATTTGATGTTAAAATTACAGATAACAAGTACGAAATTAAACTTTTTATGGTTGTGACTGCTCCAAGTGTTGGTGCTCTCAAGACTAGATACGACTCTTGCTTATAGTATTAAAGTTAACTAACAAACCACTTCCGTGATTGCACCGTGTTATTATTGAGGTCGTAGAACTCAACATTTTCCCCACTTTCGTAAGGGGCTTTATCAAGAGGAAGTGCTAATTCCTAAATCCTGCCCACCTTCACTGAACCGCGACGGCACTTGCCTATAAATTTTTGCCTTTCTCCTTCCGATCGTTAGAAGAGTTTCGCCTCTGGCGTGGCTTACACGTTGAGTTACCGTGATTTTTTGCTTCCTTCCCGATAGAGCTTCTTACGTAAGTGGGTGATATTTTGCGTTCTTCGACCCCAGTAATAACACGGTCCAATCCTGGAAGTCGTTTGTTACTTAATGACAATGGCCGTGGAAGCCCCCGAAATCATATTTAAGTTTATTTAGGTTATATTTCTGCCTTTGCATTTAATTAATCATAATAATAATAATAATAATCTTGTATACGACATGTAACAAAGTACCTTTACATATCTTCAATTCTATATACAGCTATTGGCTGGGATTAACTCTATATTTATTTAATTACGTGTCCCTCCTTAGTTACTTTATAAATAAAAATTATAATTCTATTATTTAATTTGCGTGACTAATGGAGTTGACAAATTGAGTACTTTACCTGTAATCAAAGTTTCAGATTTTGTTCCAAAGGTTACAGGCTATTGCAAAGTTGTCTTTATATTCAAAACTGCTTCTATACGAGTGTTCGTAAAATAAATTCATAAAAAATGGAACCATAAAATTGGGAAAACACGCATTCAAAGTTCTAAGAATTTTATATCTCAGTTTATGTATTAGGGCGTGTAAAAGCATGAACTAGGCTAAATCTGAGTTACTTAGGTCTTTGGATAAAGAACATAAAAGACGTTCCGGGTTACTTAAATCACAATATTAAAATAAAATTTCCTTTTAGTAGAGGATTTTAAAGCAAATTTAACGAAATTAATTCTGCATTATTGTCTTCTAAAATTGTTATTAAAGGTGAAGCTTTAAAAATCAATCACAAAATCGAAAAAGACTGTACATGGTTTAATTATGCAAAATTAGACAGAGGACATTTAATTAATGTTAGCATGGTGTTTGTAAGCAAAATAACAACACAGTGACTATAGAAATTAAGTGAAACTAGGTGATTTAATTGTAATTTCAAAATCGACAATTGTTACTAGCATGGGTAAATTGATTAATGCTAAAATAAAGTTACCAATGAATAGTCTTACATTATCCACACGGTATATATTATGTGATGTTTTATCTAAATATTTATTTTATATTATTTTCTAATTGACTAGAAGAAGTTAGTAGCTTATAATAAAGTGCCTTCAGAAATGACCGAACGTTCTTGAATAGTCATGGTTATTGTTCAAACTAGGGACAAGACAATTTAGTCGAATTAAGTGAAATAGTGTGGACGCGGAAATAGACTATAAAAACTAGATCACGGCATGTGCCGATTACAATATTTGTTTACAATACTCAGCTAGCGTCGACTTACTAGGTCAAAATACTTTACGATAAGGAAGTTTAATGCAGACTACCGCATTTTTAATACTATCACTAGGTCATATTTACACATTGTTAACCAGCGAAGTATTATTTCGCATGTTTCGTCATGTTTTTCTACCAATACCAATACTAGGTTTGAGTTTAAAAATATAGTAACATGAAACACATGCAATTGTATATAAACACTGTATAAATTTAATATTTTTCAATATACTTCTAAACTCTGAGGTGTATTCACTTGTAAACGACGCAGACTAAGAGTGTCTAAGGGGTAGTTAGGCGCGGCTACTTCAGTCACATTTGATCAAAATCCTTCTTCTCCTTTCATCAAGTGTAAACCCCTTTCGGCAAACAACCTGGTTATATAGCAGTATACAATTATGTTCCGAAGTGCGCCCTGAACGAGTGAAAGAAATAATTTCCGGAACTACGCAAATCGAAAACTTCAAGGAGCATCGCGAACAGTTATACAACGTATGAATAATATGTTGGTGGCACAAGTCTATGTGAAATTCTAGGTTATCAGGTTAGGTTTTCCTTCACTTTTGACATAGATTGACCTCGAATTTGACATAGACCTACAGTACCACCAACATATTATTCATACGTCGTATAACCATGACCATTCAAAAACGTTCGATCGTTTCTGAAGGCACTGCACTTTTAATAACACCTTGCTAAAAAACTGCTAGAGTATTTTATATTCCCAGATGGTGCCTTGTAACAATTTTAACCCGAATGAAGTTTCCATTGTCATCTGGACTTATAATTCCACTCGTTTTTATATTCAGGATTTCCGGAAGAATTTAGCTTTGTAAATATAAAGGCCAAATATAAGCTTTTATCACAAAATGAATCCTCTTTAGTGTTGAAGAATTTGCCGTTGAGTTTTCATTACAGCCTGAGCATTCATCTCATCTCAGGTCTCTCATCTGTTTAATTCAGTTAACCATTATCTTGGTGCTAGGTCTTACGGGGTCCAATATGTTTCTCCACAGATTTCTATCCATTCAGGATTCATCTTAAATGTCTGCACCTTGTATAGATCTTCAAATGTCTTGATACCACCCCATTTTTGGTCGACCAATTTTCCTGCTATGTGGTCATATCCATGATAGTCACTGTGGAAGCCCATTATACCTATCCCATTCTCTAAACGTCACTGTACTTCAATGTCTTCACTATATTTCGCCGACTTCCATTACGCAATTCATGTGTTCCGTATCCTCTATTCGTTCATTTCTAACGAAGTTGTTTATGATTTCCAACAATTGTAATTTTATTAGTTCCTTCACTTCTATACTATACTTACAGTGTTTTCCTACTTTACATCTCAAATGGGCATATTCTTAGCATTTCCTAATATTTTTGACAGTTTCCAGTGTGACACCGTTCATTGGTCCTGCAATGTTTAAGTATATTTTTTGTAGCTCTAACCGGAAGTCTTTGACATGTTTTTGATGTTGTCTCTATCTTAAGCTATGTCAGCCTGATTACTGGAACAATGTCATGCAAATTATGTACTTTATATCATCTGTATGGCCAATGGTATGAAGCAGTAAGTTACTTCAAGATAGCTGTGGAAGGAACAGATTTCCAATGAGGTGATTGGCATAATAAGAAGCTTTGGAAAGAAGAAATTTTCAGTCAATAAGTTGATTATTGTGTTCCAATGCAAATAAAAATTTCGTTTGTATAGTAATACTGTTGTAACATTTTAATTCATATCCACGGTTACAGTCAAGCGGGCATTTCTACCCTCTTTCACGAGACACCAAACATGTGGCATCTAAAATTAAAGCTAAAAAGTTATTTCTATTTAAAAATGTATTTTATACATTTACTAATACCACGTGAGCGTTGAGAAATTCTAATCATACTTCCAGAAGCTTCCAGTTTTATATTAACGTCGAATTGTAGACTTCTGTTCCAGACATGTATTTCTGGAATAGTTTTCATTTATAGCTTTGGTACAAGATGCACGAAGCGAGAGTTGAACCCGAGACTGTTAGCTGGAATCAACAGCTCTCAAGTATAACCATCTTTAAAATAGTTTGTTATGCCCATGGAAACATTCAAAAGATTAAAATCGCCTCTTGCATTTATGTAGACGCCTAAATTATAGTAATACCTGCGAATTTTGTATCTATCACAAATCTAAAAAGCATTTACGTCAATTCAAAGAGTGCTCTATGCCTCAGCTACCGGAAAACAGCTTCAGCCGACGTCATACTGTCATACTCTCATGTCAACAAAGCAATCGGGCTGCATCGCAGCAACCGTTGGCCTAGAAGACGCGCCCCGGCCACTTGCAGACAGAAAATTATGTTATTGTTTTAGTTTAGTTCACTACTGAACAATAATGCTCGTCGGTTTTTCGAGTTTCCAGAATTTGTTTGACATGCCGACAGCACGATGAGATTCAATTTGAATAGCCTTGAACATGATACCTGCGTAATAATTCCGACGTCGTGTACGACACGAGCGCAATTACTTTAACAACGTCCCGTTTTGACGAATGCCCGTGTTTCCCATCTGCCCGAGTCGGAGGCGGAGCCGCCGCACCGAACGAACCGCAATTTAATAAGCCGCATCGATTATTACTTAAAACCGAACGAATCGATAAATGGAGGTTTGCTCCCGCGATGTAGGTGGCATGGATCGATTTCCCATCTGAAAGTAGAGTTCGGTGTCGGCGGTATCATCATTAACGACTATTCACACATATCCTATCAGCGCCCTTCGATATGACGGTCAACCAATAGTGAATGAAACATGAGTGTCACTACACAATTCAGACAGCAAGGTCGCTAATTATTTTTTTACAGCAACATACATTTATCAGAGATTTTATTTTACCCCTGTCCTTTGAGAGAACTCAGATTCTTCAATATTTTTGAAAAGAGCTCTCTGCTACTTGAGCAAATGTTTGCAACCCTTCAAGCACAGTTCAGCAGTAGCTAAATATTTTATCAGTTTTTCGCACCCAACTATCAGGTGTAGCCACAAAGATTATAGAAGATGTCTTAAAGAGTGGGAAAGAACAGTTCTTGTATCCTGATGCTTTTGATCAGCAATGATTAATATCTGAGCAAAAAGATTCCTTTCTGACTTGACCAAACTCTGTGTTCTTTAACTTTTTGTGTCCTACGATGCTTTAGATTCTTCTGGTCTTGAGTCTTCGGATAAATACTATCTCAAGACATTTTCATAAGCAAAGAAATGCTGTCCCATATCAAAGTTAAGTAATATCTTTCAACAGCTGCAGGTCTTTCGCTGCACTTTTTGGTACGCCTTGTTTCTTCAACTGCTTGGTACCTAAACGAAGATAATGAAACGATTTCTTTTGCGTATGCCAATATGGTAGCCATTAGCTAACGTGTAATTAAGTGTACCATGGCTAAACAGCAATGTATCATTGCGCTGACTAATATTGAGTTATCATTTTTCCCGCTACTACGCCAGAAGACCCTTATTCTTCATAGGTACTTCACTATCACATAGTGATCTTTCGTCACTTCAAATTTGTCTTGGTCGTCTAATTGACTTGTTTTTCATCAATATTTTTTCGTCTACATGCTCAACACGGCTTCATTTTCTTGTATTACATATTAATCCATATGTCTTGCATATTTTAGTCATATCGCTATTTGTCTTCTATGCTGTTTATTTTATTATTGCTGTAATTGGATATTCTGTATCGTTTTATACGTCTTTCTTCTTCTTTTGTGTGGTACGTCTTAATACCCTTATTGTGCTCTCTAGCCTGTTTCCACTGTTTGTTTTTGTTGCTCGGTCTTTCGTTTGCATCTTCACATTCCAATCAATTGTCTGTCGTTAAAACGTACGGCAAATGTTTCTTTCTGTTTCTCAATAGTGCATAATTATTTATTTATTTATTAAAATGTTCTTTAGCGTAAAGGTGTAACGTTTCAAAAGTACCTGCGGAGAAAGGTTCACTCACACTCAAATATATAGGGTCAGGAAAACACAATTTATAAAACCAAATGTATAATGTTTTAAACTAGTTTGTACAAAATAATCGAAATTTTATAGATTTGTACATTAATAAAATTAGCAATTTTAACGGGGGCAGCGTTTCTTTTATTTCGTGGCTAATTGCAACCCACGCAGCATCTAAGTGTCGGTGGTGGCAGTATTTGGCCTGGGGTGTAGTATGTATTTCGGACCTGTATGTCGGATGTCTAAAGCATAAATTACCAAGATTAGGGAATACCTGCGGTTCCGGGAGTGCGTAAGGGCTAGAGTGGGATGTACTGGTGCATCAGGATGGTCAGGCTTGTTCCCAGAGTAACTGCGCATTTAATTCGCTCTTGCTGAAATTCGTCTATTTTAGCGGGCAAATGCAATTGACAGCTCCGGTCTTTGCGTGCAGCAAGAACCTCCAGATTGGGGCGCAAGTGGCTTATTTCGCCTCTGGGGCTACAGGAAGACGTCGTGGGATGCATATTGCTGTCCCTACAAGTAAATTAATTACTGCAGTTATTTTGTTCGG
Source organism: Agriotes lineatus (assembly GCA_940337035.1). Taxonomy (NCBI): domain Eukaryota; kingdom Metazoa; phylum Arthropoda; class Insecta; order Coleoptera; family Elateridae; genus Agriotes; species Agriotes lineatus. The sequence continues at coordinate 13,648,822 of OW679203.1, read as the reverse complement.
GCCGCCTTCAGGCAGAATGTACAAAATGGTTCCTATAGGTCTTGTTATTAATAAATTATAATATTCTCGTCGCCTACGGTAAGTGTCTGGACCTGGGGCTTTGAATTAACAGCAAATACCATAGGCGACAGAGACCTATAGTCACATGCTAAGGTACAGGTCGGTATTAGGAAATGCCTTAAGAAACCGAGAACTTGATCACATGCTAAGGCACAGGTGGGAAGTAGGAAATGCCTTAGGAGACAGAGAACGCAAGTCACATGCTAAGGCAGGAAAAAGGTATAGGAAGGTAAATCCAGAGACTCAAGTAGAACTGGTGGTCGAGACCGCTGGACTCAAGTGACTTAAAATTGTCGAGAGACCTGCTTATATACTCTCCGGGCGGCTTTATCGGTACAGCTGCTGTGGGTTTCCATGGAGTGGGAAATGACGTCGTCGTTTATTCAGCTCGACTTCTCGCATAGCGGGTGCCTTCGCATTATCGTAAAACCGAGAGCCGGATAGATGTAACGCTCGATTACGCGATGTATCAAGGGCAGTTGCTTCAGATGCCGGTAGAGTAACAAGTGAGAATGTTGACTTTCGTTCATCATCGCCAAATTTCTTCCAAATGTCGTAAAACGTTTGAGAACAGCCAATGAATTTTGTATTCATTAATTGCAAATGCTGAAGATATACTTTAATATAAGTCTATCGATATCTGTTCCCCTTTCTTCTTTATCCTTGACTTTCTAGTCATCTTATTTTGCAGTACACTTTTTCCTAATTTAGATTAGTTGTTTTTAAAGAATAAAATCCACAGGTTCTAAATTAATTTTGAATAGCTTTTTCAAATTTGTATTTGCGAATAATATCTTGCTTAGTTTTCGATTACTCTTGTACTTAAACATTATAAAATCCTTCTTCCATTCTTCCATTTTGGTGGAAAGACAACATTTACATTTAGAAGCTCCAGGATATGAACTAAATTTGAGGGAGAGATCAAAATAATTCCATTATCCTTATAGAATCTTTTCAAAGAATGACGTGAATTAGATGAGTGGCAACTCAAAAACACTATTTTCAAAAATTAAATATGATAAAAAATGGGGAAGATGTCCAACCTTTTCAGTCAAATTAAATTTAAAGCAGAAAGGTAACAGTACAAATTTTTGTTGAGGCCACTAGGATAACATTTCTTTTACAGTCACTACCGCTAACGTCTAAATCGATATAATATGAATTTGGCATAAAATCCACTCACTAAACACTAAATGAAATTATCATGCTTCTTAACACAAACACCTAGAAACTAGAACTCTTACTTCGAATCACTTTAGTCTTCTAGAAGATGCGAGTGCACCATCACTATCACTGATTTTAGGTATGAATATGTTCCGAGAATAGTAAAGCGTCATACTGAACAGTAGACCTGCACTGTTCATAGAACGGTGGTCGCAAATGGTGTTCTTGCCATACAGATGAAAAGGTGAAACTTTTAAAATTTAACATTTTATGCGTAATTTTTTACAGCTCATATTATATTTCTTTGTGCCATAATGGTGTGGGATACGATGTCATTTTACTACGAAAACATTTGCTCGACTCCTAGATTTTAAAGGTGGTCTGCATTGCTTTTTCGTTATCAACTTTCATTCTCATATTGTTTTACTATCGTGGAAGCTTTAGAAATGAGGAAGATGAACACCTACAGAAATAAGAATATAAAACCCTGATTTATCAAAGACCTAAACATACTTGAATTGGAAAAAGAAAACAGAACAACACAGAAAATGTCCGAGAGATATCTCAATCGTTTCAAAGGGTTGGGTTTTCCACATCCTAGCAGGTATGATTGAATGTATAATTTGTCAATACATTTGCCATTAAGATAATTATCACGGTTTTTATGCTTTTTAAACGTGATGGCTTTAGCCTCCGGTTGTTTATGCAATGGGACCGCTACAAAATTAAATATTTCAGCTGATGGGAAACACTTTATAAACATATCGCTCCAACCTCATATTTTATCAAAGCAACTTGGCTTCGTATTAATAATTATATCAGTGATTATGTAAGAGTGAAGTGTTTTAATAAACGTAAGTAAATAAACGCCACAACTAAACACTCACGATGCGCTTCTTTAGGAAATGTGCAAAAATAGACAACACTTTAAAAATGTCACCATATTATATTTTTAGTATAACTTTCTAACCTTATTTGGCTTTCCTGGTGCAAAATAGGGCTCCCGGCGTCCCCACAGCAAGTTCCACGACGGACAGGGGCTCCTATTTCTCTCCGTTGGTTCTTTACGCAAGTAGAGAAAATCTAATATGTGATGTTGAGGAGGACAATTCCCTTATATTTGCCAAACTCCCTTTTATCGCCGCCGCGCCGTTTAGGTTTGAGGCATTCATTCTTCTCTCCATATTTGAACTATCTTTTTTTGCATTAAATTATACAGTTCTTCGCTTTCATATTTGATCAATTCTGCATGTATATCGTCACTGCCAGGGTTTTCATTGTTTTTTAGTCCATTGATATTGTCATATTTCACCTAGCTGTGACAGACCTTTCTCTTGTCTGTTTTCGTAGGCATTCTCTCGCTCTTCGCTAAAAAAAATATAACCCACTTCTCTATCATTTTATTACAGTCACCTATTACTTTCCCATCCCTGTCTTTACAAAATTCTGAGATATTCTGCCATTCTCCCTTAGTGTTTTTTACACCTTGGTTGAATTTCTGACCTCCATATTTTCCTGCAACCTTTATACCATTTCTATTTCGTGTTTTCTTTTATTCTTCCTACATATGCTTTTGTACTGTTTTTGTAGCTCTTTTCAGTGATTTATTCTGTATAACGTGATTGTTATTGCGTAAGTTCTTTCTGCTAAACTTTTTCTCGCTCTGCGTTATACCATTGATCCACTTGCTCTTTTTGTGTTTGTTTCATTTCCTGAGTCCTACATGACGTTGCTTATTGTTTCCCACTACTTTTCGACACCTTGTTTATCCTTAGCTTTACTTATACCCATACTTATTCTGTCGACAGCTGTTCGCTTTTCTGATTATGTACACTAATGCTAATCTCCTTCCGTTTCCTTTAGTAAGGTCCGGTATTTATTTGTATTGTTTGTTTCAGCCACATTTCCACCAGAAGGTGAACTTAGTTTGCGTACATTAACACAGCTTTCTCCTTTCTTGCCTAGCTGTCACTCTAAATTCCAAACGAAGCAGTTTTTAAGACAGTTTACAAATATACACACGCCTGCTCACTTTTGCAAATTAACAATTCACCTGACAGAGCTGCACGCTTTTTATATTCTTGTTACTATCTTTTTCAACCAAATTCTACTTTAACATTTTATTTTCTTAATTTAATTGTACCTTTCTTACAGGTCATCCGGTTGGTTGTATACTCCTTGACTGCTTCGTTGAATTACCTACCATGCTATGGGAATGAACAGCAAATAAAGTTGCTCATCGTCACTTTCCAATGAAAGACAGTTGTGTAATTTTAGTTCCATTCTAAATTAATACTCCTAGTATTAGACTTATTTATTAAACGTAAACCAAATAATGTGTCGTTAGTATTATTGCCCTATCCTGGAAGCATAGGCCCATAGCATAATATTATTGTGCAAATTAAATAAATCGCTTATACGTTATAACAGGTAGTTACAGTTTTTGTTTTTCGTTTATGTAAATTTATGATGCTATTAATTGTCAACTGTCATTCTAGTTGACACAAAACTGAACTTTGTTCCGTTTATCCCGTACAGGTCTCGATATGGGCGATTTTCCCAGGGTTTTCGTCCGATTAAAGAGCGATTAGGAGACACGATTCTTAAGATGGGAAGCTGTGTTAACAACTCTAATGCGCGGCGTTAAAAAGTTTGCAGTCTACACAATTGTGCACTCCGCAAAAAACACCATTGTTCTAAAAATTACACAGTAAGCTGGAGCGTATATGCACTGATATGGAAATGTTCCGTTTTCTGACACACCGGCAGAAAAGTTATTGTACATAAAGAGTATTTTAATTGCAGCCGCGCGAGAATACATTATCAGATGGAGAGCAACGCGAATGCGCATTTAATTTCGAATTAATTATATACCTTGTTTGAAATTGCATGCATTTTTCGTCATCGTCTTAATTATTTAGACATTATAATTGAATTTATTATAACAATGCGCAGAAGGATTGTAAATTAGGCGACGGTTAGCACACCGAGCATTCATAGGAAATTCCTATTGCTGACAGATATTTATAGTGACGCTATTTTTCTCATCTTTTGCATAGGGAGCGTGCAATGTCTTCCGAGATGTTTTCTTGCGGTCTAATTGCGCCAGCGGTTGTGTCGCAATCATCGTTCATAATGCAGAAGTTGCCATTTTTGTGTTGTTAAATATCGCGGACAATGGCACCGCAAATTACCCAAATATGGCTCGGCTTTGTTATGTAAAGTCTTGGCTAATCGAACAAGAATTTTTGAAACAACGCCTGTTTAAGCAGTTATAACTTCATTAGTATGTTTGGCAAATGGCCTAATGGTAATTTGTTTTCAAATATGAACTGGCTATATTGTGGTTAATCCCGTTCGAAATAGGAAGGAGTAAAGCTAGATCTACACGTTGTTATTATGGGTTCTAGCTGAGCAGAGAAGACAGTTCTAACTTACTTGCGCATCTATTATCAGCACGTACACTAACGATTTAAATGCACTACTCTACTCTACAGGTAAATTACTAACAAAAATTATAACCAGTTAAATAACGAATAGATTCAATATCTATCCCAAAGCAGATCATGACAGAGCCATTAAAATTGTAAAAACATGGCAGGAATTGACTGAAGACATACCTATAATGATGAAATCCGGCAAATAGTTAGCATGAGTCCAACCCTTTTCAATACAATAATGGACAAAATCACATACAGTGGCAATGAAGGTAATGAAGAATATATGGGACAAAAAGCTATAAAAATACTACGCTACGCTGATGACGCAATGCTGATGGCATAAAACGAAGACGAACTGCAGCTGCAACTAGTTATATCAATTCCAAAAAAAGGCGGAAAAGTTTAAGATGCTAATATCAGGAAAGAAGAGCGAATCAATGGTCTTATCGAGAACAAAAAATGCCATGTAGTTATCTGGGAGTTGAAATATCGAGCTGTCAAATCTACACCAAAAAATTCGAGACTCAAGCAAATACAGCCCCAAGAATATCGGGATGCTTGAGGACTATCCTTTGAAGGAATATGTAGATGTTCAGATGTCCGCATCTACAAAATCATAGTGTGACCAGTTCTAATGTACGCAGGAGACTCGAGCTGAAATCTCAACAACAAAGGAGGATTAGACAGAGGACCACAGGAATGAAAACGTTAAGCAGTATAAGGGATCAAGTGAAAAGCCCATCAATACGAGAGCAACTTAAAGTATAATATGTGGTAAGGTTTGTATTTACTAACGTTAGCCCTAATGATCTAACTCACCCACTATACTATACAAATTTAAAATCTGTTGTTGTTTTGTTTTTCGCCACCAAATTACGTTGAGAACTGCAGGTGTACGTTTCAACATTTTTCCTCCTCGTTTTAATGCGGTATTTCCTGGTTTTGTTAAACCTTTTTGAAAGAACTACGTGAGATAATTAGCTCGGGGTGCTCGATATTTAACTAACAATTAAAGTGCTGCTTTGGAAACGTTGAATATGACAGTTGGCGGCGCCTATTGTACAATTTGTATGAATTTAGTTTATAGATCATTTCCGATATTGCACCTTTTTACTTATTATAGCAAATCTCTGCGTAATAAATGCTATCGAATAGTTTCTCAGACATTTTCTGTTGGGTTTTTGGCGTATTGCATAATCTGCTTCATGAAGTTGTGGGTTTGGTTATCGTGAGTGTTACCACGGTCATTTAATAAATTCAGTCCTACTGAAAGGTTTGTTTTGTTTGCTAAGTAAATTGCGACTGGCTAAAAACAATTAATCGATATCATGGGAATTTGTGATTTAGTGAATGACACTTCTCCGTTATTTCTCCCTTATGGTCAATTAGTAGTGGAAAATACATGAGCGGGTGAATCTATTAGAGGTGTTTAGAAAGTCATTCTAAAAATCAACACCTCAGCTGGGGATTGGAACACTGAGCCGTTTTACAACTGAAGTAAGTAGTTTATTCCCAAAAGCATTTGTACGCTAATAGCGTCTATTTGGTTACAGGGCTTTTCCTAGTTTTTATAATTTTTCTAGACTTTCGGGTTTTCTCTAGAATTAATTTGATGGATTTTTGAAATATGCGTTTGTGAATTGGAGTTCCTAGTTGCGGTTTTTGCCCTTTGACTTAGTTTTCGTAAGACGCTGGATTTAACAGATAAGCCACAACCTTGATTTGAAGTAAATAAACATTTTGGGGTAATTCGAAATGAACTTTCGTTTTCTACGTGTATAAGTAGTGGGTTTGTTGTTGAGTTCATCCAATTACCTTGTCACATCAAATAGAGTCCATATTTTATTTCGAATCGAGAAACTACAGTCTTATATTACTCGAGTTTCACCTCTGACGTAGTTCACACGTTGAGTTACCGTGCTCTTCTATCCCGTCCCTTTCAAAGAGTTTCGCCTCTGGCGTGGTTAACACGTTGAGTTACCGTGCCTTTTTGCTTTTTCCTCCTAATGAAGCCCTTACGAAAGTGGTAATGAAGCCCTTACGAAAGTGGGCGAAAAGTTGAGTTTTTTTATCTCAATCATGACACGGTCAATAATGACAATAACCGCAAAAGCCTCAGAAATCATCTTATATTACTTGTTTGCATATAGGAATTGAAAATAAATATTACTTTCGTTCCGCCCGCATTTGGTCTTGATATTTTTGTGTTAACCCACTCCCTCCTTCGCAGCAGTAGCTTAGCTGATCCGTTCAACGGTATTGGTTGCGGGACTATTTGGGTATTCACAGCTCGCTATCCGGTCTATTTTAAAGTGATGTACGAGTATATTTTCGGTAGTCTATTCTATTGCTTTGCGTATTTGAGCGATCAGCGGTGAGAACGCGTTTTATTCGTATTACTTCCGTATGTTGTAGATTTTTCACTTTCATTCTTTCTATGAGATCTGTTTGTGACATTCTCTAGTGGAAGAGTATTTGGTTCTTGCCGAATTACAGTCTATTCCACATTCTGCCGACGTATACTCTAACATTCGTTGTTTTAATATTGTTTGTTGTCTGTAGTACCTACTATAGTATAATCAGTAATTGATTTGAGCATGCTAGTCGACTTTGTCCACGTGTACTTGTGTTCATATTTATGCTGGAAGGATTAATTTGCAAGGCTAAGTTGATAATTTTGCCAAAGTCAACTAACATTCTTAACTAATAATTAGGTTTGAAATTGGTAGATGGTGGTAGATTTTCACTTATGAAGAACAAGACAAACTATTATACAATTGCTTATAGAGATTAATATCTGATACTCACATCAACCCATGTCTGTAACTCCCAATGTATCTAAAATAATGTTACAGTGGAGAAAGTTACTAATATTAGTAGCTGTAAAGCCAATATTTTCGTATAATTCGAAATCATTCTCTCAAAGTAGCAATTTTTATGCTTGCTAATAGCTCAAGGGTTGGGACGCTCTGCATAGAAAGCAACCTTTCAGCGTTAGGGTAGTTTAACACAAATAATAACTCAATCCAGTCTACCATAAAAAGCAAACAAAAATGCCCGATTCCCAATTAAACCAGTCACCAAATCCGAAATAAAGGAAAATTACGGTTTCGGACAGGTCGAGTGCGGTTCCCATGCCGAGGCACCCCAGGCGGAAATAATGTATAAATCTTAAAATCAGAGGAAGTGAACCGCATCGCGGCACTCGGCACACATTCCACTTGCAGCGAGCTTATCACTTCAACCATAAAAAAGGCAAACATCGCAAGCAAATCCACCTGTAATTCCCCTCAAAGCGTCTAATATTCCAGCAAACAGCCGCCCAAGCCGCGCGCCGCCCCGAGCGGCAGCGGCCGCATGTGCACAACTAATATCATTGTAAACTACAGGTGTAAAATCAAGAAATCCATGATTCAAAGCCACCTACCTTTGTCGGAATCAAATGCCAATATTGGTGTAGGACGGGGCGTGGTGCTCCTTGTCGGCACCGGCGGATCAAAGGCGGCGAGCTTTAGCATTGATAGCCATAACGTGCCGGCGATGAACGGCCTGGGCCGCTGTAATTACAGTTCGATAAAACCGGTCAATTGCGTTATTATTGTCATTGGAAGAATGCCCCGGATAATGGCTTAGAAGAACTGGCGTGATTAAATTGTACCAGTTAATAAAGCTGGCCGAACAGGAGTTTGGCTATTGTTCGGCCGTTTTTGTGCCGGTGGGAATGGCAAACGCTCTTGCCCGCCGAGACAAGACGGGGCGAAATTTTAAAGAAACTATTAGCACCCATGTAAAAATATCTAATTTTCTTAAGAAAGTACTTATTATGAGGAGATATTAATAAGTAGCTACCCTAATAAAAATCTACAATTTGAGGAAACCCATCCTGTTCCCTAGATTTAGCCCCATCTGATTGCTAACTTTTTTCCAAAATATAAGTAGATATTTGAAAGGAACCAAGTATTTCCCGTACGAAGAGATTCTAATGGTTGTAAAGACAACAAATGTTTTTATAGGGATTACTCCTAACTTCGACGAAGTTGAGATGGCATTATGAATGAGTAACACAAAGCAATGGAGAAGGTAACGTTTTCGCAGAATGGCTAAAAAGTATTAACACAAATTCTAAATGTGTATTAAAGTAAAAAAACAACAGAGTTCAAGCAAGCTATTAATACAGGTGGCTACCTTTAAACTATGAGAATTCTCATAGAAATTGAACAACATTGAACATCAGGAAATATTACAATTGTTTAGAAACCCAAATTCTTCAAACGAATTCAAAATTGTAAGAAAACGCACTATTGCAAATGCAAATAAATGAAAACACAAAAAATATAAAGAGATGAGTTGCCGTAAAACTATCCACACTGCTTGAATAAATTAAAATGAAAGGATAAAATTTATTGATAGCATAACAACAATATGACTAAAACCAGAAAAACAAGGAAAATATGAACGGCCTACATAATGATTAAAATATGGGACTGGAGATAAATCTCCCTAGATATAAATACGTGATAAATTCAGAAGCAGACACACACCGTAGAGAAGATCTGAACTGACGTTGAAACTATTCCAAAACGGATATGGTAGGATATGCAGCTAAACGAAATTCGTTAGAGCTTATGGGAATAAAACCACGGAGAAGAGTCTTGGGAAGATGGAAAATAAACGACAGACAATGGAAGGATTAAAGGACTACAATCTTTTAGGAAATTCATAAGAGACTACAGACTACCAAATATGAGGTCATGATCTAAAAAAGATAATTGGTGAAGTGGACTGTATCTCAAAGAGATAATGAAAAACATGACATAGACAGTGGAAGGGTTAAACTAATACAATTTGTTAGGATATCAATAACCTGTGAGAAAAATACAATTATTGAAAGTAGCAGAGATAGCGAAAAGATTTAAATCAGGCAAAGGGTTGAAGTGCTTCCATTCGGCAATGAGCAGAAAGTTAGGGGGACGAAAAATAAACAATAGCAAGCTTAAACTGTTACAATCCGTTAGGAAATTAACAAGTGGGGATGGATAAAAAATATTAATTAGAACGGTTAAAATGTTATCATCTGTTAAATATCAGTAACTTGGGGAAGATAAAAAATAGAAAGTGATGAAAGATTTTGAATTAGCACAATTTGTTATAAACGTAATAAAAACTCATTAGGAAAGAAATCAATACATAACAATACTAGAGGTGGGCCGACGAGTTAGAGAAGCTAAAAGGTTGAACTGATACCATCTGGCAAAGCGCAAAGGATTAGGAAAGGTAAACAATGGAATACAGGTCATAGAAGTGTGAAGGGTGAACCCTTTGAGGCAATTAATAAGAACCGTTGCGAACAAAAGGTAATGGAAAACCGTACCAGAGATATTGATGATGTAAAGAAGATAATTGGTTCAGCTGGTACCATTTGGCCACAACCAAAAATTTAAAGGAGATCGAAATGAAGGTCGACGAGAGAAAGACAGAAAGAGAGAAGAGAAGTTTTGAAAGACCGAACGAGAGATGAGCTTACGATCTAATGAAGCTAAAGGGTTGAACTGATTGCATTCGGTAATTAGTAGAGATAGGGAAGTTGGGAAATAGTAGACAGACGATACAAGGATTAAAGAGCTACAACCTTTTAAGAAATTAATAAGGCCGCCGATGGGGACAAAAGATGATGGAAAGCCGTACCAGAGATATGGATGATGTAAATAAAATAATTGGTTCAGCTGGTACCATTTGACCAAAAGCAAAAATTTAAAAGAAATGGAAATGGAAGGTAGACGAGAGAAGGTAGAAAGAGAGAAAATAAGTTTTGAAAGACCGTACGAGCGATGAGGTTACGATCTAAGGCAGCTAAAGAGTTGAACTGATTGCATCCGGATAGAAAACATGGGAAATAAAAGATAGACAATAGGCGATTAAAGTGCTACAACCTTTTAAGAAACTAATAAGAGCCGATGGGAACAAAAAGTCATGGAAAACCATATAGAAGATGGGACGATGATCTAGATAAAATAACAGGTTCACCAAAAAGTTAGGGAAGACGTAAATAGAAGCTAGACGGGAGAATGGCTGAATTGGTACTATCATTTAGGAAATTAATAAGAGACGATGGGAAGAGAGAAGTATTCGAATACCGTACCAGAGATGCCCCAAAATGGGAAATAAACGATAGACGATGGAAGTGCTACAATCTTTTTAGGAAATTTATAAGATAGGATATAAAATAATAGAAACCATATCATAGATGGGACGATGAAAGACGGAGATGTAAGGTAGACTAGAGAATGGCTGAACTGGTACTATCATTTAGAAAATGAGGCAGCAAAAAGCTATTAGAAGACTGGACCAGAAGTGGGGCGAATATATAAAGAAGGCACAGTTTTGAAACGGTAGTATCTAGCAAAGGACAGAGAATTAGATAAGATGAAAGATAGAAGATACACCAGAGAAGAGTTGAATTGATATTATATGAAATTAAGAAGAGGCTATGGAAAGAGAAAAGGAGTATTTGAAGACCATACCAGAGATTAGGATAACGACCTAAATAATACAAAATGCTGAACTGCTACCATCTGGAAAAGGTCAGATTTAGGAAAGATAGAAAACAGAACAGAGGATTAAAGGGTTAAACTAGCACTATCTTTTAGGCAATTGCTAAATGCCTATGAGGAAGCAAAAGAAGTATTGGAAGACTATACCACAATTGGGACAACGATATAAATATGATGAAGGGTATCATCTGTACAGGAGTAGCGAGTTAGGGAAGACAAAAAATAGAAGGTAGAGGAGAGAAGGGTGAAATTTGTATAATCTGACTGGAAATTACATTACCTAAGGAGTATTGAAAGGCCGTGGTAGAAATAGGGTGAAGATCAACAAAAGATAAAGGGTCTCTCTGTACTGTGTGGCAAGGGCAGAAAGTTAGGGAAGATAGAATATAGAAGATAGACGACATAACAGTTGAAGTGGTACAATCTTTTAGGAAATTAAGAAAAGGGTAGAGTAAAGAGAAGTATTGCAAGATCGTACCAGCGATGAGACCATGATCTAAACTCTAAAGAATATAACAGGTTGGCACAATCTAAAAAAGACAAAACAGTTATGGAATGTGGATAGTAGAAGATAGGTGATAGAAGGGTTGAACTGGTACAACCTATTAGTAAATTAATAAGAGAATACGGGCACAACAAAGAAGCATTGGAAGGCAATACCAGAGATGAAGCCACGATAAGATAAGCAGGCACTTAGGGTTGTGGGAAAATAAAAGATATTGTACTGTAGAAGGGTTCAACTGATACAATCTGTTGAAAAAGCCTATGGAGGCAGAAATAGTACTTAAGGTAAGGAGCCACGACTTAAAGAAGATAAATGATTGAACCGGTACCATTTAGCAGAGACCAGATAGTCAGGGAAGATGGAAGATGGGCAACAAAAGGGTTGAACTTGTACAATCTGTATGAGAATTAAACTATATAGAAAAAAAGTAGCTTGTAGACTGTAACAGAGATACGGCAACGATCAAAAGAAGCTGGTATCATTTGGCAAAAGGCAGAGGGTTAGGCAAGATGGAAAATGGATGATAGATGATAAAAAAGGGTACAATCTGTAATTAAAAAGAACGTATGAGGAAAAAATGCCGTATATGGGGCGACGAACTGAAGAAGATGGAGGGTTGAACTGGTATCATTTCTCAAAAACGACAGGGAAGGTAAAAAATGGAAGATAGACGGGCTGAACTGGTACAATTTGACGGATGAGAGAAATTTAAAGGCCTACAACAGGGACGTCATTGAAGAAAACATGGATGGATAGATGGAATTTAAAATACATGCTAGTTTATACTGGCAGCGCTCAAATATTTGTATATGTTTTCTCTCTCCCTCTCTCTCTTTCTCACACACACATTTTTGCTATTAAAAGAATACTTCGAATATTGGCTAGACTCTTTTAAACCTTTAAGACAGCTGTTAGTCAGAATTGATAATATTTTACTTCGTTTTTTGTCAAAAGTAGAGACAATGGCTGTACATTTCTTTATTTTTTCTTTTTCACATTTTTTTTCGGCAGGTAGAACCTTTGCTTTGCTCCCGCAATGATGTTAGCGTATTTTTCATTTTGTCTTTTTTGAAGCACAAATTTGATTTTTTCCCTACGAGAAAAGATCTGTATTTCATTATTGGTTTTGGGATACATAGTTTACTGTGATTTGTTTTTCGTTTTTTTTTTTGGTAACAATCACAGGGGTCTTGGGTTCAACCTTAGATATGGTAATAGTAAAAGTTATGAGGCTCTAACTATGCCATTGGTGGGAATAAGTTAAAATTAGAATGTTATTCACAAGAACAACTATTCCATGTTCAAATTGTTCCGTCACTGTAATAAAAAACAAAAAAAATTCGTTTACAATTTGATATTCCTCTTTGTCTTTACAATCTATGACTTTTGTTTCTGTTTATGGTTTTGTCACTTTTCTGTTTTCTGGAATTTTTTGTGTCTTACCGTTTATCTTCAACCTTCAGCTACCATTTCATTTATTACCTTAAATTTTGGTATTATATTCTACACAATTGCATCTTAGCTACTTTTCCGTATGTGTTTTATTACCGTTATTTGTTCTATATTCTAATACAATCATATTTTCTGTATTCTTCCATTTTTCGCCTATGCCCATTTCCACGCCTTTTAGTCTAACCAATCATCTTCATTTAGTATTAAATTGTTGCAGGTGAAACGTGGCCTTCTGTTTCTTTTTTTTTCGCTTTCTTTAATTCACGTCCATATCCTTCTTGGTAATGTGTTTTCTTGCATTCTACTCCTATGCCCATTTGTAGTAATTTTGTGTATTCAGTCGTCTTCTTTTAGTTGTTTTTTTTTACAATTCGTCTGTATTAAATATTTTCGAGTGTAATATGGCAGATTACTACCTTTTCTATCGCTCACTTGGAATACATAATCATATTTCTTTTGGCAGCCTGTACTCTTCCATTCACCGCTTATATCCATTTCCACCGCTTTCTATCTTTTCGCTAATATTTATTTAGTGGCCTCTTTATAATATTCTTCTGTATTAATGTGTAACTGTCTTCCCTTTCTTTTGTTTGACTCGTTCGGAAGCCATATCTACAACCTTCTTGGTATTCTTTGCTCCTCTATTTTTCCACTATCCCTATTTCCACCGCTTACTATCTATTGAGCCATTTGTATGCTTCTGTATAATATTCTCTTGTATTAAACTAAACCATTCTAACGTTGTCTGCTTCTTATTTTTTCCGCACTCTTAGAATTCACTCCCATATCCCTCTTGGTAGTCTCTACTGTGCCATTCTCCCCCTGTGCTCATTTTCATCGTCTTTGGCCTATTTTTCCTCATTCCAGCTATTTTTGAATATATTCCCAAATCCTTCTTGGTAATTTGCTCCCTTTCATTTTTTCTGTGCTCATTTCCAACACTTTCGATCTATCCAGGTATCTTCACTTAGTTATTTTTTATAATATTCTTCCGTATTAAATCCATTTAGGAATAACATGGTTCGTTTCCTCGTTTCTTCTGCTATTTTGAAATATCAAAATTGTCTCATCGTTGTAATAAAAAAAACATATCTTATTCTCTTCCTGCTCACCATGTTAAAAGTATTGTTACTTTATTCATAGTGCGCATTGGCATTAGAGTAACATGAAAAAAAAAGTTAAATAATGAAGTTACGTTATCTACTTCAGTGTATAACTATGTAATGCTACGTTTTCATCCAACAAGGTTTACTGTGCTTTTTCGAATTCCATGTAACAATTTTTTAAGGTAGTAAGCCTGATTTCCAATGAAAGACCATCAAATTTCAAATAAATAGATAGAGAATTATACAGGGTGCTTCTGCCCCTTATTTTTGAAAGCTCTATATATACAAGAAATGGAGAACAATGCATACTAGAAGTAACTAAATTGTGAAACGAGCGGGTTACTATGTTTTAAGAATCTGGTGCAGTTGTAAGGATCAGACACAAAATATTAAGAACTGTATTTTTTGTGATTTTTTTGTCAATAAAACCTCTTCTGCAGGTTTTTTACGTAACTTTAAATCTATGAAATATAGCTGTCGAACTTGTAAATTCGAAGCGATACCTTATAATTTTCGGTTCATATTTGGATGTGCTGAATATGTAATATTTCTAAATAACTGTTCTTTGACAGCTATCGAAGTATACATATTAAGTTGTTAAAATTTGTTTTTTAAAATAAGAATTCCCCACATAAATCAATTAGCAACGATTTAAAATTTAAATTTTGCTTACAAATTATTTTATCTAGCATATTTCAAAGCAGTCGTATAACTTACACGCTTATTGAATTTTTATTAACTTTTCCAAGAAGCCGCGTCACGTCTACCTAAATACCTCAAGAATAAAATAATGCTCACAGAATATCGATGAGGATGACAAACGTAGCGAAGGCCCAAATCCGGGAGAGCTTCGCAGATCGGAAAAGTACCGCGGGGCCCGAATAAAAACTGGGAATAAAGCAAGGAAAGTTAATAAATCTAATAAGGCAAGTCTGCTAGTGTTAGACAATGACGTATGAGCCAATAAGCCGGCAATGTTCGAGTGGGCCATGACCGATCGTCAGCTGTTCCCTGCAGCGAGCCCATGCAGAGCCTACTCTAATCGAAGATCTGTTATCTGACAACCTCCGATAGCGAGAGTTTTGATAGAGACGCATGTTTTATGGCCGGCGATGTATCGGTTTTCGTTCGGCACAAAGGAATTCAAGAAGACGGAATCGAAGGAAACAATAATTGCGAGTTTTTAATTTGGCCGATATCTCAGCGGGTTAATTTCCATCAAATATTAATAGGATTATCTGCTGTGCGCCCAAGGCCAATTATTTAGCCATTATTGAGTATTAATGACCGCGCTCAGGAAGCAGGTGAGAAAATAACTTTATCGCTGTCGGTTTGGGAATTCGGAATTATTCTACTGGTCTCTGCACCTGTTAGAGTGTTTTTAATATCAATACCTTCATTTATGAATTAACGGAGCACGGCTCTGAATTTATTAAATCTTCTGCATATAATTATACCACTAAAGCTGAGCAAATGCTAACATTTGTACTTCTCCATGCGTTATTACCATGTAGTACAAATACTTTCATCGCCATGCTTACTGGGGAGTTTCATCTTATTTTTTTCGTCATGGTCACCCTACATTATTCCTTATAATTCTCGAGAGCGCCAGAATAGGAACAATGTATATTATGGTCACTGTGTTATTATCATAACATAATTGTTTTCTTATGCTTACTTACCGTGACTATCACCAGTACAGTGCAAATGTGCATAGAACAAGAATGGAAGCGTGCAGACTACGAAAAACCATATGTAAATGTGTTCTAAGGAAGCAGAAGAAAATAGGACAAAACTACGTTACACCTGGATAAATGTAATATAGCAGAATATTAGCAAAATGAATATGCCTGAATGGATCGAAAGCGATAGAAATGGGCATAGGAGGAGAATAAGGAGTAGAGAAGAATGTTATGGGAGGTAACGAAATAGAAGAGAAAAAAGGCCGCCTTACACGTGGAGAAATTCCATGTAGAAGACAATTGCAAGAAAGCTAAATAAAGATTATTAAATGGATCAAAAATGGTTGAAAATGGACATAAGGAAAGCATTGAAGCGTACATGCTACTTACTGAAGGGGATATGGTAGTGGTTTTCAAGGGAGGGAAGAAAAGAGGGAAAAGGTCACTTTACAACAAAACAACAAAATGGATTCCAAGGAAGCGTAGTAGAAGAGGAAGAAGGCCACTGCTCGCCTTTATGAACGTAATGTACAGAAACAGAAATTAAACCAAAATTAATGACTAGATCAAGAGTGGTAAAAATGGAGATAGTAGACGAATAGAAAAAAAAAACAAGCTACAAAGAAGAATATGGGAATGGACTCTAGGGAAGTGGAAAGCTGTTAGTTACACCTGAATAAATTTAATACAATGGAATACTATAAATAACTACACGAAGATAACAGAACAGATGGAAAGTGGTGGAAATGCGCATAGGATAGGAATGGAAGAGAACAGAATACCAAGAAGAATATAGGAATTGATGTCAAGGGTGCGGAAGGTAAGAAGGAGATGTCTACGTTAATGAAATACAGATGAATATTACAAAGAAACTAAAAGAAAATGTGCGAATAGATCGAATGGAGCTCAAAGAGAACGATGAGAGAATACAGACTACCAAGAAATATACCGGAATAAATTTAAAAGGGGCGTTAGTAATAATTAACGATGTATGAATAGATCGAATTCAGGGAATGCAGGTAAAGAAGGGGGACAAAAGCATACATCCCATCAAGAATCGCATAGAAATAAATTTCAAGTAAGCGGAAATAGAAAGACAGGACAACGTTAAAGCCGTTTAAAGTTTAATATAGAAAGATATTATAAAAAACTAAATAAAGATAAGTGAAAAGATAAAAAAAGTCAGGGAATTTGGAGTAGGAAACCAATGAAAAAGTACAGACTACCAAAAAACATATGGGAATGAATTCCAAGAACAGTATACGGATGACCTTTAAAAGAACCTAAGGAAAGACAGGAAAACTATGGTACTACTGAATAAACCTAATACAGACCACTATTATAAAAAAGAACTAAGAAAAGCTGACCGAATAGATCGAAAGCAATGGAAATTGAAAAATGAGAAAAATGAACAAGTACAGAACACCGAGTAGAATATGGAAATAGATTCCTGAATGAATTTGATACAGAAGAAAATTATAAAAAACTAAATAAAGGTGAGTGAATAGATTGAAGGCGGTGGGAATGAGCGTTAGAAAAAATAGAGGAGTAAAGACTACAAAGAATTTAATAAACAGGAACATTATAAAAAAGCTAAACCAAGATGATTGATAATATTAAATGTGGTTAAAATGGACATAGCAGAAGAACAGAAGAAAACAAGCTACCAGGAAGTATGGGAATTGATTCCAAGAAGAATGAAAGCAAAACGACTATCAAGAGGTATATTGAAGTAAATTGCAAGAGTGCCAAAGAAAAGAAAGGAAGACTATTAATAAGGAAGAATGTTATAAAAATCAATAAATATGATTAGTAGTTTCAAAGGGGTGGGAATGGGCTTAGAAGAACGGAAGAGTACAAACTGCCAAGAAGGATAGGGGAATCAATTCCTAGGTAGTGAAAAAGAAGAGGGAAAATGCCACATTACGCCTGAATATATTTAATAAAGAAAAATATAATTAAAAAGCTACATGAAAATCACTTAATATATGGAAAACCGTGGAAATGGACATAGGAAAAAATGGAAGAAAATAGACTATCAAGAAGGATACGGAAGCGGATTACAAGAGGGCCAAGGAAATAAGGGAGCAGACTGTGTTACATCATTGTATACCAATTTAATTAAATACGATTACTAGATTCACATTAGTGGAAATGGGTATAGAACGTAAGAGTACAAGGTACCAAGAAAAATAAGGAAATGAATTCCATTGGATTGAAAGTGACGAGGAAAATGGCCACGTTACACCTGAATAAATTTAACACCGAACAGTACTGTAAACATAAATAAATGGATATAATTAAATAAATTAAAAACTGTTGAGATAGGTATAAAAAATGAAAGAGTACAGACGACCAAAAAGGATATGGGAGTGGATTTCAAGGCAACGGAAAAGAGAAGGGGAGAACTACGTAACACCTGAAGATAACTGAATAGCTGGAAGATGACATGGGGGAAGAATGGAAGAGAACGTATTACCAAAAACTATATTGTAGTGTAGTTCAAGAGTGCTAAATGCCTAAAAATGTTAGAAAAGCAATTAAACAGATCGCAATTGGTGGAGAGGAGCCGTGGCATTGGGTGTGAAAGAGTATCGACTAGAAAGAAGGATATGGAAAAATGGAAATGGATTCCAAGGAAGTGCGACTATTAAAAATAATATGGCAAGGGTGCGAAAGAAAAAAGAGAAAATGTCACTTTCTGGATAAATTTAAAACAGAAAAATATTATTAAAGAACTAGATGAAGATGTCTGCGTAGATCAAAAGCGGTAGAAATTGAAGGTGAAGAATGATGCAGTACATAGCATCAAGAAGGATATGGGAATAGGTTTCAAACTTACTGAATAGATCGCAAAGTGTGGAATTGGGCATAGAAGAAAAAGAGACGAGAGACTACAAATAACAAGAAGGGTATGGGAATGGATTACACAAATTACAACGAGATAAATTTGATGTAGAGGGACTCAATGAAGATGACTGGATAGCTTGAAAGTGGTAGAAATGGGCATAGAAAAAAATTAAACACTGATAACTGAATAGATCAAAAGCGATGCACATAGGGATAAGAGGAGAATAGAAAAGTACATAATACGAACAAGGATATAGGAATGAATTCCAAGGGAGCCGAAGAGAAGGAAGAACGCCGCATTACACCTGGGGAACTTAATACAGAAGAATATTGTAAAATACTAAATGAAGATGGCTAAAGAGATCGAAAAGGGTGGAAATCGGCATGGAAGAGGAATGGACTGATAAGAAGAATATAGGAACGGATTTCAAGGAAGCGAAAGAAAAGAGTGACAAGGTCACGTTACATTGGGATGCATTTAATCTAGAAGAATAATGGGAGAGTATAGACTACCAACAGGGGCAAGGGAATGGATAACTACAGAACAAAAGTAAACAGGAGGACGTGGTCTTACAGCGAGATGAATTTAATACAAAAAAACGAAACGAAATGAAAGTGACTGCATAGCTCGAAACTTGCTTAAATGGACATCTCAGAAGAATGGCGCAGTATAGATTACCAAAAAAGATATGGAGAGAAGCAAAAATACAGGAAGCCACGCTCCATCTAGCTCATCTTTGTATTTTGATCATTATAATACAGAATAATATTATAAAAAGCTCAATGGGAATAACCGTATAAATCAAAAGCACTAGAAATGGGAATAAGGGAAGAACGGAATAGTATAATAGTATAAAAAAAATTCCGAAATACGAACCTGACCTTAAGCTAAATATGCGTACGCATACAATTGACATCTTGCATTTTTCCTCATTCTGGCAGCTTGTTTCTTCAAAACAAGATGTCTTTTACTTTTAATTAAAAGTTTATTTCTTTAATTACATTAGCTACTGTTTAGTTAATGTTTAACCTCAATCAATAATGATTGTTTAATATTTCACCTTTATCCATTTTGACGCGGTATACTTGCAATGTGGCTTTTATTAGTCATTTGCAAATTTTTGGTATCAATTATTATAAACTTTCATGGAAGCCATTTTGGTAAGCCTTGACAAAATTTTTCTGTATGTTCACTTAATCTAATTTATAACCCTTTGTATTTTAGTTATATCACATGTCAATAATTTCTGATGAAGCCATCAAAAGTGGCGAAACGTTAAAATTTTTTATCAACTTTTACATGTATGACGTTTTGGACCTTAAGGAACAATCATATTTTTATACTACAATAAACTTTTTGGCTATCTATCTCCCACAACTTTATTAATAAATGACCCAGAAGGATATGGAAATGGGAGAGGAATAAAAGAGGAAGAAGGTCATGTTGCAGCGGGATGAACCCAATTGAGATAATATTATAAAGAAAATCTAAATGGAAGTGACTGAGCGAAGTATAAGTCGGAATGCAGCATAGGAGAAGAATGGGAAAGTACAAACTATAAAGGAAGCGGTGCAGAATAGCCATCTGTTACACCTAAAGGAATTTAATACAGAAGAATAAAAAAAAGAGATGAAGATGACTGAATAGATCAAAACCAATTAGATCGGCATAAGCGAAGAATGGAGGAGTAAAGACTGCCGAGAAGAATGTGTATTTTAAGAGAACGGGAGGATGGATATGAGTGTTACATTGTTACAACTGAAAGAAATTAATAGATAGGAATATGTCAGGAAAAGAACTAAATGAAGGTGAGTCCATCCATCAAAAGTGGTAGAAATGCGAATAGAAGATTAGTGGAAAACTATAGCCTGCCACGACGGATCTGGGAATTGAATGCCACGAGAGAGAAAGGAAAGACAAAGTCCACATTACAATAGGTCATGAAAAGAATCGAATTGTCGATGACTGAATAAAGCGCAAGTGGCGCAATTGGACATAGAAGAAGAGTGGCAAGTTACATAATACCAAGAAAATTATAGAATAAATTCCAAGGAAACGAAATTAAAGTAAACAGGGACAAGACTATGTTACAGAATGCAGAATATAGAATAATAGTATTAAAAAAAATTAAGATGACTAATTGGCCAAAAGGGGTGGAAATGGATTTAAAGTAAATTCCCCATTTACGTTACATCTAAATCAGTGTAATACAGGAGAATATAAAAAAACAAATACGAATGATTAAATACGCCAAAAGCAGTGGAAATAGGCATAGGAAAGGAATAGAAGAATACAGACTACCAAGGACATGGAAATGGGTTCCAAGGGAGCGGATGAAAAGAGGTAAAATGTTACACTTTACACTTGGGTGAATTTAATACAGAAGAATATTAAAAATTTGGAACTAGCCTAGATCAAAATGGTAGATTTTCATGAAATGTATCTAGACGAAGTGGTCGAGCATGATAAATTCTACAGCATTTTACTAGAAACATAGCGGTGGTCGACCTACTCAAAACAATCCGCTTGTCATTTTCTGCTTGTATTTTTAAAGGATCTTGGCTATACATATTTCCTAAGTACATTCCCAAGCTAACGACGAAAGTTTCGCTCCATAGATTTTGCCGGTACACCTTGGAAATGGGCAACGATAATTGCACATTCACAAACGTTTATGTCGACACCGCCAAAGAAGGAGCCAGGCGTGGGATCTTCGATTTATTTTTAGATACCCTTATTTCACAATCAAATCAATAATAAGTGGTGACTCAGTTGCAAACTAAGGCCGAATTAGTACAGCAACGGCAGGGCAGCCTTGGGCCGCATCTACGCCCATCCTTTGGCCCCAGCATTTCAATAATCCTCATATATTTGGAGAAGTTCATAAATAAAGGGAACTATCGACTTCTCGGAAAGGTGACACATTTTTTTGTGGTCGAGGTAAATCAGTATCATGGCCTACTACAGGTGTTCCGATCTTAGATAAGAGCTACTATAACATTCTGCCCGGGCGGCGTCTCCACCACGGTTTCAAAAGGAATCTTTCTTGAGTGATTATTGAGTGGGCGCTAACAAGGGCTCGATTTCCCATTGGCTGTTTTAGGTTTGATTTTGTAAGTTTAGCTATCACACACTTTTTTGGAAAAGTTGCAATGGAGTGGTGCACATTTTTATTTCAACGGCGAACGTGGTGGCGTGTAGCGGTGTCTGGAAAAGTCTTGTATTTCAAATACATTAGTAAGTATGTCACTTCGACGCAGAAGCCTGTTGTTTTAGATTTATTTCGGCTATATTTTGTGGTTTCTGTGGCGTTAGAAAAGGTGTATCGATTAGATATGGCTGTCCCATATAAAAATCTGATTTGCACATAATATGGCTGCAATTATCCCTTTAGGAAAAAAAGGAATAAAACAATCTAACTTAATTAACTATAGAGTACTGTACGAATTCGAAGAAATTGTGTGGGATTTAGTACTCAACTTCACTATTCCCAATTATATTTTCTGTTAATAAATTTAGTAACATTTGTCGTCTGTTTAATTACTTGACGATAGAATGGCTACACATTAATTTAGTGCCTTGATACTATCAGCATTACCAAAAGACGAACCTAATAAAAGGGTCAACATTCAATTTTAAAGAACTACTTATTCCATTTGGTTCATCACTTAGTGGCTTATTGATAAAATTTAAATCCACAATTCAATTACTGTCCTAGCAAAATCGGCTTGTGTGTACACAGAAAAAACGTATACCTATTAATGTGTTTATGACTGTAATTACACGAAATCGTCGTATGTACTATTAGAGACCTGAGGTGCATTATAATAATTTAAAATTTAAATAATACACATTAATATGCTTGTCAAACTCAAACGCTATTGAAATAAGAATGTTGCTTAAAATCAACATAAATTCAAGCTTTGATTATTGAGAAATTTAATCCGTAATTCTGTAAGTTCCTTCCTTGAGTTGATACCAGAAATTTGCGGATATAAAGTTACCATTAGTATTAATTGAAAGCAATTTTTACCATAAGAACTATCAACAATAATAGTAAATAACTTTTGTTGAGTACGAAATTGATGTCGTCTGTATTTTATGGTTTTTATTAGTCTTTATTCAATTGAATATTTATTTCGGATGTTATAAAGCCACTATTCAAATAGTAAGATGCAAGTAGTTTAAAATTCTGGTAAAAATGTAAAAGGTGAACTTGAGTTTAAAAGTGGAAATATTATTTTCGGTTTCTCAAAAAAATCCTCGTAATTAAATACCCTGCTGGTATTCAAACTTCCAACGCATATGTCATCTTAAATATAACTCTTATAGTTAGTTACTTAGTGACATGTATATAAAGAAAGACGTAAATAGCTTTTTAATGAAATATAATAATAATGCTTGTATACAAAAATTTTAAAAGCTAAATTAGAAATGAAATCCGTTTTAGAAGTTTGAAAACAAGCAGAGTGTTTTATCTCTGCAGGCACTTTTACATTTTACTTATTTGTGGCTATATTTTCAAAATCGTGTATTGGAGGATGGTCATATTTTGAACTAAGTCTAAAATTATTGTTTACGTATAAATTTTGTTAGCCGCTGAATGCTCCATAACGGAGTAGCGATAAAATAAGCTGGCAACAATCGTAGAACACGTCTATATAAGCCGAATAACGACCCATAACCACTGGCGTTCAACGGGCTGGTTAAGCTACTCCGGAGGAGGGAGTGAGTTAATACTAAAGTAATCAAAACTAAATACTGGCGTCGCCAACTTGATTCTTCAACGACTCGTGAATCTAATGTGTAGGATTCCTCGGTAATATGGTAATCGCAACTTGCACTGAAGAGAAATATCTCAAAATTACATTTGTCAGACGTAGGCTCTTTAATAAGTTATAACCTGTTATATACGTATACTGGTATACGGCGCAATAAAATTATTTTCAATGCCTACATGCAGACAAGCAATATAGGAGTGCAATTTCTCGTACCGAAATAAAATATTGTATCTAGGGCATTTAACGACATTGTATGTACGTAATTGAGTCAAAACCAATATTAACCCTGCCGCGTGCACACGCTCCGCTTACAGCATCACGTATAGAATGTATAATTTGATATACACGTTTAAGGGACCAATATATCGGATGAATTTAGCGTCGATCACGGAGACGAATGTGGCTTTGACTTTGCCTCACTGCTAGACAGAACGGTAGTTATATAATCGGCACCTATTACATAAACTGGAAATTTCAACTACCCGAGTCCATAATGAGATCCAAAATGCATTCAAAACTTTCTATAAAAAAAATCAAATGTTTAGAAAATGCAAAACGCTGCAATAACTAGAAAAACAGAAAAAATCCTGTAACCAATACGTTATTAGCGTACATGTGAGGACTGCATAAGAAGTAATCACTTCTGCTGTAAATCGGCTCAACGTTCTCTCCTCAGTGTTACTTAGCATAATCAGGCAGTGCAGCCACATCGAAAACCATCTAGACGGTAATTAATCTGTGTAAAGTCAAATTGTCAACACAAGTCTTTACAGCCTGATCCACCAAGAATTACAGTTTCAATCTACATCCACCAACACGTTTTCCTTCCCAAATTTCACCATCTAACGATTTTTGCGTAAACTAACGAAAAACGCAACCATTTCACTCTTTAAATTCCATTAAGATTGGTTTGTTTTTAGCCCGTTTCGTTTAAATGGCCACCAAAATAAAACTGACTAATAATAATACCACCATAGTATGACGAAATGACATTAGAATAAATGAATCTCAACGGAAATTACTAAATGGCCGTGTTAAATCTCACGCCAAAACTCAACAGAAAATTGAACGGGGAATGCGCGGTATAAATTAAGTTCGAATCCCATCACCGGTAATATTTTTATTTCAAAGTTGATGTAATTTGTATTACCAAGTGTTTCCTTTTATTGCTTCAGTATTACTAGAATCTTTCTAATAAGAAACACTGGCTTCCTGGATTTAATAATTTGGAGCAGAGAAGAATAACATTTTTTCATAATTGTTAGAAAAAAAGTTATACTTACTCTTCTCCATCTCCTCGTTCGCATTCTTCTTATTTATTTTTCCTCCTTCCCCATTTTCTTCATTACACTGAGTAGAGATGCGTTGTTATTAATTTCCTAGTCTCTTATTGAGGTATCGTTGGCTCCTGCAGCATTTAGACAAGATTTCGTGACAATTACTGGAAATTGGTGAGCAGTGTAGTCCGAACTTTAGAAATATGCAAGAGAAAATGTATATCGCACAGATGACTAGATATTACTTCCTTGAACAATGCACCTTCCCTCAATTTAATGACGAAAATGGTCAAAGAGGATAAAAAAAAGAAGACGAAGAAGAGAAGAGTAGGCATAATTTTGTTTATTTTTACAGCTGCAATTTGTTGAATCCACGTATCCAGTTTTTAGTATTGGAATATTGATAAAAACAAACTTGTCAAAATATATAATTTCAGAGCGTGAGGATTAGACAGGGTGTTTCAAAATTGGCATACACAAACTATATGATGATGTTATTCAATAAAAACTGAAGCAAACATCTCATTTTTCGATTAGATCAATACTTTTGAAATTATCGTGGTTCTGAAAATCTGTAAAAACAGTAAAAAATGTGTAAAAGTGTTAGAAATTACCAAAATCGCTTGATTTAAATGTACAAACTGGACTCTTAGGTGATCAACTGGTAAGAAATATACTTATGAAAGCTGCAAAGAATTACTTAATAAAAGATACAGTTCCAAATATGGAAAAAGAAGATTGGAAGTATCTGTCGTTTGATTTGGTACCAGCGAAGCAATTTCGAAAAAAAAATGGAAATGGGCCAACACTCAGTTGAATACAACTAAATACAGGTTCCACTAATTTAAATAACCAACAATTCCAAAATATAAGCTGGATATTTATTTAAAAATTGTCATAATTATTTGACTTGGGTAAAATTTCAAAAGTAATTTAGGAGAATATTAGTCAAAATTATTTAAGATGTATGATTTTTGATGATAAATAAAAATCATATAGTCGTGAACTGAATTTACTGATTAACAAAAAAAAAACTTGCCGAGATAGACAACCCATATAGCACTAATCTAGCAAACAACCAATTTATCAATAAAGTAACGATTTTTGATAATACTAATGAATTCCTTTATAATATGGCTGATATAAATATTCCAAATAATGTTAAAAATATTTTATAACTAGGTTTAAAATTTAACTATTATAATCCGAAAAACAAACTTCCCATAGAAAAAATAATATGTAACATCGAAAATGGTATCACGGATTTAACTCAAACAGACCAAACCCCTATACGTGCTAATATTTGTAACATTTTAACCAACTTTAAACAAATAAAAACATACATCAAAATGTAACTGTTTCACAAACACAACACAATAACGAAATTGCTAAAAACATAAATGAAACTACTATTTTTTTGAAAAATAACGATGACTTAATTATAACAACTGCAGATAAAACTCAAAAAACTGTAATTATGAAAAAACTGACTACCATAATAAAATGACAGATTTGTTAAGTGATGAAAACACATACAAAAAGGAATTAAAGGACCCTACATCCGTAATCCAACATAAAAACAACAAATTAGTAAAAAATATAATATACCCTTAAGACCTATTGTTGCATCATATATGAGCCCTACCTATAACTTATCAAAATATATTTCAAAAATCTTAACCAATGTTGCATTACTTAACAAATTTAGCATAAAAGACTTGGAAATTTAAAGAACACATTGATAACATAAAGCTTAACAAAAACCACAAACTATTGTCACTGGATGTTGTTTCATTATATACCAACATACCAATTGATCTTGCTATAAATACTATTAAAAATAACTGGAATCGAATTAAAAAGTACACAAACATTCCACTTTGTGAGTTCATCCAAGCAGTTGATTTCGTTCTAAATACTACCTGTTTTACTTACAATAATACAATTTACACCCAAACTTTTGGTTGTGCTATGGGTTCCCCTATTTCTTCAACTATCGCCAATCTTGTATTGGAGGAAATAGAAACCAAAATTCTAAATCAAAACAATTTTTCTCTTTATATAAGATACGTAGACGACATCATAATGGCTACTGATTCAGTTAATAAACAACATTTCTTTAACCTTTTCAACAATGTACACCCAAGATTAAAATTTACACTAGCAAATGGAAACAATAATGTCTCCATAAACTTCCTTGACCTAATATTAATCAGACATGCTAATGGAAATATATTAACGAATTGGTTTCGAAAACAAAAACTAATAGATATTTAAATTTTAATTCTAATACCACAACTAAATACAGAAAAGGTGTAATTAACAATTTAGTCGACCTTGATTACCCAAGCTATCTTCAAAACAATTCCATAAAAAAACTTACAAATATCTTAATCATAAATGAATATCCAATTTATTTTATTAAAAAACATTAAAAATCGAATTAATATAATTAACAAGTGCAATAAAATTAATCAATCAATACATCTATAACCAAATTGCTTGGGCAAATAATTTAAATTCAAACATTTCTAACTAAAAAGGATATATATTTCCATCAACTATACCCCAAAGCTTTCTGAAAAAATTGAAAAAAAACTTAATAAATACAACCTCATAACAACATTTAACAACCACAATACGTTAGGTAAAAATTTTTTCACGAGTTTAAAAGACAAGACTGAAAATAATATGCAATCAAAACTTGTTTATCCAATTAACTGTAATAATTGCAACTCCATCTACATAGGACAAACAAAACACCTATTAAAGAACAGTATTAATCAACACAAATACTCAATTAAAATTAATAATTTATCTCCTAATAGAAAAACTGCATTGACTGACCACACCAATGAATCGCTACATAAATTCAAATTTAATACACCTAAGGTCTTACATAAAGAGAATAGTCTAAAAAAACGTATATGCTTCTAGATGATTGAAATACAAAAAATCCCCAATGCAATTACAGAACTGATATCGATAACCTCAGTTCTATTTATCATAATTTGTTTAAATAAAATTTTTGTATACTTGAACCAAATATTTTACTCTTATATTCATGATATTATCTTTAACACTAACTTTTCAGTTATATCAAAATTTAACTTAATACTTATCTGCCCATGTCACTTGCATTTCCGAACTTTCTACACTTTTACGCATTGACTGATATCTTAAATATATGAACGGCCTTGCAAACCCCTTTATCAAAGTTCATTTGCATTCTGCTTTCAGAACAGCTAAGCTTTCTGGCTTTTAATTACATCCAAGTATGGATTATACATAAATAATAACTGCCTTTATTAATTATTAATTTGTAAAAAAGCTTTGAAAATGTCGTGAAGGAATTTTCCAAAAATCCCTACACTCTAATCATTTAAGTAGGTACACATGTTAAAGGAAAACTTAATTTCTTCGCTAATCCTATTTTTTCTATTTTTAGAATGTAATAAACTTTTAATTGTAATGAATACATAAATTACTGAAGAAGCCACCAAAAATGGCGAACCGTTTAATAATTTTAAATTTTCTTCAACTTTAAATTAAAGTATGTTTCACGACTATATGATTTTTATTTATCATAAAAAATCATACATATTCAATAATTTTGACTAATATTCTCCTAAATGACTTTTCTGGATATTTATATTCTGAGTTTTGTCAACTTGCAAGAAAGATGCAATTTTAAGAGTTTTTGCGCATATGAATTGCAAACGAACTGATCAGCTATCCCTGGTTAAGGTAAAAACAAACCATAAATACGGCACAATTAAATTGAGATAGATGTTATTATTTTATGTACAGATTTTGAATGCAAAAGGGACAGTTCCTCGTAGTGATATATTTATATACATCTAATCCGGAACTTATGCCATTTACCAGTACATAGCAAACTGACGACGTGATCACGATGCTCCCACAGTAAATTTATAATTATAGATATAGGTTTAACACATACATAAATATTCCAACCTAAAAGTGCGTAGCAAATACATATCGGGCATTAATGCCTTAATAAGAATCTCAATGATGTGTTCTTCACATCGTCTTACTATAATTTCAATTGTGATCAAATACTCAAATAACATGTAAACAAAGCATTAGATTATCTGCGCCTCCAATGTCAATCAAATTCAAGAAACTCCTCAAAGACCAATACTCCACCAAACAAACTTATCTGTAAAAAGAAACCAATACATAAAAATTCTCAAAAACTATCCACATTTACAAAAACTATCCACCATCCACGAAAAGACTCCACCAAAAAGTAATCAGTCCATAAATATTATCCACTATCCACAAAAAGCCTGATGATTAAAAAACGACTTTAACGCTCCCTCTGGAGGCGTTGACCAAACAAACATAGCTGAAATCGTTCAACTCTTAACATCTGTTCATAAATGGGAATCGGAAACAATATTGACTACTCAGCTTGACTATGGAAGCTAAATATCCCCATTGGGGGTTGGCAAGGAAATTCCATAAAAACCTCGAGAGATTGTTTGCTTCTGTAGCAGTTGTCATCGCTTTATTTACCAGTCCCTAAGCGACCAAAACAAACATAAATGAATGCCAGCTCAGTGTAACGCAATGACACTAAAATACCTTATCGGAACTAGTAAGTTACTGCATCATCGCATTACATAATACGGCAGCCAAAGTCAAAGATTCGCAAACCAGGTACATCTATGAATGTCAACAGAGAATGTCGTATGATCTAAGAGAAATTCGAAAAATGCCGTATGATTTGACATATTAACTTCTATTATATGAGAGCCAAAGCAAATTTTTAACTTTCACATACCTAACCTTCAAACGTCGAAGTCAACAGATAGGTAAGCACTTTAATTGAATTCTTTGAAGGACCTGTTTCTTAAAAAAAAGCACCACTACCAAGACGCAGCACGCATAACTCGTTGAGTAAGCGCAGTTGGTATTCTTGACAATAAGCATAACTGCTGGTGCACGATGACTGTATCGAAACGTATAATTCATGTCCTTTTTATCTTCGTATTATAGTAATTAAGTGCGAATAGAACAACTCAGAGGGAGAATATTCCTCAATTATAAGCTAACGTCAAGATATGCTCAAAATCTCCAAAAATACAAAGAGCTGCACCACATTTTTCAAAATTGTAGTTTGAACCTTTGAACATTCTTTTGTTTTGAAAAATTAGTCGTGGACTATTTTTAACTATCTGATTATACATTTTTAATTGAAATCAAAAACTGCTTTTCTACCACTTTTAAGTTTTCAAAATCACCATAACTCGAAAAGTATTGTTCTAACGGAAAATTAGTAAAGGAATTTTCTCTTCAACTTTTATTATATAACACTATGCTATAGTCTGTGTGCACTAATTTCGAAACACTCTGCATACTAACCTATGTAAAATTTAGTACTTTGATTTCCTACAATTATATTGGCTAACATCTTTAAATTCTTATTATGGAAAAACAGTTACTTGTATAAAAAAAGTTTAAGAGACCTTTTTTGTAGCGAATTTTTCTAGGTTTAAACCCGCATAAAGGTATTTTTGTCATAAATTTGATAGGAACCGAGATTTTGTCGATGGGGTCTTTTGACATCTTATTGAGGACAGAAGGTAAATACCAAGATTCAGCTTCGCTGCTTTTTTTCCGGAGAAATCCTCTTTCTTCAACTAATGTACTTATCTGGACTAGATGTTAATGTTAATTTCTATAAGCCATGCACATTTCAAAGTCACTTCTGGTTTAAAACTATAATAACAGTTATGTGGGTCCACAAAATATTAAATAAACAACAATTACAATTAATAAAGATCTTAAACAGTCTGTTGACAAACGATATTTATTACAGGTGTCACGGCTGACGTGTTTCGCAAACCAACACCTTTAAATATTCGCCGTTCCCAAGTTTCCGGGAGTTGCCAAAACTCATAGCAGCACGCCCAGCGTTGACACGAATTTGGAACACGAACCCAATAAATTTGGAAAACTTTGTTGATAATTACAATATAATCGTCCTGATTTAAGCCCACTGCGATCCAGGCAGCCGAGGCGCCTTGGAATTAAAAAAGGGACATAAAAGTCCCCTTCGCTTACAACCTTGGGGCTTGTTCGCTAATGATTATTGCTTCTTACCTCGATAAAACAATCGTATCTCGAACTGTATCGGCACCTAATGGCTGCTTTTCAGGCGCTTGATGTGTTTTGTCGTGTAATTTTCTCCGGGCAAAAAGACCACGGGAAAGCTGCTCGCTGCTGCTGCGGCAGTAAAAAATCGTGGCTGCAGATTCCACAGAACTCAAACTGGGATTGTTATTAAAATGATTGAAGTTCAAGAATTCGCTAAGGATTAACTGTGTATTCTATTTTTTTTAGATCTTCAAACCTGCGCTTGCAGATGTTAAGAATTTTTGGTACACATTTTAATAAACAAGTCATGCTAACCGAGTTTCTAATTCATACTGAGCTGATTCTTATTCAAATTCGTACTAATCTCCACGACATCTACGTAATAAGTGATATGGTTTATAAGTTACGCCTACCATTGGGTGTGAGATTCAATTAACAAACAATTTACGAATATAGTATAAATATTAATAAAAATTCTAGTCGTCCTACTCTTTAAGTTTCTAGGTCATCCAAAGCTAAGACGTCTTCTTTTTTCATAGATAAATATTAATGTCGACTTTAATAGTTTTAGTGAATAAAGACGTTAAAGTTGAAGCATCAACTCCACAACACATCCTTTCAACCAAGTATTCTTCTTGCTGTCATATTCAACAAGTACAATTATATCAACTGAAATTATTGATGGAAACATCGGATCTTAATATTGCATAAGTTGAGACACATTGTTAGCTATATTTATCTATAAATTCCTTTACCTACCTTTAGGTCATCGCTATATCTCTTAGTTAACAATCGATCACTATAAAAGTATATTTGAGGCCCGTCTCTAGCATCAGTGAAGACGTCGCGGATTCTAGTTTATGATGTTATAAATGGCGCCAACAAGTTAAACTCAAATATACTGATATAAGCCAAGAAACTTGTAACTTCACTTTCTATCAACTAATAACAATACGATTATTGAACTCCCTATCAAAATGAAAGAAAGCAATACTTGTAGCTGGTTTTATTAATACTCGAACATTACTACCATCGATCAGACAATTAGCATCTTTACTATTACTACCTCACGCAGGGTACCCCAAATAGTTTAACTTAAAACGCTCGTAAGTCTAATGGTTACACAGTTTTTATATGCAAAAATATCATCAGATTCTAGCTACAACACTTATCTTTGTGCCGATATACTCGCAGACATTTAATACGTCCCGTTACTTCTAACACATGTCAGCTTGACAGGTTCCAACCTCGGCTGTCATTTGCTATACCTCGACCCTCAATACTGCGGTAGATTAGCTTTCCAATACTGTCCGCCTAATAGTTGTTGCTATAAATCGAATTTCCAGGTAACAAAAGGCAAATTCCATATTAAACTACATACCCTGTTCACAGGCAATAAACTTCGCAATCGTTGTATTCGTGTTTCCCAGATCGCTTTACAGCTTGAATATAAATATTCATTGGAAAAATGACATCTGCTTAATGAACTCCTCTACAGGAACGGCTGGCTAGTAAACCAATTCTTTACTATCACCAAACCAGAATAAATGGCGAGATTGTCATTTACACCCCACGAAAACTCTTGCCTTATTTAAAAGCTGATATACAAATTTTCTCTCAAACAAAACCAACCTTGTTTTTATATCTCCTCTAGCAACGAACAAAGCCAATCTGATATTAATTTTATCGCGTCACTCTCACTAGATTCCTCATTCAACACTAGTATTAATATCAAATGCTTTTGACACGTAACAAACTCCCCCCTTACCAGAAAGGAAAAATTTCAACGAAATTTTTAACTAAATAAAAACTTTATCCTAAAAGGATACATACATATACGCTAGAGAGTCATTAAACCGTCTGTCATAAGACGTCTCTAACAATTAATCTAAAAAAAAAACCCAGTACCCACACCACAAACAAGCAACTACACTGTAGAGACGGTGATGACCCCAGGAGGAACCCAGGACCAGATCAACCCCACGACAAGGATCAAGATTGTTCGTCGCTGCTGGATGTAAATGCTGCGCCGGTGAACAACCCTGTAACAACCTGTCGTGAAGAAGCTCCACCCCCATGAACCCCACAAAATCACTCCAAATCCCCACAGCGTACCCCCCCTGACAACTTCCAATAAACCCCCGAGGCGGAAGCACACCTCCACACAGTTTCATGTACTGTCAGACCGAAAATAGTTAAGCCAAAACGAAGAATAACCAGGATTTTCCTTTTGACACGCCTGGGGAGGAAGTAACCCCAGTGACAGAGGGTTAAAGAAACCAGAAAAGTGAGAGGCAGAAGCCAACATCCACACAACTCTCATACGCTCCGACGGAGGGATTCTTCAGCGCCCCGAACGGCCTGAAGAAAATCCCCACCAATCTTCATCCACATCCAACAATCACTCATCACCAGAGATTTCATCCGCACCAGATCAAAGAGAAATAAAAGAAAACAAATTGTCATTCATCTAAGTAAACAGTTCATTCAAAACAAAATCGACATTCACTACATTACAAGAGAGAAATATAGACAAAGCTTTAAGAAGAAAAGAAGGCGAAGAATGAAGGACTGGTCATCTTAAAAATTTTGTTTTGTAGGGGAAACACCCTATATCCCCAAACTCCAAGGGATACCTAAAAGACACGAAGAAGTTGTACTTCTTTAACGATTAATCTTGTTACCCTTATGTCTCCTTAGGAAAAACAGGATAACGTAACGCTCTTCCAATACAATCAAAAGAAAACCATCCATTAACATTTCCCAACAGGGAACTCCCTATACGTTATACCCAAAAGAGGGAAAAGAACAAGATATTAAAGTTTACCAAATAGTGTCCTTCCCGACTGTGCCCTTCCAACCACACTATACCTTAAAATGGGGAA
The DNA here is from genome assembly GCA_940337035.1 of Agriotes lineatus. Lineage (NCBI taxonomy): Eukaryota > Metazoa > Arthropoda > Insecta > Coleoptera > Elateridae > Agriotes > Agriotes lineatus. The sequence continues at coordinate 13,614,942 of OW679203.1, read as the reverse complement.
AGAACAAGATATTAAAGTTCCCCAAAGAGTAACCTACCCTACTGTGCCCTTCCAACCACCCTATGCTTTACAGGAGGGAAAGCAAGATAAAAATGCTCCCTAAAGTGACCTTCCCTACAGTGCCCATCCAACCACCCTATGCACATCACACATCATTAATTGATCTCAGAGTTATCATAAAGTTTCAAATCCTTGGCATGCCAAGTCCCCTTTAATATTTTTCCGTCAGGATCTTTGAGTTCATAAACCCATCGTGAAAACTTTCGATTAATAATAAACGGTCCTATAAATTTTGCAGCAAGCTTGGAAGTAAACTGACGAGCAGCATCTGATAACACATAGTGTCTACGCAACACTGCTTGATCCGGAACGAACTCGAAAGGTCGTCGACGAAAGTCATAGCGAGTTTTTGACTTTTGATAAGCCTTATCCAAACGACGTTTAACATCAGCATACAGTTGCTTGAGTACTATAGAACGATTATCTAAATCTCTATCCCGATTAAATTGAATTTCCGGATTTCCATCACCAACTACCGGTTCGTGATTTAATATGATTTCTCTGCCAAAATTAATGAAATATGGAGTTTTTCCCGTAACTTCATGAACTGAGGTACGTATAGCACAAACTACGTGAGACAGATATTTATCCCAATCTCGATGACGATCTGATACATAAGCTGTCAACATAGTTTTCAGCACTCTGTTTATACGTTCCGTAGGATTAGCTTGAGGATGATAATTGGCAGTAAACGAAATCTTACAGCCATACTTCTGATTTAAAGTTTGAAACTCATGACTGCGAAACTGAACGCCATTATCACATATGATTCGCTTGGGAACCCCAAACATCAAAAATACGTCTTCCTCAACAATACGTGAGATAACCTTAGCTGATGCTGTACGGAGCGGAAACACTAATGGAAACTTACTAAAACAATCAGCCACTACGAATATATACGCGTATCCTCGTACTGAACGAGGTAAAGGACCTACAATATCACAACAGATTAGTTCCCAAGGCTTCGAAATTAATGAATGTCCACCCATATACCCTGCAGGGGCTCTCTGTTCTGGTTTAATTCGTTGACACGTTTCGCAACGGCGAACATAAGCAGCCACATCATAACGAAGTTTAGGCCAGTAGTATCTTTGTGCAATACGATGAAAAGTTTTATTAACACCCGTATGACCAGCGGTCGGAATATCGTGATTTTGTTTGATAACTTCTTGGCGTTGAGTCTGTGGAACAACCAGTTTCCAATGATCTTCATCATCTGCCAAGTCTGGATAATCGGTTCGAACATATTTATACAATTGACCGTCACTAACTCTCCAATGGGGAAATTTTCGAGGATTGTTAATAACAAATCGACACATACGATGATACCATGGATTACCAGCAGGACCAAACTGAACGTTAATAGCATCAATGACAGGAACAGCACGAGACAAAGTGTCAGGCACAACATGTTCTTTCCCTTTTCGATGAATAATGTCAAAATCATATTGTTGAAGGCGAACTGCCCATCGAGCGATACGACCAACAGGGTCTTTAATACTATTAAGCCATTTTAAGCTATAATGATCAGTTACTACCGTGAACTTAGTTCCCTCAATATATGGTCTAAGTTTTTCAATAGCAAAAAGGACAGCGAGGCATTCACGCTCTGTTGTGCTAAAATTTCGTTCGTTTCTAGTAAGCGACCGACTAATGTAACATATAACTTTCTCTCCATCAGCTTGATGTTGAGTAAGTACGGCACCAATACCATAACCAGAAGCATCCGTTTGAATAACAAAGGGTACAGAAAAATCAGGGCAAGCTAATATCGGAGCAGATATCAAATGTTCTTTAATATCACTGAAGGCTCGTTCACAATTACTATCCCAGAAAAATTTCGCATTCTTGCGGAGCAAGGATGTAAGAGGTCCGATAAGTGAAGAAAAATTCGGAACAAAGCGACGATACCATGACGCCATACCAATTACACGACGTACTTCCTTCACTGACACAGGAGTAGGAATACGATTAATTGCATCTACTTTTTCTGGGTCTACTAATAAACCGCGTGAATTCACTACATAACCGAGATACTTAAGTTCTGGCTTACAAAAATGACATTTATTTTGGCTTAAAGTAAGACCAGCAGCTAATAACCGAGACACAACCTCACGAAGAGTAGAAAGATGTTTTTCGAAAGTTGGCGTACAAATTACAATATCGTCAAGATACGTAAAGACATATGGTTCCAAATCAGCACCAATAACCCTATCAATTAGGCGTTGCCACGTTGCCGGCGCCGTATGCAAACCAAACGGTAGGCGGCGAAATTGAAATAACCCCCTATTAGGCACAGTAAACGCTGTTAAAGGGCGTGAAGAAACAGCCACAGGTATCTGCCAATATGCGGATTTAATATCAACATATACATATGGAATAGGATAAGCATCAGGTTGACTGACTTTATTAAGTTGGCGATAATCAACACAGAACCGATAACTACCATCTTTCTTTTTAATCATTACTATTGGAGATGACCAAGCAGAAGTCGAAGGTTCTACCACTCCCTCATCCAACATTTTCTTTAACTCAAGATCTACCTGTTTCTGCAGAGCAGGAGAAATAGGATAATATCGCTGCTTAATAGGCGACGATGTGGTTTTAATCTCATGTTCAACAAGATGAGTGCATCCTAACTTATTTCCCATTTTACTAAAAACTTCTTTGACAAAACCATCTAATTGTTCTCGCTGAACTTCAGATAAATGTTCTACAGCCTGTATTGCATTAACTTCCGGGATCAAGTGATCTTTCGAGAAGGTCCATTCGTTAATTCTAAGATCGGTTACAATACCCATTCTACGCAAAAAATCGCATCCCAAAATCAATGTATGGGGTACGGAAGGCACAACTAATAACTCACAAGTACAAACTCTATCGCGAAGCATAAGTGGTACTGTAACTATACCTAATATTTGACATTTTGCACCGTCAGCAACATTACATGTCCTATCTTTACTTGGTGTAAGCCTACAATGACCTTTCAACAGCTCCCATCCCTTTCTACCAACAACAGTATGCGAAGCACCCGAATCTAACAATCCAAGAATCTCATTACCAAAAATTGAAACTTTAAGATACGGTCTCTCATCAGGACCTGCGTGACTTAAAATATAATCTAAAACAGCTTTAGAACTAAAATCCGAATTATTTACAACATTGACCGAAGAATTTTTTCGACACCGCGCTATTCGGTCGTCTAGCGGCGTCGACCCCCATTTCCCGAACATGAAGGGCATGTACGGACAGTAAAATCAGGTCGTCCACAACCATAGCAATATTGTTTACTATTTGCTGAACAGTTACGCGCAAAATGATTCGGTTTATCACATTTCCAACATCTCAAATCAGAAGGCTTGGTTGAATTGATTACGTTCGGTGGGTTATTACTACGAGTTTGAACGTAACCCTCATTTGAGGATACATTCACTGTATGAATCCTAGCATTACATTTCGGCTTTTGATAGGCTAGATCGGGTTCTAACATTCGATTTCCCTGAGTGGGAGGTCCACGGAACCGTTGTGCACGCACATGTGCATCTTCAACAGCTTTACACACTCGAAGTAATTGTGAAAAGGAAACTATGTTCTCTAAAGCCAGTTGGGTTTGGAAATGTGGTAATAAATTCCTACGTATTAGATTAAGGCGCTTTGTTTCAGAAGGCATCGATGGTAACCGATGGAATAAGTTTTCCATTATCGACACAAATACGGTCACGGGTTCATCGGCCCCCTGAGTACGATTGCGTATTTCATCCCATAAGCAAGCTTCATAATCACATGGAAGAAAAGCTGAACGTAACGCATTATCTAACTGGTCCCAATTATACAAAGTATTTTTAACCGATCGATACCAAATCAAAGCATAATCGGTGAAAAATTCAACAGCCGAAGTAAAAAGTTGTTCCTTAGTAACCCCACGCGCCATTCGCAATTCTTCAATACGCTCTAGGAAACTAGACAATCCCGATTGACCATCGAAACGAAGGTTCCATTTATTCATCGGAAGGTAATTGTTATAACGTGGAGTAGCATCAATGACTTTAGTGCTGTTCAAACCAATAGGTGTCGGTAACGTTTGAAACTGTTGACTATCAATTACATTTGAATAATTAAAATGGTTTGGTGATTGATTGGCTTGTAATGGCTCATCGTCAAGGTCCATCAAGTTAACTGTTTGTGAACTAGAAGGAACTACAGGTTCATTTTCAGATGTCAATCTGGACTCGAGATCGTCCATAGCCCCTAAACACCTATTATATAGCTCATCTTTATCATCTGCTGAAGACCCCTCAAAAACTAACCGTTCTAGTCGATTTGAAATATGTACCAAGCGGGTCTGAATACGTTTATAATCATTACCACCCCTAACAAATGACTCAGAAGCTAGTATCTCTTCCACAAGAATGTCAAGCTTCCTACTGCATATATCCAATTCTTCTACGTTATTCAATTCTACTTCCGGGAACGAAGCATTTCCCGTCTTCTCTAACCTAATACGCGCTCTAAGCAATTTACGCTTTTCCGGCATATTTCCCTTACAAACAACTCCCCGTATTCGTAATTCATAATCTATCTCGTCTACCAATAACCTATCAACATCCATTCTGATTCCTCAAAGTAAAACCCTTTTTACCACAAGTATACCGTTTTATGTATTATTCTCAAAGTAATTCTTTGGTTTGTCACGTTCTGACGATATTTTTCCACTTACATAAACGAGTACAGAAAGTTATGTATAACTATTGTCAGTATTGCTCCTTTCTATTATAGTACGACCTAAAGGTATATGTTCCAATCTTGTTAAAGCCCCCGTTAGCTCTTCAAAAATCTTATTAAAGCCCCCGTTGGGTGCCAAACTTGTTAGCTATATTTATCTATAAATTCCTTTACCTACCTTTAGGTCATCGCTATATCTCTTAGTTAACAATCGATCACTATAAAAGTATATTTGAGGCCCGTCTCTAGCATCAGTGAAGACGTCGCGGATTCTAGTTTATGATGTTATAAATGGCGCCAACAAGTTAAACTCAAATATACTGATATAAGCCAAGAAACTTGTAACTTCACTTTCTATCAACTAATAACAATACGATTATTGAACTCCCTATCAAAATGAAAGAAAGCAATACTTGTAGCTGGTTTTATTAATACTCGAACATTACTACCATCGATCAGACAATTAGCATCTTTACTATTACTACCTCACGCAGGGTACCCCAAATAGTTTAACTTAAAACGCTCGTAAGTCTAATGGTTACACAGTTTTTATATGCAAAAATATCATCAGATTCTAGCTACAACACTTATCTTTGTGCCGATATACTCGCAGACATTTAATACGTCCCGTTACTTCTAACACATGTCAGCTTGACAGGTTCCAACCTCGGCTGTCATTTGCTATACCTCGACCCTCAATACTGCGGTAGATTAGCTTTCCAATACTGTCCGCCTAATAGTTGTTGCTATAAATCGAATTTCCAGGTAACAAAAGGCAAATTCCATATTAAACTACATACCCTGTTCACAGGCAATAAACTTCGCAATCGTTGTATTCGTGTTTCCCAGATCGCTTTACAGCTTGAATATAAATATTCATTGGAAAAATGACATCTGCTTAATGAACTCCTCTACAGGAACGGCTGGCTAGTAAACCAATTCTTTACTATCACCAAACCAGAATAAATGGCGAGATTGTCATTTACACCCCACGAAAACTCTTGCCTTATTTAAAAGCTGATATACAAATTTTCTCTCAAACAAAACCAACCTTGTTTTTATATCTCCTCTAGCAACGAACAAAGCCAATCTGATATTAATTTTATCGCGTCACTCTCACTAGATTCCTCATTCAACACTAGTATTAATATCAAATGCTTTTGACACGTAACAACATATCCAATGGTCTATCATAGATTACTGCTTCAATTTTTGCCAAAATTATCTTCAATTGATCATATATGAATCTGTCAGTTGTAGGAGATTCCTGGAGATGCCTTCTGTTCACCGGATGAGACACTGTCACAATCATCCTCACCATGGCGCTGTGGGTGGATTGAATATCCAAGTGATTCGGTTTAAATTCTTCTTCCACTTGCTTGTTCTTGAACAATTGGATCACGATAATCCGAGAAAATGGTATCTGGGCGTCCAAGTTGTTAGATTATTTTCGACCTCTTTCGTTTTGCTCAAAATTACGTTGAGTTGATGCCGCTTTAATAGGTTTTTTTGTCTTGATAAATTTCTGAAACGGCCCTGTCTAAAGTTCAACCCTGGATCTTAAAGCTACATTTTAAATTTCTTTTGGCCCAAACAATAATGCGTTCACGATCCGTAGAATTCGTCCCGTAAGCGTTCTTTTTTTAAATTCGAAACAAACGGTTTGCATTTAGCAACATTTGTGTTAATGAAAATTCGAGGGCTGCATCGATCTGTGATTTTAAATCAGTTTTCGCGTTCTTCAAGCTTTAATTAAAATTCTTGAGTTCAGCTTAGACTTTTGCACGACTGTTTTTACCCTTGTTGGGTGTTAAAAAGTACGCGCGCGGTGGGCAATTGAGTTTATCGTAATAATTCAGTGTTGGTAAATAGCCGAGTCGTCTCCTTAAGTTGTTTTACTTCCCAGGGGAAGATAGTTGCACCATTTGCAGATCCAATTAGAGACGACATCTTTAAGCTTGTGATTAACGGTTTCCCGTACCTTTGTGGGGAAAAACCTTTTGCGTACTGCATTTTTGAGTTACCGACGCTGAGTTTATCGAAATCGACGGGAAGCCCACCGCGTGTCATTGTTGTATTGCCCTGGTTGCATTATTTGCAAATTCCGATTAAGTCGTGCCATTCCGAAGCCTGGAATAAACCAACTCTATCGCTCCGGTTCTTCCCAGTGAGGGGCCCGCATTATTTTAGGCGCCGCTAAGCGCTAAGCAGCCATCAGGCCCGGCTCCGGCCTTTTCTGTACCTCTGCAACGCCCTGCCAAGCTTCTCCGAGAACGAGTTTATAGCAGAAACTAACGACGTGCTTACAGCTATCAGGTAGGAGCTATGTATTACACCAATTGTGTTCTTGTGCCTAATTAAGGTGCGACTATATTTGTTGTGTGTTTTCCGGGAGTTCGTAAAGATTGCGCACGTTCACTTAAGCTTAAGCCTATGATTTGATTTGTTTGTTGTTAACCAGGGGCTTCACCCCTGTTATCTATTTCGCTTTGTCCAATGTGTAACAACATATTTAGACAATAAGGTAACTTTGCTTGGGACCCCTTTTATATTCATGTAGGGTGTGCCTTTTCTTTTTACTAAGCTTGGATTCGCCTCCGGGTGATTATTATCAATGTAAAGATTTGTGTAAACTTTAATTCTTTAAATAATAAACCCATTAAAGTCAATTTATTATTTGTTGAGTTCTGAACCCCTTCTGGGTCATCATTTAATCCAGTGTGGCAAAGGCCGAGTGTAATTTGCAATGTAAAGCTGAAAGTACGCCTTTTTGATAAGCAAGCCCCAAGCTCTGGGTTAGTGTTAGTGTTCTTTTGTCACTATTTAGCAAGGGTGTGCCTTAAGGTAAGTCGTTTGTTTATGGCCACTCTTGGTGTTTATTCTGAAGACTCGGTGGAGGCTTGGACAGCGAGGCGAGGACAACCGTGGACCTGGGGGAACCTCTTCATAGCTTCGTGAAGTTCTTGCTTTATTCACGTAAGCAACCCCTTTTAAAAGCAAGTGGCGTCCTTTGGAAATTCTTTTACGCAAGCCATAGGGTAAGTACTACGTCAAGTACTCCGTCGGTTTTTCCTTTTGAGTATTCGAATCCTACCCCAACCGATTAAGCTAGCCTGAAGGTAACTGGAGCGATGTCATCTGCTCCGACACATTAAGATCTGTGATTTCTAGGGAAAGTCGGCGAACCCTGTAGTTTGTACCCGATTTTGGACAATCAATACGACCTATGTCGATGTGATGAATTAATACCGTAACAAAGTTCCTTCAAGACTGCGATGAAGACTTCAGTTGATAAAGAATATTGAAATGAACAGCACAGCAAACTGTGCAAGTAAAAAATCATCCATACCTTCGAGTTATCCTTGAGGTTAAAAGGGTCCAGTAAGATCAGATACTTTTCTACTGGTAGGTCTCGTAGCTGGTAATACTACTGGAGTGACTTCCATATCCTTCTTTGAATAGATTCGACTCGTCATACTGTGGATGACTCTGCTTATAGTTCTTCTGCCTTTAGTAATCCAGTGCTTTTGCCCTTTAATTTACTCGTTAGTTTCTATAGTGAGTTCAATCTATCTGTCACCATTCGTTCTGTAACTGGTGTCCTTCATTCCTCTCTTGAATGGAACAATATCTGAATTTCTTATGCCTTAACTTAAAATCCTATTGAACGACATCAATAACATCGAATTCAGTTTTCGTTATTATTTCCAACACATTTTTAGCTTATTCTTGTCTTCTACTATTTTTCTTTTTCCTGTTTTGGTTCTGCCGTTGTGGCAAGCCATGGCGGGGACATATTTTTGAATATAAATATCTTTCTTGTGGCCTTAGAAATGTACTGAGTGTTGTTTTCTGCTTCTCCTTGTTAGCCTCCTCTTTGATCATCAATATACTCTTCACGTTGAAGCCACAATTTTGGAGAAAGCTGCAACCGCTCAGGTCTCTCCCAATTGTGATTGTGCTAATTATTGTGAATGGTATTGTGAAGCTTCCGTGAGTGTTAACACCTGCTTCATGAAATCTTCAACTCTTCCAATTATCAGTCAGTTTAATTGAAACTATAGTGGCTGGGAAATCACTATAGGATTGAGCGGGAACCCTTCTGAGATTTATTGCTACTTTAACTGATCCTGCCAATATTGATGACACATGCTACAAAGTTCCAATCTAGAGTTTATGGAATGACCAATGGGTATAGCTCGATTTGTTGCTTGAATCAACTGATCCATAACTTCGGTTTCACTTTCAGATCTCCTGAAGATCCTTGCTAGCGTCACAAAGTCTGTTGATTCATATTTTTATATTTAGAATTTGACATATCCTTCTTCAACAAGTAAGTTTATTCGCACCATGTCTTAATTGTTCCAAGCGTTTGGTAAAGTTGGTTTTGGTTGAAGAAGAGCTGGAGGGCGAACACGTATTCCCGATGTATCATTCCACTTTTTTTAACTGCTCTGATAATTCCTTTTCCTCAATAAAAATTTCCCCCTTTTGCTCCACTTCATATCGAGGACTTCGTAACTTAAGAATTTTCCCTCAGAAACTCTACGTACAATTTCATCTTTAGCCTAAATGTAAAACAGAGCAAGAAAAAATGTAAACAAAGCAACGTGCAGTCGTTTTTCAATTGTAAGAGTTGATCTTTGTGGTAATCACCAGAAATTATTGATCAAAGATGTAGCATGAGATAAGCAATTCATATTTGCGTCCACTTTTCTCTACTCTGAGCTATTTGGTACCAATTTAATCTTGCGGCTTTTTTATATCATCATGTTATCGCTCTCTTGCTACCTCCCTGTGCTTTACCACTTTCCCCAAGCTCTCATTCTTGTAGTTACCTACTTCAATTTCCCCTGTGCCCTCTTTGTTTCAGATGTTCTTCTATTTGTATTTCAATCCTGTCCATTAGGACTCTTTCATACAGTCGGCCTGTGGATCTTGTTATTCTAAGACTTTTGTAATTGTAGCAATGGTCCTTAGCTCTTATTTTGTATATCGAACCGATTGGGGACTGATTGTTTGATATTTTTCTAAGTGAAAAGCTCTTTCAACTTCCTCTACTGTAACGTTTTCACACCTATTTTCCAACTATTCTATTTCATAGCTTATATTAAAGAAATCTACTTCATTTTGAGTTAGAACTTGCTCTACCCTTTTTTAATATTTTAATAGTTTTCCACGATGCTCCAAACGTGGGCCTTCCTATTGTGCTAGTTACAATTCTGCCTCAAATAAGCGCTTGTCACTTTGCGTTATTTTACTCAGTAACAACATTTTTTTGCGTCCTGTAGCATTTATGGAAATCTCGGCGATTTCCCCATTCCACCAATAGTTATTTAGACTAACTCTGCGTTTGTTCTTTCTACCCTCTCCTTATGGTAAACATTTTTTCTGGAAATCAAAGCGGTGTTGAGTGTGCTATTGCTGTACTCTTACGTGGAACTCGTCAAAAAATAGCAGCGATATTTGAGATAACACGAATGAAAATACAACGACTCAGTTTTTAGAGCCATTTAGTATGTTTTAGGTGTTTTAATATTAAAAATAAAACAATTGGTGCTAAGGCCTTTCCCTTAAAACTAAACTCTTTTTTATTAAAGGCAATTAAAAAAAGTTTTGTTTGATTCTATGTGGCAATTATAACTTTGTAGGGATTTTCGCTGACGAATTGACATTTTCCACGCGTTTTATTCCTGTGGTGTAAGTTACTTTTAGCGTGCTGATAGGATTTAACGTGCTGGCTGGAATATTAAAGTTAGTTAAAAACTAGAAACGGCAAAAATATTGCTGCAGCCTGCGAGAAGACGATCTGGGTCAATGGATAAAGTACTTATATCATAATCAGTGTGTTATGTATTACAGATTTATTATTTTATTTTTGAGAATGCATCGTAGTAATAGCGAATACCAAATTCTCCCTATAGCCATAAACAACCCATCAAATCATTGCTCGTAGTACCCTGAGTATATATTATCTAAATTAATCAATCAATGTTTTTGAAAAATATCTATTTTTCTGAATAGGTTACAGAAAACAGTTTTTTTAAATTATTCGTTTAGGTTTTTTAATATTGGAGGGGAGCGACTAGTACTACATAAGCACTTTCACTTGGTATCAATTATTTTAAAATTGCAACTGATGGAAGTGACATTCTCCAATTAAATTTTATATTGTAAATAGTAAATTGGAAAGGTGGTAGAGCAAGCTGTGGTTGATAAAATGCTACTTTATGAAGATTTGCACTAACAAATTGACATTACCAACCTTGTGACGTAAAAAGCCCATCACTCTAAACCTGATGCAACTGTATGCTCCAACATCAAATAAAACAGACAATAGAATTGAAGACTTTTTCACAAGTTTAAGAATTTCTGGGGGCTATTAGAAAAAAATATGTCGCCATTGTTATGAGAGACCTGAAGGCAAGAGTTGGACTAGGAGGGAACATCTGATCGAACCATGATATCATCGTAGCAAACACATGGTTTAAGCAACTCCCTAAAAGACTGTCGTGACTGACGTGGAAATCCTTATAATATGGCGAAAATAGATCTGTAGGAGGTCAAATAGATTATGAATCAATAGTAGTAAAATAGTAGAGAAAATAACAAGTACGAAACGAAAAGTAGCAACAACATATCTTGTAAAGCAAGATGACAATAATCTGCGTGGAAGAACATGGGTCAACTAAGTATATGGAATCACATATTTCATAACTACATACCTCAACTAACAACATCTAAAAGAGCCTCAGATGCAAACCACAATCTAGAATTCTGAAATCTGAACCCAACTAGCACCGAAGTAACTGAGACTCGAACCTAAAATGGGTAACTATTACGTAACTGCCACTAAAGCTGTAACTTTGATGTATAAATAACCTTATTTGACAAATTGACAGTTATTGGTATGTAGTTTTTACCACTGATGGTTACTTTGCAGTTGTGTATGACTTCTAGGTAGCTTTCCCAGTATTAAAAACGGAGTAGTTACTTTTGGGACGACTTTCAATTTTTAAGAACCTAAGGGTGACCAACGTTAGTAGCTGAGATTAACTTATGCTACTGAAACGTGGCTTTAAAGTTACAACTACTTTAAAGTAATTTTTCACCATCTCTTTAAAGTTATGGAACTAGTAAGTGACATATATTGGTGTTAATAACGTTTCCGCTACATGTAGAATGGAACGTCGTTGTTCACGGTTACTATAAAGTGCGCCTCGCCTCTTAAATTTACCATGTAGTTCAAAAGACTGATAATATGTCATGCTGTGCATTGTTTTGTGTTGTGCTAGTTTTGGCAGTTCCGCGTCTGTTTACAAAGATAAGGTTGGTCACAAAAAAGAAACAGAAACAGAAAATAGAAAGCCCTGAAAGAAAAATAATTTTAATAGCACCGTAAAACCACATATTACTACTCTGGAGCCATTACCCTTTCTTCTATATTTTATTAAAATACATAAACAATGTGCGCGAAAAAATTAGAGACGTTAAAGTTCCATGTAGAACCTAAGATGGTTATGGGAACTTTGAATAGGCAGTTTGTGGCAGGCACAACTCTGCCTCGACTTTAAAGTGGCGTTACAGTTTCATTCGGTACTTTGAAGTAAATACAACTTGAAAGTAACATATTTGCAGCTCTAGTCACATTATTATCAAGTAGCAATTGCCAAAAAATTATATTTATTAGTTAAACTTCTTTAAGTTTCTTCCGAAATATGCTAGTTTTACTGGAACTGTGATCCGATTCAAACAAACATTTCATCACTATTTTTGACACTAAACGTAGATTTGTTTTAATTTTGCCACTTAGACGCAAACCACTGGGAAGTAGTACAGGTTTTAGTGTGTAAAATTATTTTTATAGTATTTGAAATAGTTTCTGAGCTAAGAAAAGTGTAATAAAACCAGCAGCAAGCAAGCAGCACTAATCGGAAAGAGTAGCAAAGTTCCGCGAAAGTCGCGGCTACCAAACCGCAACGAAACCACAAGGTCGTTGGAACGTTGCCGAACAACTTTCATGAACGTAGCCTAAAAATTGCAATAAAAAATGATTCCCCGTTTCGGCCGCGTGTACGTAAAGGAAACGCTTCTACTACGTGGACGTTCCTAGAAGGGTTGCCGGTACGTTCCAGTGACTAATTGTGCTAGTTGGGAAGTAGAATATATGACTGAGTGTACTATGAAGAGACATACTGACAACAGAAATGCTAATGCAAATACATTTTCTTCGTATCGTTACCCTTAAATCGCCCCCTCATTTTCTGCTCATCCTTTAGAATCGGGCAACACCTAACAAGATTTATTGTGCTTATGGCTTCGGTCCGAGGAAGACGTAACTGTTAAGTATTTGGGTGCAAGTGCAATCGGTTATTGACTGTTTTGAAATTCAGAAATCGGCGTTCTAACTTATTTTTTTTTATAATCCACACAATTATTTTTTTACATTTATTTTTTGTCGTTTAATTAACAGCTATATTTTTAAGTACTTTAATGCCGTGTTTGTACTACTCGAGCTAGGTATTATGTAGCCAAGTTTATAAAGTTTGAGAGTAAGTGCGCTGTAAATTTACAAACATTTTTTAAGATATTGTTTAGATATTTTCTTTTAGATGCAAAGTTATGGATTTTGAGGAAATATATATTTTTTTCAAGTTTTGAATAGTGCAGGGGGACAATTCATGCAAAGTGTTTGTTTTATAATTAATTTTAAAGGTACAGGGCCGGAGAACAGGCTCTCGAAAACAAGACATTTACAAAACAAGTTAATTATTTTCTACTTTCGAGTTAGGCTATACAAAAAATATTTTCATCAGAGTTTTCTTTTCCACTTTATAAGTGCTAATAGGTGTATTGCATTTTTTCTTTCACATTTTGGAAAGGAGTGTTCACATACTAAAATTTCAATAGTAAATTGTCAATATGAACGATTATAGAATCACCCTACAATTAGTTATATTTATAACTGAACCGTATAAGGACTTTCCTTGCGAACTGACATTTCTACGCAATTTCAACGGCAATTTTAGGACGCATTTCTTTTAATTTGCTAATGGCGAGCCGTTAGTCTGGGCGGGGGTCCCAGCAGGCCAGATAGCAGGCGCCTTATCAGTGTCTTCAGCGTTCCCACACCTCCGAGATAAGCCGTTTCGGGCGAGATGCGCCCATATTTCGGCGCTCTTGCCCAACTCATAAATCCGTGAGCGAAAGTCGAGGCTGCGGAGGCGAAGGCCATTATGGTAATGCCCAATAATCAATCAATGGTTCGATAAGTCGCGTCATGATTTAGACATAATGGGCGCTGCCCGAGTGGGTGCTCACAGTGAGCTCCGAAGTAATGGGCTTCGCGGCCAGTGTTGCCAATTTGGTAGGAAGTAGACACAAATTTAACCTAAAATATCTTTACTTTATTCACCACCTCCCGCATATTTTACTAAACGACAATTATAATCAATTAGGAATTGGGCAAACGAGCAATTGGTAGGTTTTACTAGAACTAAGAACTCATTCTTCGTTTGGAAAGATAGATTTTAAATATTTGTTGTCAGTTGTACGATGATGATTATACAATTATTTTATGATAGGTCCAAATTTATAGAAACGCAGCGAATTAATAAATCGTTGGAACGGAATGACGTTGATATAAATAAATTTTCAGTTTAGGATATCCTTTAGAATCTCTAACCCATGATACAACATTTTTAAATTTGAGGTTCATAACTAAAAAACAGTTTAGTTGATACGGTAGCAATGAACTTGCTGGTTTTTTATTAATAGTCAATAGTTCGATATTCAAATCATAAGGTAGATAATTCAGCAGTAGCATCTCAATTTTATCAAACTTTTATGTAGTATTCCTTGTTTGCCATCTAACCTTATAGACTACCCATGAAAAGCAGTAAGCCAGCAATACTAGACCTTCAAATGTTATTGCCAAGGAACAACACTATAGAGTTCGATCAGTTATCCTACTCATTCATAAGTAAGAAAACGCAGTCCATAGTAATATCAAAGAATCAAGTGCGGTACAAGTTGATTGTTTACGACAAACCTATAAATCACTTAAACCTGAAATATGTTGGAGTCGATACATGTATCGACAGAAACATCTATCAAGAGGTACGAACACAAGCTAATGAAGTATCCGCAGTGTCAGGATATTTACGCAACATAATATAGCGACACAGGAGTATCTGCTTGTATTAGTTTTTGGTTTGAACTTGACAATTTTTGATAATTTTTAACTTACGCTTACACTACTTTGGCAATGCTATCTTTATTTGAACCTTTGCTTTGCATCATAATTTTTCTTCCGATTTTGTTATATCCATATTTGAAATATATGGACAGTATGTGCATTACTAGGTTCTCCTCATAGCTGTCATTGTAACGTTAGGGCCCTTAACAAATTTATCTAAGGCATCACTATTATGCTAGAAAGTTGTACGGCGCTTATTCCGTTACTATCACCGCCTGCATCGCCCTAACGCTCGAACAGAAGATAAGAAAACGCCCACCAACGGTGCGGGAAGTCTCGTATAAGCAGGCTCGGCGCCGCTATCACTCAATTGTACCCGCAGCGTCTGCAATGATAAGGAGGACCAAAAAGTATAAAAGAAAAAAATCGTGTTCACTTCACTTCACTTAAGGCCTGTCCCTTTTTCGTTATACCTGCACCTAGCTCAACCTTGTGCCGGTGGGCTCGATTCGTTGAGTATTCCTTTAACATAAATCCTGCACCCGACGTCCACTAGGACAATTTAACCAGAATCAGCCGGCTTCAACAAGGTTACTATAACCTAAAATCTCATTAAACCACTAGCATACCTGTAGCTGGTCCGACGACGCATCCCTAATAGTCTATCGAAGGCAAATTGTACTTTTCCGGTCCACGTACAAGAGCGCATGTTTAGGTTATTCCAGGGAACCGTATCGCTGGCTACATATAGATGCACCGCTAAAATACTATTTCAACTCTTCTTCCATCTCCTGGAAAGAACAATGAATTTGGTTGAAGAAGTTCAACCTGCGGTAAAAGATCATCGACGAACAGTTTATAACATAAGGGTTGCGGACGAAATCAAGTAAACCTTCTTCCAGATACGGTGCTATATAAAGGGCTATGCATAAATGCACAGTTAAAATGCTGCTTTAAATCTTCTTCCACTTTGTAGAAGAATCGATCAATTTGGTTGAACAAGTTAGACAAATGGTAATTGTTTATCTTCAGCGCTGAACAGATGGTAACCCAAGGGTTGTGAAAAAATTAAATAAACTTTTCACTAGTATATACGATGTTTTGACGCAGGTTATGCGTAGGTGCACAGGTAAAGGACTATTCAGATCTTCTTCCGCCTAGAGGAATTAACTACTTTGCTTATGGATATCAGACGAATGGTAAACGACCATCGCCTATCATCGTCGGCGAAAAGATTGTAACTGAAGTGTGGGAAACAAAATTAAATAACCTTTCCAGGGATATATTGTAATAACCCTGGCCTTAATTAATAATGAAAATATAGGGGGTTTAAAATAAATTCTGGCCAGGGAAATGATCACTTTCTATTTATTTGGTTTCAATCGAAATTCACCTGTCATACTTAGGGAACATTAAAGCAGTGTGCTAAAAATTACAACAAATAAATGGTTTATTGCCCTTTTCTTATTTTATCTATTGTTTCAGGGTCGTGGATTTATAAAATTAAGGAAAAACTTGGTATGATAAATAACTTGTTGTATGACAAATGCTCGCAAATCTTTCGGGAAAGTGTAGAACTTTATCTGACATTTAGCTATCCTATAAATTTGACTCAACAACAAAATAATCTGCGGTGCAAAAAACAGCGTAAATTGAATCTTAAAACTACCAAAATAGCAAAGATGCTAAGCATTAATTCTGTGACGTAGCCAACTGATAAACTCCTTGTGTTTTTAACTGTGACGTAGCAAGGGACGCGCGATAGGTTTTTGTTCCATATCCGGCATAAAACTGCAAAATGTGGCGTCATTTCGCATTTTCAAAGGACTCTACCTATTTTTCTGGAAACTGGACGGCTCTGGACCCCTGGAATATGGCTCTCCACTTCGTAGACACACTTTATCGGAGACCTCTTGGAGGCTGATACGCTCCTCAAATGACGCCACGGGAATTCTGGACTTGGGAATTGCTTGCTGGTTGGGACTTCTGCTTAGACTGGTTCCTGAATGTCCTCCCTATTCGTAACAGGCATTTGGACGATTCTTCTGCTTGATTATCTGCTCCACCTGGAGCTTCTAATAACTGGCAAATTACACCCACAGTTTCACAGGACACTTGTCTATAACTATACACACAATTGAAGTAACTAAGAACTTTTTTATTTATGATTTTACTTGATACTTCAGGAGCTCAATGTGGCCCCAACACCCAACTTCCAAACTTGTTTAATTATTAAAAATAAATGACAGTCTGGTTACATAGCAACTAGATATTCAAGTATTTATAAAAGAAATTAAGATTGATAACATTTTTAACATTATGAACTACAGTTTTGATGTCATGTCTTTACCTAACCACTAATCTTGTCGTTCTCTTAAAATAATTGTTACAACACTTTTGTTTATAATCCACTGACACTTGTTCATTTAACGTCTCACTAATTGTCTTTCGATCGGTTGCGTTCCATTTCCATTGCGCTTTGAAATAAATATTTTGCTAGCACGGTTTCGTTTACCTTTCAGCTAATCTGCCTTTTGCTGGCTTATACAGTTTACTACATATCGTTCATATTCTTTCTGTATTTTGCAAATCATTTTGTATTATTCACATTGTGTCTGACATTAATAAGCTCAATTCCGTCAGTTACGAATTAAATTGCATTAGCCCTTCCGAACATTTATCATTTCTGAAATTATGAATGTAACCCTTCTAAAATCTGTCTTGTTTCATGCTAACTTCTATCCCTCAAATGATTAGTTACTGGTGCTCACATCAAGTGCACTTGTTAATGTAAAGTATTGATTATTTTGCACTACTTAAAATATTTAATTCTGTGCTCATATTGACCTTATTCGTTTAGTTAATTAGGCAATCAGAATTTCTATGAGCAATGAACCATTACAATATATGGCTTCTTTTACCGCTGGCTATTTGTAGATGCACAGTACACAGCTAAGAAACTATTCGGATCTTCATCTTCTTCTTATGGCCTGTCGATATAGTTGAAGAAAAATATCATCGCCTATTCTCGTCACTAAACGAATTGTAACTCAAAGTTTATGAGCACAGTTAACTAAAGGTTTAAAGGCGGATATGATGGCATACTGCTGGCTGTCTATAGTTGCACAGGTATAAGATTACTTCAGATCTTCTTCCTCATTCTCTAAGAAGCAAGAACTTTGATTGAAGAAGTTAAACCGATGGTAGGACGTCATTGCCCGTACTCATTATTGAACATATTGTAACTTAAGGGTTGCGAATGAAATTAAATAGATCTTCCAAGAGCAAAGATGGTGTCTTATCGCTGGCTATGTATAGGTGCACAGTGATAGGACTATTTCAAATCTTTTTCTTCCTCATATCACCCTTGATTTAAGAAATTAAACCCATGGCCTCTTCTCATCGCTAAACAGATACCAACGGAGGAGTTGTGAACGAAGTTAAATAAAGCAGATATCGTATCTTACTGTTCGCTATGTACAGACGCACAGCTAATGAACTGCTTAGATCGTTTTTTCCTAAATTATAGCTCAAGGGTTGCGAATGATAGTAAATAACCCTTCCACGGGTAGATACAGTACCTTATCGCTGGCTACGTGTAGATGAACAACTAACAACTATTTCAGATTTTCTTCCTACTCCTGAGGTAATCAATCAATTTGTCTGAAGATATTTAACCGATGGTAAAAGATAATCATCATTCTTCATCGGCACAGATTGTAGTTCAAAGAATGTCTGCTTTGTATAAATGCACAGATAAAGGACTATTTAGATGTTCTTCTTCTTTTTAAGAATGAATCAATTCAGTTAAAGAAATTAAGAGACTGCGCAACTCAAGGGTTGTACACAAAATTAAACAAGCTTTTTAGGAGAAAATACCGATGGCTTTACATACATTAATGCACACTTTTTTTCCCTAAAGGAATCAAACAATGTGGTTGAGCAAGCGATACTCATAGTATATGATCATCGCCTATTCACATTTGCCACCAGATTGAAACTCAAAGGTTCTGATAGAAACGAAGTAAAGATTCTAGGGACAGAAATGATGTCCTGCCGCTGGCTATATTTAGGTGCACAGCTAAGGGACTATTTACAGCTTCTTTATCCTAAAGGAGTCAATTTGGCGGAGAAAAAAATAGATGATAAACGATCATCGTCTATCCTCAACGCTCCACAAATTATAGTTCGAAGATTTGTATGAAAAATTAAATAAACGTTTCATAGTCGATATGGTGTACAATTGCTGACTATGTATATGCCCAAAACTAAAAGGCCATTCAGATTCTATTTGACCTTTTGAAATAATTAATCAGTTCGGTTGGAGAAACTAGACCGATGGAGAAAAATCATTGTCTATTCTCATCGCTGAAAAGTTTGTAACTTAAAGATTGTGAATGAAATTTAAAAATAAACTTTTCACGAATAGACACGGTCTTACGGGTTTCTATTCATAGATGCAGAGTTAAAGAGCTTTCTTAGGTATTCTTCGTCTTAAAGTAAATTTATTCTGCTTAAAGAAATTACACTGATGTGAGAAGTGATGCACCGTAGGCCATATTAAAATGACTTTTTAAGAACAAATTGGTTATCTCACAGCTAGATAGGTATAGATGTACCTACAGCTCTTTAGAATCCCGCTCCTCTTATATGAATCAGTCAATTTGGTCGCAAAGGTTAAACCTATAGTAAAAGATCATTCTCATCGATAGACAGATTGTAACTCAAGGATTATAAACAATAAATTAAACCCGTATAGATGCGTATGGTGTCTTACTTCTGACTATATATTTATAGATGGACAGCTAAACATTAAGACATTTGTCCGCCTCCTAAAAAAATCACTCAACTCGGTTGTAGAAATTAGACCATTGTCAATTCTTACTGCTAAACAAATTGTAACTCAAGGGTTTTTAATTAAATACAAGTATCTTTTGAAGAATTAATTTGGTGGCTTACGGCTAGCTATGTATAAATACACAGCTAAAACACTGTTTCACATCTTCTTCACACTTCTAAAAGAATCAAACAACTTGAGTGAACAAGTTGGACCGATAATAGAAGCTCATTGTGTATCTTTGTGGAGGAAAACATTGTAACTTAAGAGTTGCTAACGAAATTATTTAAATCTTGCACGAGTATACTGTAACGCTAGCTCCTGTATAAATATTAAAAATGTATTAAATTTATACATTGCCTAATCAAGCGTTATATCTATTGCGCTCTCGAACGGGCGATAACAGACTCGCACCTGCTATGCACAAAGTCGCGCTGAATGATCGACGGCGTCGTTTCCCACTTCATTGGAACCTAGGGCCAGTACACTGATAACGCGGGCGCAAAAGTATAAAAGAAAATTGCACATTTATTTAAAATAACTTGAGTTTATCCTGCTTGGGTCCCTGGACTTTTCTCTCCTCTATCCTGACCGGGACCTCCGACTGGGAGCTGAACTTCCTAACGGAGAAGATTTCCAACAATTACCAGACCAGGCTTTATGGGAGATGGTAGCTGAACTGTCAGCCCTAAGGCTAAACTTTTCGTACCTAACCTGTAAAGCGAAGCGCTAGAATTCGATTTTGCCTTGGTAGCTGAACTGTCTTGGAAAATAGAATCCTTCATGGTAAAACCCTATCTTGGCAGATGAACTGTCTTGCAGTGTTAACCGTTTAAAGCGATTTTCTACCACTCCGCCCCTAAGTGCAAGTACCGGTGCTCCGAACCACTTCACCAAGTAATCATTACAAAGCAAAATCTATGTAGAAAATTTCGCAGTATCGTCACTCTAGGATCAACGCCTGACCATTGTAAGGCACCAGCACCTTCCGCACTAGTATCTACGCGACACCACCAACCTCAGGTAACCCTTAAACTTACGAAATTCCACGAATGATTCCAGAACAATAAACTGTAAACAAACGGCTAAACCAGAAGATCAAGCTCTGGGGGGCATCCG
Source organism: Agriotes lineatus (assembly GCA_940337035.1). Classification (NCBI taxonomy): domain Eukaryota; kingdom Metazoa; phylum Arthropoda; class Insecta; order Coleoptera; family Elateridae; genus Agriotes; species Agriotes lineatus. Next base: position 13,594,006 of record OW679203.1, on the reverse strand, counting down.
TCCTACAGGCCCAAAACCTATACTTGGCACGACATCGGATGCTACCGCCATACGTGCTTCCCTTTTGAATAAGCACCTTCCGTGCTCATTTGCTAAATGGGTCGCAGTTTACCAGGAAACCAAGGACCACAGTTCCAGATTAATATATTAATTTTAATAATGTACAATTCAAGTTTTACTTCGAATTAATGCTTATTTTGTTATTATAGCAAACATTATATTGATGGTAATTAGATGGTGTTTTCTTTGCCATATATATTTGAGTTGAGAGAACGTATTTCTCCGATTTGAGCTAACTCGAGATATAAATTCAGAGCGCTCTTCGCAGGGACTTTTGGGTTTCTTACGGCTGGATATGTATAGATGCAGAGTTAAGGAGTTTTTCTAGAAGTTCTTTCTTTGAAAATAAATATATTGTTGTTGAAGAAATCACACTGATGTGATAGGTAATACATTTTTCGCCAAATTAAAACTACTTTGCAAGAGCAGAATTGGTATCTTACAGCTGGCAAAGTACAGATGTACCTACAGCTCTTTAGAATCTTGTTTCTCTTAAGAAAATAAGTCAATTTGTTTGAAGAAGTTATACCGATAAAAAAAGACAAATTGTAAGTTTAAGGTTGCAAACGAAATTAAATAAACCTTTCACGAGTAAAGATGCTGCCTTACAGCTGACTATGTATAGATGCAAAGTTAAGGAGCTTTTTAAGTCTTAGAGAAGTTACACTGATGTGATAGATAATGAATTATGGGATAAATGAAAATGACATTTCAAGAGCAGATTTGGTAGCTTACATTTGTCTACATGTAGATAGATGTACCTACACCTCGTTAAGATCTTGTTCATTTTTTAAAAGATCAGTCAATGTGATCGACAAGGTTAGACAGATGGTAGAAAGGTATCGTCTATTCACATCGCTGAACAGATTGTGACTATAAATGCACAGTTGCACATCTTAAGAACTATTCACATCTGTTTCTTCTTCTTAAAAGAACTATTAAATTTGGTTGAAGAAATTAGACTGATCCTCATCGACGAAGAAGTGGTAACTCAAGGGTTGTTCTCTGAATGTCATTTTTTGGCAGTGGTCTATTATGATATGTTTTTCTACTCCCGTCTTCAGGTGTTCCTGGTTAGTCCTGAGAAGGACTGATATTGTACCTTTTTCAACGTAAATTTGTGCCTCCCCCGGGGTTTGAACCCGGGACCGCTGATCGCTGTGATTACTACCCTGCCACTCTAACCTGGTGGCCTAGTGGTTAGAGTGGCAGAGCAGTAATCACAGCGATCAGCGGTTTCGGGTTCAAACCACGCAGGAGGCACAAATTTACGTTGAAAAACATACAAAATCAGTCCTTCTCAGGACTAACCAGGAACACCTGAAGACGGGAGTAGATCAAAACTCCCGCAACGTTGTGTGATTTACACCCTAGAGGCCTAGACAGTGGAAAAAGTCCGAAAAACATATCATAACTCAAGGGTTGTTCACGAATTTAAATAAAGATTTTAAGAACAAATATGGAATTTTACCGCCGCAAATGTGTGAATGCAGAGATATGGAGCTTTTTGGCATCTTATTTTCTATAAAATAAATTATAATTATAAATTGCACTAATGCTATGAGTGATGCATTGCCAACCAAATTGGCCTTTCAAGAGTTCTTTGGTTCCCTTTTCCTCTTGAAAGAATCGATCAATTGTTGTTGACAGTTAAACTGATTAAAAGAAAAACATTTGGAGACATCCTTCATGATACACATACTGTCGTTATGCATATATGCACATGCACAACAAAGTTGTTACGGGTCATCTTCTGCTTTGAAGCTGGTTGCATAGGTCAAGATCTATTTTAAATGCAATTTACAAATAGAGTGTACATGTTGAGGAAAGCTGCACTAAATTTTAAGTAATTAACAAAAGCTGTAGAGCTAATCCTTGATTTGGTGACGGGTGTCAATAGGTAATACTTTGTATAGTACTATATTCGATTGTTTCAAGAAGCTCAGTTTTTTTCTTCATAATGCAGCTGACTCCTTGAGGCTATAAAGCCTTAAAAAGTCTTTACAATTTCAATGAATATGATGATAATGTTGAGGAAACAGCAGTTCTTCTTCTCTTTCTCTGTTGGCCCTCACATGTGCGAATTGAGCTTACTACAGGACAGTGAATGGCAAGTAACTCAATTCTTATCTTATCTTATGTAAGTCTTGGACATGTTCTTTTCATGCTGTTTAAATAAAATTGGAATATTTTTACCGGTAAGTCGCCAACTTGCTAGAGGCGATTGCATAGTGATGACTGTGACCATATCACGACTCAAACAACGTTATGTGGTGAGAAACACGTCGATCCATTCTTTTGAAAACCAATTTTATAAATAGTAAATTTAGTGGTGAGTGCAAGGGTCTGAAGAAGAAAAGTGGGTGATGAAAGGTAGTGAAAAGCTGTTCAGTTTCTATTATACAAGTCTTAACAAAAAATACATGTGCATAGCAAAGCTAAGTCTCTGACAAGGTCACTATGGAATTTAAATATTTCCTTCACATTGCAAAGTTTTTCAGTTTTCCTTCCCCAAACAGATGGAAAAGCATGGCAACACTGTTGACGGCCGCGTTTGATGTATGGGCCCAATCAAGATCGGCCGATTGGAGAGCTGATCGCGCTTATTAATCCCGCTGCTTCTGTGGGACACAAATCAAGGGAGGAGCACACAAAAAATACGATGTGCCCAAATATAATCCCGGCTCTCGTCCCATCGCCGCCCATAACTCAGCGCCGTCGCGCGACAAGACCTGAGCGCATGCATCAAACCCGGACACCCACAATACAAAAAGTAAAGTAAAGGCGCATCTTAAATTTCTAAAATACTGCATCCAGTTTTGCATTATGCGTTCGACGCCGTCTGCCCAAAACCGTATTAATTTTTTATCGCCGGACGGCTAGATGGGAGCTTAGAGCGGTTCGAAGAATGTATCGGAGATATCTGTGGCGTACCTATCGATCAAGCGCCGTCCTTGTTTAGATCGAGGTGCAAATGGAAAACTTACTGGGAAAGACAAGAAAGTGACTGTGACAATGGAATGCTGCACTTTGCCGGCTTCACCGCGGTGCGGCTTTACGTAGCGGCCGCAGCGTCGCAACAAGACGTCACATCTCAGTTTGCCAATACCCCGATTTTTAGTTACTTGAATATCGAAATGTTTCTTGAGTTAACTTTGAAGGGTATTCTAATGCGGGATAGAGCTTTTATTACAGCTCTACTTGTTTTTTACCATATAATGACTGGTGATGCACCAAACAAACATCTAAGAATCGTACACAGAATGGCGCCAATCATTACCGATAAAACCAAAAAACATTAAAACTACTCTATTGCTGGCTGTGGTTTGAACAAGAAAGTAGTAATTGTAGAAGATTATTAAGTAGAGTCTGAGCAAAACTTCAAGCTTGAAGTATGAACTACTAAAATTATCAGTTGGAAGTAAAAAGGTAACTCAAATATCCACAGCTATTAAAAATTGAGGATGTTGAGAATTGAAGATGTATTAGGTTTTCAGTACTTCTAAATATTAACAAATTTAAAACATCTCTCTATTGAAAATCTACCATATTATGTAGATTTAGAATGATTAATCTTGGAATTGCTTCTTTCTGAATCTGGAAATTACCGGTCAAACTATGTCAGTACGAATAAAGTAAAAAAAATGTCGGCCTAGAGCGCGTAGTCTTGATGAATAAACACCCAGCATTCTATGGCTTAATGTGCCTTGCACCTTGTGAACTCGAGCAATGATCCAAGCGATGACAATGCTCTTTGGTGGCTAGCGCCGTTGGACTACCTTGAGAACCAGGATACTTCGGCAGATTTCGCCTTGTTGCAGTTTGTGCACCCATATTGACTAAGGTTTAGCAAGAAAGTCGCACTAAGAACTGAAGGTCGATGCAGCGCTATTTATAGTCCTCTGTGCCAGCCGCTTGGATCGACGTAACGCTGATTGTTCGTTCAAGTGTATCGTAATCCGTAGGGCGTAGCCCTATGACGCACAGTGGTTGTAATGCTTTAGAGCGTGTAGCACAGGAGTCCACGTTTTACTAAGCCTAAAGCCATCTCCCTTGTTTATATTATTTGGATGTTTTTCTATTTCAATTGCTTTACATATCACTCGCGAGAAGTAGTAAAGTATTCAGGCAAGTACTCTTTCGTGCTCAAATTCTAAGGTATGCCAATTTGTAAATGTATGCTCAGCTATGGCTGATTTTATGATGCGCCTTTATGTACTTGAAGTCTTAGATAAATTAAACGACCAGTCTGCCCAATGTAACACGAACCCCAAGAACTTAGAACTTACTGATCTGAAGTCGTTAACTAAAATTTTATTGGTCGTGCACACACTTTTGATGTTCCATCAGTCGAGCCTTTAACGTAAGATAGAAATGCTTGCCTTCTTCTTTAGCCATGACGAAGGAAAAATTAAAAAAACAATATATAAATCTCCCTCAACAGATTCTCTATAGTAATCATGATTTTAAACCACAAGCAATTTTTAAAATAATACATACTGGGGAAAACTATAAAAAACAGTTGCGTGATGACCTCATTGCCCAATTTACCCAACCCAATAGTAATTTAAATTTGATTGTGGATTGTTTATTTGTAACTTCCACCCATATTCTGTTTTTATCGTTTGCGGTATTTCATAAGTTGTTTGATAATGGTTTTTTTAGCTCTATAATTTTTCTAGCATGACAACTTGTAATTATGACAATAATTTTATAGTTGGCCTTGTATAGTAATTCTGATTCATTACAATATATAAATATTTACCCAATTAGCATTCCTAAAAATTTGAGAATTTAAAATTTACCCCTTTTTCATCACTAGATAAGTTAGAAAAACTGTTTTTCATCTTGTCGAGCTGCCACTTTACAAGTGAAGCTTCCCAAGCAAGTTAAAATATTTTTTTACTTGAATATAAGTAACCTTAACCTAGCTATAAGCACATTTCATATCTTCTGTACTGATTTTAATTTTCTACAGATTTAATTGTAGATTGCCCCTAATTTTTCCATTGAATTTTACCTTGAATATGAAAATTTTGGATATTTGATACAAAGGAATTTTAATTAAACATATGTAAATGTTAGAGCAGGTAATTACAGTTCTTCTTTAAACACTTTGCTATTGGATTAAGCTCTATTAATTTAGGCGAGGAACCTGTCTCATATTAATGTATGCCTTGACTGTATTTTGTATCAATTTAGGATTGAAATGGGTATCCGGTCCTCTCCGCCTGAATTGGTTTTTTTCATGTTTATAGATATAGCCAGTACTTACATATTTTTATACATTAATTAGATTTAATCAGTGTAAGTTAGCATAAGCGAAAAAGCGAGAACGGTCCTGTTAAGTGCGCTATGCTTAAATATGGGTGTGCCGCGATACATGGGCGCCCGCCAAAATTGGAGGCGCGCATTCCTGAGACTAAGTGTGCCAAAATCGCCATGAGGCAAATTTAATAAAGCGGTTTACAAAACGCGTAGGAAATAAATTGCTGCCTAAAGCGTTTGTGTACAATGATTCCTACACTACAGTGGTTCCTACACTTTAAATAAATGTAATTTTGATTGTGGCCAAAGTGAGTACACGTTGATACACTTTAAAGTGTTTTTGAGACGTTTCCGAGATTTTGCGATGTCCATTGTAAAGCCGTGACGTCAGTCGCCATCAATCAGAGGGAGTGCCTAATATGCAGTACATTTTAAATAAATTTCAGAAGTGTCCACCTTTTATCGAATGAGATTAAGTGTAAACTGTAGTAGTTTCTTAACATAGCTAATTTGTAAACATATGGTAAGAGAAAGAACGAAATAAAGATATTATGTTATTGTATGTAGTTAGTAATTGATTGCATTGTTAACCTTCTTATTAAGCTTCGTTGTTTTTATTTCTTTTTGTTACAGATGCGCTTGTAATTGGCATTGTTATGCTTATAGCTAGCTACAAATCTTATCGTAACGTTTCAATGCAGTTTCTAAAGCATAATAAATTTATGGTATGTGATACAGTACCCTTTATTAATTTATCAATTTTGGCAGAGAAAGTTTATTTTGAATCTAGCGTTACTTGTAAATCTCTAATTTTGGTCACAGTAGTTAGAACGGATTTTTTACCGTGCAACAGCGATGAAAGATATTTCTGCTGTTGGTGAAAGTTGTAGGAAAACAATGAGATGGACTTCAAACTAGATTTTTTCAGGGTAAACTAGCCTGTTTAAGTCGTCTTGTAGTTTTATAAAATCAATTAGGTCCTCAATTTTACCAAAAATGTTTAAATCATCAAGATAAAGTAATATCTGAGAGTGTTTGGCACAAGATCTTACAGTATTAATGTAATTAAATGAAAAAAATAATCGTGATCTACTGTCCTTTCACACAGCCGACCTAGGATTAAATATGTTTCAATGGTTCGGTGTTTCAGTAAAATATCAATTGAATAATTATATTGAAATAGAGATAACAACCCTTACTGTGGTTTTCTAGTTCAATAATAATACATTTCTATTATGAAGCTTTTCATTAAACCGTGTCGTGTAACGGGCCTGATTCGTCTTACCAGAACTCTTTAATATAAACCCGCTCGCGTAAAGCTAACATGTAACTTTCGTACTGTATTAATTAGATTAAAAACGCATTCTGCATTTGAAATTACGCTCATGTGAATCCTTGCATTGAGAAAAGTAAATTTTAGTAAATAATGTGCTTTTATTCGGTAGATAGGAGTGCCAGCAGTCTCGAGTATGATGAAAGTAGCAAAACGAGTTTTAGTGAACCTGTACGAGTTTATCCCTTAGTTGAAGCAGACAATTTTCAAGTAGAAGCGATCGTCGTAAAAACGTTAGACCGTTACTGAATACTGAAGAATTTAAAATGCTTCTGAAATATAGGATTTGTGATAACTCAATTAAACCATTTAAAATCTAACTATTAATTACCTACTTGAAATAAGCTGAGAAGTAATATTCCCAAAGGCTACTGAATTATGCAGTTATTACACCGTCAAAGTATACTTTAATTAACTGGTAATGAGTTTGAATGGAAACAGTTAAAAACCTATTATAATTTATTATAAATACATGTCCCAACCTGAGTAAAAGAGTTGGCTCTAAAAAATAGATATTTGCCAAGCTACTATGAAAAATCACTTAATAAACATAATTGCCCCACTGGGAAATTTAATAAAAAAGTCAATCTGGCATTTAATAAAGTAAAGATATGAAAAAATTTCTCAAGTTTTTCTAAAAAACACTATAGTACATCTTATCGAAAGTGTTACTTAGGTCGATGTAAATAGCATCGGTGCTTATAGATGTTCATTCTGCGTATTTAATAAATACAGGAGAAATATTGTCTGGGTCTGCAGATTTGTTAGTATATCTGAGATGTCTGTTTCGCTTATTGTAAAAGTAGCAGAGGCAAAGTTGTGGCTACAAACTGAATTTTTATTCTTATTTAGAACGAGGACGCTTTGAAAGTATTCATAATAAAAATCGAGTGGATCGTTGGCCGCAGAATTATTACAATGCATTTTATTATGAATAATAATGTCAGACCTTTTTTCCGTAGAAATGAATGTCCAAAATTGTTTAGACTTCTGCTATATGTCACATTCTATATTGTTGATGTAAGATTCAATATTTTGTTTTATTACTTGTTTTGATTGTATTTTATCCACTATTTTATTTATTTATCCTAAAGGTTGTAGCCTTTTGATATTTCCATGAGGAAGTACCTATTATACATCATAAAATAAATTGGTAGGAATATTTCTCTTAAAGATATCTGCGAATCTTAGTTTTCTCAGAAGACTCTAACCTGTTTTTATAAACAAGACCACCAGAGAAACAAAACTAAATGTAGAATAATTAAAGGAATGGAATAAATTCTGCATTTGATCTGCACATAAGAAAGTTAATACAAATATGTCACAATTACTGAGAAATAAGGAATAAACGTCATGCCAAAATTGGATGATCTATAGTTAAACGTGTATACAGAAATGCTAAGACACAATGGTTGTTTATGTACCAAAGACATAATGAAGATGTTTATGCCCGACAAGTTTACAAGCCTGAGAGGCTATGACCCGAGGGTTTATAAGTTGCCCGTGTGCTATAAACATCAAGAAATGCTCGTGGTGCATACAACCTTTTATTTTCTACTCTGAATACGTAAATAGCTTGAAAAGAGAGCGTTATGGATTGCTTTATATACCTCGTATTACACATATAAACAATAAGTAATAAATCAGTGGACAATAAATAATATTATGACTCCCAATGACAAAATCAGGAATGAGCACATTAGATTGAAATCATTAGAACTCTCTCCAATATCTTAGAAGATGGAGCGTTCCAATGGTACGAACATGTAAAAAGAATGAGGATCGACGGGTATCGACACAAGGAGGAAAGAAGAAAAAGGGCTGACCGACACTGCTATGCAGCAGTTACATCACTATCGTTATGACTGGGACAATAAGAAGGTTTGAGAAAAAACAGCAGATCTCTAAGAGAACCGAATCAAGAGAAGAAGAAGGAGAACAACGTTGTTTTTCAACAAGTTGTATATGTTTTAATGTTTCTCAACCGAAGTCCGTTTTTCATCTCGTCAGAAGTACATTTCTGTCAACCAGACTATCAGAAGATAGTCAACCTACTAAGAAAGCAGATGACTACACCTTTTAGTGGAAAGCACGGCTTACAACGCCATTACATTAAGGGTAACTGAAACAACAATTAGTGAAAGCGAATGTATAACTAAACTATATGCAAATATGGCTTACACTTAGCCGAGAAGACAGGATAAAATATGAGGAAATTAGGCGAAGATGGAAATAACAAGAAGTGTGATCAAAGCCGTCTAGAATAAAGCGCTCTAATAGTACCAACATATACAACGAATGGGAGAACATAGATGGCTGACGAAAATTGTACGAAAAAAAAGGGGTAGAGCGACAAGGGTGTGGCGTTTACTGCAACAGAACTATGAAATGAAAGGTTTAGAACGAGCATACTGGAAAACGATAAAGCCACTTACCTAATCCAGAGAAGATGTAAAAACGGAAAATTCCTGAGAGCGAAGATTTCAGAGATAAAAAAGATCTGTTTAACACATCGTATACGTTTTAGTGTTCCTCATCGTCTAAAGTCCATATCTGTCAACCATACAACCAGAAAAAAAATACTAAGCAGTTAGATGGCTACAACTTAAAAACGCAAGATAGACGGAACTCCACAAATACATGGAGCTATTACATCAAGACTAACTAAACCACCAATTGGTAAAAGCGAACGTCGAAAACCAAACTATATGCGAAGATTTCTTGAATTTACCTGGGAAGACTGAGTCACAAATGGGGTAATAACACGAAGAGTGGGAATCACAAGAAAATATAGCGCTCCAATGATACGAATACGTACAAAGAAAGGACGAAAATCGATGGCTGAAGAACATAATACCAACGATAAAGAGGGGTAGATCGACAACGGTATCGCATTTATATAGTTAAAGCTATGAAATATAGAGATTTACGACAAACGAAAAATTTCCGAGGGAAGATAATCCAGAGAAGAAGAAAAATTTGTTTTCAACACGTATATTTTTTAGTGTTCCTTATCGTCCAAAGTGCATTTGTGCCAACCAGGCAGCCAGACAAGAAAAGAATTAGTACTCAATCAGATGGCTACACTTTTCACTGGAGGGGTAAGCCAGATGGAACTCCACGAATCAATGTAGCTGGTTGCACGATCTCCAACGCTATTACATTAACGCTAAATGAACACCAATTGGTAATAGCAAACATCTAAAACTAAACTATATGCGATGAGAAAGGAAAGAAATAAAAGGATAGAAAGGTAATGTTATGCAGCAGTTACATCAGAGATGTCTGGAGTAAAACTTGTCGAGTGGTTTTTGGGGACCTGCAAGTATTGGAATTGGTTTCCGGCCCTCGCCTGATGTTGCAGAGCAGTAGCACCTGCAGTTTTTAGTGAGATGTTGTTTCTCTGGCCGTTTTGGGCGGATTAGAAGCGATTTACCGAATTTATCTTTCACGTGGCCTAATACCATCTGGGCAGTTGGTCCGGAGCCCCGATTACGGAGGTTTGTCGTGCTTCGTGCAAGCTTGACTTTTTGCCATAGAGCGTGTCGTCCTTGAGGCAGCGTTTGTGACACCTGCAAGCTTCCAGCCTGTGGATACTTGGGAGGCGCACTGTTTCGTTTATCCGGACCCCTTTCATATTCATAACCTGCAGAAGGAGATCAACTATAGGAAATTCATAATCAGGTTCTATGCACCCTTGACCTAAATAAAGCTACAAAGCGCTGTGAGCAGTGTTACGGTGCGAAAGGCTTCGCCCGTTTTGCTATTGCAATCAACCAGCGTTTCGGACACCGGCTGCGATAAACGGCTGGCGTCACTATAGCTGCGTATCTACCTGATGATTTTGTTCAAACGCCGAGCGGAGGTAAATCGCCACAGCAATTGATTTTAATTTGTTGTGAATGATATTTGTACCTTTGGTTTAACCTTTATGTAATTTAGTGTTCTCACTAACAATGATTTAATGTTGTTATTGCTACCTGTATGTGAGTTGAGCTTCTTTTTCAGAATATTTTGTGCTACTTGAGTTTACGAATTCTTTTTGAATACCGAGATACACTTGTCGTTACTTGGCAAAGATTCGTTGGCGTCCTTTTGGCGCTTAATTAATTCGAGTATTTAAAGAGCTGCACGCCGTCTCCGTTTGAGCTAGTTCCGGCCGGAAATTGTATCCAAGTAGTCATAAGGCTTTTTTTTTAGAGAATAGGCGATAAATCGATTAGTTATAATAACACTGTTCTGGAACAAAAGCGATGTATCTACCAATGTCGAAAAACATATTGCCAGTGTTCAGCTGCAATGGGCAGGACATCTTAAACGCTACGAAGATCATCATCTACGACAAACTAATCGATGGCAAAGGACTGTCAGAGGGAAAAGTGGAAGGACTAACTCAACAAGATTATTGAAAACGTAGGTAGGTCTAAAAGATAACTGGTCGCCAGACTACAGAAAAGACATCAAAAGACACGAACGAAGTAGGCCAAATAGAAAACATTGTGGCCATCAATGCCTATCAAGAATCGGACACCAAACCTGGGTCAATAAAATGATCTAACAAATATTGAAATGGTTTATCTTCTTCCTACTAACCTTTTACAACTCATCTTCTTGTGCTTTCTTTTGCAATAATTGCATTTTTCTTCAATTATAGTAAATTTTAGTTCATTTAAGTCACTAACTAGAGACTTGGAAATGGTGTTTTACAAATATGGCCATAGGAAAATGGCCCAAAATGTCACATCATAAGAGGAAGAGGGACAAGATGTTGCAGTACTCTTACTAACGATCAGTTGCAGTTAGCGTGCCTTCGAAAAATATTAGACTAATTAATTTGCGACTTATTTTCTGACACACTAACACAAGCGACAGGGCTCCAAAATGGGTAGATTTCAAAAACGTCCCATGCGGTATCCGTCCAGCAGCACTCGCGTGAAGCCGGTGCAGAAACCCGTAAATATGTAAGATCTAAGGTGAATTATGGACCGAAGCTTTCTTTATGTTCTCTGACTCGGATCAGGTTTATTTATTTATGGCTACAGCATCGACTGGATTTTACGAAGGTGCTATTAAGAGTCGTCATTTTCCATCTCAATTCAGAAGTGCTTGAATCGCAGACGTTTGAAATCAAAGCGCAAAATTTAGGCCCTTGGTATCTTTTGGGCAGATGCGTTTGGGTTTTAGCATATCAAAGTTTTGGGCATGCAGCTTCGGGGGTGCTTCTCGAGTCGACAGGATTTATAAAGGACGTGCAGAAAAAATGTGGGATAGAGCGGCGGCCGGTAATCAGTTTGACACATTAGTCGGTTTAAATGAATTATAGGGAATACACCGTATCTTATGCTGTACATCAAAATGGTTGCATTCCTCTAGTGGAATTACATTCAGAGGTGCATGCTTTACCCCCTGGATATTGTTTACTAATTTGCAGCCGAGCTGCGAACCTCGAATCCTTCCATTCAGGCAACTTTAAATAATTAATGGAAAATTAGTTTGTAATCAGAGACGCTTGGATTCGTATTGTTTTTTTAAACTTCTACAATGGTTGTTATTTTGAAAAAGTAAGTTAACGACTATCTACTCTGCAAGTAGTCTGCTAGTGCCTACTCTTGCAAGAGTTAAGCTGGATTTGTCTAGGTTGCTGACATATCTAGCAACTATAACCGCTATTTTGGGATTTTTTTATACAGTGGATAGATAAAAGCGGGAATATTCTACGGATATTAGGAACAAGTGGCCCTAGACCACAAGAGTTATTTCATTTAGCTAAACAAATGAAGCAATATATCCAGATGTTCTTTAACCCTAAACTAGAAAAGGCACTGCAAGAGAGAAAGAAGAAGATTCAAATGAAACGATTCACGACAACTGAGAGAATGCGAAAATGTTCAATAAAGGGTGACCATTTATATAATCTTCAATTTGCACTTCTTCCCAGAAAAATCTTATGTCATCACATTACTAATTTTCCAACAAGCGTTAAGACTGGATTTAGTAATTTTACTAGCGATTTTTGAAGATTTGACAATGCAGTTTCAACGAGTTTGCAATACATTTCCAACAAGTTTCCATTATAATTTAAATAAGTTTGAAGTAAGTTTTTAGTGAATCTTCAATAAATTTTCAACACATTTTCAGCACGCTCACAGAGCGTCATGACAAAATTTTTAGCAAAAA
>OW679203.1:13134174-13581068 GCA_940337035.1 Agriotes lineatus | reverse complement strand
GGTTGCGACACGCATAAAATTAAAAACCCCTTTCGGGTTATTTTAATAACTCTAAATTCAAATTATTCATGGGATATGCATACCTCAATCATTTAATAATACCTTCTGTTTAGGCTATTGAAATAAAAAAGCGTGACTGTACCTTTTACAGAGGGTCGAAATACACATCAAAATAGCAACTTTAAATATAGCATAATTAGATATAAACATAAAAATTTAAATATTAAAATAAGAGTATGTATGAAATTGAATGTTACATTACATGTTAATAATTGCGGAACGTATGCATTTAAATTTTAAATATTTACGGTTTTAAAATGTATAAATGTAAAATACAGGTATTGAAGATACGATATATCTCGGAATAGCACAAACTAACCTCGCTTCACCAACGTGCAAAAACGGCTAACAGGCGAACGCCGGCTGGGGGTTGCTACACCCTGTTGTTTAAAATAAGTTGGTCGTGATCTGCTACCATAATGGAATACAGCAAAAGCACCCTCGAACGGCAGCAACTAAGCAGAGCGCCAGCAGGTGTTGAAAGTGCGATAAGGCTTGGCCTCCGAGAAAAACTCGTGTATGAAACTGGTAATTAAGAGCTAAGGAAAATATAATTACTATGGAGATAATAAGACAGAAAATCGCAATCGTACCTGATCATAATCAGCCCTTAGAAACACACTGCTCATTGAAATTGGTTGAGCGCACGTAATTTGACTTGAACAAAATCAAACCTCGGCAGCGCGAAATGCGCCGCCTGAGGTGAGAAGAATAAGTCCTCGGACGAAAATTTCGTTTCTAAAGGGAGACTCGCACTCTGATAAGAGATAGCGCAGGTCGAGAGGGCATCGTGCAAACGATAGGAACTTGATCCAGGATAAAATACGCTGCTTTGGAAAATAGAAGAATTTGAAATGCAAAAGGATTTATAATTCAACTAAAAATATACAGGTTAAGCCTGAAATAATTGGATAAATGGCGAAACAATTAGGCTAAGCCAAAAAATTTTTTCACATGATTGGGAGCATTATGACATATGAAGCCGAAACGTTGGTGATAAATACAAGAAATCGATTTAAAATCAATGCAGTTGGATGTACAGAAAAATGTAGCAAGCAAAGAAGAGAAACAATAAAAGTGACAAAAATTGGATTAAAAAGATGGCAGACTGGAGCCCTATGGGGAAAAAGAGAAGAAGAGCCAGGAGATCCTGGCAAAATGATGTGGATGAAGTCATGGAAAAGAGAGGTTTGGAAGAAGGAGATTAGGAAGATGAAAAAAATTGAGAATTTAATTGGCATATGGAACTATTAACTGTAAATTGCTTTTTATATATTGTAATGATATTTGACCTACAAAATTTAGTAATTAGAAATTTATGATAACCAGCTTATGCATATTGATTGCCGTTTAATCTGAATTAAATAGTTAAAAAATTGAGTGCAATTTTATTCTCTGTCATTGTTAGCCCCATGTTGGCTGCCATTTTATTTATGTATGTATGTGAATTACCTTTAGTAGTTAGGTTGATATCCTCAAGGTCCTACCTTTCAAGGTTCTTAGGAACTGCTTTTGGGTGGCCACTGTGCGTCAAACGTTTTTCTTGTGTATCACTGTATCACGAATGTTATATTCTGTGAATGTATTTATCGTTTTTTACTTTTATCAATAAAACCATAAATTAACACTTTTGCTGGCAAAATCTTATTTATTTTCCCCAACTTCGGAAACCAAGCGTTTTCACTAATTTTTTTTTTAATATCTCCAAGTCTCCAAGTCCAACGCAATTATGTCATATACAAATATGATAAATCATATTGCCTAATTTACATACCTGGTCAAAATTACACATACAATTTACTTTATTTTAGGGCTTTAAATGTTTGAAATACTTAATTCACATTGAATATCAATAAATATGAATTGAGCTGGTTATGATTAATTTCTAGGTCATAATTTACTATAATGTTTCATACGTCCGTTTGCCACCCTAGGTAAGAAGTTGAATGCGCTTTTTGCTATTTTTTTATTGTTGTTCTTTAACCTTTTGCTATTTTAAGCACTGATGTTAGAGCTGGCAATTCAGTTGTGCTCACTACGGCACTCAACAGATTATACGTTAGATCTGGTTCAATAGATATTGTGTAACTTTAAAACTCCCTAGCACATTTTTTATTTATTAATTCACCGACTCTTTTGCAAAAATGTGTATGAGTTACACAGTGCTGCTGCATAAGCATCATTTTTACTTATTATTTAGACAATGGTATTGCCTTCGGTTTCATTAGTCATAATTAATAAATATGTGCTGTAATTCTTCTAATTGCTCCACGTATTTCTACTGTTCTGTTTTAGGTGGATCTAATGAGAGTTATTATAAAGATTTATGTAAGAGGTTGTTTAGTTGATGTCGTCTTTTGTAATTTACAATACTCAAAACAAATTGTGTGCGATTTTTAGTAATTATTGTGTACTGTATTAAACATTTGGAGTCTATACCACACAAAAATATAGATGCAGTAAATCGCTAGATATAACGTGATATTGATTGAACACAGTTTTTGGGCAAGGCTCAAAATTGGTCAGCAAATTGAATTTCCTGTTACCAGTAATGAAACTCACTTAAATCCAGCAAATGCTTGCAAGCAAGGCTAATAGAAAATATCTTATGTGGCAGCCAAAGACAAAGGCTCGTAAGATACGGGCTTCAGCCTGTAATCACTCGATTTTATTGGCCAATAATTAGTCGATAATGATTTTTACGAGCGGCCGCGATTTTATACCTACAATTTGTAGGGCAATAAAAATCGGCGCCGGTTATCCTTAATGACTAATTAGTTTTTAACGATTGCTTTTCCCGACACGTGGACCGCTCGGCGCGCCTTCTTGATATGTTCGCACGGAATAAAGATAATTACTTAAGAAAATCAAACCTTCATAATCGCAAATTTGTTATTCACTGCATGACTGAACTTTCGAAGTATTAAAGCATAACAAAACTTCGAGCAAGTTGGCTGGAGCAAGCGGCAACGGACGCCGCTCGCCTGCTTCCTTTTTCCCGCTTCGGGAAAGCGGGAAGAAAAGGGAGCGATGGGCGCGCGTCCCGGCGCTCCGCCAGTGCTGTAAACGTGTAAATTTTAGACAAGAGATCAGAAACAAACTTCCTATAAGTAATTACAATCAATCAAGATTACTTAATCTGGAATAAACGATATATCCACAGGCGTATTGCGGAAAATTATAATGGGAAGTATGAATCGGTCTCTCTTCAGCCCGTTCTTGCGCTGGGGACGGAGCGGAAGAGAAGACGGATCAATTCCCACCACATGCATTGCTTGAAGTTTTAGGAACCTAAGTTAAGTGTTGAGAATTACGAAGTTATAGTTGAAAATCTTAATTGATATTAAGAAATTTGTTTGCTGAGCGCCGGAGCGAACAACGGATTTTTCCCGCAGCGCCGTTCCGGATCATCACGCTGAAAGGTTGCTGGAATCGAATATTACCACAGAAATAAGTGACGCCCATAAACTTCGGTTTAGTGCTATCGGAATTAGTAGTAATTGCTCCAAATGGCAACGCTATTGCTGCTGCTAATTGCAGCTGTTTGCTTTGCAGCTTCTGCAGTTCAAAAGACAATTCCATTCCCAAAAGAGAGTAAGTACTTAGCTTGATTTGCCATTTGTGTGTTATTTTGATTAATATGAGGGAGAGGGGACACCCTTTCTATTTACTTCTGAAATTCTATATACATATTGAGTCTTCTTTAAATAGTCACATGCCAGATTGAAACACTTGCAACATCAGCTTCACAATCCCTCACCCGAATCACGAAGTCATCTTAGTTTTTAAGCTGTCATCGTCGCTGCAATTCATTCCACAAAGGTGAGCTTTTAATTTCCTGAACATAAAGAAATAAGAGGGTGCGAAATCAGACGAATAAGTAGGGTATGGGAGGATTTAATTGCATTGTCAAACATGGCCATTTTGAGTAGTTAAGTGAAACAAATGAAGATGACACGTAAAAGCAAGAAGAAATCAATGTTCTTTCAGAGCCGTTAGTGCCAAGCAATTGAAAAAAGGAGAGAATTGTGATGTTATGGTGAAAGTCCTTTAGATATATCAATTGTTTTGAAGAAAACATTTAGAAGAAAGAAACAATCTCTTGTTAGCACATTCAAATAGAGCAATCAATCTAAAGGCTTTCTTCAAATTCTTGCCCAGCATATTAGAAATGTAACGTAAGAAGGACAACTAATTTCGTATGATATCTGAAAGGATGCAGTTATTGATTCTAGTTGTGAACATCCCGTTCAAGAATATTTAATATAAACAGGAAATGGCAATTCTTAACCTATTAAAGTTATAGCAAAGTTAGAAGACTTTTTTTTCTTTTTCCCACGTTAGATTTGAAAAGAAGATAATAAGAACGTTGCCGTGAATGACACTTCTCAAATATAGATATCATAAAATAGACCATCAAAACAGGCAATGTTGAAGGCGACCACTCTAATATGTTGAATAAAAGAGTATCATTAGCGTAAAGAGCAAGACCTGTATAATGTATATATCATAAATTGGAAAAGAATAAAAACTCTATCGCTATTGACTATTGAAAAAAGGTCGCACAAAGAGATCCCAGTAAACAGCGAGTATGAAAATTCAAAGTTCTAAGTAAGATAAACACAGACAGTCAGTGGCTAAAACATGTGTTTTTACTACATAGTATGTTGTTCTATGAGTTTTCTTCTAAGAAAGAATTTTCCTTTTACAGTATCCGCTATGATCAAAGACCAAAGACAATAAAATTGGTGCTGAGGAATAGAATTCATATTTTCGCAAGTAGGGTATGAAAGGCATAATGAACCTAGCATTTGCGGTAATTAAAAGGAACAAAGAATAATATTTATTTTTATGTGTTCTATTTACGTGCACTAAAAAGGCAAAGCCGTTTCAGTAGCTTCATAATCAAAAAGAAATAGTTGCAATAATTAGTACGAGTTTAAGCAAGGGTAAATGCAATAATTGGGAATCCTGACCTTTAATCCAAGGATTGTGAGTTCCGTTCCCGGTTCCCGTGATGAGAACTGTAAAACCGCGAGTCCCTGTTATATAGTATATGGAGAATTTAGTGCTACGGCTGTGGATTTCTTGGTCTCAACAACATTCTACGAAGACTTTGATCATATGACCGTCATAATAATCAGTCTCATTGATAGTCTACATACCCAGAACTTTTCTATAGTAATAACTATAGACAATCAATACTATTACTAACAAATTCAGAAAAATATAAGCACAAATTTGAGAACAACAAAGTTCGAATTTGGTTATAGATCAACTATAGAAGAAATGTTTCAAGAATTTTAATAAAACCCTTGGTTATTTTAAAACTACTGTTCAACATTGAGGTAATTTATTATCTTCCACATCGTGATTGTCATCATCGTACTAAGCGTTTTACCATCTCATGAAAGAAGAAGATATGCCTCAAGAAAGGTGTTGTTTATTTCGAAGCTACAATTCAAATTCTAGTTTTTAAATCTAATGGAAGAAGAAAAATGCTTTAAGAATTTGAATATAGACTAATATTCTTTCCATAAGTAAAGTAATTTTTTTTTCAGTGATTCACAATTTTCCTTTTGAGGGCGAGTGTCATCTTATATTAAGCATTTTTCGATCTGTTAGAAGAAGAAGAACGAATTCTTCAGTAGCTCTACTATTGAATTTTTATGTAGTTTAGCTTCCCCCTAGGCTTGATTGTCATCATCACACTAAGCATTTCTCCATGGATGGAAAAATGAAATATGCTTTAAGAAGATGATAGTAAAGCATTCAATCAGAAAATGAGCAGTTTCCGAGTAAGCAGCACCTTTGTTACGTCTCTTAATGGTGAGAATCATCGTCGTACTGAAAATTTCTCCATCTTAAGCAATAAGAAGGTGCTTTAAGAGTTGTAATGAAGGTGTTGCTTATTTGACAACTGATATTCTTATTCTGCGCAATTTCCTCCTGTTTCTTTTTAATGACATTATTATATTAAGCATATATCCTACTGATGTAAGCATTTCTCCATGTGATGGAAGAATATGATATGCTTTAAAAATTGTAAGATGTGATTTATTTTAAAGCTATTAGTATTATTCTTAGCAATTTCTCTCTTTAGTGTTTCTTAATTTTCCTCATTATGGTGTTTGCTATCGTAGTATTAAGGATGTATACGTCTGTTGGAAGAAGATAAAATGCTTTAAGGATGTCAACAACATAATGCTTATTATGGAACTACGACTATTCCTCTGCGTACTTTTCTTCTTCAGCGTATTACAATATTTTTCTTGATGGCGTCGTATTAAGCATTTATGGAACAAGGGGTTATGCTTCAACAGTATTAATAAAGATATTACTTAGTCGGAAACTACTGTTCTGCGTAATTTTCTTGAACTTTACAACATCCATCTTAACCGTAAAGGCCGTCGTCGAATTAAGCATTTATCCATCTAATAAAATGAGGTATGTTTGAAGAGCCCCCATGAAGGTGTTGGTTATTCTGTAATTACTATTCTTCTTCTAAGTAATTTTTTTTCTTGACTGCTTTACAATACCTTTCTTAGGGGTGAGAGTTGTTCTTGTATTCAGCATTTCTCCATATTATAAAGTAAGAAGACTGTCTTTAAGAGTTATGGCAAATGTGTTGTATATTTTAGAACTACTGCACACTATTTCCTTAGTAGTAAGTGTCATCCTCATACTAAGCACTTCTCCCTATGATAAAACTAAAGCATATGTGTTTGAATTCTAATAAAAATTTTGCTTATTTTGGAGCTACTATCATTCGCCATGAGTGCTTTACAATCTTCTTTTTAATAATGAGTGTTATCGCCGTATTAAGAAATACCTAATCATTTGAAACACAAAGCTGTCCTCCACGGGTTATAATGGTGTTGTTGGGACTAGTATTCCTTTTGTAAGTAATTTTCCTCTTAGGTGCTTTACAATCTTCCTTTTAATGGTAAGGGGTATCGTCGTGTTAAGATTTTTTTCTATCTCATGGGACAAGAATATATGCTTCAAGAATTGAAACTACTGATCTTCTTCTATTAAACTTTGTTTTTGAGTGCTTCATAGTCTTTTACTTGGTGGTATCATCCTGATTTTAAGCACTTCTCCATCTGATGGAACTAGTGTGGTGTTTCTTATTGTAGAACTACAATTCTTCTTCTTGACTGCTTTAAAATTTTCTTCTTAGTAGTGGCCGTCATCGTCGCGTGAGGTAATACTCCATCTTATGAAACAAGAAGATAACCTGGAAGGGTTTTAATAAAGATGTTTTTTACTCTGAAACTAGTATTCCTTTTAAAAGTAATTTTCTTCTTAGATGCTTCACTATCTTCCTCTTAATGGTGAGGGGGATTCTCGTATTAGGTGTTTCTCCACCTTATAGAACACAAAAAATTCTTATAAAGATTTTGCTTATTCTGAAATTATTCTTCTTCTTCTACGTGTTTTTCTGCTTCAGTGCTTCACAATACTTTCCTTGACGGCGGCTGTCATAATTGCGTTAAACATTTCTGCGACTGACATAAGAAATACATCCTTTTAACGTTATAATAAAGGCGTCGTTTATTCTGCAGGAGCAACTATTCAACTGCTGGGCAGTTTATATACTCTCTGATCGTGAGCGTCATCATCAAGCATTTCTACATGTAATGGAAGATAAAGATATATATCAAAAATTTTAGCCAAGGAGTTGCTTACTTTGAAACTATAAATATTATTCTGGGCAATTCCCTTCTTCAGCTGCTCTGATTAATTATTTTCTTCAGTTTACCACAATTTATTATGGCGAGCGCCAGCGTCTCATTAAGTATTTCTCCATCTCATAAAATAGAAAAATATGCTTCAACATTTTTGGAAATTCAAACGTATGAATAATATGTTGATGGCACTGTAAGTCTATGTCTAAGTCTAAGTCTGTGTCAAATCTGATAACCTCGAATTTGATATCGACTTACAGTGCCGCCAACATGTGATTCATACGTTTAAATTTTTACAGCCTTCCAAGACGCAAAGACTTTTTGAACAACCCCTATATAATTATCTTTTTAAGTACTTTCCAATCTTTTCTTTAATCTGGCCATTGTTGTATTAAGCATGGAACCTAATGGAACAAGAATGCATGCTTGAAGAGCCCTAATAAAGGTGTTTTTTATTCTCGAATTACAATCGCTTTCTACATAATTTTCTTCTTGTGTGCTTCACGATCTTTTTCTTGGTTGTGAGAGTTACGGACATATTGAGAATCTCTCCATTTTATGCAACCAAAAGATACACTTCAAGAGCTACAATAAAGGTCTTGTTTATTCTGAAATTATTTTTGTCCTTTTAGGAAATTTTCTTATTCGATGCATCACAATCCTTTTCTTAGTAGTAAGAGTCACGTTTATATTATGCACTTCTCTTTCTGATGGCACTAGAAGGTATAAATCTAAAGTTCTAATATTATGGAACTGCTATTCTACTTGTCGAGTACTTCACAATATTCTTTTTAATAGTGAGTGTCATCGTCGTATTAAGTAATAGTCCATTTTATGTAACAAGAGGTTATAATGAAGATATTGCTTACTTTGGACTAGTACCATTTTCGTAATTTTCTTTTTAGGTGCTTCACAATATTCCTCTTAATGATGAGGGTTATTGTCGTAAAGCATTTATACACATAATGGGATAAGGAGATATTTTGTAAAGCGCCCTAATAATGGAGTTGTTTATTTTGAAAATTTTAAAATTTGTTCCCAAATGGTGAGTGTCATTCTCATATCAAACCCTTTTTTATCTAATGGAACTAAACGATATGCATCGAGAGTTCTAATAAAGATTCATTTCTTATTTGGGTATTTCGCAAAACACCCAAATAAGAAATGCATTATATCACGCCACAAACAAGTTTCAGAGATTATTCTAATAAAGTTGTTCTTTTTTCTATAACTACTAGTATTCTTCTAAGTATTTTCTTTTTCAGTTCTTTAGAATATTTTCCTTAATGGCGAGTTTCATCGACACATTAAGCATTCATCTGTCTAATGGAACAGAAAAGTAGATTTGACGAGTTTGAATAATAATGTTTATTCTAGAATTACTATTCTTCACCTAGGTAATTTTCATCATGAGTGCTTCACAATCCTTTTCTGATGATGAGTGTAATTTTCATATTAAGTACTTCTTTATATGATGAAACTAAAAGATATGTTTCAACAATTCTAATAAAGGTGGTTACTCTGTAACTACTATTCTGTTATGAAATTTCTTCTGCAATTCTTTACAATCTTCTTCTTAATGATGAGTTTCGTCATCATATTAAAAATGTTTTCATTTAGCGGCAGAAAAGCTATGTTTCAGTGTAATAACAAATTTTCTGTGATTATTTTCTTCGCATTTGTGGCAGGTGTTCCCATCGTCTTAATTATTTCTCTGTTTGATGGAACAAGTGTTCTAATAAGAGTGTTGTTTTCGGAAGTACTATTTTTCTCCAATGTATGTTCCTTTTCAGTGCCTAATTCTCCTTAATGGTGATCATCATAATCGTATTAAGCATAGCTCCCATCTGATGGATTTTCAAAATTTTTATGTAAAATATCGTTGTCTTTAACCGAAGCAAATTTTGACATGTGTCTTTTCTATTTTAGAATGTACCAGAGCCAACGAAGAGTTCGAAGAGTGCAAGTCTCGCTGTGAATATACCTGCGACACCATCGACGACCCCGACTTTTGTCCCCCAGGCTGTGCCATAGGCTGCACCTGCAAAATAGGCTTTGTGAGGGACGACGATTTTAACTGCGTGGAGGTCGAAAAGTGCCCAGAATTCGCAACAGGCATTGAAGGCATTTACTTGGCATAAATAAACTGGAGAGAACGATTTCTAGCTTTATCTGCGATTTTCAGTCTCGCCTATCGCGCGGCTCATCTAATTAATTATTGAAAAGCAGTTCCGAAAAAGGCTGGCTTCAGCGGCTTATGCAGCGGCATTTATACTACGTATGAAAGGCGCCCGCTTAATATTATTAATAATGGCAACAGGGAAAATTAACGGACACTGGTGAGCGTGGATGACGGTGGCGTCTTTACATATCATTAGTTATCCTCAGAAGGCTACTGTCCGACACTTCCAATCCTTTCTCTTTACACCCTTTACCGCTAGAACACCTCCCCCCTCAGCCGACCCAAATAATTAATTAATCATATCTATAATACATCATGTATAGGTTTATATACGTACAGTGTATTTTCGCTGGCGCGCCAACTGCGATCCATTTGTTCTTAGCTTAGACGTGGGGTAACGCTAAATGCGGGCGAATCGGTGCGGATCAGAATGGATTAGAAATACTTCGATTGATACTGACGTATCCATGGAATTAATAGTTTATGCTATAAAGCTGTTATTTTCGTGTAGGTAACTGCTGTAACTCTTTATTGAAAGTTTATGAAACATCATCATTGTTTCTAACAGTACGAGAGCTATGCTGCAGTGTAGATGCCAGCAACAAAGCTAACAACCACTTTTTTGTAGGAGTCACGACTGCGAAATGTATAGGGATTATGATTAAATCGTGAACTCGTGGAAGTCCCTTTTCATCAATCAAGGAGTTTTTAAAAACAGCCTTATTACAATTCATAATGTTTTAAATACAACCAGTTACACCAAGACAAAATAAGTTGACCAAAATGTAACAGTGCAATTAGTGTGATACAGTGTAAGCTAGTAGGTGATAACGGTAGGTCGAATTGATTTTATCTTTTCTTCTTCTTCCTTCTTTGTCAACGCCCTTGTTCACTTATGAATAAAAATCTTCTTTGAATGATGCGACATTTTACGGTTACACGCAGTTTATATCCAATTATCTGAAACCAATTTCTTTGTGTTATGTATCCATCGTTTGCACTACCCTTAAACGAGGGGTAGCACAGCCCTAGGTAGTTCTAACCCTCGACAGAAAATGGTGTGAATAAGGACCAGGCAGAGGTTTTTAAGTTAAAAAAAATCATAGATTTGATACAAGCGGGCGCCAGTCGTTATACACAACATAAACACAAATCCAGCTATCAAAACAAATAACTAACTGCATTGTAAGTCTTTAACTCCACAACGTAGATCTAAAGAAACAAACAGGTTCGTATATGATAGTAAGCAAAAATAACAAGCGGGCTACCAGTAACAGTAAGGCAAATATTATTTCACCAACAGTGCTACAAATAACAAGCTCAAAAGGCACCGGAATGGTAATTAACAACTAATTCAGGTAAAACTTGACGATCTACAGCGTTAAACGATAAATAAATATGATTAAACTCAACCTAAATCATGTCACAGTTGATAATAAAATTATAATAATCGCAATCTAGAACGTTATGCAAACATGCCAGCAATTAATAATCACAGAAGAAACACTCGATCGTCGGCATGCAAACTGTTAAAATTTATAGTGAAATTTCCGGGCGTTCAAAGTAGCACTGCACTTAAAACGGTATGACAGCAGTACACACTGTATGCGTTTATCAGTAGCTTACTAATTAGCCTCTGTTAACAGATAGTAAAGTTAAATGTTCCAGTGTGAAAGGCCCAAAGGCCTTTGTTAGATCTTCGCGTAAATGTATAGCTGGAAAATCTGCTTTTATCGACAAAACCTACCACTGAATTATACAAGAGAGTATGCACTTACTGCTGAGTTCTGAAAAGATCCTTCATGGTGTTTTCAGGGGGCAGCAACCATAAGTGTAATTACAGCTTGAGATGACGCAGACTTTTCCTGGTCGAAGGTGTTTGCGGGAGCGACTTACCTCTGGACTGCGAGCAACACTTGCAAGGTTCGTGCGCTCAGCAAATTACTTCCATGGGAAGATGCCGAGGAAAGTATACCCCAGGAATATAGACGATTAATTACCATGTTAATTAGTACAGAAGCTAAACAATATAGAAAAGCTTACCCTTAGTTTATAATCGGGCCTAGAAAAACGCCACGCTTTTTGAAGCGTTTCCAGAGATTGTTTGTCTAAAACAAATACGCATTTTAACATGCTTGAGAATAATGAGTACAGTATCCGTGTTAACAGGTTTCGATCGATTTCCCAACACGCCTGCTTAACGAAAAGCTGACATGAGAAAACAAGAAACTCGGATTCCAAAATCGGAAATGCTCTTATCCAAGGTTGCGCGTTTGGAAAAATAAAATTTCTTCGCGGCGACGTTCGTAAGAAAGAGGTACGAGTGTGGCTATTTAAATTAGAGATGCTCAGTCACAATCGAATGCGCAGTTCGCAAGGAACGCCAAAGTAAAACGGGGCGTTATACGTTTCATTCGGTGACCAGTATTTCTTTCCATCCTACCATGTCTCCGCGTTGTGGTTTGGTTTGTCTATAGTTAATCTGATTATTTAGGCACTTGACCTACCCATTTCCATTTCTATACTATGTTGATTTTTGCAAGATAGATGCAGATATATAAGTCTCTCCTCTTTGAAGAGGTAAAGGCATTTAGATCATGGTTGTCAAAGCCGGATTAGGAAATCACAGTGACGTCGACATAAAATATCTGATCCAAAATTTGTTCTTGTCGCTACCCCCACTGTTTATTTCTGGCAAAATAATATAATTGATGGCAGTTGAGGTGGTTCAAGGATACGAAGCCTTTGCTTCTGGGTTAGACTAGCTGGATTTGATTACCACTTAGTTCAATTTCGACTTCACTGCGGTTTTTCATCCGGCTTTGTAAATCTCAAAGAGGGGAGGCCCAAACCTCTACAGTGGGATGTAACAGCAAGGCTAGCGACCACTATAATCTGATATTTTCTAAACGAGAACATTTATGAAATCAGTCAAGAGATCAAGAATAACTTTCATATAATTCGACAACAATCTATAACACTGTGCATTGATGTTAGTAGGAAAGCTGATAAAATACGATCATTGTTCACCAACTTAACAATTTTATTTTTCTTCTTCCTTGTATTATAGCCATGTGAGGTCTCTTCGACCGCGGCTTGAAAAGGCTTACGCAAACCATTGAATGTTGGGGACGAACGTCTCTCTACGTCCACCAAATCTGTTTATATGGTGATCGGTATAATTAAAGACAATAATTTTCTTTGAAATTGGTAATGATAGGTGCATTGAGCTGACTACTTTAAGCACTGGAATTACCAAACATCGCAATTTAATTTTTGGATGTTTAATTTTAAGAAAGCTGAAAGAAGCCAATAATGTGGTTGAATTTGTATGGTATTTCCACCTTGATAAAGACATTTCTAAAGCTTAAATTTTCTGGTTTTGGAAACATTGCTAGGAATTTGTATGAGAAACATAGGTAAGTGTTCACATACTGAAACTCATCAAGCACCTTTATTAAATGTAGAAAGACTGTTGAATTCAATTTTGGCAATGGACAAATATCATCCACCACCAAGAAGGTTTTTGTCAATGGTAGGGGATCAATACAAACTTTTTCTTTGTATAATAGAATAGCGCCCTGTTTGGGTCGATGTTTGCCTCGTCGTTCTGCGTCTGGCTTTATGTTGGGCTACTCATTGTGCTAACCTGTCTTGTTTAGATAACCTCGCCAGATTCATCTTCGTAATCTCAACCATTGTCTTAAATTAAATTTTTTTTTTAAACAATATTGCCATCCCCTGAAGCTTGTGGTGTGACTAAGTGTAAATTTGTTCTCAATGGCGTTTTACATTGGCTTTGATTTGGCGAAGGTGCTACTATAACTAGATGCAAGATACTTGATTTAGAAATAAATTTGATTTGGTTAATATCTTTGATTAATTTATATAATTGAATCCAGTACTAGAAGGTTTTTGGTCTGTGACGACTTAAAGCTCTAAGATTACGGGAATTTCTTCTGACTTCAGATGCGATATTTTGAGTACCTAGTTAAATGTCAAGTAGATCTCTTTTTAAAGAACTTTTCGATTGTACATAAAATATTGGATGCAACTCAAGCATAAGCTGGCGTTTTTGACCCTCGACGATTTAAATTGTATTCTTCGGAGCTTTGCGCCTATGGTATAATTTACACCGCTGGTCAAAAACGTCTTGTTTACGCTCTTGAGGCATACATGGTTATTATCTTTTGTGTGTTACTGGCTATTACACGACGTGCAGCCAAGCGAGCAAAGTATCGAATGTTTTATGAAAAAACTATACTAAATCACTGCCAACAACAAGTAGCGATTGGAACGTCGTGGCACACAAGTAACATGCCTGCAAACTGAAATTTAACGGCATGTTTATACTGACTGGCCTTAATCTAAGAAATGACATTGACGTTGTAAGTCCTTCGGATTAAATAGTCTGACTAGAACGGACTAGTATTTGAGGACTACGCGTTATCCTGCGACGTGTGTCTGTGACGGTCTTGGAGTTTTGATAATCGCTCATCTCGATACAGCCAAAGCCGCTACAAAACAGCGAAGTTGGCGTCGGATGCGATACGGTTCTTTTAGCCAGTAATATCAACCCTAATATTATCTGAGTTTAAAGATTACAAAATTGCATATGCTTGAAGTAACAGGAAATCATCCATCAGGCACAGCTTCGACGACCTCTTAGCATTTCGAGCATCGTCGACTTGCGTCTCGTTAAGTCGAAGAAAATATATCAGCTTAGCGAAGGAACAAATTAGCTTCTATTTATGACGTTTAATATGGAAAATTTCCGCTAAAGTGCATCAAAGCAGCTAATTTGCTGCTTGTTTGAATGAAAAATGTATGTAAATTTGCCTTGAAAGTTTAAGTTTTGCACTTTTCAGTTTCTCCATAACTTGGCTGCATTTTTCGCTGTTTATTTCCATTTGTGCGCCCGAGTTGCTCGCAGCAGCAAATAATTCACCTGTGTTCTAGGATCAACCTGAATTACAGAATCCCAGATCGTGTTGATTTTATCACTTACCTTAATGACGTGCAAGTGCCTAGGCTTTCGAGAATGAAGGCAAGTTAAGAGCCTGGAAATATAAAAAAAGATTTGTTTTCTTCACCTATGTATTGAAATTGATTCTATAATTATATTCGAATTTTTACATAGAAGAAAATGCGAGGAGAGCCACTTTCAATACAAATATCCGCGGTCTAGGACGTTTAGGCGCGATTCTTTAGGCGCGCATCTTTAGGCGCGCACTTTTAGGAGCGAGCGCTTTAGACGCGGACGCTATTAGGCGGCTGGACGTTTAGGCGCCGCCACTTTAGGCGCGGGGACAGTTAGGCGCCACATGAAAGAAATTCACATTATTCTTGATTTCAAAATTTTTTGTTGGGTAATTATTACAGTAATTAATGTTGAAGAAAAACTAAAACCTTCATAAACAATATGTATTTGGCACTTTTACGAGCCTTCTTCAGTGTTAAAGTTTTACAAATTTACGTATTTAATTTACATTGTATCGATTATGAAAAATGAGTTATTTACATTTTGTATATGGGTAGTTTAACGTGTTGGAATTATACACACCATATAATTTCACTAAGTTAAACTATCCATATACAAAAAGTAAATAACTAATTGTTCATAATCGATAAAATGTAAATTCAATATGTAAATTTGTACAACTTTACACTGAACACTGAACACACTGAAGAAGGCTCGTAAAAATCTGAATATATATTGTTTATGAAGGTTTGAATTTTTCTTCAACATTAATGACTGCAATAATTAAGTAACAAAAAATCTAAAAATCAAGAATAATGTGAATTTCTTTCATGTGGAGTCTAACTGTCTCCGCGCCTAAAGTTGCGGCGCCTAAACGCCCAGGCGCCTAATAGCGTCCGCGTCTAAAAGATTGGAGCCTAAAAGCTCGCGCCTAATAATGCGCGCCTAAAGGTGCGCGCCTAAACGTCCCTTTCCGAAATATCCGGGGTGGCTCGTGGTTCAATTACCATAACTTAAAAACGTGTTTGGAGATTATTCTACTTCAAAACTGTTTTATGTACATATACAAAAAAGCCAAATTTTTAGGAAATACCCAGTTATTGCTTGTAAATTTTATTTTATTAACAGAAATAGATTATTTAGTATATATAATTAAAAAAATTGTTCACACTGTCCTCCTTCTGCATTCATACCTACACATTCTGGTTACTTCTCTCCCAGGCAATTATATTCGTGACGAACGTCGTATTCTTCTAATCCACTACCATGTGTGGTCTCAGCACTATTGAAAACTAAAGAAACAATTATGATTCCAAAAGTAATGAGTTCACTCATGGTAACAAGAAACGTTTGTGAAGTCCTATGTCAACAGAATGGTGTAAGGTGTAACAACCAACATCAGTGTCATCCTCACCTACACGCGATGACCCGGTTGGAAAACAAACGAGACTATGGCGACTGAATATTGGCTGTAAAACCATATGAAATCCCATAGAACAGGATTAAATTCCTGTTATCGTGGAAGACTAGCGCCAGCGTGCTCGAGCAGTTAGGAAGCTGGGCTCGGTGCCATGGTACGGGGTTCAATCCCAACACCTGGCAACTGGCGGGCAGTCGCTTTAAAAATTGGGTACCGAAATCACGGTCGTGGAAGTAGGGCTGGTTGGCTGTCTCTATTCTGATACTGAGCGCGGCGGATTTAATCAGTGATCAATTCTGCAACTAAAAACGTTAACGTCCGCCCGGGCTTGTTGTTTACGGAGCTGGGACCACCTGCAGCTTCTGGGGTTCGCTGCGCCCCCGTAGCCAAATTTCGTGCGTGCGCGTTAAATTTGGAAGCGGCACAGCGCAGAAGGATTCTGATGACTAGCAGGCGGCTTCTGGCTGGAAGGCCTAGACTGAGAAGTCTGTTCTGGCTGATTGCTCCTCCAGGTGGAGGTGTATTTAGAAGTTCCTTAAACTGGCTGGACAACCTTTTTTTATATCCGTTAAAACCTCCATCAACTGGATTATGTATTGGGGTTATTAAGATGGGGTTGCGCCGTACTTAACTGCACGCACCCTGGCGCATTGCTGAACTTTTACTCGTATCGCTAAGTTTTCGTAGGGTGGAGGTCAAGGTTCAATTGTTATTTTTAAAAAGGTAACACTGTTTTATCAATGAGCAAGGAGCTACCGTCCGATTTATAATTCGTAATTGTATTTCTTGTTGTTTTGCTGGTAGTTTTCCACAATAAAATTAGATTGAACGAAAATGATTCATACTGGAAAGGTTTCGTTAAAAAAATGAACGTACATAGTAGTACATAGATTGCTGGTTCATAATTTGTTACTTATGAAAAGAATGTCCAATCAATAAGAAAATGGGGCCGAATTATGGAGTGTTCTAGATAGATTACGGAATTGCATTACAATACATGTTTTTGAGATTTACTAGATTTTAAGAAAGACATTTTCAGTTCTAACTTCTTACTTAGAGTAAATGTTTTGTTATACCTTCTGTAGTTAAGAAAATATTGCAATGTTTGTTCTAAATATTTGTCCTTTAGGTTTTTCTTGGAGATTTTGGCGCCTGAGTTACAAGTGTATCAGACTTCTTGAAAAACTTACACAAATGCCATACGCACCAAATCCTTAATGGTTAGTTTTCAAGTAGTTAACGTTCATTAAGTGTCTGTTTATATCTGATCATCTCTCATATCTCAAGTGTCTCCATTTCTATTTCTAGCTATAGTAAGTTTCAACTATCGTCCCTGACTCTAAGTTTTTCTTCGCTTTATTCAGCAGCTTTTAACCGCCCATTTCCCGCATGGATGTAGCCCAGTTTTCTCTATCCTATTATTTGGTTTTTATATAGATGTTAGCATTTTCCATACTTTTTCTCTTATGTTTTCTATCCAGTGTCGTTTTGTTCTTCCAGCACTACGTCTATTCAGCCTTGATATTTATAATACTTTTCTTTATACCATCTTGGTTCTTTTTAGTCCGTTTATTGGCGGACGACAGTCATTGTACTCTTAGCTATCGTAAACCCCAGCAATGTACCCTTATCCCCTGATTATTCTTTTTTTTCTTCTTAAGCAGTGTTTGACTCTTCACTCACAGCAAAAGTCTTCCCCATTTTTCCATTCTCTCTGTTTCTAGATGGTACCATTTTCCCTATTTCCTCTTTTATCTGTTCTACACAATACCTTCTTGTTCTTTTAGTGCTACGTCTATTCAGTTGTGACTTTCATAGTAGTATGTGTTTTGCTAAAAGTTCTCTCAATGAGTGTCTGTACTATTCTGAATTTATTGGCTGACTTGTAAAGAGATTTGTATATCTAAATTCAGGCTACAAATATCTGTTTTGATTATATGATTCTTGTTTTTCTTCAGCATCTTATACCGTCCACTCCCGGCATGGGCCTTTTCTTATATTGTATTCCATTCCACTTTCTTGTTCTAGAACTAGAGGGTACCATATTCCTTACTTTTCCTCTTATGTTCTGTACCCAATGCCTTTTTGTTCTTCTAGCGTTACGGCTATTTAATGTTGGCCCTCATAGTACTATGTGTTTTGTCAAAAAAATATCTTCCTATTTTCTTTTTATTGTGAGTTCTTCTCTAATTCCACTATCCTTCTTCTTCTTTTTTAGTAGCTTTCTGCTGTTGCATATATCTTGTCTTGTTTTTTCTATTTCACTCTGTTTGCTTCTAAATGGCACTATTTTCCCTACTTTTTCTCTTATTCTTTTTACCCAACACCTTTTTAGTGTTCCCGCGCGACGTCTATTCTCACTATTCAGATGTAGTAGGTAAGGCTAAACGTTTGATCTACTTTTATTCTTCTTCTTATTACAATAACTCTATGTGTAATGTTCAGTATATTGGTGGACATGACAGAGAGATTCAAGTTTCTCTTGTATATCTAAATCCATTGTCCTCATTTTGTACTCTTAGCTATTATAGGCTTCAACTATTTTCCCTGGTGCCTTGATTCATTTCTTCATCTTCTTTAGTAGCCTTTTACGTACACTCCCAGCTTTTTCCTTTCTCCATTTTTCCATTTCGTTCTGTTTTGTTATAGGTGGTACAATTTTTCCCACTTTTTCTCTTATGTCTTCTACCCAATACCATTGTGGTCTTCCAGCGCTTCGTCCATTTAGTTTTGGTCTTCATACTACTATGTTTGTTTTGTCAATCTTTGTTATTCTTATTATCTCTGCATCCGTTATGCTCCGTAGCATGATCTCAATGACGTTCTGTATTAGTTTTAGTTTATTGGCGGCTTTGATGGTTAAAGAGATTAAATTCTTTCTTATATATCTAAATCCAGTATTCCCATTTATATGGTTAGCTATCGCAGACCCTAACTTTCGGCCATGATTCCATTATTCTTTTTTTCATCTTTTTCAGCAGCATTTTACGGTCCACTCCCAGCATAGACTTTTTCTTCTTTGTACCATTTCAATCTGTCTTGTGCTAGATAGTACCATTTTCCCTACTTCTTCTCTTATGCTTTCTACTCAATGCCTTTATGGTCTTCTAGTGCTACGTCTATGCAGTCTTGGCATTTATAATATTTGTTCCCCGTAGAATTAGCATATATAATACAACTCGTCGGTTCTCGATTATCAAATAATAATTTCTGTTTACACGAGATATTATGTTGTTTGGCAATCACGCAAGTCCGATGCACGAGCGCGATTGGCTATAACAATATATCGAGTGGAAACAGAAACGATTTGATAATCAAGAAGACGCGAGTTGCATTCGGATAGATTATATAACTAGTCAATAAACAACGTTTGAAAAGTTTATTTATAAATATTAAAAGCACAGTTAATGTGGTTGTTATGACAATTGTGCTGTCAGTAGATAACGCAATATTTGTGAAGACATTTGGCTATCACTTATTAATCAGGAAGGTATGTGATTATCATAGTTGCTTTGTATATTATCAAAAGTTAGTATATGCGTAACTATACATTTTGCCGTTTTTCATTGGTTGGTGTTAGAGGGAGTGGTATAATATCACTAACTCTGTGTGTGTGTTTATTGGCGGACTTGGCAGTTATAGAGATTTAATTATTTCTTGTATATCGAAATGTAGTATTGTAACGTTTCGCCCAGCAGAAACGCGTTTTGTGAATTATAATCAATTCGCGCGTTCCAGCCTAGCGATTTCTACGTTACAAGTTTGAATTTTTCGCACGCGCGGCCGGCTACGTTATCAAGAGATCCCTGCTCCACGTATTGCGCTGCTCCCCCACTTAGAATCCCCGAGGTGGTGGCTTGATGCACGAAGCACGAAGAGGAGCTATAAAAGCCGCTTCTCGTCCGCATTCAGGGGCAGACTTCATTCATACATTCTTTCATTCCCTCCCTTCATTCCCTTCCTGATCCTGTCCGACCGTTTAAAGAGAGAATTTTCCCGTCCCGTCATTAGTATTTTCCCTTAGCTACGATCGAACCCGAAGCCTCCAGTCTTGGAGACCGTGTTCCTAGCTAATGTTTAATTGAACTCGTTCCCCGAATAAACAGCTTTAAGAGACGATGCCCACGAATGGGAAACCGTTTCGCTGTTTAAACTAACACTTGTGAATATCCTGAACTAATAAATTTTGAAACATCTCCTGGAGGACGCTAGTAATTAATTATACCAAAATTTCCTGGAAGACATATTCGAAACGAGGGTTAAACAACCAGGCCGTTTCATATGTCAATTTGGTAACACTAAATAAATCCACCGTCTAACATAACATTTGCCCGGCCTTGAAGGCCCCTGTAAGATTGCACTTAATTTCTGTTTGACTACAGGACTGAACTTACCGTTAGAAACTTCTACCTGTCATAACACCGGAGATCTGCGGCGCCCTCGGGGCCGTGAGCTGTCGGAGTCGTCTCCACGTACCGGAACCCCAGGTGGACAAACGTCGATAACTTCTCCTCCGGCCACAACTTGCACTACCACTTCACAGTATCCCCGAGATTCACAACGCTAGCCCGGTGTCGTAAGGCGAAAAACATAACATATTCGAAATAACCTATATTTGCAGCTACACGCGGTTTTCAACGTCGGACGTGACATTCGAGCGCGAAGGTTGGCTCCACTGCAAATTACTTTGGGCAAATCGTCTCCCCGGCCAGTGGCGTCCCGTCGATTTCTGCAGAAGGCGGCCAACCGGACCTTCCACACACAGATGCAAAACGGGTTCCCGGCGCGTAAGGAACTGGCAACTGGGTGCCCATCATAATTAATTAAATACATTGTAAAATACATTTTATTTGATTTCTTAAGAGCAATACCTATGTTTGTAAATAGTGAACCTTATAATTAAACTGTCTAAAATTATCCTAGTGTTTGCTTGCTAATATCCAAGTGTATATCTGGCTGAACCAAATTATCTCCGACTGAGAAAGATACCCGAAGGAAGTTTATTAAATTCATTAGCCCTAATTAGCAGAGGGATAGTACCGTTTCAGTATTGCCATTTATACTCATAACTAACGCCGGATCCAACTATATGCCGTAATTTCATGATGATTTTTCTTCGTTTACTTTAGCATCCTTTTACCGTCCACTCCCAGCAGAGGCCTTCCCTATTTTTCCAGTCCCCTTTGCCTTGCTCTAGATGGTACCATTTTCCATGCTTATTTTCGTATCTGTTCGACCCAGTGCTTATTTGGTTTTTAGTCTTGGTCTTCATAGCACTATATGGTTCATAAATTTTTGTTCTTCTTGTTACTACTTCATTCTTTATCCCCAACAGACTTATCTGAATAACTTTCTGTGTCATTCTGAGTTTGCTAGCGGACATGATAGATAGAGAGACTTGATTCTTTCTTGTTTATATGAATCTAGCGTTCCTATTTGTACTGCTAGCTATCATAAGTCCAAAATTCGCCCTGATTCTATAATTCTTCTTCTTCGTATTCTTCAGCAGCCTGCTACCTTCTACTTTTAGTATAGGACTTTAACTATTTTTTCCATTTCGTTCTGTCTTTTATATGAAACATTTTTCTTTGCCTTTTTACTTGCGTCATCTACCCAATGCCTTTTTGGCCTTTCAGTCCTACGTTTATTCGATCTTGGCCTTTATAATACTATGTGTTTTGTTCATCTGTTCAGTCTTTATCCCCAGTAAAATTATCTCAATAACTCCATATGTTATTACGAGCTCATTTGCAGACCTAATAGAAATATTTTTCCCATTCCGTATGTCATTACTGGAAGTATGCGGTATTTGATTATGTCCTGCATTTCTGCTTGTATGTTTAGAAGCAAATCCCTCAGTTTAGATATTTTCCCTTTATGAGTAATATATTTTGTAATAGTTCTGTGCTAATCATCTGCGAATTGAAGGCGGTATAATGTTTCATTTCCCTTGGGCATTTCCATTCCTTTACATTTTTTAGTTTCTAAGAGTTATCAATATCTATTAGAGAGGGGGGGGGAGAAAGACATGCAGCAACTTTGTTTAAATACATTGGTTATAACAATTTCTTCAGATAGTTCCTTTCCTATCTTTGTTTTGGATATGTGACTTTCATAAAGATTTTTTACGACTTTTAGAGTTATCCCGAGGCTCTTGTTTGGAACATTTTCAATTTATGAGACAATATGAACGCACCTGCATTCACTGAGCCGAGCGAATCAGTCTATTGAAGAAAGTAAAGTAAAGTAAAGTGCAGGGCGCTGTATTCCATACGTAGAAATATGGCCTGAGACTCGGCGGATCAAGGCCGCCGATAAGTAGTAATTCAAAACCAATAGGCAGGTGAGAACTTGCAAGGGCTGGATATAGTACTAAATAATACTAATAATAATAAACAGAGTAAGTTTATAATTTTCATCAAAACAATGTTTAAAACAGAACCGATAATTTATACGAGTCGGATGGGCACAATCGCATGAAACACTAGATAATTCAAAAGAAACAGCAACGTAAGTATAAATAGATGATAAGAATTCTGTAACGCAGCATTAGAATAAAAATGGAGAAAGATGTGTGAAGAATATAGCTTCAAGCAGTAGATTCAGTCACGTTAGAAAGCTGGAATAGAAAATTATTGCTGTATTATCTACCATACCAACAATCAGTATCCCTACCATGTAGAACACGAAAAACAAGAAACTAACCATAAAAAGTTTGCAACCGGGTAGCACTGCAGAGGAAGCTCGTTTAGAGATTGTACAGCTTCTTTATTGCAATATAACAATATTATCGATTTAGAAAGGTTGAGAGCTGGCGAATGCTCTGTTGAAACTCTAGATATACCCTCTAACTCTTTTAAAAGCTTCGAATATAATCCTTTAAAGCAAACGAATGGTACAATTAAGCCTCATCAGCATCCATGTGAACTCTACAAGTTTTGAGGCAATTATTAAAACGAGCCGTATAAACGATGAACAGTAAAGGCCCCAAGTTAGAACTCTGTGGCACTCCATTATTAATGCCATAAAATTTGGAAGAGCCACTCAGTAATATCAACCTCAAAAACAGGTCATAAACTTAACAAGCCTGACGAAACGGATTTTTGATTTTAGAATAAAAGAAAAGGAATAGACAATAGGGATATGCAATTGGATAGAGGTTTAATATTAGGATGGTATTCAAAACCCTTAATATCCTGCAAACACTTACCAAAACCGAAACGTTCAAAGTCGTAGTCTAAATCCATAAACCTACAAAGATTCTTAGTCATGTTTAAAACATTGTCAAACGTTTCGCAGCAACACATAGCTTCAAAGTCCTCCTCTAGTTAAAAAAAATTATAAAACCAGATCGCCGCATATTCAGAATATCCGCGTCCCAAAGTGAGTCAACTTGGAAGAATTTACGAGAGCAGCATAATTCGGATTATTCCGAAAAGTCACTATTTAGTGGCAGAATTCCTCGTGGGTCGCCAACCCACAGCCTCTCGATATTGCAGCTATCCACACCGCCGATTTCATAATTTCGCGAGATTGTTCTTGCAGTTAAATGCGGAATGTTCGATCCCGCAAGGACTCGCATTAATTGATTAACAAGGCGCGTGGGCCGAGACACAGCCAGGGAATTGTAAACATAAAACCATAGGTGTGCTGTTAACGTGGAATTAAATTTTAGGTCAATGAAACCGCATTTTTGACAATTATTTACATTAGCGCGGCACCTCCCCTCCGCAGTAATTGCAGGAATCCGTTTGATTTTTGCCACATGGAAGCCCACGTGTGCTCACGATTTTTGAAGCCTAGGCCGTAACTCAGCCGGGCAGGACATTACATTGATTTATGGAATTCTCAAAGCGGGAAAGTATCACCTGAGAATATCAAGCCCGATGACAAGCTGCTACTTCTCGGAAGAAGTCGCGGTCATACCTGGGGTCAGGGGTCGCCGCTTTTCGTGATTCGGCTTTATGGCCGCCGCTGCTGAGGCTAGAGTCCTCTGGCGGCGCCGATGAAGATGTACTTATTTTTGCCGGCCTTAATTTCTGGTGGCGAGCAAGTCGTGATTAATATTTGGACGCAGCTACATGAGCGAACGACATTTCTGCTGGTTCGGAAATTGTGATTAATCGTGGCCGCGGCCGATTTTAAGGTGGAATGGAATTTAATTTGGGGGAACCGAGGAATTATAGTTGGAAGTTTTTGAAACAAGGCTCGGCGCTGATA
Organism: Agriotes lineatus; assembly: GCA_940337035.1. Classification (NCBI taxonomy): domain Eukaryota; kingdom Metazoa; phylum Arthropoda; class Insecta; order Coleoptera; family Elateridae; genus Agriotes; species Agriotes lineatus. The sequence goes on along the minus strand of OW679203.1, from coordinate 13,556,514 downwards.
ATAAATCAATAGAAACGTTTGGGAGCAAATAACAATAAATAAATAAAACCAACCATAATTAATAAACGTAAATGTTAATATAAATCTTCCCGAACGGCAGTTCCTCCAGAACATGAGTCTCTGATGCCTAATTAGAATAACATCGTAGATCCAGCTTCGATAAGGTTTTATGTTTTTACCACAATTATTAATTACATACTAAACAATTTTCTTAAGTGGACGGACGGTTCTGTGTATAATAATCAATTTCATCAAATTAAAAGAAATATATTTTATTAATTCGCAAAACCTCATTTCCGGATCAATTCTCTCTATAATGACCCTTCAGTATGCTTTTATACCATTTATTAGAGCTGGAATGATTACATTGCAAAAGTAATCTGTTACTTGCATAAAAAAGTAATCGCTTACTGATTACATTTACTTGATATAATTGCAATCAGTTAAAATTACACTTGGAATTTCTTGTAATTCTATTTCGATTACAATTACCTACTAATTCCTGTTACAGTCTTCACTCTCATCTCCATAGCGTTCGGATCCTCGATAAGGCGATCTTAGCCGCTATGCGCGGACGTAGCGTAAACTGGTACGCCACGCAGTCCTTTCTTCAAACCCCTCTATAAATTTCCCGATAACGAGGTGGCTAAAGAGTATAAAAGGAGAATCAGCAGCTAATTAAAAACTGTTGAGACTTGATCCTGAACCTGATCCTAAATACCAACTCTAAGTGCCGGTACCCGGGACCTAGAGCTTCTTTCCTACCTACCCCATCTAACACCGGTGAATTGGGTTCCTATCTTGCTAGACAATCTCCTGATCCAGCTAGCACCGATGGATTTGGTTGCCATCTTGCTAGACAACCCCTGACTTAGCAAACACCGGTGGATTTGGTTCTCATCTTGCTTGAAATCCCGTTTAATTCCCGCACCTGCTTATCTTCCAAGTCAACATTACCATAACCTCGTTATAAAAAAGACTTCATATGGAGCACGGCTTACCAGAATACTAGGAGAAACTTCGAGGCCCCTGATATAATCCAGATGCCTTGACGCAGGCCGTGAGTTCGGACCGACTGAAAACCTCCAGTGCTTCCCCAGCGATTCGAGCTGTCAAAAACCGGACTTTGTAAAAAGTAAAAAATGCTCAGTTTATATTATTCCGAGTAGTCTAAATTTATGCACAAAGGACGTACCACGTCTAGCCAGACTTTAGGAACTCACTGCAAACATCATAAACGCGGTAAAACATCTTTTTCCATTGAATTTGTCCGCCTGTGAACTATAAATAACCAACGCTATCTTTGCCGGCGCAAATAGAGTCTGTTTCAAATCTGTCGGTTCTAGTACATGAAAGCTACAGATCATACGCGTCTACACTCTTCGAACTTTCTTCGAGAGGATGCAGCGGTAGCAATCAAGTCTAGCCTGCTTGCGGTGGGTCGTCGAACACCTTAAAATTACCAAACGCAGAACTAATACGCTGAAGAAATGTTATTTTATAATATTTATGTACATAACGTTGTCATTAACTAAGAATTATGTTGTATATACTTCAACACATACAATTTATTTCTATACTGTGCTATTCCCGTCTATATACATTTGAGGAAAATTACTCCTAGGCATCTGAGCTTTACCTGAGGCAACCAGTTTGAAACTAAATTTAGTGAATTTTAGTCACGTTTAAATAAGCAACCTTCGTAAGAATTTGAAATTAAAATTTGAAAATTTCGAAACGATCCGGGTACATTACAAATACCTAAATCTAATTTTTTCTTTATTTATCAAAAGACGCAAATAAAAATTTTTTGATCCCAGTCAGAAATAAGCATAATTTTTTTAAATATATATGTTAAGAGCAACTACAAAATAGGAGATCTTTATAACAATAAAAAGAAGATTTATAAAAATTTTGTTTCAAGTAAATTAATCACATTTTTGTGCTTATCCCAAAACAGAAAAAGTGTTTTAATACCGTTCTTAAATAAACAATGCAATTGTTTTTAGCCTTATAGTTGAATTCCTTTTAAAATGGTATTGATTTTAATTACAAGTTACTGTTTAGCATAAGTAATCAACTACAATTACTAATTACTTAAAATGTAATTATTTACTCTAATTGATTACATCCCAGCTCTGGCGTTTATTACAATTAATTATACAATGTAGCACTGTAATCACGCGGGGTATTAAGCGAACTGAATGTACTCTACTTATCTGCGTTGTCACTTTAGGCTGAGAAACGAACGTTATGCAAACCACTCGCTTCAATCCTCGCGCTGGCAAAACGGTCAGCAAGCTTTCTGTAGGAGCATATCGGGGAAGATCGTCACTGTTACGGCTCAATTATATGTGTATATAAGCATGTTGCCCCTTTTCAGCGATTTACGTTGGTTTGCTGCAATGTTTACCTCATTTCCTACTCCGTTCACATTTTTCGACTCTTTTCTATACTTTTGGTCTTGCTTCAAATGTTCGATTCAACCATAGATTTTTTTCGTCATTTATACATGTCCAAAGGCAATCTAGTTGATTTTCTTGCACTATTTCTTTTACTAATTTTGCATTCAATAGTTCTCCGTATGTTGCGTTTTTCTTTCTATTCTTCGCCAGAATCTCATTCCTGTGTTTGTCAATGTCCACAATTCGTTGCCGTGAACTGGAGCCGGGTTACACCATTTCTGTTTTTTTCTCGAAAGGTTGTTTGTATCACGTTTTTTGTGTTGGTCATAATGTTTATCTCCACATACCTGATTTCGTTATATCGAAGCATCCACCAAGATGGATGGGTCTTCTACATACAGAGCTACTGCTGTTCCAGGGCGTTAGAAAGCTGAAAAAGGCGAGTTCCTAAGCATTGAGAAAAAAGTGCGAGCAATTATATAAATCATGTATTCGACCTATAATGGCATATGCAGAGGACATTCGCGCAGATAACTGTAAAACGGAGCAAATGGTAAGAAAGCGAAAATTAAAACGCCGCGCACAATAACTGAAAAGATAGTCAGAGTGAGGAGAGAATCCATCGCTGGGACATGCCAAACTTAAGACATGGTAAGGTGCGTGAAACAAGGAAAACAAGAGTAGAATGAGCACGTTACTTAAGACAATAAACGTCTAGTTTGCCTCCAAACCTAAATTATTAAGGTTCACTTGGTCTACTTCTGTGCTGTTTTTTGTAAGTTTTATAATCTTCTACTGAATTAACTTTAAGCCAAATAATCTCTCTGATAGCAAAGCGAATGGGAAAGTTCTGAAGTTCTTACAAGAAGAAATACTACAAATATCCGATCAACAGTATATTCGTTCTCTCTATTTAACCACTCAGATTGCAACTTTGTACATAGCTTTCCTACACAACTTTTTCGTTTCCTCCCTTTTTGCAGTGCTTTCATTTCTCGCCAATCTTTGATTTTGTTAATATCGTCGAATTAGAGCTTATAATGATTTTTTTTTAATTCCGACATATGGAGCAGTTTTATTACCGTTGAATAACTACCGACTACAGTTTGTTCCACAGTTCCAGCAAAGGCACCTATTTGAATTACACGTCTTAATGCAGCACAGGTGTAAGAACACAAGACGTACAGGAAACATAGCAATGACAGTAAAGTCTAACAGTCAAAGGAAGTCTTACAAGAGGAAAGACCGAGACTGTTACTACAGTTTTGAGTAAAATAGAACAATAAACCAAAGTATCTCGTCTTAACGTCGCAACTGGTGAATATTCAAAATAACTAACTCGACAGGCTGCGTAAGAGGGGTCATAGGTACAAATAATGAGTACTAAGTTCTTCTAATTGTCGCAAGCAGTAGCAAACCAATAGTTAAGGGCTCCAGATACAACAACTTCTCGTGACACACTTTGCTAAACCATGTGGGGTAGATGCGACGTAATATAGGCTGCAAAGAAGTATTAAATGACGCAGAAAAGCAACGTTGGTCGACAGCAATACATTTATTTGTAATAACGATCTTAATACATTAAGAGAAATGCTTTACGTAAGTATTTCAAAGAGAACAAATACGTAGTAGTACCTGAACAACGTGAATATAAAGGTAAAGGTGTTTCACTACAATATAAAAGCGCACAGAAACGATTGAGGGAAGTATAACAACCCTATCGAAATAAACCCAATCGGGAGCTCCAAAAACGCTATGCTCCGGCTTTTGCAAGACTCAAATTTGCAATCCAACACATGGGGAGGGCACCAACCATTTCCATAAGTATCACGGCGAATATCTGAAACATATCGAAATAGGAACGCAAAATAAAAGTGCAACGAACAGAGAAGGCGAGTAGAGAAGAAAATAAAATAAATGGGTCTAAAGATGAATTTCATGGAGCATTAATATACGCAAACAGATGTTTTACTTTCGAAATACTATTACATTCTGAGGTAACCCGATTGGTGCAACAATTCCCCAAATAAATAGAACAAAATTCGTCCCATATTCTGGACTATGTTTATTCTGGAGAAAATTCGCTCTTAAAGCGCCATAAAAACGAACTTCCAACAAGAACGTGGTGTAACTTCGATAACAAAATCAAAAATTTAAAAAATTTGCGAGAAGGAAATAGAGGCCCAAAAATAACCCCACCTTGAATATCTATAGGAAAAGTTTTCAAAAGTAAAGAATGGCAATTACGCATTCAAAGTCGCCGAAACCCATTTAGGGAAGCTGAAAACATGACGGCGTTCAAAGATGTGGTACCCACAGCAACAACGGCCTGAAATTTGAAGCAGCACTTTCGACCTGTAATAAAACCTTTTACATCTGCTGTACTGATTTACGGCATTCAATTAGTTCTTAATTTGAAAAAAATAGAGCCAACTGCAAGCAGCGAAAATTAAACTTAGAAGGGGAGGTGCAAGATGTAAAATAACAAAAATAGTAGCAACAATGTAATGGGTAACAGTCCGCAGATTATATCCTTTTGATAGTAAACAAAGAATATTATTTAAGATAGTCGAGGCACATAAATCGTGTACATTCAAACCGACAAGATCGGATAGGCAAATTACGTTGTCTCAAAGTTTCGGAACGAGAGAATTGAACAAATACGTAACATAAGAGGCATAAACTGGAGAAACCCTGAAGGACAGCAATCAATCTGAAAAAGAAAGTGGTAGAAATTTATCCATTCGACATTGAATGGTACTAAAGATCGAATTATGTATGTTGTAATGTATTCTTCTTTATTCATATCTTCTTTAGTATTACATCTTTGTTCGCTCCTTCTGGTCTTGCGTCAAATGTTTGATTTACCAATACATCTTCTCTCATTTGTACAAGTTGCAGCCAATTTAGTTGTCTTGCCTCCACTATTTCTTCTAATACTTTCAATAATTCTCCGTATGTTGCGTTTCTAACTCTACCTTGTCTGTTTTTTTTTCAATTTTTTACCAAAATTCAATTTCTGCGTATGTCAGTTCGTTCTGTTCTTTCCTAGAAAGGTATTTATATCACGCTGTTTCCCCAAATATTTGATCTCGTTATATCGAAGCCAAGATGGATGCAAGCTGGGCTTGGACAATCAAATCATTCAATAACTGATATCTTCTACATACAGAGATAATCTGGTAAAGAGGTGACGGACCAAGCTGTTAAAGCTACTACTATTTCAGGGTGTTTGAGCTTAAATTAAGACGACTAAAAAAAGATTCACTTAGCTCTGTTTTCCTATGATAAATTGACTAATCTCTCTAAAAGCAAAAGTTGTGTAAGTTATACAAGGTGTTTCAGAATAACTGTTCCTAATTCTCAGAATTGAGAGAGGGCATGTTATTCAACACTTTTTAATGATAAACTAGTGTTCGGAAATACTTCCGTTATGAGATAATACGACATTAACGAATTGAGTACTTGAAATAATCTCAATGTGAAAAGTAACGATTTTATTGATTTCCAGCGGTTGCAATTTTTATTAATATTTAAAAAATGGTATTACACAAAAATTATAAGAATTGTTCAAAACTATGGCCCACAATGTCGACACACAAGGTATAACGATGTGTGATTGACCGACGAATTCTTCGAAATATCTGCGGACGATCAGGAATGTCATCAAAAGCAAGAATAATTCGAGCCACTAACTCCTCTGCTGTGTCCACAGGTGTCGCATAGACGAGTGATTTAATATGACCCCAAATACAAAAATCAATTGGAGTCATATCTGGCGAACGTGCAGGCCAAAGAATAGGACCTTGTCTCCCAATCCATCGGTTTCGAAATTGTGCATTTAAATAATCTCGACCATTTAAACCGAAATGCGCTGGTGCACCATTATGTTGAAAGACCAAGTCTCTACGAATATTAAGTGGCACATCTTCAAGTAACTCCGGCCATGTTGCCATGGATAAGGTTCACTATCTGCAGCTATTTTGCATGCATGCGTTACTTTCCACATTGAGATTATTTCAAGTACTCAATTCCTTAATGTCGTATTATCTCGAAACAGAAGTATTTCCGAACACTAGTTTATTATTAAAAAGTGTTGAATAACATGCCCTCTCTCAATTCTGAGAATTAGGAACAGTTATTCTGAAACACCCTGTATAAGATGCTCCAAAAGAGGAAGTACTACATATCATTCATCATTAACATCATACTGTAGAAAAGGCGAATACCCATCTCCCTATTTAACAACTATTTCAGCTTTGAGCATACACTCCTCTTTTTACGCTTTCCGACTCCATTTGTTGTGTTCTTCTCTGTAATCTATAATCTGCTTCATCGGTATGTGGAAATTGCCACTTATAGCAAGTATCCTAACTAGAATATCAAAAGCTTTTGTTTTATTTTGATAATTTTTGAGTAAATTACCAACAATAATGTTTATGTTTCCGATACTTACCTCCTGTCGTTATAGAAAACAAGAAGTTCAAAAGAGATATGACATAATTTCCCAAGCGTTAGAGAGCTTCCCAACAGAAACGCCATTTCTGAAGAAACCAAAATTACAGTATATATCTACACATCTGGTGCACTGATGTGTGACAGCCAATGGGTTCTTAATGAAAGGGTAAATTAAAAACATTACAGACTAAGAAATTAGGAACAACCTGGAGGTCATATCGTTCTAACATAAAACAGAGAAAAATCGTCAAGGATTGCGGGGGCACCTAATTCTGACCCAACCGGTAAGGTCTTGCAGGTAAATTAATTTGGCTGGAAGATTCAGAACAAAGAAAGTGAAAAACTTCAAAGGGCAGCACGCTACAGAAAAGAGTGGAAGAAATTTATCTACAACATCAAAGGTGAAGCAAATGATAACACGGACCTATTGATATGCAAGAAGATGGCAGCTGAAGAAAACATGTAGTATTGTGGAGTTCAGGGCTGAGTAGATGTAGCGTTGGAAGGCCAAAAGTGAAAAAACCGGGGAAAGGGTAGCAACTAGCGCAAGACAGAATGGAATGGAAAAACAAGGAGAAGCCTACCTACTAAAAAGAGTGGATGGTAAAAGGTTACTGAAGAAGACAAAGGAAACGAATCGTGGATCTGCGCATATCGTTGGGGTCTGTGATAACAAGAAGTATAAATCGGAATATTAGATTTAAATATACAAGAAACCAGGAAACAAGAACATTACACGGAAAATGAAAAAGCAAATATATAATTTCTCTGACAAAGAAATGGGCTATGAGATACAGAAATGGGCTACTGGAAAACATATCACCAATAGAAATATCAGGAGAACCATGTAATAGTTGAAGAAGTAGAACTAAAGCAACGATTCTAGCATAATTATGTAAGTCGGAGGCTTCCAAAAATGAATTACGCCGGAATGTTTAAGAGGGGAAAGACAACAGTGGTTACCTTACAGAGAAGAAGCAATGAAAAAGAGAACCGTATCCTTCAACAAATCCTGCACCATAGACCACGTGGGAAAAGAAGAATAGGGCGACCCAAAAAGCGGTGAACTGATCAATTCCCACCCCCATGAGACCGGAACAAACCTTAAAAGTTTTAAACCTGGAAGATGATGATGATGATGATCATTACAGCTACCGTCTCGAGGTCATTTAAAGTTGTATAATGTATAGGTCGACACCTGTTGATATTCTTCTTCTTCTTCTTCGTTTCTTTTTGTCAGAAAAGCCTTCATCATATTGTTGGAGCTCTGATTTTGTTCAATTAATCGATATACTATTTGTCGCCATCTCTCTCGGTTTGTTCTGATCAACGACCGATCAACAGCTTGAAGAACTTGGCCCGTCCAACGCTTTGGCGATCTTCTCCTTCGTCTTGTGCTATCACTACTGCTTTGGATTACAACCTTCTGTATTTTTTTCTTCGTATGTGTACAAAGCATTTCAGTATATGATAGAGGATAGAATAAGAGCATCTAAAATTATGGAAGCATTTAAATAGTATAGATTAAAGCTGCTTTATCTCGGTACCAAACGAAAAAATAAACAAATACTGCACACATGATGCATAAACTGGATTCGGGGGCAGAAAGCTGCAGAAAACACTGGCAAAAGTATCTCCAATAATAACTGGATAGACGAAGACCGTACGTGATTAATTATTTCGCCAGACCATTTTCTTCCCAATTTATTACTTCAAACAAAACATTAGTTTTGGAGCTATGTTGTCACCTTGTAGAACACTGTCCTTTATGGATTTGTGGCATTCATAGTCGTATAGATGTTAGCACACCAAGAAGAAGTTCAACATTAACTGTTTTTAGTTTTTTTAATAACCTGGGGGATATCCTGCAATCGACCAACCCTACATAATAAACCATGCCATATTTCTTGGTCTTTTGTTAATGGATTAAAGGTATGGAAGTGACCAGTGGTACTAAAGGTGGTTTGAAGATTTGTTTGTTTGCTGGGCTGGTCTGAACTTTCAGTTAACCTACCTGAACCTTATTTAATGGTGGCAGCAATGGAGATAGAAAAGACCCGGGTTGTTACAGAGGTCTTAGTATCATTAGTAGCATGAGTCGCCTTTTTGGAAAAATATTGAATAATAAACTTAAAAATAATATGATAGATCAAATCAGCGAAGAACAAAGTGGATTTACTTTGGGACGCTCGTGTGTCGATAATTTATTTATTCTACAACAACTTGCGGAAAAAAGAATATCGACAGGGAAAGAACTACATTTAGCCTTCGTCGATCTAGAAAAGGCATATGATACAATACCACGACAAAAACTCTGGGAAGCTCTAGAAACATTGAACATTGATGTACGACTGTTAACAATAATTCAAGAATTGTACGAAGGAAATATAGCTTACGTCAAAGAGGGTAGACAACTATCAAACCCAATAAATACTTCAAAAGGGTTAAGGCAAGGATGTTGCCTATCCCCTCTATTATTCAACCTGTTTGTGGAGGTGGTTTTAAAGAACTGGAAAAGAAGCTGCGGAAATATGGGTGTACCTGTAAATGACTACCGACTTTTTACTCTGAGTTTTGCGATGACCAGGCTATCCTAGCACATGATTCATTCGATCTTGAATTTATGATAAGAAGATTGTATAACGAATATGAGAAATGGGGGCTACATGTAAGTCTAAAGAAGACCGAATACTTAGTAATTAATAGTGAAGCAAGATTCGAAGTACTAATTAATAAAGAAACTACAATTACACAAGTAGAAGAATTTAAATACCTGGGTGCTATAATAGATAAAAATGGACTTGGAGTAAGGGAAATCAAACATCGGATTCAGGAAGGAAAGAAGATAATTGGCTGCCTTAATTCCATATCGTGGGACAGAAATATTTCAAAAACAAAAAAAAAACATATAGGACGGTCAATGGTGGAAGCTATCCTTTGTTATGGAAGCGAAATTTGGACGATTAACATAGACATGAGACGACGTTTAAATGCAGTAGAAATGGATTACTAGAGACGTAGTGCAAGGGTATCAAGACTTCAACACGTTACAAATGAGGAAATTAGAAATCAAATGGAAGCAACGGAAACAGTATTAGATAGAGTGGAGCTTTACGATGGTTTGGACATCTGATGAGAATGCCTGAGTATCGATGGCCTAGACGCATATTTCAGTGGGTTCCTCCAGGCAGGAAAAAACGAGGAAGACCCAGACGTTCCTGGAACGAAGGTATTAGACAAGCCATGGAAAGAAGACAGCTGGATGAAGAAATGACACAAGATAGAGAGGCTTGGAGAAGGGGACTGGGGAGACGGCTTAATGCTGTATTATGATAAACTATATGCATTGTAATATTACTTTGTATTCTATTATCAACCCCAAATATATATATATATAGCAATGGTTCTAAACAGTACTCGTTCAATCGTGTTATATCTTTTATCTTGAACACCAGTTTAAAATATATCTGTTGCATCGTTGCACCCTTTTACAATGTGTTGAATAAGAATTTTCGAATCTAAATGGTCTCTTTCATCTCTTGGCATGTTTGCTACTACTTCTCCTGGAGCTTTATTCCTTATGGCTCGTTACCTCGTCTAACATAAAGCCACACGAAAAGCAAGCAAGTTAATTAACTTCTCGATATCATTAATACTATACTTTTGATTATCACCACTATTATAATTGGCTACTCAGCCCTTTGTAGGCAATGACCTCCTCGATAATTTTCTTCCAGTTGTTCCTTCCCAGTGTATTTGCTTTCCATTCTTTATGCTTTGATAAGTGACTATGTGTTAATATTTACCATGAGACATGTCACGTTTTAATGTTGAGCTTGTACTTATTTGTTTATGTAGATCTAGAACTTCTATAAACTTCAATTTCTGCTAATAACACTCTGAATACAATTAGAAATTTTATTTCACGTCCAACCTTATGTCTTACTATTTATAAAATATTGTCCTGACAGTTGTTATAGTACCCTGTCAAATGGCAAAAGTCTGTTTCCCTGTTATTGGAATAAAAACAAAATAGCTATTTATATATCTAGGGAGCAAAGGTATTAATTTCCTCCAGCGTCTGTGTTTAATCACACACGCGGAAGGAAATGAATCTTTGCTCCAGTGATATATATATATATGGTTTTTTCTTCGAACGCATGTTCTATTGCGCGAAATTTCAAAAATTTTGCTTTAGGAAATCATTACAGTGACTCTAGATTTCTGTAGTGACATTTTGTCTAATTTCCATAACGTTGTAAAGTTTTGGTGTGATCCATGGTGACATAACACAAATGCGGGAGCAAAAAAATATTGACTCCCGCCAGGAGTCAATAAAAATTGGCTCCCGCTGGTTGGAAATTCACAGTTTTGTTTCTTAAAACTAGACCGTAAAAGCCGACTTTCTATAGAGCGAGTAGAAAAAATATTTTTTTCATTTAGATAGTTACTAAACAGAGCAATGAAGTCAATAAAGATGGCATCAGGGGTTCGACTAGTGTCAAGCCTTGCACCTTTCGTGTCCTTTCATCTTTTATAATGTTAATGTCTATTTTCCTGAACGGCAGTTGTTCAGAATGTTAAGAACAAGTCGATAGAACCTCATTCTCTAATGGATCGATGCAGGCATTTATAAACGGATCGCAACCCGAGAGCGTCAGCTCAAGGGTTGCTATCTTTGATTTCACTTTGCAACAAGAACTTTAAAACTTACGTTATGAATGAACAGCAATCTTTTAGAGCAACAATTTAATTAAATAGTTAACACATGCAGGCTGTAAAAAAATATCAGTGAAAAAATAGGGTAGATCAGAATTTCTACGAATTTACGCTAATGTATTATATCCTTCCTAAAGAGATACATCTAAACAGATAAATGTAATTATGCCTGAGTGCAGCCGTCAAGATGTGCTAATTATAGAATAAGCTTTAAAAATTGCAAATGAGGCTAGAGTTACACGGTAACTAGATGTACCCATAAATTAGGCTTATAGTCCGAGATATTTAACTTAAAATTTTTAATCGCCCATTTGAGGAGCTGCTTCTGTTTCTGCTGCAGCTACATAAAAGTTACAGTGTTGATGTGTTAGCTGCTTCGCAGACAGGCCCGTTAGAAATTATAAACGACTGTTTTTTTAATCCAAAGGTTAGACTGTGTAGAGGTGCACTTGTTTTTTAAGTCGCAAAGTAACTGAAACAAATAAACCTTTATTTATATTTAATGCTTACGTTTAAGGTAGTTGATTGTTATGGACTAAAGACACCCTGTACATTTATGTACACATAAATAAACAAAATTTAAAAAATCTGGTGTGATACACTCACACAACTTCCTTTTACAGTGATCTTATAAATAGTCAAAAATTTCATTTTTAATTTTTAAAAATTTGTCAAACATTTTCAAAATTACAAATTCTACACAAAAACGGTACAAAATAGAGCGTTAGTTGAACAGACAAATTTTCTCTAGAATTTTAAGATGAATTCGAAAATGTAATAATATACCGGGTGTTTTATTTAAAATAGGAGTTAATAAAAAAATTAGAAAAAAAAACAAAAGAAACCCACTTTAGAAGTATTCAACTGGAAAATCACCTATGTCACATCAATACACATTAAAAATGAAATAAAAATGTAAAGTTTAAAAAAAATCGTTAGAGCCGTTTTTGAAAAAATCAAAAAAAAAACTGAAAAATCACAAGAGTAAACACCTACTTCCGGTTATGCGATTTTCTTCAAAAGCTTGCTGTCTCATCTACATAGTACACAAAACTTATATATGAAGTTTCAACGCCATACCTCTTTTCGTTTTTGAGATATTCTGTTCACAGACAGACACACAGACAGACAGACAGACAGACAGACCAATGAAAAAAAATATGTTTTTTGGGATCAGGGGACTCTAAAACGTGAAGATCTGTTGAAAACTCAATTTCGAATTTTTGGGGTGAATCCAATACTTCCTTTATAGTAGTAAAAGGAAGTAAAAAGAAACAAACTTCAATTTAATAGTAATCTTCTTCTGCCAATATTAAGCTAGTGGTTTGCTATTAACTACAAAGTCTAAAGTACCAATTACTACCACTTTCGTTTCTACATACAGGCATGTTTACACACTCCAGCTTTTATTACTTGATCACATGCCATCTGACATATTTCCTTTAAGCAACATTCTAACTTTCGTCCTTTCAGGATTACATTTCTGGAATTATCTACTTTCCAGTAGTTTTGCTAAGTACCAAAAATAGTATTTCTGATTTCCGCCCGTTATTGCAGTAAGGTCGGTTGCTTTAAACGTCATCGTGAATTCCAGGTTACCTATATAGTATTTAGTAATCTTTGATTTACAATTCGCATTTCTTTTTTTGAAAGCTTTATACAGGGTGTTTCAGAATAACTGTTCCTAATTCTCAGAATTGAGAGAGGGCATGTTATTCAACACTTTTTAATGATAAACTAGTGTTCGGAAATACTTGCGTTTCGAGATAATACGACATTAACGAATTGAGTACTTGAAATAATCTCAATGTGAAAAGTAATGACTTTATTGATTTCCAGCGGTTGCAATTTTTATTAATATTTAAAAAATGGTATTACACAAAAATTATAAGAATTGTTCAAATTATGGCCGCCATTGTCGACACACAAGGTATAACGATGTGTGATTGACCGACGACTTCTTCGAAATATCTGCGGACGATCACGAATGTCATCAAAAGCAAGAATAATTCGAGCCACTAACTCCTCTGCTGTGTCCACAGGTGTCGCATAGACGAGTGATTTAATATGCCCCCAAATACAAAAATCAATTGGAGTCATATCTGGCGAAACATGCAGGCCAAAGAATAGGAACTTGTCTCCCAATCCATCGGTTTCGAAATTATGCATTTAAATAATCTCGAACATTTATACCGAAATGCGCTGGTGCACCATCATGTCGAAAGACCAAGTCTCTACGAATATTAAGTGGCACATCTTCAAGTAACTCCGGCCATGTTGCCATAGATAAGGTTCACTATCTGCAGCTATTTTGCATGCATGCGTTACTTAGTTACTTTCCAAATTGAGATTATTTCAAGTACTCAATTCCTTAATGTCGTATTATCTCGAAACGGAAGTATTTCCGAACACTAGTTTAAAAGTGTTGAATAACATGCCCTCTCTCAATTCTGAGAATTAGGAAAAGTTATTCTGAAACACCCTTATATACGATTTTGAAGTAACGTAATTTTCCGGGTTTTGTTTTTTTTTATTTTTGGTCCTAATCCCACTTTCGAAGTTATAAGATGTGTTAGTTCAGACTCTTTTTAATAACGGGGGTTTATCTCGCAAAATCATCAATCATGTGGTGCAGATTTGGTTTGGTGAATTGCTGCACCGGTCTGATTAATTCAGGATTTAATTGTATTTAAAAATATCTTCTTTTACTTGCTTTAAAGGTTGTCTAAAGCTCAGTCGGGTTTATTTTCAGGCATCTTTTTGCTGCCTTTTTTCTTCCTTAATATTTTTACTAGTAATCCCAAGATTTGCCATGCTACCTACCGTAAATCTGCGGATGGTGAATTAGCTGCATATCGCTGTTCCTTCCGCTGTTTTGTTGGATTGTAATCAGTGCCCTCTGAATGTTCCACAACTAGCAGCTACACAGGTCGTTTTTTTTTGTGAAGTAGATAATTTTGCTGATACACTTACTCCACTCGGCGATTGCGCTAACAACTTGTCTTTTTTCCTTAGTGCAACAGCATGTCAATATTTGCGTTTGTTCGAAGAGGCCTCGTTGTATGATTTCATACATGAATCACGCATAACTTTAATTTGAGCCTTTTCTGAACTTCGCTGAATCGATTTCAAGCGTTCTTATTTATACAATTCCCTTTCTTGGCATAATTTCGTATACTATTTGTGCGTGTGCCACTCATGTAAATGTCTTCTAAATATTTACATAGCAACATGTCTTTCGGGATCTTAAGACTGCTATCTTAAATAGCTGTATATTTTATGTTAGGCACTGGCTGCGATTGTTTTTTTGAATGTTTACTATATATTTACAGCTTATATTCGTCGCATCTCGGCTACCCCCGTCTGCTTCAGTGGGGCGTCACGATAAGTTGTTGAACCTGACGCCCAGACTTTTTCACTTGTGATGTTTGAGTAAACTACTATATTATTTTGATCCCGGCCTCTCTACTTTTTATTATATCCCAGCAAGCACACCTACGCCATTTCCTTAAATTTATATCGTTTAATAAACGTCATAACCACATAACGTTGAAAAACTGATTGATTTTCCCGACACTTCGACGTTAATATAACGCTGCGTTCAAGGTTATGTTTCAACATTAGTTCAAAATGCCTGTGCACACTGGGATTCCTTCTGTATCACTGTAGAATATGACCCTCATTTTGACTTTTTGCATCTTTCGATGTTTTCTGCCCCTTGTTTCTTTTATTTATGTATGTTTATTCTGCACCATTTTGTTTCTCATGCCAATTCCCTTTTTTTACTTTCAAGTTTCCGCCATTATTCAACAATCTTGTTCTTTTAATCCCAAAATCTATTAATTTAGTTTCCTGTGCTGGTTTTGGAGTCTCCAACATATTGTGTTCCAATGTTTACCACTTTGTATCCAGTTGTTATTTCGACAGAGATAAAGAACACTCCTTGTATCAACACAAAAGGGTAGAGAAATTAACATTTTAAACAATTGGAACAGACGCTAGAAGCGCAATAGACTGTTTAATATAAACCATAGTCAACAGTAGAAGACAGGAGCGTCGGGGGGTGCACAACTGAATAATTTAAAACAGCTGGAACTGAGAAATGTAAAAACACGTAAAGATAAATAGTGATAAAATAATGAGTGAGACTTATTCTTTATGTGAAACTTCACAGTAGATGATCTTTACTTTACTGTGCCTCTCTTATTCGACGAGATTTCTTTTGTGGGTTTCTGTTAAGTCCAGATTTTTAGTTTTGAAGCAAATGGAGTGAATACCTTAAATTATTACATTTGAAATGTTTGGTAATGGTGGAATTGTAATCTATGGTCGCCTGAGTTACTGCTTAACGGTATTAATTTGCTGACTAAATTATATTTACTCCTCTGCAAGTAAAAAACTATGAAGATGGATAACGTGACATTACTACTATAGCCATGTATCAATATTTCCAGTTGCAGCTACCAATGCGTGCATTCCTCAGCTGAGATAAATCAAATCAGCAACGTGAATACAACTCCTCCGACAGGCTGTCGAAGAGAACCAGTTCCCAGACGCCAACCGATCAAAAAGTCGTACGGACGCATCGGCATCAAATTCGAGATGTCGGATGCAGATAATATATCATTGCTGTCTATACATATCACCGGGATACAACGGTAGCCGACCACCGCCGCCGACACAGGTGAGAAGTCATTTGTTACGTGGCTGCCTATGACTGACAGAATGACGCTACTGCATGACTTTATGGTACCTCGAAAAAGTTATGATAAATGGTCGTGGGTGTTGGATTGCGCGTATCTTACTTTATCGATTGTCGAGGACCTAATGATCGTGTAGATCGAGATTGTGCTCTTAGCTGAGCCTGACGCTGCTGGGAGATTTGGTTTGTAACGATCATTTGCTCGTTTTTTAAGGTAATTTAATGGATGATCAACTAGTAGATGTCATTAAAATTGAGTCGAATTAATGAAGCAAAAAACAGTATATTGTCTTGAAGAAAATGTATGGTTGGGCGTGTTTAATAATAACAAATATTAAGGGAACGAAAGATAAAATTTACTGCTATGATGGAGATTACCATTTACAGATACGTATAAGAATTTTGTAAAAAAAGTGATCACGTTTCAGACTATTCAGTTCATAAAAGTTTGTGAAAATTGAACTACACATCAGTGTAATAATGTTTTTAGCAAAAGATGGAAACAACTTCGTAGTTAGTTTTGAAATGATGGCACTGTTTAGATAAGATGTTTATACAAACAGTTTTGATGTAGTAATGAATCGATGGATTTGCAAACGGTAGAAAATGAAATATAAAGGAGTTTTCAGAAAATGTAGACGATATTATTAATATGCAGCTGATTGAAGGTCTCTAGTGTACGAAGAATTATGGTTCAGCCAGATATACAAGTATAATTTAAAAAATAATTAAAGAACAGGTGTGAAGTGGATATATAAGAGCTTCACACAACCCAACCAATGCTCTCAATGACCGATTTTACATTAAGGAGAGATAAAGAAACGATGGGTGACTAAAAACCCCAATGAGCGTACGCCGTTTAAAAATAGCCTTCGCTAACGTCCAAAAAAATTATATATATATTATACATGAAAACATAGACTAAACACTGCCCAAAAAATATGTATTTTAAGGAGTTACTAAAGAATGAATGTGTTTAAAAGAATACAGTAAAACATTGAAAAACCAAACACAAGGTCTTTTGGTAACAAGAAATGGAATGGAAAAGAGGATTCGAAAGTGGGAGTGTATAAAAATCATACAGTGAAAGTGAACCCTAGGTCAGTCACTGTAAAAATAGACATACATATGATAAACATATTACCACTTAAAGTTCTTAAAGCAATTAGAGAAAAAATGCGGTAGATGAAAGTGTAGCAAAGCGCAAAGAATGCCAGCATCCGGGATATAGGGCATTGCAAACAAACAGACAGTGGGCAGACCTGTATAAAAGGGTTTTCAAAGTTGCGTTCTCTTTGAATGCGCCTTCAGTCGCGTTAGCGTTACTAGTGTTGTTCAAATTATCTTTGTAGTTATATGCGTTTGAGTATTCAATTGGTTTTGTTATTTTCCTTCATACTTTATTTTCCAAGGTATCATTTAATTTACAAACCGACAACAACGAGTGCAATACCACAGCAAATTAAAACGGATTAACGACGAATGCACTACCATAATTGAAGAACTGGCCGGACCCGACTACAAATAGATAGATGAACATTACAGCAATAAATAGAAGAGAAACACGAAACTTCAAAGAAATCAAAACAAAGAAAATGGGGATAACAAGAAGGATATAAATACTATGGATAGGCACTTGAAAATGGAAAAGATCGCAAGAGAGATGAGAAGATGCAACGTAGAAATCTTGGCACTAAAGAGGCAAGATGAAAAAAAGATAAAAATTACACACTATACTTGTCATGAGAAAACAAACAAGGGAATAGCGACGCAGCATTTATGAATCATATATTGGCGATAATGGAAGACCTTTCAATTCACGAAATTGCAAACAACAGTGTAGAAAGACAATGCAACCTAACCGCAACGAACATCAAACCACATGCATGCTACTAGGAAGAACAGAAGAAAACCAAATAGATCATGTCATGGCTTCCAGAAAATGGGAGAAAGTAATACGGGATGGCGATTGCAACTACTCTATTGTAATAACTAGAATAAAAATAAAAGAAATTAAAGACGTGATAACACAAAGAAACAGAAGAAGAGCGAAGCTAGACAAGCTAAAATCTATACTAAATTACAAATAAGCATGCATTAGTTGGAACTAAGTACTAATCATAACTATGGCCATGATTGGTCGAAACAAAGTCATCACTACAACCATCTAAAATAAAATATTTTTTCAAAATTGTCAATTTAACATTAAGTATGAATTCTAAAATACAAAAGGAAAACTGATAAATTAATAGTAGATAAAAGAAGCTGACCTACGTTTATTGAAATTATATAGGATAAAATTAATGTAAAACACGAGCAATCACACGAACTTACATTTCCCTAATGTAAAAACTGAGTTTGGGTTCAGAGCGCCATCTACTGCATTCTTATTGAAAGTTAGTATACAAACAAGAATATAACCACACACTAGAAGAGAATAATGCAACACAACTGTGGAGAATGAATGGAAACACTTAAAAGCATAAAAGCAATAACACAACGGAGGTGTTATGAAGAAAAAATAATAAAGAAATCAAATTGATGGTTTGACGACGAATGTGAAAACAGAGTGAATATTAAGATGCAAGCTAGAAATAAATGGATGAAAACTAGAGAAACATAAGAACTGGCAGAGTAGAAAAAAAGAGAAGAGACACCACAAAAATATAGATTAGCGAACTCATACAAAAATAGAAACAAATAATAAAGATATCAAGAAGCTGTTTAAACTGATAAAAAAACATCATGAAAAAAACAATAGTCAAAATAGACAGCAAATATTGGAATAGCAGTTTAGAGAACTATACCAAGAACACGAAAAATGGAAGAAAACACAGAAGAGACTGGCAACAACAGTGGTAATGGTGGATATATACCAATACACGAAGAATACAAGCAGTAAAAGTAAAAAAAAATAATTCTACAACTGTGAAATGAACAAGCCATGCTAAAAGAATGGAAGAAAGGACTACCGATACCATTATTCAATAAAGTAGACCCCAAAAATTGCAGCAACAACAGAGTGATTATGATGATGATGTTGAATACGAGTGACAAGATGCTAACCTTAAGTGTGAGACAGCGAATAGAGAAATACACAAAAAAGAAGCTAGGTGAACATCAACATTGGTTTAGAAAGCGAAAATTGACCATAGACATAATACATATCATGACCCAGGTAATTCATAACTATTACGTGCACGACATAGAAATACACAATATCTTTCATAGACTTCAAAAAGGCAAAACAGATACAAGAATACCATCCAAAACAACCAGATTAACAACACTACTGTCAACTAACAAAGAAGCCACAAACGAGTTTAACACAGAACGGGAGTGAAACAAGGATACGGTTTGTCCGCAACACTTCAACGTCGCACTAGAAGCGCTCAAAACAGCAGGAAGGAGGACTATTATACAAATATCGGCAAAAACTCGTAGCATACACAGATAACCAGGGCCGTAGCTACAGGCTTAGGGGCCTCGGGGCAACAAATAATTATGGGGCCCCCACATTATCTTCCCCTTTACCTCTATACCACTTTCATTTAGTAAGCCGTTTTAATGGGGTTACTATTTGGTGTTTTTTCTGTTAAGATAGCAGAATGCACATTTAAAACTGACAAAACACATATTTACTTGTCACATTGGGTTTAACATAAAACTGTATTTAATGTTTAAACAGGCTAAGTGCGGTTCAAAACTTTTTTTAAGAAAATTTCGTAAAGTAACTTCCTCCGTCTTCGGGGGCCCCCTATGTTCGGGGCCCCGGGGCGCTGCCCCGGCTGCCCCGGTGGTAGCTACGGCCCTGCAGATAACATAGCACTAGTGGCAAAAAACAGAAGAAAATTAGCAGAAGAAGTACTACTAATAACAAAGGAAGTCAAATGTAGAGGACTTGAAATAAACCAAAACCAAACCGAACATATAACATGCTCCAGAAGTAGGGTGACCACCTTTCAATTTATACAAACCCTGAGATCTTTCGTGAGTAAAATAAGGTTTTCTTCAATGAGAAATACAGAATAGAATAGAAAACCAAAAGCAAGCAAATAAAAACAATGTTTTTGTTTCTTACTATGAATGGTTACAAATATGTATAATACAGGGTGTAACTCAAATACTTGCCCATATCTTACGCCACAAATTGGGCAAAAAAGTTCATTTAAGCATAGCATCAATCCTTAACCTTTACGGTAATACTAAGGGGGGGGGGATGAGGTTTATATCATTTTACTGTAAATTGGGAAAGGATATTCAAATTAAAATTGGCAAATCTTTTCTACCACTAAAATGCTTATTTATGAAATAGTTTTTAATTTTTACGTAAGGCTTTAAGAGAGTCAAATTAGTAACTCGTCTTGGTTAAAAATGTATTGGAAAACCTTTTTACTTGAAAACGTTTTAGGTCGTTTTAGTCTTTTCTTACAACCAATAGTTTTTTGCAAAAAAAAAATCATTATGGGTTACCAATTTCAACACCAAAGCCATATACATTTTTTTAAATCTCAAATAAGTCTTCTATTAGTAGAAAATATCTCTCTGTCTGAATGCGTAATGTCATAGGCGCAGTTACAATTGCCACTTTCCTTTTCCATTTTTTTACTTAACTGTCGAACTGGTGTTTTTTGTTGTTTCTTTTTAATTTTTTATTATGATTCAATTTTCACTTTTATTAATACTCATTTTGTCACAAATACTGCGCAAATGTCAATAACATTTTTTGTAGTTAAAAAAATAATAAAAGCATTCATAATAATAATAATTTGAATATCCTTTCCCAATGTTCAGTAAAACTGCAAAAAATCAATTTCCACTCCTTCTTTCTCTAATATCTCCCTAAAGGTTGAAAATTTAACCTATGTTAAATGCACTTTTTTGTCTATTTGTGACGTAAAATCCGCCCTTAAAATATTGCCAAGTACACCATATACATACAGGGTCCCGAAATGATGCGGGGGTGTAAGATATTTCTAAAAATATGATAGTTACATAACATTTGTTTGGATACAAATTGTAGGTACTAAAATGGTGCACATTAATGAAATTGTACAGGGTTGCTCATAAAAGTGTTGGGAACTAAACCTACTCTTTTTTTTAAATAGAATACTGTAAAGTTGTATGGGAATTCTTAACCAGGGATGGGCGTACGTCTAGGGGTAAACAGGTTGCAAGGAGTACTCCTGGTTGTTTATACAAAATGGCCGACTTCATTTGTTTTGTTTTCAGAAAAATTATTAGTTATATTACAGAAAATTATATGTTGATAACCAACTCTTTTTTTAGAATGCGAAGCAATTCTGTCTTATCCACAAAAGAAGAAATGGAACTGATCGATACGACACACGAAGAGAAAATTTCTTCTTTGTCGCCAGTATCATTTTGGGCCGTCTACTGGGACTTTTCCAAATATAGCCGATAAAGCAGTGAGAAGACTTTTGTCATTTCTAATTAAATACGGACTTATGAGAGTGTGGCTTTGCCAAATATATTGCTACACATAAACAGTAATCCTTGACACTTCAGTCTTCAGTAGGTATTAAGTGCCAGTTAACTTCGTGACAACCAAATTTTGAAAACATCGCTGATAACTTGACAAGTGTCTCATTACATTTGGTGCTATTATCCACATATTTTCTAATTTGATTTACCAAAAAATATATACATACTAGTAATTTTCTAAATTGTTATGTTTGAGATATAGATTTATCTATGTTATGAATATTTTTATTACTCGCTTAACTTTCAAAGCGTCAAGTTGCTACATCGAGAGTGCAAGCGGTACAGTGTGTTTATCTTGACCGTAAGGTCAGCGATACTATAATCTCGAGTGTCGTGCATTAGCCTTAAAGCTAAGTGATAAGTTTGGTAAGAATGTTTCCTACGGGAAATGGACCTGGTTTTATAAACAATATGCCCCAAATAACGTCAACACCAAGCCTTATGCAATATCAGCCAGTTATGACCACGCAAATATCGCAAATGGATCCATCACAGTCACAACTATTCCCACCAAACCAAGACCAATTATTTCAACACATGCAAATCCAAAATCAAAATTGTCCACAATCCCAATATTTCCATCAACCACAACATACCCCACAACAATATTTTCATCAACAATCACAGCAAATTGTTAACACACCCCTAGAAAGAATGCTTTCAACCAGCGACGAAGAACTTGAAAATCCGCCCAGCGAAAATCCTTGGCAAGTAGTCAAGAGCGTCAAAAGAAGGAAAACCTTCACAAATCAAGAACCAACAACGGATAACATACAATTGACCAACAAATATAGTCTCTTAACACCCAACACAGAAAAAACCATAGCTGCAAACCAAACGGAAAATAATATCCCAAGACCTCCTCCTATATTCGTATATGGTGTAGCCAACTTCGCAGATATGAAAAAGAACTGACGGAGATTGTAGAAGAAGAACAGTACACCACTAGAAGTATGACCAACGATACAGTAAAAATTAACTGTAAAATCCCAGACACCTTCAGAAAGCTATCTAAGTTCATGAAAGACAATAATATTATCCATCACACGTATCAACCTAAAGAGGAAAGGGCTCTCAGAGTAGTAATAAAATACCTACATCATTCAATGAACACTCAAAGAACTTGAAACTCAGGGACACAAAGTGAGGAATATCGTCAATGCACTAAGTAGAAAGGATAAAATACCACTGAACATGTTCTTTGCAGACATAGAACCAGCCGACAATAACAAAAAGATTTATGATATCCACACACTACTACATTGCGTAGTACAAATTGAACCTCCCAGAAAACAGAACAATGCAATACAATGCACTAGATCTCAACTGTACGGACATACTAAAAAATACTGCAACAGACCCTTTACGTGCGTAAAATGTGGCAGACTGCACAGCACCGCAAGCTGCACAAAAAGCAAAGATACTCCAGCCACATGCGCACTATGTGGAGGCCCACACCCTGCAAACTACAGAGGTTGCGAATACTACCATCGATTATACAAAAACAATTCAATCGCTAAAAACAATCCCAATCTCCAACCTGTTCCAGCAGTACCTAATTATAACCACCAGATATTAGCACCCACAACAAATAACCCACTCCAAAGATATAACTACACCAGAATAGCCAACAACAACGTGAACAATAGCACGCCACAAACACAGAACAACAATAATGAAAACAACATCAGCCAACTGCTCAACAAGTTCCTAGAAGAGTTCAAAAATATGTTTAATCAACTCATTCAGCAGAATAGCATGGTCCTAAACATGCTATCCAAGTTGATAGGGCAAAGATAATGGCTAAATTCCTTCGCATAGCATTATGGAATGCCAATGGCATAATCCAACACAAAGAAGAAATAAAAACTTTCCTTCATCACAACTACATTGACATCCTATTAATCAGCGAAACTCACCTTACTAATATGTCTTACTTTAAGATACCAGGATACAAATTTTATCATACTGATCACCCAGACAATACCGCCCACGCAGGAAGTGCAATATTAATAAAATATACTATAGACCATTATGAATTATTGGAATACGCAAAAGACCATCTACAAGCCACATCAATAAAGGTTAAAGCATTACCTTATGACATAACCTTATCTGCTGTTTACTGTCCACCTCGTCACAACCTAAAAAAGAAAATTTCGAAGAATTTTTTCTAACTCTTGGCCCCAAATTTATTGCTGGAGGCGATTACAACAGTAAAAACACTCTTTGGGGATCCCGACTTACTACCACGAAAGGCAGAGAATTGGCTAAGGTACTACAAGGAAAAAAATACAGCTTTCTATCAACAGGCACTCCCACTTACTGGCCGACCGATACCAGAAAAACTCCAGATCTACTGGACTTTTTTGTTACTAATGGCGTCTCAAACTCCTACATGGACGCAGTACCTAACTTTGACCTATCATCTGATCATTCACCAGTAATAGCTACAATCAGTACAACTATAATAAACATGAAGAAGGTACCTAAGATACATAACTCAAAAACTGACTGGGAAGAATACAGAAATGTAATCAACGAAAACATAAACCTAAAAGTAATACTCAAAGATCCTGATGAGCTAGAAGATGCTACGAAGAACCTAATTACAATCCTCATTCAAGCAGCCCACCAAGCTACGCCGCTCTTGAATGCCCACGACAGAAGCAGAAATATCCCGCTAGAAATCAAGAGGCTAATTGCGGAAAAAAGAAAAGCCCGAGCAAGATGGCATCGTAGTCACGCTCCAGCAGACAAAACTGTTTACAACCAAATAACCAACAAACTTAAAACTAAACTAAAGGAAGCACAGCACACGTCATTCGAAGATTGCATCTCAAACCTTAGTCGATACGATAATTCAATATGGCGACCGGTTAAAGCAGCACTTAAACCATTACAAGCTAACCCACTGATTCGCAAGCAAGACCCCACACCCGGACCATGGGCAAGAAGTAACAAGGAAAAGGCGGATCTTTTTGCCAGACATCTCTCTGAAGTATTTACACCATATGATGATGCACCAAATCAAGAAATATCCGACTTTCTAAACGACAACCTACCACCTACAGAACCTATAAAACCAATCACTCCTACAGAAATCAAAGAAGAAATAGCCCGATTAAACAATAGGAAATCTCCAGGCCCCGACCGAATTACATCAAAACTGTTGAAAGAACTTCCAAAAAAAGGCATCGTACTGTTAACGTATATCTTCAATGCAATTTTAAGGCTACAGTATTGGCCAAAACAATTAAAGATAGCTGATATAATCATGATCAACAAACCTGGCAAAAATCCAACTATTGTATCTTCGTATAGACCCATAAGTCTATTACCAACCATCGCCAAACTACTGGAAAAACTACTGCTTAGCAGAATGAGCTCTCTACTGGACGAAATTCCGAATCACCAATTCGGATTCCGGCACCATCACTCAACGATCCAGCAATGTCACCGTGTCGTTCATGAAATCAATAAATCTTTGGAAAGCAAAAAATACTGTACATCTGTTTTTTTGGATATAAGTCAAGCTTTTGACAAGGTCTGGAACGATGGTCTTCTATATAAAATTAAGCTCCTTCTCCCTTCGCACTTCAATCTACTCAAATCTTACCTACGCGATCGCCAGTTTAGAATAAAAGTAAATGGTGAAGTTTCTGATTCATTCCCAATAAAGTCTGGAGTGCCGCAAGGCAGTGTGTTGGGCCCTCTGCTTTATGTACTATATACAGCAGACCTTCCTACTACACCCAATACCGTGATTGGTACCTTCGCTGATGACACAGCTATTCTTGCAAGCCATGAAAATCCTGAAATTGCTACTTCTTACGTACAAGACCATCTGAACATAATACAAAACTGGACCAACAAATGGAATATTAAAATCAACGAAACAAAATCGACACAGGTAACTTTCACCTTAAGAAAGGGTCGATGTCCTCCAGTCACCATCAATGACGCCGTCATCACAGAATCGTCCTCAGTGCGATATCTAGGGCTACACCTAGACGAAAAACTTACCAGGAGGGGAACACATTACAAAAAAGAGAAAGCAGATAGATCTCAGATTCAAGGAGTTATACTGGCTACTCGGAAGAAGATCGCGCCTATCACTTGAAGACAAAATTCTACTATACAAAGTAATAATAAAACCAATATGGACGTACGGCATTGAATTGAGGGGTTGTGCCAGCAAATCAAATATTTCCATCCTTCAAAGATCCCAATCCAAAATCCTACGTGAACTAACAAACGCTCCCTGGTATGTGTCCAATCAAACGCTACATGACGACCTTCGCATTCCATTTATCACTGAGGTCATACAAGAAAGAAGCAACAAACATCATGACAGACTGACAACACACAGAAATCCTCTTATACGTCCGCTTTTACATCCCCAAAACAACAGAAGGTTGAAGCGTGATTGGCCAAACGACAACAGATGAAAAACAGGGAGACTCCTCACTGGAAGAGGCCTCATCCTGACATACAAGGATTTTAGTTTAAGGTCCTATGTTAGCACATTAGCCTATAGAATAACTTGTTCTGATTGCTAATTAAAGTACAATAAAAAAAATGAATATTTTTCTAATGTGCTTTTTTTTTGTTTAAATACGTGTGTTTTTCTGATTTAAATTGCTAAAAATATAAATAGTATTTTTTGTCATTCTGGTAAAATACTCCCTCAATCATTAATGAAGATTTTTTATTTTTTAATAATAAAGTTTATGCTAATATCATACATACAGTTAGTAGTCTTCAGGGGTACTTGAGAAACAGCTGCCATGCTATAAGGAATGCGTAAAGAAAATGGGTTGAGAAACGCTGTTCTAAAGTTAACGGTCTTTGATATAATAACGATCTTATTCAAAAAAGACGCCAACGTCACCTAAAAAATATGTTTTTTGTGAATTACTCTACTAGCGAAAAATGGTGCTTTTGGGCGTTAATGCTATATAGAGTGCTCAACATTTTCAAATTTAATAATTTCGGGTTTTTACCTCTGTATTTTTTAAAACCCCTTATAATGAGTTTTCTTCTGAGATCTTAAATCATATTGCTAAATTTTGGGGTTTACACTATTATATGCGAGTTAAAACATAAAAATCTGGTGTGATACACTCACACAACTTCCTTTTACAGTGATCTTATAATTAGTCAAAAATTTTATTTTTAATTTTTAACCATTTGTTAAAAATTTTCAAAAATTACAAATTCTACAAAAACGGTACAAAATCGAGTGTTAGTTGAAGAGAAAAATTTTCTCTAGAATTTTAAGGTAAATTCAAAAATGTAATAATATACCGGGTGTTTTATTTAAAATAGGAGTTAATAAAAAAATAGAAAAAAAAACAAAAGAAACCCACTTTAGAAGTATTCAACTGGAAAATCACCTATCTCACATCAATACACATTAAAAATGTAAGAAAAATGTAAAGTTTAAAAAAAATCGTTAGAGCCGTTTTTGAAAAAATCGAAAAAAACTGAAAAATCACAAAAGTAAACACCTACTTCCGGTTATGCGATTTTCTTCAAAAACTTGCTGTCTCATCTACATAGTACACAAAACTTATATATGAAGTTTCAATGCCATACCTCTTTTCGTTTTTGAGATATTCTGTTCACAGACAGACACACAGACACACAGACAGACAGACAGACAGACCAATGAAAAAAAATATGTTTTTTGGGATCAGGGGACTCTAAAACGTGAAGATCTGTTGAAAACTCAATTTCGAATTTTTGGGGTGAATCCAATACTTCCTTTATAGTAGTAAAAAGAAGTAAAAAACAATTTTAGCCTCTTTTAAGTTACTTTTTTAAAAGAATAATAAATATACACCTTTAAAATGGCAATTTAAACACTTGAATACTCCGAACACAACAAACAACGAGGTTTGAAAAAAATTAACCATTATTGACTCAAGAGATAAGGATCACGAAAGAACGAGAAATACAAAAGCAGATTATCTCTAGTAGTATCAAATGCAATTAGATTAAAAACAAAATGAATACTCAAAAATTCTGTACCTAATTATATGAAATTTCCAAATATTTCTCCCTCTTGCTGAATACGATTGAACTTAGAAAGAATCTAATAATACTTTTGCTTTTCAACTATTAAAGGGTTGCATTTGAAATAAAATCCTATTTTTTAAGAAAAAAACAAATAGCAAAAGACATAATACGCATGCGCCGCGCGCGAAGTTTGCGGCTATTACATGAAACGTATTCTATTTTCATTGATATAACTGACGGTTGAGTTAATTTTAGACATTATTACAAAATTAGCGTAACCCGGAGAAATTATAACAAAACCCGGAGCCCGGAGACGCGGTGTAGAAACCCTGAGACTCCGGGTGAAACCCTGAGAGGTGGTCACCCTATCCAGAAGAGACAACTAACACAAATCTTGAATGAAAAAAAATGGAGGAAGCACAAAAATTACAGATATTGTACAAGCACAGAAGATTAATGGACCATTACCACAAAGGTACCAACGTCAAGATGGTTCAGACACAGACAACGAACGAAAGTGGAAGAAATAGTAAAGAAGATAAAAGACTGGAAACCAGGGGCAAATAGAGAGAAATGCCAAAGAAAAGATGGAAAGTTTAAGTATATTGAAATATTAGAGAATTAGGAATTAAGAACTGGAAGAACAAAATTAATAATATGAAAGAATTAATGAAAATAATGTTAAAAGCAAAAAACATAACCACGCAATATTAAGAAAAAGAAGAACAATGAAACCAATGCGAAATGATTTACCGCAAAACATGAATCGAAGAGCTCCACAAGAGACAACAGACCACAGAAGAAGTAGATGTGATACTGCTATTATAAATATGCGAATACAAAGAAAAAGCAAGTGAATTACTTAATTGCATAAATGTATGTTTCTCAATCACAAATGCCGATTATTTAGACAATGTAAAATTTGTTTGTTAGGACTAAAACTAAGAAACATAATTTTTAAAACAGAAATGTACATAAATAGAAATAATTACTTGGATTTGTGGCTCTTACTAGATACAGGTGCAAATTGCGCTTTTGGCAGAATATATTTTACTGAAAATAGCAATTACACCTTCTTGATTTAAATAGAGTATTGTATAAATAAATCTATACTTCCCATGTGGATGATATATTCATTAATTGGGATAATTTAATATTTATCATCCTTTTTACTTTCCTTGTCTAAAAGGCGAGAAACTATTTGTTGGAGGAAGAGGATATTTTGCATGCCAGTTTTCTGTCTACCTGGCTCGATAGCGAAGATACCTTCGGCGATTTATAGCGTGAACACCTTAAAAAATAAAACTTTTATTATTGATTTAACTGACGAATAGATAACAATTAATAATTTGCATATAGGTCAGGTTTTACCCTTGACGATGATGAGACGCTACAGATACAGGGTGACTAGTGTAAAATAGACAGATGTGTATAACGTCCTTTATTACGCAGACTGAGGCGAATATGATATATTTTTGATCGTTGCCCAGCGGTTGAAGCGTCTGACTCGTGCCTGTAAGCGCGGGTTCGAATTCCACCGGATGCATTGTTTTTTTTTTTTTAATTTATTTCACTTCACTTCCACTTACGAGAAAAGTTCCCGTCAAAATAATCAAATGCACAGAAACATAAAAATTGTAGTAAAGTTATGATATATTTTCTAATATAGCCTACGCACTTACTTGGATACAATATATGAAATACA
This sequence comes from Agriotes lineatus, assembly GCA_940337035.1. NCBI lineage: Eukaryota > Metazoa > Arthropoda > Insecta > Coleoptera > Elateridae > Agriotes > Agriotes lineatus. Next base: position 13,526,996 of record OW679203.1, on the reverse strand, counting down.
ATAATCCATACTCGGAAACTGCAGAAAAACAAATTTATACAGTTATAAAAAAAATCTGGTGTGATACAAGCACACAACTTCCTTTTACGGTGATCTCATAATTAGCCACAAAATTTATTTTTAACTTTTAAGCATCAGTCAAAATTTTTTGAAAAACTACAAATTCCACAGCAACCGTACAAAATAGAGCGTTAGTTCATGAGAAAAATTTTCTCTATAATTTTAAACTGAATTCAAAGATGTAATAATATACCGGGTGTTCTATTTAAAATAGGAGTTAGTAAAAATATAATAAAATGAACTTATTTTAGAGGTATTCAACTGGAAAATCACCTATCTCGCATCAGCACACATTGAAAATGTACTAAAAATGTAAAGTTAAAAAAAATCGTTAGAACCGTCTTTGAGAAAATCGAAACAAACTGAGAAATCACAAGAGTAAATTCTATACTTCCGGTTATGCGATTTTCTTCAAAAGAACACACACAGAGACAGAGAGAGACCAATGACCAAAAACATGTTTTTTTGATTCAGGGAACTCTAGAACGTGAATATCTGTTGAAAACCCAATTTCAAATTTTTGGGTTGAATCCAATACTTTCGTTATTGTAAAAAGAAGTAAAAATGCCAAGGAAGTGCCGAGAAGATTTTGCAATTGCTTAGAATTTTTCCGTCATCGACCAAAGACTCAGTGTGGTAATTTTTTTAACAAATCCCCATATAATTTATATACCGGCGCGAGTCTAGTGTAAACACTGAACAGGCTCAATATAGGTCAAGAGAAAGAATGCAGCCAGAACAATGTCTAATATTTTGGTTGGATAATGTAGGAAGTAGCTGGAAATACGGTTAGAGATAAAACTTAACTTTCAGATTATTTCTTCTTCTTCTTCGTATTTTATGCCAGCGATTTTGTTGCTTTGATATGGACTTCGCTGTCTTTAGATTTTTGATTGGTGGTTTTCTTCTTCTATTTTTTTTGTCTCTAGCTACTCATACTAGTTAACATTTTTTCTTTCTTTCAATATGATCGTTGCACTGCTTTATTCACATTTTCACCATCTCACTAAACAATGAATATGGAAGCACGATGTAGAATACAACGCTTACAAACCCAATTTCTTCTTGTTCTTCATATTTTGGGCATGCGACCTTGTTGTTATGATATCCACTGCCAATTTACCTTCAATGTTTTGAAGGTGTGCTTCGTGGTTCTTTTCTTTAAGATTTTACCTCTAACTACTCATGCTAGTCTGCCTCTTTTCTTTTTTTCAATATGCTCATCCCTTTACTTCATATCTAGCCCATTTTGCTATGTCTTCGGTTTTATTTTTTTTTTCGTGATCTGTATGTTTTCTATTCTATATTTTTTGGTACTCTCTATCGTCAATCTGTATTCTTCTTCTAATTTCATCACGGCGATCTGTTATTTATAGCTTGTTCGTATGGTATGAGCTGCCCACTTCCCTTGCACGTTTTGTAGGTCCCTTCTAGTTAGTGTATCCGGCTATGCCGGTCTGCGTTATTTCCTTCAATTTGCTCGCCCTACTACTGGATTGCTATTTACTTGCTCAATTCACTATGTGTTCAGTTTTATATTTTTTTCTTGATCTCTATGTTTCCAATTCTGTATCTTCTTCTAATTCCAGGTCGGCGACCTTTCATTTATAGCTTGGTCGTGTGATATGGACCGCCAATTTTTCTTACACATCTTGCAACTGTTCTTGTATGTTCCATTGGGTTATTGTATCCAGCTACTCATGCCGCTCTGTGCCATTTCTTTCAATATACTGGTCCTACTACTGCCTTAATATTCTTGCCAATTGCACTATGTCTCCTGTTTTACATTTTTTCATGATCTATGTGTTTTCCATTCTGAATCTTGTGGTACTTCCTGTTGCCGATCTGTATTCTTCTTGGTATTTCTAGCCGGTAACCGAGTGCTAATATCTTAGAGGTCTGCCTGGTGGTCTCGTACCTTTGGGCTTTTGTCTCTATTTACTCGTGCTAGTCTATGTCTTTTTGTTTTTTCAATATACTCGTTGCACTCCTTTCTGCCATTTTTTATCACTTCGCTATATCTTCGGTTTTACAAGTTTTCCTTAATTTATGTGTTTCCGTATCACTATCTTATTGCTTTCCCTTTTGTTTTATTTACTGGGGTTTCTACTGAATATGTCATTAAACTGTGAAAAATATAACATTATATGAAAAACATTTAGAATTTCTTTCAGATACCAGTTTTCTAAAAACCCCTTTTTTCTCGATTTATCGATTTTGCTTTTAATCTTCAGCAGGCGTACTATTTTGATGGAAATTTTTAATTCAACAAACAATCTGCTCTACATACTTTGTTTAGACTGTTGGGTAGTTTTAAAATCTGCTACTTTTTGTATAATATTATTGCTGATGCCTTATATTTCATCAAAAGGAATTTGGCATATAAGGTATAATAAGTTTGCTAAAAGAAACAAAGATCGCTTTCATTGTGAGCTTCTTTTACTATTCGGTGTCGAAGACCATTTATACCGCGGAGAAAGTGCAATCCATGCATTAGGTCCCATGCATTACCACTCGCCGCATCTAGATACACACCACATTTAAAAAACGTAAATCTGGCTTACAGCTACCTTAACTATTGATTCAAATCCATTGCCCCTCTGAACAAACTCTGGACCATGGCTAGATTTGAACCTATATCTATCTGGTTGCTAATCATGCTGCTTAGCTACACAACCAACCGAACGGCCATTTAAAAAATCAAAATACCAACTACGTTGAAATATCAAACCTAACACGGAACGAAAAGAAGGGTATTACAAGAAAAATCTGCTACAGTGACAACCCATTTTGGATAACTCAATTGGTAGAATTATTGAAAGAATGGAGGTAAAAAAAAAGAAACGTCAAATATTTCTTGAAGAGCGATGGATGCAAATAAACCATAAAGGCTATACGATGAGGAAACAAAGAGAAATAAAAGGTAATCGACAAAGTGCCCCCAAGATCCATCATTAGTATTACCAGCGGAGTGAAAAGGACATTGGTTGTCTATACATTTTGAAGAGGAGGAAAGATTGACTAAAACTGCTGCACCATATTTGGAATACGTTTAAAGACGACGAAGGAACCAAGTATGGCACTGATATTGTAACTGCACAAAGATAGTAGTTGCAGCAAGGCGAAGATAAAATATGTTTGTGAGGAAATGTCAAATACTTAGAGAAACATTAAATTGTCCCGAATAGTTATATGGATTCTGAAGTATAAATTGGTAGAAATTAGCATAGTAACGCTAACGCGATTACCGATGCAGTGGGACACATTCAAGCTTTGCAGACCCTTTTCTTCAGCACTGCCCGTTGTCGATTCGATAGTAAGTTGATAAGATCCCAACCGCTTACGTTACCAGACTTTCCATACAATGAGTAGTCACGGATGTTAACATTAATCGATCGATTGCTCTGATATTTTCCGATAAACTTCTCTTCGTACCTTATTGAAGCTTAATATCCGGAAACTCAAGTAGCGGTTGCTTTCAAGTGACCAAGCATTTTGTTTTTCCAGTTAACATTTTCAGATTATGATTGTATTGTAAGTTTTTAACGCCCCATTTTATTTGTGCGTTCTTTGAGCTTCTCGATGCGGCTCGCATATGTAATACATATTAAGAGCCCGTGCGCTCCTCTTTTGACGGAACAACGTGCGAAAGAATTCCGTTTTTCCGGAAAGACGCCCGAGATTCGATAATAGAGGTACCTGGAACGAGATTTTTGCCAGTGGCAGTCTTCGATTGCAAGCGCTCGTCTTGGCCGGCTGTGAACACAGAACAATCCTAGCTTCCTGAGGGATTTGAATATTTTTATCCAAGTAGGCTATGTTTCCTAGCAGTAAATTACTTCTGTCCACAATTTAGGCGTACGCTTCGAGCGACATCCTTTTGAAACTTACGTGAGTCCGTTATTCATCTGTGGTGAGATACTTTCTAGTTTATTTGTTCTGTACTAATTCAGTGGTACCGAGAGTTAAGTTAACCATGGCTGAGCTCAGCCGTTGTTTAAAGGTGGTACAAGTGATCTTCGCTCTCTGATAATATCACCATGTTATCGGCGTAGCATAAGTTTCTTATTTCCTCTAGATGTCTAAACCCATCTTGTATCCTTGGTTCTTTTTTTTTAATTGTCAGTTTAAAAGGTTGGGAGGTGAGGTGTTACCTGTTTGCTGTAATTTGAGTGGTAGAATTGGGATTCCATAGAACGTAAGAACCAACTAATATCTTCGTTTTCTATTATTTATTTCGTTTCCATTTAACATCGTTTGACATGTTACTGCATTAATTTTAGGACTTTCAGGTACTGCTTAAGAGTAATTGTCAAGTGAATCTACAAGCTATTTTGTCACCTACCTTTAAGCCATCCTTCAAGTCACCTGAAACGGATTCTTCAAGTTACGTTCAGCTACGAGTATTAATTGAGTGGTCTCAATTTATCGTGAACTTACTAGTGGAGCTATTCTTAACACCTTTTGCTTGTGTGAGTACACCGAATACTCGGGATAAACCTTCATTGAGTTGCTCCGAACCTATTCTGTCGGAGTCCATCCTCCTTGGCTGAACCGTACGACAAAGTCCTCCTGGCAACCGTTGCTAACAATTGGTACTTCGTCAAACTTCGCATCACAATGAATTATTTGTCGTTTTGCTGAGACTTACTATAATTTGTATTTAGCACATAAACGGTTGTTTGCAAAATTTTGCTGACTTGAGTTTTATACAGCAACTGCCTTTGGGAGTGTTCGGCTGTTCAGCCCATCTGCTTTGTAAGATTGTATGTAGATGGATTTTAAGCCTGTAGCAATAAATAGTAAACGTACTGTATGTATCAGTAATGGATCTTTTGTGTCTAACTGTGGGGATTATGACAAAGCCTTTGATGGCAATTTTTGTGGTTTATAAATTATGCACAGAGGCCTTTTTGCGTATGCTGTAGATCTTGAATGTATTAATTACTATTAGATCTGAATTATGCCTATCCTAATTCTAGGAATTTCTATTTCTCTTAATCGCTTCCGTGCACACTATTAAGTAGTCAAAAAATTTGTATTCTGATCATAAAATATCCGCATGTTAGTGGAGCTTTTCTTTATAAAATCAACAGTGTTATACTCTATGACATTTACTAAAGCTGGTTTCATATTAAATAAGTTTTTAATTTTTTCAGCCGACTTAAACAATTTTCAGTAATATTATAGTTTAGAGTGATATGCAGTGATGAAATTGCTCAAACAAACTCCACACTAAATTCTATATAGATAGTATGGTAAGATTAACATCTCTGTAAATTGAAAAAAAGGAACGAAACGTGAAAACAACGCTAAATAAAGGTATTCGGGAAAGGATCTACACGTAGAGCGATGTACTAAGTGGATTTTGTGAATATTAATAAAGGTGTAGGAATGCACCCACGCTGTTAATAAAGTATTTAATAATAGAATCCTGTCAAACTCGCGCTAATATTAAATTACAGTTTATTTTTATTGGCCAAGTATCAGGTTATACTGTGCAGTAAAATCAATACATTCATAAACTGCATAATTTGCAGCTCTGCAACGCACTGGAAGAATTTTACACCCGCACTAAACAAACCGAAGTTTATCGGCAGGCTAATGACGTGCTTATAGCTAACCTGTTAACCTACATTTTTAACCTGCCAGGAAACTTAAACATTGAGCCAGACACTGTCTTTACAAAGTATTAAAATCGTTTCCGCTGTTAATTGATTAAGCTCATAGAGGACCACACAGGAATATGGGTATTAAAGTCGGAATATAACTTGGGCTTAGACTGTGACTCGCGCACGACTAGGACGAAGCAGCGACGCTGAGCAGTCACAGTCTGAAATAAATCGTACATTTGAAATTGTAATATGCAATTCGTTATAGACGCATCTAGTAAAAACCAGGAGGATGGGAGCGGCAAAGCAGCCAAGAGGCCCCCGAGAAAGAGATCGGAGGCGGCGTGGAATCCGAAACGGTGCTTTCTAATGGGGGCTCTTTAGAAAATCGCAAATATCAGAGTTATTTGCCATTCTTTTGCTTATTTTTGTGTAAACAGCACAACGGAGATTATAACCGGTGCCATTTTAGATTTACGGTTGCGTGGACCCGAACTGAAATTGAAATGCGGCATTAATATTTACCATGTCTAGTTAAGGACAATAACTGCGGCCGCCTCGGATGCACTCGATAAATCGCGGCCGTAATCTCTCGAAATCATAAATCGAAGCGCGGAAAATAAATTGTTACAAATACCGTAGGAACAGGGTGTGTGGCCGGTAATAAATAGTTGTCGTTACAGGCTCCCTGTGTAGACGCGGTGAAATGAATAACAGCACATAAATAATAGCGCTTGATTCGCCCGTCTTTGCTCTTAATCAGGCCTGCAACTCGCGTCCTTAAAACTGCCCAAATACGGCCCTAAATAATGGCCTCAGCGACACCTGTTGGAGCACCGGCCCATGCTGCATGCTGAGATTTTGCATCACCTGCACCCATATGGCCATTTCGTATGGGTAAGTTTGAAATTGCAGTGAAATTTAATGAAAAGTGAAAGTATTATAGTTGTTTCATGCGAAATACAGGAGATTCCGGTTAATCGGGGCGCCGGTTAATCGGGACAGCCGGTTATTTGGGTTACTTTGTAATACGGCCAGTCGGTGAGCTATGAGACTCTATTAATATCGTCAGTGCAACTAAGAGAAACTAATACTGTTGACACCTGAAATGTACTTACAAATGCAAACACCAATGGTAATAAAAACCCAACAGTTTACATGAATACATATATAATCTGTAAAAAAATGATAAAGACACAAATACATAAAACAATGGCGCACTGCGCATGAGGAAATATATTAATTAAATGCTGAAAATTCAGTTAATTGTGCGAATACAAAGTTCACAAACGCGAAGTATGAAATAGTTAGCCGCACCAATAATTTGAACCCGAAGTTGTCGTTTCTTTATAGTGCCTCGATGCATAGGAACCCGATCTGCCGAGTTAGCATATGACGTGATGCGCTGCCGGTACTTCCCCGTTATCAGGCAGCGAGCACCTTGCCAGCAGTTGCGTAATTATTTACTACAATTGCTAACTGCTTTCTTATTTCGCCGCGAGGTTACAATCGGGAACTAACCTTGCATACGTTCATCAAAGAACGGGGACAACGTTGAATGGCTTCTTTAGATCGAAATCGTCGCTTCTAGCGATGTCGGCCTGGAAGACCACAGTCTCGCTTCTGGGCTGCTTTACTTGAACAGTTTGCACTAGGGATGTTCCGAATACTCGTATTCGTATTCATATTCGCGAATATTCGCTATATTTTCAATATTTGTATTCGTAATCGTATTCGCCAAAAATCAACACGAATATTATACGAGTATTTGACATTAAAATTATATGAATATAGATAAGAATTGCAATAAAAATATAAAACAGGTATTCATACATTAAATAAAACATTTTTTTAAATATTAACCATTCTATAATATTAAATAAAAAACAAAACTATTTTCAATACTATTTGTAAAATTTGCAGCGCGTACAAAAATGATGTTGATGTTAATATTATTCACTCAAGGTCATGTATTCGTATTCGTATTCGTATTCGCGAATATTCATAAGAGTATTTGTATTCGGTATTCGTTTTCGCAAATACGAATTTTTGTATATTTGGAACATCCCTAGTTTGCACCTGGGGCTCGGCTAACGATGCCCTTCTTCTGCGATTTGCACTCGCGGCACCTTAACGACCCTTTTAAAAGGTCGAGCCGCGCTCTTTATTAATTTAGGAGCGACCCGCGATGTTCACCTACTTGAGGCCGAATCCGTCGATTCGACGAATTCGCCTACTTGGGCGCGAATGCCTTCCCTTGCAGGCCTCAGCGTCGTTTAAAATCATATTCTCTCCGTGGCACGAGGGCGTTTATACTCGGAAACTTATAGCCTGCAGTCACTCACATAGCGATTCGCACTTATAGTGAGATACTAATTGAATAGAACATAATAACACATACTGTCAGGTGTTTTACTCATTGAGTATATAATAAAAAGGCATGAAATCGGTAATTACAGGTGGCATGAATTGGCCCGTTTCAACCTCGCCGCTTAGTTGGTGCGGTGCTACCAGAAAACTTCTTGCTGGATTGAGGCGCTGTTTTAGGCAGCAAGACAGTTGCATAAACATAAATAAATACATATATACAGAGTGTTCACGGGAACCTACGGCCTCGCCAGCGTAGGCAACACAATTTTTTTAGTTAGGCAACTCTGAATCACATATGCCTGCTCGACAATTTACTGCAAATTCGTTGAAGCATTCACCTGCTAGGGGTAAAGGTATATATTGTCAACCACATCGAACAAGCATTACTAATTTATAATAGACACCGCCACATTCTGCGATATATATTTTGAGCTGCCTATTTTTTTACATGGCAGGCTCGTACTCTTCCAAAAATGGAGCTAGCTAACCATCCGATTAAATTTCGTTCAAACATTGCCGTATCTACAGCCTTTTCTCATTTTTTCAAAGAATCTCTCTTTTCTTCTTGTCAGTCAACGGCCACTCTATTAAGGTTTTTGGGAGTCTTTCGTGGCTCATCCTATTAATATGAATATACCATGTTTCATTCCACCATCACCTTAAAAAGTACCCCAGTAAGTCTTTATACGACAAATGTGCTCAGATATAAACGAAACTTATAAACATAAAGCTTAGCTAAAATTAATATAATCTGAGCAAGGATGTATCCCAAGCGAAGCTTCCCAGGGACTGAGGTTATCGATCCCAGCATCAAAGAAGACATCTGACAGAAAACCCGGTCAAAATAGCAGCTACACTGAAGCAGAACAGCACGTGCACTATGCGGGACGAGAACACCTGGATGCGGAATCATAGCAGATGGTTACGGAATCAGAACAACTAGGAATACCCCGAAAGTTAAAGCAATTTGGCATAAATCAGAAAGAAAGCTAAAATGACCACGTGCCCTTATTCTAGAGAGAATGTTATTGGGCTGATAAAGACCGAAACCCGGATTAAACGCAGAAATTCGCCAGCCAAGGTAGGAAAGTGTGTTTGTCGTGACCTTGCAATTAGACTGAGAAAATTCAGAGCGGGGAATTCAAATAATACGGAAAATGACTACCATTTGATGACATTTGAAATGGAAATAAAATGTTTTATTAATATAGATGTATCAACAATGGATATATTTGACGATATGAAATTACTTTAACAGATTATACTCCTCCATCATCAACGACAGCTAAGTGAATCGAGGAATTTAAAAGTGGCCGTCAAAGCCTAAAGAACTGCTATAATATCGTTCAATATATAGTAATGAAAGATCCCCTGTTGAAATTTAGAAAATGAACAATATTTTGCACGAAGAATTTGATATAAAAAAGGTTGGGGGTGCCACAATTGATTCTTCTTCGGTTACTCCTTTTCAAAAGAGGCGTGAGCTTGATCTACCCTTGGGTTGGTGCTTTACCAAATTCAACCATGTGACTATAAATCTACCCTTTCCCTTCCCTCCAGCATCACGTCTCAGCACTTCTTTTGTAGGTCTATTTTCGTTCAGTCCTACCAGGAGCTCCAAGCATTATATTCATTCACATCCTATGACTTGCGTCATATTAGATGCTTCATTCATTTGCATTACTTTGATATTCGAGCTTTCTTTTTATTACTGAACACTCACAACTTACCTGTTAACACTATTACGCATACGTGCTCCTTAAACCTTTTAGTAGTCGTAGCTCTGTCTGCACCTATATTTGTGATTGATATTCCTAGGTCTATTAACACTTGGCTGTTACTGATCTGCTCCAATCCCATCTCTATCCATAGATATCTGATTCCAGCAGGTTAACCTGGTTTCCTGAATAATTACCAGAACGATGCATAACTAGAATTTTTTAAAACTGTTAAATTTTACTTCTTATATTAGACCCAGTTTTGGAGCATCTCTAGAATTTTCTATTATTCTCCCCAAAATTTATGAACTATTTTTTCATACTCTCAAGGCTAATTTTAACAGTTTCGCCACTATGTTATTTCGTCAGCTACTATTGGTGTTGTCAATTTGTTCTAAATGTAGCGGTTTGCCAATGACACCTTCTTCGAGGTTAGGTTTTGTATCAGTTTTGACACAAACTGACGCAAAACCTTACCTGCTAATCTCAAATTTGACATAGACTTGCGGTCACAATCATTTATGGTCACCCAGTAAATGCGGGATGTAAATAATTTACTTCTCTAGGGAACTAAGTACATTGCCATGGAAACCGTAAAATTTTTGTAAATGTTTCCTATATCCCTCAAATCAGACAGTATAAGGAGCACTTGCAAGGGAGGTAGTGAAAAAAATAAATTACTGCCACAAGTTCTTTTACGCATCCATAAAGCCAAGAAGCTTCTCTCTGCGTCATAAAAATTATAGGAAATCATTCTGCCAGCGGTATCTAATCAAATTGCTATTAGCTCCAAAACAAAAAACATTGTATAGAGTTATTGGATATATTTTTATCACGATACTCCTCTATTTTAGGGACGTTATAAATATCCTAAGCAATCTGTGGGAACTCCATAGCCCCACATTTTTTGTAAACGTGGAAGGTGCGTCAATAAGTTCAGGTTCTATTTACTATTGTCCAACAGATTCTGACACAGTGGAAATTTCCATTTAATCATCAGGGAAAATGTAAATGCTACTTCAGTTTTATGTTTCTAACTGCCTTTATACATCATTGTATTCGCATATAGCCTTCGTCAACGATTTAATTTTACTGAGCTACAATTCACTAGAAGAATTTTTCTTCATCAAAATATAGAATATGAAATTGGGTTTCCAGCCGCCTTCTTAAATTTACTTGCTACTGTTTTTCGTCCAAGCTTAATAGTATTTTAATTTCGAGGATATGTATGGCACAGGAAAGACCCGCCCATTTCCTGGATCATCAGCAGTCCTTTCGAATAAAGTTGTTACGCTTCGAACAGGTGCACACTTTTGCTCAATTAATTAATTTAGCCGTGTGGGTAGTCAGAATTCCAAGGTCCGATTTATAACTCAACTATATAGATGAAGTACACATTACATACTTATTGCTATGCAAATTACAAGATAGGTATGTACAATATTAAACAAGAAAATAAAACGCACTCGGGAGGACGCCATCGAACTCGTTCTGGTATATCCTTGGAAGCCCTGTTGCTGACGTTGCCTAAAGTTCTCCTGACGCTGCATTTTATAACGGCCGGTTCTGGATCTAAATATGATAGCGCTCAATGGCTACTTTGTTTAGATTTAGTGTCAAACAACTATTGATAACTTTCGACTACAGCCCTGGCTTGGGTGCTCCTAGGCATTGAATTGGGTAGGACCGCCACTAGATGGTCTATGAGCTTAATTTTACTGCTGCCGGAGCTCCCCGATATACTTAATTTTTACCTTGTTAAAGCTTGGCGGCAGTTAGGCGGTTCGCCTAGAAGTCAGGGGAAGTTGCAAATCAGAGCTTCGGGGTCGGAGCTGCGACTTACTCTGGACCTCGCCGAGGCACATGGCAGAAAATTTACACGGTGGACCTTTATCACTTAGAAATCTGCATGTTTGCCGTGGCCACTCCACGGTCCAGTGTTAGATTCCTAATCCTTAGGGACACCGGAAAAGGTAGCTGAACCGCATGTGCTAAAATTAACAAGCCACGAAAATTCACTTTGAGGGTTATTCTGGGAGTCGTAAACAGGTGCCATGATCAACAAGCCACAAACATGACATGGAGAGCGATTTCAAGGCAATATATGCAGGTGATTAGACCAACAAGCCACGCAAATATGCTGGAGATTTGCGATTCGGGATCGGATGCATTTAAAAAGTTTTCTAGGTGGACCTCGGGACTCAAGTGTGTGACGGTTCTGGACGGCTTCTTCGGGCAAGCCTAGGTCTCAGACTAGGTGCTTCATCTAAGCCCAGTGGCTTGTCAGCTCTTCCAGTTAGAGTTGGACTGGGCTGGTCGCTGGAACGTAATGCCTATAGCAGCCTGGGTGCATTTGTTTCATACCTCGGCCTTTTTATATGGAAATTCGAGATAGATTGTGCAAAATTTTGCTCTACGCGTCGTCGCCCATGGCTGGAACGGTTTCATTTATCTACAATGTGCGCGCACAAGTGATTCAAGTACTGATTGTGGCGTCTTAGCGCAGTATAAGTTCGAATGCACTATTAACTTCACAAATGTATCCAAGATAACGGTGGGCAAGTTTACGAATCCAAAGTTATTGCAAACATTGATACCCGTAGAATGTGTTCGGCAGGAGCTTCTCTAGAGTACATCGAACTGAAAATAAACATAAGATTCTATATGGGCTGGTTAGCATTGAAGAAACGTTCCTATTTCAACAATACATAGAAGCAAGCTCTATATCTGCATTCTCTATTTAAGCTTATGATGTACAGCATGTACCTTCACCAGAACAAACTTGGACGAATTCTAAAAGCACAGCATGGAAGTTGAAAAATCGTAGAACAAGCACGTGAACAAGCAATGCTGAGTTTGAGGCGACACTAAAATGGAACGAGACATATGAGATGGGGAGCCGTTTTGAAGAGAATTGGAGGCTTAGCTTCGAAAAGGGAAGCCTAACAGGGATAGATAGAGGAAGAACTAAAGAAATCCTTTATTCAGAGTGGCAAACCTGATTGAGTGGGGGCAAAAAAGCAGAAGAAACAATTCTATTCAATCATGAGGATAATGCCACAGTTCACAAGTTTATTGTTTCCATTCCTATTTCAAATTCATATCTATGAAAGCTATTTTTAGGACGACGAAGGTTTAATGACAGTTCACGATTTTCTATGACTTGAACTGTCTATAAATATTCCTTAGGGAATTGTAGCCGCTCATTTTCCTGAGCTCGAGAACTCTCTTTTTGTGGCGAGTTAGTCCATGTTTTTTCTTTCTTGATTTATTCCAGCCTGTCATTTGTCTTTGCTTCTCCCGTTATCTTCTTCCATGTGTCTCGGTCCATTATCTTTCTCCCCCATTCTTGTATCCCTAGCTTCCTTATGTCTTCTAGTACCTGGTCTTCCCATCTGCTTTTTGATCTCCCTCTTCCCCTTCCTGTGTCCATTCTCCACATTGTAATTTTCTTTACCACTCTAGTGTCTTCCATTCTTCTTATGTGGCCATACCAGCGAAGTCTTTGCACTTTCATTACCTTCACTATATCTTCCCCTCCTAGGATGTTTTTATTTCGAAGTTCATTAGTCCTCTGTATTCGTCGTCTGCTAATTTCTTTGGTCCGTATATCCTTCTTATCATCTTCCTTTCAAATCTTTTTAGCTTTTCGTAGTCCGCGCTTGTTATGTTCATCGTCTCTGCGCCGTAGGTCACCACCAGTCTAGTTGCTGCTCTATACACCCTCATTTTTGTCTTCACACTTATGCTTTTACTTTTCATTATGTTGCGATGAACAGTGTTGTAGATAATCCGTCTCCCTGTCTTACTCCCAGATTAATGTCGAAGTCTTCAGTTTCTCCCTCATCTGTCATGACTGCTGCTTTGGAGTTTTCCATTGTCATTTGTATTAGTCTTATCAGCTTCTTCGGTATATCCATATTCTCCAATGATTTTATTACCTGCCCTCTTTTCAGACTGTCGAATTCTCTTTTGAAGTCTATATACAGGGTGTAGAAATGCTTTACGCACCATAGGATTTTCAGTGGTAATTGGTAATTTTTTCATATGTAAATATTTGATTCCCTAATTATTTTAGAGCAAACTTGTATGGAAGTTTTTTGTAGAGAAAAAAATTCTCTATCCATTTATGCCAGCATTTGTCATTTTCCATTTCCGAAAACCGAAATTTAAAGAAATAAAATTACCACTTTTAGACAAACCAGTGGTGCCTTGAAATTATTGAAGAATCTCAAAGCATCAACTAATTAGTTTGCTGTTTATTTGTTTGCAACTGTCAAATGTAGCGGCAACCATGGTACTTATTTCACCTGATCTGATTCCAGCATACCACCACTTCACAATTTGTACTGATTTTTTAATAAATTATTATTCTAGTTTCTATAATTATTAGGTTTTCTAAAGTAAAATGACAAAAATTATGGCATAAGTGGATGCAGAATTGTTTGCTCTACAAAAAACCTATTTACAAGTTTGCTCTAAAATAATCAGGAAAGCAAATATTTTTCTATAAAGAAATTACCATAGAAACCCCTATGGTGCGTAAATAATTTCTACGCCCTGTATACAATATGTAGTCCTAGTCCGTGTTTATAGAATTTTTCAGTTATTTGCTTCAATGTGTATACGGCATCTATGGTAGACCTCCTAAACCCATTCGGTTATTCACCAATTTGTATTATACCTTCTTTCCTCTCCCTAGGCATTTCCTCCATATTTGGGTTAATAATTTAAAGATTCTTTTGTTAAAAGTTTCTCCTCCGTGTTTTATTAATTCATTAACTATATTATCCCTACCTCCAGCTTTGCCCCTCTTCAGCTGTGATATTACTTCAGCGAGCTCGTCTCCCGTGGGCGAATCAGCTGCTTCGTGTTCCCAGTTGTCATTCTTTCGATGTCCTCATTTTTCTTCTCCTGTCGCCTTATCGCTCTCTGTTAATATTTCCTTAAAATAATTTCTCCATGTTGTGGTGCTTATGTTTGTTGTATTTCTTTTCATATTCTGTCTTCTAATATATCTGTATAATTTCGTATTGTTTTTGCTATCCTTTTCTATTATGTCCATAACTTCCTCTATCCATCTTGTCTTCTTCCTTTTTATTAATTTCGTGCTGTCTTTCCTAATTCTTTGGAATGCCCTGTAGTCCTCTTCCTTTCCTGTGCTCAGCCACTTTAATCTAGTTGCTTTCTTGTGCTGTATAATTTCCCTGCAATCTTCGTCGAACCACTCGTTTCTTTTTCTTGCGGATTTTTTGTCTAGTGTTTATCTGCGGCGCTTGCTATGCTTCTTTTTATGATGCTCCATTCTTCTTCAATATTTCCTTCTTCCGGTTTCTTTTCTAAGTTTGTTTTGACGCCTCTTCATATCTCTTTTGCTTTTCTGCTACCATTTTAATTTCCTGCCTCTTTTTATTAGGACGTTTCTTAACTTTAGCCTCGCTATCACTAGGAAGTGTCCTGTCCCCGCTTCCGCTCCTCTGAACGATCTTACATCCTGTATCATTTTTTGCCTCTTTTTGTCTATTAATGTGTGGTCTATCGGATTTCCTGTGATTTTGCAGGCAGTATCCAAGTTATTTTGTGCTGTATCTTGTGTTGGTATTTCGTGTTAACTATAAACAGATCCAGTTCTGTCGCTAAATTTCCCAGCCTTGTCCCATTATTTTTTTCCTCGTGTGCCGTTTCTCTTCCGGCCACTGCCCTCCAGTGTTCTTCTTTTCCTAATTGTGCATTGAAGTCCCCCAGTAAGATAAGTGTGTCGTGTTTTGGGATTCCCTCGCATACTTTATCTAACCTTTCGTAGAACTTATCATTCTCCTCTTCATCTGTTACGTTTGTCGGCGCATATGCATTTATGAGTGTAATATTGGCTATGTCATTTTTTAGTCTAATATAGGAGATCCTTCCATTTCTTCTTTTAAACTCCATTAAGTCTCCTGTCTATACCTATATAAAAAATATTTGGGCAACCCTCGTATATCCACACAGGCTATACGAGCACTGTGAGGGTGTTACTTTTAAAATTAAATTCTATATGAATTGCAAAAAGAGCACTAGTGTATTTATTAAAAGGTGTATACCGCACCACAATTAAAAAGGAGCCAAACCTAGCGCACTAACGTATAGTAGCGAAATTTCTAAATCGTACGGAATGAATGTTGGTTGCATAGCGCAATTAACAGTTTTTAATTGTCGGCTCAACTTCGCACTAGGTAGTTTAATTTAGAAATGCCGAAAGCACCTGTTACCGCACAATTTTAAACACTTCGACACTAGCAGTTCAGTAGTTTTCATTAACTGCGACCGCTCCGGCTCGAAGGCCTCAAGATTTCCCGGCCACAATCAGCGCCGGGAACTTCCCTAATTTCTTTCTGTTTGCAGGCGCTTAGGATGAGCGGCTACGGAATTAAATTAAAAATCAGAATACAGAAGTTGTATCCAATTATTGCTGTATCAATGCGAGTGACGTTTAAGTAATTGTCGTAGTGACATTTGTCGGAGAGATTTAGACTAACGAGATGCCCTGTCTCGAACAGAGGCAAACTTTTCGATCTCAGATTTTTCCCGGATCGGGCTCAGCGCAGTGGCGGCGGGCGGGGCTGGAAAAGGGCTGAGTGCCCGCGTGCCGATGGCCGCTACCGTTTTACACGTCGGCAATTCTACAAATTACAAGGCAGGCCTGATTGCTTTTACCTCCGCCAATTTATAGCCGAGATATTGACCTTCGAAATGCACTTTCGTGTCGAAGGCCCGCTGCTGTCTCTGAAATTCGATACCTACGCAAAAAGTGCGAATTATCTCGATCTCTAGCGGTCGATTTGTCTATTATATGACACAGCAGAAAATCGACCAATTTGAGGATTTTTAAAATCCGTACTCCTCAGGTGGCAGGACGCGTACAATTAAAGTGGCCAATTCTTTGCTGAATTTAAGATCATCATATTCAATTTACGATGTAACCAATATACTTATTCCATTTACTAACCGTAATAGAAAATTACTTAATATATACGAATAGAGTTTACTTAGACCTTAGACCACAAACAGTTTAGCTCGGATACCGTCTAATATGACTACAAGTTTGAAGAATTTTACATTTTCAGTTAATAAAAATATACATAGTTCCCAATGTATGATACTGTAATCAGATCAAGATGGTTGTGTCTTCTTGTGGAAATGCTTACCAGTAGAAATATATTGCTGCAGTTCTTTTTATGACTTTCGTTTAATTTTATTAATATGAATAATTTTCTCTGAGGGTTTTATCACGTTATATTCTATCTTAACTTTCCACAGCTAGCATGCATTTGTAAACAAATTAATGGTTCGACTCTCAATCTCGTTGGAGTACTGCAGGAATTTAATTAGAACATACAGAAATAAAACACAACACTATAAATATGAGGCAATTAATATTTATTAGTTATAGATCTGTATTTTTTAATGTTTATGGGTTTAATTCAATTATCGCATATTTTGTTTTAAATTCAATTTTAAATAATTTACTGTATATTTACATGGAGTTTAATTTCATGTTTCTTTTTAAATTATTTCATAAACCTTTTTGCTTAACCACTGTTAAATTTGCTTCTCTTTAAATTATTTATAATTTACTTTCTTCAATTTTATAATTGTTCAATTAGTAGTTCTGTTTATTTAAATATCTATATTTTCACTCAAATCTGGTGTTTTTAATCTCTGGCTCTTTATCTTTAAAATCAAATTATCTTCATTGACATAATGCACTTCCATCTACTGCAATGATTACTTTGCACCGTTGTCATCGCCGCCTGCTAGTTATGCTACACGCATACCACTAACATCTGTATATTTCCTACTGCAGACTCCTTATGATGACCACATTGATTTTATACAAAACACTTTTTCTGGCACATACCAGTATTTAATTTTGATGTAATTGAATTTTTATACTTGATTTTAAAGCTTGTGTCATTCTAATTTACAATTTTACACACACCATTTCTTATTGTTATTTTTTATATTCTCTAAAACCTTGGAAAACAAATATCAAATAATTACAGATTCCTACTTTTCAACCATTCTAACATTTTAGCTAAACATGTCATATTTTAGGTTAACGTATTCTCAAATTGTGCCTGTCTCCAATTATTAACTATCATTGTGCAACAATAACCCTTTTGTACAAATATGTAAGAAACAAACTTATGTTTTATCCTTTCTAATAATATTTAAGTTTTCAGATGCAAACTGACTAATATAACAACTTAGTTTAAAATTACTGTGACCAACCAAATTTGCAATCAACGAATGGACAATTAGCTAGTATCGATTGCAATTCCACATGTAATTGAATGAATAACTATGATTCTTTCTGATTGATCTTTGTTTCAGTGATGACCAGTCAAATTTTCTGAAGAAACTGTCGATTCCATTGCATAAAATAGCATTTTTAATGATAAAATCAGACTGTTGAAGTTAATATAATTTTTATTTGCATTAGAATTAGACTGTATGTTAATTATATTTTATTTAAAAGGCTTTGCCATTTTAAGACCATATCAATATGTTTACATAAGAACATGTATGTACATTACCAGAATTATGACTATCTGTTTTAATTTTAATGACGTTCATCGTTCATTGTTCAACTCAGTTTCGTATGGTCGATACCATACAATGATTATGAAGTGGAGCAAAATGTCTAGAAGGGGAGTTCGGGAAATTGGTGAAAACGTTTACAGACTTCCGGTTTATGTTCACCTGGCTGTAGGTATTCTTCTGACACTGTCGTTGGTATAGATTTAAGCACATTCCTTATCTGCCATTTTCACCTCAGAGAGTCCAATTCATAATTGCGTAAGTATTAGTTCTTCGTTCATTCTTTTCATATCACCTTATCCAAGGACTGGTTTTTGGTACTAGATTTTCAATATTACCATTACCATTACCAATTTAGATTTCCGATTTGTAATTTCCATTTCTGTCGATTGTTCCAATCGCTTGACTGAACGTTTGTTTCTAACATTGTCTTCAGCATACCCTTATTCACGTTTCTTTTGCTGTTTCACTTTTTCGTTTCACTGAAGGGTGCCAAATTGTATTTGCTTAGGTGTTTGCTCTTCGTTCACTCTTTCCAAGTGGCCATGACAAATGAGTGCCCCTGGTTAAATACTTAAACTGAAATTTAGAGTTTTTATCAGCTCCGGTGTTCTCTCTTTTAATATTATATATAATCTTGAGAGTAAGGACTTTTACAGATTTCAAATTCGTGGTTTCCATCTCCGTCGCTATATACATTCGTCTGGCTGAAGGATTTTTTCCGACACTGACTTCCATATGTTTAGCCAGGTTTTGTATGTTATGCCCTTTTTTTGTTTCCCTAAGGAAGTCCATTTCGAAATTATCTAGATGTTTGTTTTTCTTTCGCTGTTTCCTCGTGACCATGGCCTACGAGTGGCCCTTGTTGAGTATTTAAACTGGCATTTGGGCTTTTTACAAGTCCCCGTGGTCTCTCTTTGTAATCTTGAAGCTTCAGCTGATTCTCGTCAGTAAAAACCTTTACAGATTTTCGATTAGAATTCTTCATTTTTGCCGATTGCTCCAATCGTCTGGATGAATGTATCTATCTCACATTTTCTCTCGCATACCATTATAAAGCTTTCCTATGTTCTTCCTCTTTTTCATTTTTCTGAGAAAGTCCAAACTGTAATTGCCTAGACATTCGTTCTATTTTCACTCTTTCCGCCTTTACAGATTTTTGATTAGTACTTTTCTTCTTTATCGACCGTTCGAATCCTCAGGAAACACTTTTTTCATGTTCTGGCCAGTGAAAACCTTTACAGGACTCGTACTTTCCAACTCTGTCCACTGTTTCAATCGTCTGGTTGAAGATTTATTTTTGACGCTGTCTTGCTTATATCTTCTTCCACGTTTCTTATGGTCTCTCCCTTTTTGTTTCTTTGGGGGTGCCCAATTTGAAATTGCCTAGATATTCGCCCTTCGTTTACACTTTCCACGTGGCTATACTCAATGAGTGGTTTTCAAACTGGCATTTGGTGCCTCCGCTATCTCCCATGTTCTATCTTTTGATATTAAAGTTTTGAGACTCCGCAGTAGATTTGCGACCAGTACTTTCCATCTCTGTTTACTGTTTCAGTGTTCTACCTATAGAGGAAGATTTATTTCTGACGCTGTGATTCGTATATATTTTTCAGCGTTTCTATGGTCTCCTTTTTTTGACTCTCCACTTTTCTCTTTTCACTATTTCCATGTAGCTTTTTCAGATTTCCGATTCCTACTTCCTATCTCTGTCGCCTGTTCCAATCGTCAGGCAGAAAGTTTCTTTCTGACATTGACTTCCACATACCTTCATTCACGTTTCTTATGGCGTTCCCCCAAAAGTATCATTTAGTGTCTTCACAACATCCCGTGATCTCCCTTTTCATATTATTTGAAGATTTGGGACGCCGGTTGATCCTCGCCAGTAAAAACCTTTACAGAGTTGCGACTCGTACTTTCTGTTTCTGTCCACGGTTTTAATCGTCTGGCTGAAGGTTAATTTCTGACACTGTCTTTCGTATATCTTTTTATGTTTCTTATGGTCTCTTCTTTTTTGTTTCCTTGAGGATATCCAATTCGTAATTGTTTATATATTCATCCTTTGTTCACCCTTTCCAAGTGGCTATACCCATTGAATCTCCAACCTGGCACTTAGTGCTTTTACTATCTCCAGTGTCCTATATTTTAATATTATTTGCAGTTTTGAGGCCCTAGCTGATTTTCGCCAGTAGAACGTTTATAGTGGGGAGGCAGATGGCCAAAATGAGAAATTTGGCTCACCCTGAAACCTAACTAGCAACCACTATGCTAGATTTTATATTACAGTAGTATAGATGATATTTTGACCGGTGGTCACTGTGTACGAGTGGGACCTTTTTTCTGGACGCCATTTTGGAAAATGGCAGATGCAAATATTTGATTGTTCACACTTTGGAAACCACTCAACCTAAAAACTTGATATTGGTGTCAAATTATATGTTTTTGAGGTCAAGAAATTCAAAAAAGTCATTAATTAATTCATACATACAACCCATCTCCCATTATTCAAAATGGAGATCAATAAATGGCATTAAATGAACTGTTATTTAATGATTTTTCAACTATTACAATCTTCATTTATTAAACAAAGATAATGATATTTCTTCTTACTCAAATATGGAAACCATAATTAAACATGATATTTATTCCTTTAATCAAACATGAAAACCACAATTAAACATGATACTTATTCATTTACTGAATCATGAAAACCATAATTAAAAAACTTCTTTATGCAGGCCCTAACTTCCCTGTGTGATAGAATATAAATTCAAGAGTTACGCTGTTTCATCTTCATCATCCTGGTTTGAATATATGTTCTTACACTGCTTAAGAGAACACCCACATACTTTGAGACATGGTAGCTTGTTTACTGTACACACACAATTAGATCGAACACAATATGCAGTACATCGGCACTGCACTGGTGGAAATGGATCTTTTCCCATCAATTTAACTTTTATTTCACCATTCTGCAATACCAACTTCACAAATGAGTCCGCTAGATCACCAAAAGTTTTTGCTTTACTTGGCTTTCCGAGTGCTTGTACTACGCCCATAGCATCAATGATGTAGCATGTACGCATACCAGGTTCTTCTACAGGAAGGATATCTACACCATTGTCCCCTATCAAAAGTGCACCGAGCATGGCTTCATTTGTTGGAAGACGAAGACATCCGCCATATGTTGCTAGTGACAGTGGGACATCATGCAATTCATCTTTGTCGACTGTTTCAATCGTTAGAAAGAATAGGTTTCTTTCTAACATTCACTTCCACATTCCTTTATCCACATTTCTTACGGCATTCTTCTTTTATGTTCCCTGAGCAAGTTCAAATTACATTGGTCCTTTGTTTACTTTCTCCATGTGATCATGCCCATGAGTCGCCTTTATTCAATCTTTAAACTAACGGTTGGTGTCTTTACAACCTCCAATAATATCTGTTTTAATATTCATTGTAACTTCAAGACTTCAGCTAATCTTCGACAGTGAAAACCTTTATGGAGTTCTGATTTATATTTTCCATCTCTGTCAATTGCTTCAAACGTCTGCCTAAATGCTTTTTACTGACAATGTTCTTGTTCACCCTTCCACATGGCCACACTCAATGGGTGTAGTTTGTTAAATTTCTAAACTGAATTGACATTTAGAGAACAAACTGAATTGGTTACTTTACCAACTCTCCTGTTCTCTCTTTTGATACCCATTTAATTTTATGGCTCCACACCTGACCTTAGGCAGCGAAAACTTATAGATTTCCGATTCGCCTTCTCCGTTTATGTTGGTTGTCCCAATTGTCTGGCTGAAGGTTTCTTTCTGACACTGGGTTCCACATACTTTCGTCTACGTTCCTTCTGGTATTCCCCTCTTTTGCTGCCTTGAAGTAATCTAATTAGTTATTGCCTAGGTATACCTCCTTCGTTTTCTTTTTTCATATGAGCATACCCAATGATTGGTTTTTGTTTTAACTCCTAGCATTTATCGTTTGATATTCTTTGCAGCATAGCATAACAGGGAAGGTGAAGCAACTTCATTCCTGCAGATGTGGCATTGCCTATTTATACTTATCACATCATTCTTATTTCGCTCTAGGATGATATTGATAGTGGTGCTGCACAATATCAGCCCTTGTTTGGTCCACAGGTATATTATATACCTACCCTATACGTCGCAAAGGCTTTCCCCAATCCGCCACCTGGGGTTCGTGTTGGGGTTGATATTCCGCAGCTGACTTGACCTCCACGAGTAGTACAACCCCCGCTTAGTTCAAATGTAGCCTGGGAATGATTTGCATCAATAACAACTAGCCGAATGCAAACGAATAGTAGTACGCTTTAACTACGAAATGTGGGAGGCTTTGAAGTACAAATTTTCATCTACTTTGGGTCCGAAATATCGAATAATAGAGGTTAAGACGTCCAACAGCTTATAATAAAATACTTTTGTAGATATTTTGAAAAATGTTTCACTCTATGGCATACCACATCCGGCAGAATATATGAGTGTAAGTGGTTCCAGTGATTTCCATGCTCAAGGCGCCACCTAGCTTGAAACAGCAAGTGGTAAGATTTATTTGAAAACCATGAACATGATCAACGACCAGAAATTATTTTATTGGAATGTATTGTCTTTTGATAATTAGAATTAAGTTTTTAATGTAAGCATCAAAAGCGGTTTCTCATTGGAAACCCCGCTGTAACATTTATAAGAATAAGGATAACGGTAACGTATTAGATGGAGAAGCTCGGTGGCGCAGTGGTTAAGAGCGAGTGGTTAAGGAAAGAATATTTAAAAATTTATCCATTATTTGAGGCCGGTGAGTGGAGCCATTCATTACCTGTTTGCAATAATTACTATCTATGGGGCAGATTAGTAACAATACACGAACACTATAAAAAAATCTGTAAGTAGGTCAAGTACATTACTCTCCTTATATAATTCAGCTAAACGAAAATGAGCTTTAACGACTTCGTTTTTATATAATAAGCTTACTACTCACTAAAACACCACGTACAGGATAATTCAAAGCGGTGTGGGGTGAAGCCTTTCCGATTAGCCATCAGTATTTTTGCATGAACACATAAAGTAACGACATGGTGCAACGACTGGCGAACAAGGTAAGTGACTGACACACAGGCCATAACAATCCGTCATGTTCCCGTAATAGCTGTATAGGTTACTTTATCTGAACTGCTAACGATTAAGGTATTGATAACGACGCTCCGGTTCTTATAATGCATAATAAAGACGGTCTGTATGTGTCTAGGCACGCAACCCACCTGTCTTAAATGAAACATGCCCTTGGCTCCGCTGGGACAACCCTTTGATTTCTCAGCCATCAAATATTTCACGTCTTTCTGGTTTGATTCCGCGATTACCGATGAACGGGAAGGGTTGCGTTCATGACAACGTTCGTGTAGGTTTTTACTAATTTATGGCGCCCAGCAACAATACGCTCCGCAATTAATGGACGGCGGTTTAATCGCGCGCATTTTTAATGACAGCTCCTTTTGAATGCGATAACTTTGAGGCAGTGAAATCTACGAGTGGCGACGATGAAGTACGAAACAAAAGTTAGAGAAATAAAATCTTTTGAAATCGTTTGCTTCTTATTTACATCTATTGGATTTTCTGGATTACAAGACAAACGAGATATTTTTAAGTTAAAGTGCTAAGTGAACAGTTCATCTCAGAGTTTACTTTTAACATAATCAAATAAATACATTTTCATGTTGTGTAACACTGTACCATGTACCATCTCTGGTTTTCGCTGTTGTTTGAACTAACCCAAAGGGTTCAAAATTTTGGGTTATGTACTGTTCTTGTATTGTGTAGAAGCTGGATTGCTTCTATATCCACATATTGATGAAGTGTGTCTTTAGGACTCGTGGTAAAGATCTGGATATCTACAATTTGCAATTCAATGTACCAATTGGGAACACTGTTTCTAGCCTACTACAGAAAAAAGCCCATATATCACGCCTAAATTTAAGTAAAAGGGTAAAGGTTCAACGTAATTTTAATTCCCCCAGCTGGGGGCGGGTTGCTATAGGATCCTGTGTCCCTTGTCAGCCAAGAACGGAAATTACATGATCGGTGAGAGAATAGAGGGTTGAAGAATGGAAGAAAGGCGATTAAAGGTGAAAAAGGTATTCAGCTAGCTCAGGAAAAGCAATAACTCTGACAGCGAGTATGCAGATAACCAAAGCAATAACCAATCAAGTAGAAGACAG
Organism: Agriotes lineatus; assembly: GCA_940337035.1. Classification (NCBI taxonomy): domain Eukaryota; kingdom Metazoa; phylum Arthropoda; class Insecta; order Coleoptera; family Elateridae; genus Agriotes; species Agriotes lineatus. The sequence continues at coordinate 13,502,421 of OW679203.1, read as the reverse complement.
AAACATAAGTAGAATGCATAGGTACCTAGACGAGTATATAGCTTTGACAAGAAACACCGCAGGCAAGCTCGATAAAGTACAGAGTGCCACTGCAAGGCAAATGTTAAACTGTATGCGGATATTAGACAGAGAACGACAGTTCCTGATGTCGTAGAACATACTGCATTACTGAAATGGAGATGGGTTGAACATAGTATGCGACTGAGGACTAATAGGTGTAGTAGAGAAATCCAACAATCGAGCAAGAGGGGAGGTAAACATCTAAAAATAATGCGATGGTCGGGCGACTTAGAAAATTTTGCAGAATTTGGTTTGTCACGCTGGTAAAAGAAAAGCTGGAGCCCATTGGACAGGACTATCAGCTACTGTATGAAATGGTTTTTGGAATATTATGTAATTTTTGTGCAACCGTGCTAACAAATTGGTTTTTGCGGCTGTAAAATCTACTTTTGCGGTCGTTACTAATAACAACGGCCTCGAAAATAAATTTCGCGGCCGCAAACTTATCGGCACGGTTACACAAGAGTATGTTAAGTTCATGATATGTTTGACTTACTCAGAATACCTTAATTTGACGGACTCGACTTTGTCTCTTCTGCCAAACATTTTTCGGTACGGCAAACATTCATTTCGTGGCCTAGGTATACAAATAACTGTTGTTGAAATGCATATGACCTGTTTCGGTCAGCTTGAGCAGCTCTTTTTTCTTCAGTTTTTGTACTAGTTTCCAGCATTTTGTAGTTTCTATGCAGCTTTTTCAGTTTAATTTCCTACAGATAAACTCCAAATTTGATTTGTTTATTTGTTAAAGTACTTAGTTTTCTACCCGTATTTTCTTTGCTCAATGATTATTATTATTCATTTTAGCAGAATAATTTTTAATCGCAGTATTCGTTGTAGAGTTAATATTCGTTACCCTTTCCTCGCTATGGCAATAAAAACCAAGAAAACGAACTATATAACTCTACAAAAAGTGTAAAACCAGTTTCATATTATATGTTCCTTTTGTGTGTTTCGTTGGATTAAAATATGCCCTTGGTGTAGCAGTAATCCTTTTTTGGCATAAGAATTCATCTCTAGGTAAACTAACCACTTGCACTTTATTCCCGTTACATATAACTACAATATACCACTACTTACAAAATGTATTCAACGGCAGCTGCTTTGAAACGCTAATACTTCGCCACGCTATGAAGCATTTCCACACTAACTTGTTATACAACTAATTGTAACGTTCGTTACATGTATTTATGAAATACTGATAGTAAAGCACTCACATCACACACCGCCAAATACTAAAGAAGGCAGTAAGTGACTGGTCTATCAAAGAAAACCAATTATACGTAATTATTCATACTTGAGATCAACACGTAGCTGATATGTGTATCCACAGCTCCGTCGGCGGTGATAATCATCTTGACTAGCTGACGTCACGAGCTCGTGACGTCAGAGACCTAAAACCTGTTTTTTAGGTGGTCTTAATTGGTTCCAGTACACTTCTTCGTAGAACTTTGTTTATTTTTTTCCCTTTAATACTGAAGTGTCTATCTGTGTTATAAATCTTGGGAGGACACTTTCAGTTTATACATTATTAGTTGGCCAGGAATCCACCCTCCAGAAAAATATAAATCGATATATATAAACATACCCCAATAAAAGTTCAAATACATAATTGACTACGTTATAGTAAAACAAGAAACTATGTGTTTGATGTAAGAGTTATGAGAGTCACAGAGTGCGCTTGAGATTACCGTCGATTGTTGGCAAAATTTATTTTTCGCTTGTGAGGAATGCTGGCCAACAATATACTGACGAAGCGGATACAATCAAATACTACAACATTGAAAGTCGAGTAGGTGACTCCACCAAATTCTTGTATCAAATTTTGCTAGCAAACAAACTGTCCGTCGTGGAAGATAGTTCATCAGTTGTAGTAAATTATATGAGTCACTAAAATATATACACAAGAAGCGAACCAGAAACGTAGAAACTATGCTCCATTGTCTAACAGTAACATGGAAGCCATTATAAAAGCGAAGAAGCAGACTTACATAAAGCAGACTATGAGAACAAGTGACAAGGAGTACAACGGGAAACGAAGACTGGGACAAATAGTGTAAAGGAATGTGAACAGACGACAAAGACGTAAGAGGAATACCCCTTATTAGTATGCTTGAGTGGGTAAATTAGTAACAGAAAATAGAACACAGATCGCAGACGAACATATAAAAGAGAGTGATATGGACAAAGCAGAAAACTAAATACAGCATATAACACCGAGTAAGAAAAGCTCTGATTCGCATAAAAATGGAAAAGCTCTGGGAGCCGGAAATCTAAGTATTTAACGGATTAAGATGCCTCTGATATTCTCATCGAAGTATGAGTTAATATATTTACTAGTTTAGAAGGTCGCAATCGACTGAATGAATGGAAAATGCAGGAAAACCTGTAATAATTATCGGGATATTACTGCAAGGCAAATGCAAAAGAGAAAGACCTTCACGATTATGACAAGGGAGGCATTATGTGTTTGGACTGTAGAGGAGAAAGATGCTATGGAGACCACTATAAACAGTAATATAATCTGTTACGGAAAAAAGCGTTACGCTTTAACGGCACGCTTTATACATTTTACCCTGTCCGAAAAGTTTAACTTTGTACAGTCACTGAAGTCGACGAACTCGTTTTGGATATGGATTATCAATCCGTCGACATGTGTAACTAGGCCAACCATCATTGAATTGTCTCTGCTTATTTGTGGCGATGTTTTTTTCTTCCTTGCTCTCTTCTGCAAACGTCTTAGACTTGACCGCAAGCGTTATGCTTCATATCAACCTTTGCTTTAGTTTAGGGTTAGTTTATAGTGACTTACGAGGGCAAGAACAGTGTTTCAGCTTACTCACGCTACTGAGAATCTGTATGGTGGATTCATTGAAGATACTGGAGACTGAATTACTCATTCTCGTTGTGTGTTCTAATTAGGCACTCGCGTTTTATGAATTTCGGAGTCCAGTTGGAGTCGTTAAAGTATGAGCAGTTTGATTGTGCTACTACGTTGGTAGCCAAATTTGAAATCATTATAGTTTTCTGTTGGTTGCTGAGCCCTTGGGGTCCTGGTGTCGCTCCTTTGGTTAACAATTGTTGCTGAAGGTCCTTGCTGTGTCCCCACTTTATTATACAGTCCGCTGCTGTTTGTTATATCAACGCAGTTTCGCATTGCTGGGAAAAACACGATCTTGTGATGTGAAGCTAAAACGAATCTGTTCATTAAGCACAGCGAAAGATTGAAATCACCGGCTGGTGTTGCGTCGCCTTCGAGTTTGTCAGTAATTACTGGCGCCTTTATGGCACATTCTAAATTTCTATGTACATGGTGAGTACTATTATTGTAGCCCTCCTGCTATGTATGACTTGCGACATCGTCGTACATTTGTAATTACCTACTAATTTAAGCCTTTCCCCTTTTTAAATATTGGCCTTTATGTGCTAGCTTTTGTCTCTGGTGTGGGCCGTGTTTGTGGATTATACGAGTGCTAAAATTAAGTGATGTAACATTTTGTATTATATATATTGTCGTTAATTGATACAACCCTGTTCGTGATTACTGTGATTTGTGGATGGTCAAGGCAAGTGATTAAGGTGTCATACCTTTTTGAAGTCTGTTTCAGGCCGTAGCGAATTGTCTCCGCATAGTACCTTAGTGAGTTTAAGAGTTCTTGCAAGGTAATAGACTTATCTGTTGTAAAATACTCTTTGGCGCACCATGGTAACTTGAACACCCTGGAAAATAATCGCACGTCGTCTTCGGTGTAGCTAGTCGGCCCTTCTATGTCTGCATGTAGCCTGACGTTTGTTACGATTTGAAGCTAGTTTTTGAAAAGTTTTAGCTTGGGCTTGAGTTTAAAATTATATGCCTCGAAGTTATTGACAAATTCCTTTAGTAAAATATTCTGAAAAGATATCTCTTTGGATTTTGGCACCGAGAATCTACAATTGCTGGGGTACTCTTGCTGACCACACCCTTATCACTGCTATAGATATATGGTAGGTTAGTACCTGGTATTTTTTAGCGTAAATCGGACTACTTCATCTATTAATTCATTGAATATTTATAGAAATTATTGCAGACACTAATTCAAATGGAAATATCAGCATGAGGCCAGAGCTTATCGAACTAACTATATGCAGAATACCAACATGCACCCCACGAAATAAAAATTGGGTGTCGGACTAGTTTATAATTTACCAATACTTCAAATCTATCAGGGCAAATAATGAGGCAAAACAAATCGTCCAATTTCAAACCTTATTAAACTGTAGATATGAAAAATCCCCGTGTATTTTGATCGTTAATCAAACATTTCGACCAATCAATTTGTGCCCAGAAATCGGGAAAAACTCCTCCACGCCCTGGCTGCGTCCTTGTCCAACACAAGCGAAGAACGAGGCCGGGCGAACATTCAGATAAATTAGTTTAATATAAAATCCGTAAATAATTGGTATAAATACCAAACTTTTTATAAATTAGTACGTATGGAAAATGCATTTACGTCCAGCGCGCGCGGTTCGTAATTTACGGCACCGTTAAAAAAGGGCTCCGTCCTTGTCGCACGCGCAGCGGCGGCTATGGCGGCCAGCGGCGGAACGTCAATTCTATCTCCCGCAGTGGCTCACGTCGTGGGGGGCCACACATAAATCAGAAACTACTGATAATATGAACGCACTGGTTGCAATTATGAATGCGTCAAAGTTTAATTTATGTGGCTAGTTCAGTTGCGCCCCGCTGATAGTGAATCTGTTTTACCAAGAGGCTATGGGTGTATTTATCACGTGCCCGAGGTTGGGCTCCTTTGATCAATTGTTGCTGCGGTGGGAGGTTCGCTGAATGGCTCGTAATTCGGCAATTTTGGTCCCAGCGTCGCTGATTTAGACGTTGCCCTCGCGAGGTTTATAACCTACACCATCAAATGGTTGTTTCTGGAACAATAATTAAATTTAATGATATAATTAGGCGTTATAAACACATCTTTTTAAGTTCTTTAGACCTATTGCGTTATTAGTTTTGTCTTTTCTTTCCAATAATTTATTCCTTTAACCTTCAGGTCTGATTGCACTATTTTCTGCTATATTTATGCTGTCATATTATTTGTCCTTCACACCTCTTTTAAACAATATGATTCGCTATTCTCAGCTTTCCATTCTTCCTAAAATGCCATGTTACATCTTTGCACTATCTTTTATTTTTTTGTTTATTTTGAACAAGCGACTGAAGTTGGTACACTCAATTTTATACATTTATAGTGTGTGCATTAACTACAAAAATTTTTAGAAAGTAGTTTACAGTTATGTTCTTAAACGTAACACTAACTTAGTATATTAGACAATTGGCACGTTTCATTAACTTGGCTATATGAAAAGTCCACTCTCATCAGAGATTACAACACCCAGATCCACTTGTTCGCATACTTGTTTCAGTGGTTCATTATTCAGCACGTACGTTACGTGACCCGAATCGGTCATAGAATTATTAATAAATTTGGAATCGTCGGCGGAAAGCCTGCACGGAGAGGAAATGTAGTCAACAAGATCACTGATGTAAATCAAAAATAAAATTGGGCCCGGCATAGAACCTTGTGGTACACCGCTAAGTACTGGCAGTGGTTTGGAAAAAACACCTTCAACGCGTACCTGGAATGTTCTATCCACTAGAAACTGCTCTATCCACTGTAATAGGTCTCCACGAATTCCAAGATGTTCCAGCTGCAAAATCAGCCTCTGATGTGGTATACAGTCGAATGTCTTTACGTTAACCAGGTAAATTACATCCATTGGATTATTTACGTCTAAATGTTGGGTCCACATATAAAAAATTGATAACAATTTCGAAGACACCGATAGTCCTAGCATAAATCCTTATTTAAAATATGTTGCCAAATATTGTCAGGACCAGGACTGAGCGATATTCGCATGTTTACCAAAATATTATGTGCTTTAACTTCTTCAAAAGCAATGCTGTCTAAGGTGTTTTGTATCCTCCATTTTCGGAAGATTAGTTAAATCTTTATGAACATAAGCTTTCAAAAACTGTTCACTAAATAATTTAGTTGTCACATCTGACGTCATTTTGCCATCTATATGATTTCATAGAGATAACGAAGATACTTTAGAAGTAAGTTTGGTACTTAGAATGCTTTTGGGTCTGACTTTGCAATATTGTTTTCATAGATAGCGTGTGTCTTTCTTATACGATATTTTACGATATTTGCTGCTTCTGTGTAGGTGAAATAATTCCAGTTAAGTTTACTTGTCCTGTATGCTTTCCAAAGTTTTTTCATCTTTTTAAAACTAGCCTTGATCTGCGTCGTAATCCACGGTTTAGATTTATGCATTCGGTATTAAGTTGTTTACATGTTGCAACGTCTTGCTGAAATCATTCCAATGGTTTAAAAATTTTATGTCAATATAGGTCTAATAACGACGGTTTATCAGTTCATCTAATCCGGCTGTATCTTTGCTATTGTCCTTGTATTTTTCCATGTATCTGCATTTGATTTTTAACGACCAAGACCACATTACAAAGAGATACGTAATCTATTAAATGATTGATATAGACACACTAAAAATAAAAAATCTTAGAAATTATATACAAAACTAGAAGAATATGTTACACAATTTGCACAAAAATAAATATATAGATAATATTATTTACAAACAGCTAATTTCACATAATGAACTTCTAAAATTTACAGACTACCAAAGCTACATAAACAAAACTTCCATCTATGACCTGCAGTTAAATCTTAAGTGAGTACTTTACAGAAATTGTCTAAACTTTGCAAATATAATAATACAATTACTCAAAGAAATGAGTATAGTGAATGAAACCCTTGAAAATTAAAATTAAAGAAATATAAAATGAACTTACCCTAACAACCCATAAACTTAGCAATAGAAACCATCAAATAGAATAATTTATAAAGACGGTACGACACGTACTATATTTTAATTATTTTCAATACATAATCAAATATATAAACAAAAATATGCTGTAGCAATGAGCCAATCTTTATCAAATACCATATATGATTTAGTAGAGCAGAAATTCGCAACTGAGAAAGAAAATATACCGAATTCAATAAACTTTTTAGATTTAACATTAATTGTAAACCAAAATCAGCACATAAGAGAAGTAAAAATAGTGGCATCCTTAAGATTTAATTAAATTATTGTAACTATAAATTGAAAAAAAATTGAGAAACAACTTAGTTGACACAGCAATCATGCTTCTTTCAAAGCAACTTCTTATAGAAAATTGAGATAAAAGTATTTTCAGAAAACAATAACAACCCCATAAAATTTATAAACGGAACTATAGCAAATTTAATGATAAGGTAAATAAGATTCAGTCAATTGACCTATAGCCTAATCTTTTTTGTAAATGAAGTCCATAATAATCATTTTAATAAGTAACAAACTAGTGCAGCATTTGAAATTTATAATATAGTCGGTCAAACATTTTTCAGTATTTTAAAAGCTAGAATAGGAATTAATAACGACATTAATATTGTATATCAAGTAAATTGTAACAATTGTAGTGCTGATTATGTAGGTCAACCTAAACAAAGTTTAAGAAAAGTATCAATCAGCACAAAAATTTCATCAAAATAAAAAAAGCGACTCTAAATAAATCTAAGACGGCTCATTACACCATGCAATTGAAAACCTTCACAATAATTTCAATTACAATACACCAAGGATGTTAAAAAAGATAATTTAAAAGAAAAGTGTGACAGAAATTGAAAAAAGCGCTAAAACACATATAAAAGTTGAATATAATTGACCATAATTTAATTTAATATACTATAACAAAATAGGAATAAACTCTATATCATTAATTAATTAATTACACTTTTTTACAAACACACTGCAATAGGTCATTTAGAATCAGTGAAAACCCTGGGACACTTTGCGAATCTCCCTATCTAATAATGAACATGTGCACACGCTGTCATGCCCATTACGCTATGCCTTGTCATAACGCATAATAGCTCTATAAAGCAAAATTGAAATAAAACTAAATGTTTAAATAGATATAGATATGTTAACACTGGTCAGTTTACCAGAACAGTTGAAATAGCAAATGTAGAGTGATGTGTGAATGTCAGCAAGACCGTTTTGTAATCATTTTTATAAAATAGGTAAGATATTCAGTTTCCTTCCAAATCTAACTAAATTCAGAAATAGTGAAATAATGTAACAAGTGGGTTAAACTTAAATACAACATCTCGTCCGTCTTACTACTTTAATAATTATTTTTCTTGTTTGTTCACCTAGTTAGCTCAGTATACTAAATAACACGGGCGTGGTTACCAATGATCACTGTTTGCCGAAAAGAGGAATCTGGACTGCACTACTAGTGTTATCGAGCTGAAACTGACTTCAAACATATGCACAAGATAATCCAATTTGCTTATACATATATGTCCACTTTAAAAGACGCATGCAATCATATAGAAAATAAAAGAATATAGGAAAACCCTAGAACGGTGGACCATTCCTAAATACAGAAAACAAAAAGAACAGCCAACGTGCCACATCGCTTGGGGCTATTCACATGTATTTTTAAACATACCTGAAACAATATTTAAAAAGAGCCCAGATTACTGTGCTTTCAAACGCAAACATTAGAGGCCCTGAAGCCGGTGTACACGTGACTTTATGCATAAAAACCCCAGCACAATTCACCTGCGAATCCTTGAGGCCTGTTCATTGTTGTTTTGCGTATTAGACTTGCTCTTAAATTGTCTTACCCATCTCTTGTACAGCGTGATGTGTGAAGTTATACCACATCCACAATTCGGGGTGGACGTCACATAACCAAAATATACGTGACGAATATACGTGGATGATTTTCAATTTGTGTACTCACTCGGTACGCGATAAAAATGGCTGCAACGCTTCCAGATTTCATTTCTTTCGCCTCAAGCATAATTCTCTGAGAGCCGCTCAACGACAGGCGGCTCTGGGCAAAGCATGCAAGCAACTGACGCCTAAATTGAAAATCCCCGCCTAACCCGCTTCGAAATAGCTTTATCGCTGCATATAAAATCGAGCTTTATTGCACAGAGTCGGACTCACATATAAACTATAATATCTATAAATATGAAAATAAACTGTCTAGGGAAGGAGGACACATTTCCGTTTTAATGTGGGTCGAAATATTTCATAATAAATTAAAATTAACAGTTGTTTGATTATAAATTCAAAATTCCAAATAATGGAGACTATACAACCAGCTGCATAATGCAAAAAGACTTGACGTTTAGTATGTTGCAAATATTTTGACGGAAATTACGACAAAGCAAAACAATACAGCTTGGTGGCCAACGATGCATATTGTCACCCCTACTGTTCACTGCATGGTGTGAACATACCATCAGCAGTATACATAATGCATGACAGAGAGAAGTGACAATAGGATGGAAGATCAGTAACGTCGGATATGCTGGTGATATTCTGATTATTGGTGGCTTCAAAGATCAACTGGAGATCATAATAAATAGATTCGGATCTATGAATGAAACTAAGCCTTGAAAAAGCCAAGATGGTGATACTTCACAAACATAGCAACAATTAGCATGAAGTAACACATGTCGCCGGATATGAAGTAGTGAGCCATTTCAACTATTTAGTTCGTGAAAATGGCATACATGGCATTTTATCGGGTTTAAGCCCGCTGCCCGCTAACTTATAACAACGGAAAGACACAAGCTTACAACGATAAATCAAAACATACTGACATTGATCCTTCACTATCAATGTGGAAGATCCAAAACCTATAGGTCGATTCCTTTCGAAATAGACTGAACAAATAACAAAATTCTACACATTTTCAGAAGTATCTCGCCAGCTCCAAAATTAAGAAACGTAGAGAACAACGATAAACCAAGTGTCATAACGTCACCACATCCTTGCACAGGATGGTGCCACTAGGAAGAGGAGATCCCTTGAAGTTCAGCTAGCAATTATCGAACAACCAGTACATTTGCATTCTATGTTGTTTAAAAAGATTTTCAGATATTGTTAAGCAAATTGCGACAAACGATAAATCAGGTGTCAGAACCACCACATACTTACATAGGATGGCGCAACGAAGAAGGCCAGGATGTCTACAGCACTATCCGTTGAAGTTCAGCTAGTTATTGCCGGCACAACCTATACATTTATATTCTACATTGTTTAAAAATCATTTTTAGATGTTGTTAAGCAAATTGTTGTAAACGATAAACCAAGTGTTATAACGGCACCACATTCTTACACAGGATGGCGCAACGAGGAAGAGGAGGATATCTACAGCACCATTCGTTGAGGTTCAGCTAGTTATTGCTGGAACAACCTGCACATTTGTATTCTATATTGTTTTAAAATAATTTTCAGATGTAGTTAAGCAATTTGCGGTAAACGATAAACTAAGTGTCATAACATAACCACATCCTTACACACGATGGCGCAACGAGGAGATGGGGGATATCTACAGCAGCCTTAGCTGAAGTTCAGCAAGTTATTACCGGAACAACCTGTACATTTGAATTCTAAATTGTTTAAAGATCATTTTCAGATGCGGTTAAGCAAAATACTGTAAACGGTAAACTAAGTGACATAATCTTACCATATCCTTATACAGGATGGCGCAACGACGAAGAGAAGGATATCTATAGCACCATTCATCGAATTTGAGCTAGTTATTATCGGAACAACCTGTACATTTTCAATCTATATTGTTTAAAAATAATTTACAAATGTTAAACAAATTGCGGTAAATGATAAACCAAGTGTGATAACATAACCACATCCTTGCACAGGATGGCGCACCGGGGAAGTGGAGGATACCTGCAGCACCTTTCGTTGAAGTTCAGCAAGTTATCACAGGAACAACTTGTACATTTGCATTATAAATTGTTTAAAGATAATTTTCATATGCTGTTAAGCAAAATGCAGTAAACGATAAACCAAGTGTCACAACGTCACCACATCCTTACACAGCAGGGCGCAACGAGGAAGAGGAGGATGTCTACAGTAGCATTCGTTGAAGTTCAGTTAGTTATCATCGGAACATCCTGTACATTTGCATTCTATATTGTTTAAAAATAATTTTCAGATGTTAAGCAAATTGCTGCAGCTTGTGTTACTTGTTAACTTGGAAGATTTTTCTTATCTTGTTAGAAATTAATCACCTTGTCGTTTCCACATCTAGGCGGCTATTTATTCAGCAATAAAGCGATAGGATATTTCCTGATAAGAGCAGCCCGTATTCTCGAGGTTTTATCATACCTGCGCGCTAATACCCACTTAGTTTATAAGCGATTAATAAATTTCTTAACAGGTAAATTATGATAACCAGGCCGGTGCAAGGGTGCTATAAAATTCCCTTATCAGCGGCCTGCTATAAATACGTACCCATAACGCAGCCTGCTGTAAACGTAACGTGCGGCCAGTTTTAAATCTATTATTAACAAATATTTATTAAAAAGCGTCGCGAGAGGCCCGGCTGTTTATACCGCCCGTAAACGCTTACTTTGTAGCCGTCGCTTTAAAATTCAGGAGCTTTTGATATATAGGAGGAAAAACTGAAGATAGTGGAATATTTGATGCCGTATGCACTTTGCATATAAAAGTGCTTATGCCTTATCATCCTGGAGCATCCTTCGAATGCTTGCACTTCAAATTCAGTATCAGGATACGACTGGAAGTGCTTTTCAAAGCTGCACGAGTAATAAACTTCGACCCACTTTCCTATTTACAAAGCTGCTTATAGATTGAGCTGTAAATGTTGAAATGTGCACTTCACAAGAATGCAAAAAAAGAGAAGCGCTAGTTATGTTCCGGGCTTAAAATCCTAAACTTGGCTGTAAAATGCAAAGGTTAAGAACCGTTATCAATAAACAAATATTTGGGTCGCCGTTATTAATTTATAACAAGCCAAGAAGTGGCATGGCATTAGCAGTCTTAAGTACGCATAAAGCTGCTCCGCGGGGTTGTAAATTTAAAAGAGTTTATATTTATAAAGTGTGTTATTAATGCCGGTTATATCAGAATTTAATCGAGCTTTATTATTATACAAATTTATAGCCGACGCTGTTACATTTAGCTTAATAATATGCTCCAAACATGCAAGTGTGTTGTCGTTTAACGTATGTGCATATTATGACTGTTAAAAAATAAATTAACTTGTAGAAGAATCGATGCTTATCAATGCCTCTCACCCCGAGGCCCGATTTAATTTTTCGAAGCATGACCCTACGTGCGGGCAGTAAATAACCATAAAAAATGGTTTTTCAGATAGTAGTCGCGTAGAAAAGCCAGGGCTGTAATTAGGCTCATTTACATTTTTAAAGCTATTAGAAATCGACATTCATCGTTGGTTTTGTAATAACGGAGCTGTAATGGGCGCTGATTTGAATTTACCGCCCAGTAAATAACAATTGCTATAGTAAACTTTAGCATGGCACGCTTTAGTTGGTGCTTAAGCGTTTGACGAACCTTGCAAATTGTTCAGCGTGCAATCTATGTGCATTATTAACAAGGATTATTTAGAGCGAACTAGAACAAAAATAGACAGCTTTGAATGCGATGGTAACCTATAACCTTAATGCCTTAATAAGTTCAGCAACTTTCAACTTTTCTTTTTGTCTTAGAGTTCCTATTTATAAGATACGATTCGAATGTTTCCACTACCACATCGTCGAGCATATTTTTTTTTAAATTTTGTATCCGGATCAGCTAGTATTAGTATACACAGAACTGTTATTTAATATCACTAGTTACTATACTGATGTGACGAGGTCAATTTCAAAGGGGTCTTTGTGGCATTTCTTCGTTTTAACCTTCTGTGGATGTGTCTATTCCCGATTCATAAGCAACTGCACCTGGACAACACCACACTTATAATTTAACCAGGATCTTCGATTAATTATAGGGTACAATTGAGAGAGTTTAGAATGGCATTCATTTAATTTTTTGTTAATGTGTACTTTACATGTTAACTTTTTATCCAAATGGTTTCTATTCCCGGCGTCCTTTCAGTTTAATGCTCAGTTTTAAGGCCTGTTGAATTGTCCAGTGGTTTTGCGGGCATGCAGTTTATTTTTGGTGGAATTTGCCCTCGCTGGTGGTAGCGGCTTATGCAACACTGGCGATTTCCTGAGAAATTTCTTCTCGCACCAATTCTGGCGGATTAAAGCTCTTTGCTGACCCATTTCTACACATGGCTCAAATTGATCTGGGCCGCACTTTCTAAGCTACACTCCGCTATTCTCGAATCGAGGGCATCGAGCTTGACCATGTATGGGTTTTGAAAAACGCCTGCCGTTCCCGACCTTTGTATGGGCTGCTTGGGGTTTTACCTCACACAATTCTATGCCAGCCACGCGAACTTCTTAGTGGACAGAAGGGGCTCGAAAAAAGGAAACGGATAACATGTTTTGATTTTTTTTAATTTAAAACAGTGAGTCGGTGCTGTGTGTACCTCATTTGATTGCTACAGTTGCCTGCCGAATTCCGTCAGAATTCTGGGCTTTCGCTGTTACGTACATTTCGCTTTACGTGTAAGTACTTGAATGCAGTCGGTGTTTTTTCTTTCTCGGAGCCTGCGTTAGCCTCTGTTATAGTTGTACTTTTTAATCTGTGTTTTAAGCTAATTTTCTCGCAAGCCGAGTTTGTGTTATGAGGTGCACTGATAATTTTGGCCTAGATTTATTACGTCTCGATAACCTTTGTTTAGCAAATAATTACCTGTACCTTATCGGATATGATACTACATTTATGATTATTATACTGTGATACCAGCATTATGGTTTTGTTATTATTACTGCTACCTGTGCTTTTCTTTCAGAATAATTGCTACTGGAGTTTCCGAATTCTCTATGATACCTAGATACACTAACTTATCATTAATTATAAGATTTTTTGGCGTTTATTTTGGCTTTTTAATTTAACCATAAGTACTTAAAGAACTGGATCCGTCTGCCTGAGTTAGTTAGGCTATATTTTTTGTCGTAAACATTAAAAATACATATGTTGGAAAATGTATAGTTATTAATGTGTCTAATCGTCCTAGAATTCAGACGGTGTCAAATGCTTTGGTAATATTAATGAATTCTATGAGAGTATATTGTTTGGCTTGATAGCCTCTTGTGTTGATTTCGGTTATTCTAGCCAATTGGTGAGCAGTCGATTGTGCGTAATTTTTGTATAAAATTAAATTTAAAATGTAGGCTCGTCACGAGCTGATATTTGTAATGCGTTGCCAGAGGCATATTTGAATAGACGGTGTCTGTTTGGGTTCTCCACTTCAGTCCCTAATTTTGATTTTTGCAATTTACATCACCAATAACATACGTTGGCTCTGTGCAGCTAATTAGTTTCTGAAGGTCGGTTTCAGTTAGAGTTTTCTTAAGTTACTTATAGACGCTTGTTATTCGCATAATTTCACAGCTTCCACGCTTCTTAGATTTTGGTTCGGTAATGAGCATATTGATATTTTTTTCTTGGCTATAATTATCACTCCCCCTGAAGCTATAGGTGCTATTCTGTGGTATCTATTTTGTCTATATTAAGAGAGTTTCACTGCTACATGCAATATAAATGTTGATATTTGCTAAGAAGATGATTAGCTCCTATCGTTTTGCTTTGAAACCGTCAGCATTCCCACTGGTGAGTGTTAAGTTAAAGTAATTTGGTTGTCTAGGGACCATTATTGATTACTGTTGTTAGGAGTGATAAGTGCTGCTTTAATTTTACCCATGTATGTTGTTACAACTTGTAGAAGTGTTTTTAGTATTGACATTGTGCGGTCTGTTGACTCTTGGCTTTGGTTAGTTACATATCAAATAACAAGGTGCAATATTAACTGCAAATACGCATACATTTATATCTATTTAATGTTCGTCGCCGAAGATCATGTTGCAGAATCGCACTGCTACTGCAGGATTTTCTTTGTCTGTTATTTGATTTTCAGGTTGTGCGGGTAGCCGCCTGTATTGTGACCGCCTTGAATCTCGATTATCATTCAGATTTGAATCATTGATTTGTCTTAGTAACAATCTTTTTGTTTTCTGGTGACTACTCTTTGCTAGCTTTCTACAAAGCTCATATTAAATGGAAAAATTTTACGTATATTATCAATACGCATCTATTTACATCCATTTAATATGTGTTGCCGAAGATCAAGTACAGACCTAACAATCTCAAGCTTCTGTTAAGTTCAGTTGGGGGTATATAAAATTTCGTCGCCTGTCCAGTAATTTTTACAGTAGCTTATTAGTGTGTCTCGGTTGCTGAGGAAAAAGGAGTGGCCTGGAGCTTGGCGAATTTTGTACAGCTACGTCATCACCAGCGTGGCCGAGCGGTTAGGGAACTCTGACTGCAGTGCCACAGTACGGGGTTCAATCCCCACATCTGGCAACTGGCGGGCGGCCTACCCAGTCGCTTTAAAAATTCTGTACCGAAACCACAGTTATGTAAGTAAGGAAAGTAAGGCAGTGGTTAAGGTGTGATGCTAACCACATCACCCAGTACGCCGTTAACGTGTGCTAGATTGACTCGGTTTCGGAAAGAGATATTTCGGCGACCCTGGTTGGCCTTGTCTCAGGCCATATTCCTAAGCGGAATGAAGTGCTCGAACTTTACTTTTACGTTATTGCCGACTGCTTGCTAAAATTTAATGATTTAAGAAAGTTAACTAAGTATAAGCAAATAATTGTCTCAGTTCCTGCACTTCATATCTATGACAAGCTTTCCGTTTGTTCTTACGTGTCTACTGTCGGCTGTTTACTACAATGTAGTTAATTGAGAAGGATATTTACCAAGTGTGATTCACACTGGCAAAAAGTTATACCAGTGGTTGCAATTCACACATTGTTTGTATAATCATATACAGACTGTGATTCTACCATCTCCTTTTCACAGTGCAGCTTTTAATATAACTACTTTTCGAAAAAGCAATTATATGAAAATGCTTAAATAAGAAGCAATTTCTAAAAAGGCAGAGAAGCTTAAGAACAATTATTTGCCTTAAACCTTTCACTCGCGTACGAGATAATATACTACCCAATTGAAACTGCACCCAACCAGCACAATTTCTTGTAAACTGTTAATGTTTCAAAAGTTATAATTACTACATGTATTTGAATTCATGCGAACATAGTTTTTACTGTTTCACTCAAAATTGTATAACATGTAACCTATTCGAATAAGAGCTTTTATGCAACTGGTTTTCACTTCCCTCGTCTAAGAAACGAAGAAAATATTGCATTCGCGAAAGAATAACCTTCCCAGCTTTCTTCAGATCTTCACCTTTCAGGGTCCCTAGATGACGAACAACAAGATTTCTCAATTCCGTCTCTCTGTCTGTCTGTCTGTTTGTCTGCCCGTCTGTCTGTCTATCTGTCTAACAGTTGCATGCATTTTATACGTCTATCTGGCGTGAAACCGAAAAAAATTTGGAGAAATATATACAGCGCGAGCACATTAAAAAGATAAATAGAAAAATTGATAAAAGTAACAATTTGCACATAGCTCAGATACAGGGTAATCATTACAAATTGGCCAGAATAATATGGTGCTTTATAATGCAGCAGAAACTCGTCCACTTCGAACACGCCCGTGGCTCAATTATTCTAGCGCTGGAGCGTGGAGTGCAAATTTCAGCAGACTACATTTTTACTGCCCTCGTCTAAAAGGCGAAGGAATTTTTTATTTGCAAAAGATAAAAGTAATAATTGGCATAGGTATAGCTCAGGTTTTATCTTTGGCGAAAATGAGACTTGGTGGATACAGGTTAAACACCACAAATGGGACAGAACAAAATGGTGCTTTATAACGCTTCAGAAACTCGTCCAGCTCAAACACACCCTTGGGTCAGTGGAGATTTTATTCGATGCGATTTAGTTCGGCGGTAAAATCAAAACCGATTAATCGTATCAAGTTCAATAGCATCGAATCTAATAATATCAAATCTATTTTATAAAAAAACTGTTGACAAAATTGAATTAAAACGAAACTAGCCGAATGAATTTTAATAGAATTACAGGAAATTTAGTAAAATAGAATCGAGTCAACATTTTAAAACAATTTAAGGAATTTTTCTATTAATTTACGTATTCCAGAACAGGATGGAACCCAATAAAATAGCCGTCCAAGAAATACTTTGGAATGTAGTATTTTCTTAAATTCCAATAGATTCAGTGAAAAATGACAATGCCCAAAAATAATTGATTCTATGTTTTTAAAAGAAAAGGGATATTCAATGCAAATATGTTAAAAAAGAGAACAATAAACGATTGCGGCGATCATAAAGTGCCAAATAAAGAATTGAAATTAATGTAGTGTACAATTTGAGGAAAAATCAATCAGGTTGACTATTTCATAGAGAATTATTACGTATCCTAATTCTTTATTACCTTTAAAATTTGACATACCTGCTACTAAAGACAGCTATTATAAGTTGGATATAGATATATAAAAAGAATTGTACTCGCCCTAATCTGTTTATGTAAATGGAATATTGCCAACTATATAATAGCAGACACGTGATTAATACTAAGGTACTATTAATGCAAGAGTAATGCAAAGATATGTGTGTTGTTTTATGGGCAAAAATCGAAATCAATCAAAATTCAATAAAAATAAATGGAATCTAGTAAAATTGATTGGAATCTTAAAAATGTCATTTAAGAGCAGCCTTTTTTATTGATACCATTAAAACTTGTTGCCCTTGGGCTGGAAAGAACGTCGTTAAATAAATTTGTTAATGCTTATTTATTTATAAATACCTACTTGAAAAATATCAGGTTCTAGTCTTTTAATATTCAATTGGATACGTACGGTGAGTTGACTAACAGTCCATCGATTCACGTTTTGATTCAATTCTCGCCTTGAACCTATTCAAGATTCGATTCGGCAGTAGAACTATAAGCGATTAATCGAATCGAACTGAATTTAATAAAATTAAATTGAACCGATTGAAAATCTATTCGGCTAAAAAAGAAATTACTGTACGCCACTGAAAAGATAATACATTATTAGTTATTTACTTATAAATAACTAATAGAAGAATATCTAGTCCCAGTCATTTTTTATGCAATTTTGTACATAGCGAGAGTTAACTAACAACCTGACTATATTCATGTTTCGATTTAATTCTCACCTTGAACCGATTCATTATTCATTTCGGCAATAAAATTTAAAGTGATTAATCGAATCCAATCGAATCGAATTTTCTAGAACCGAATCGAATTGAATTTAATAAAATCAAATTGAACAGCATCTAACTAAATCAAATATAATAAAAATATCGTCTTCTGTTATTAAAGCAACAAAAACTTGTACCTATTCCTTTGGCTACAGAATATAATCTTCTACACCATTAAAGATATAATATTTTACTGCTCACTTATTTACAAATAACTAATCGGAGAATACCTAGTCCCACCCATTTAATATCCAATTTGATACGAAATGACAATTAATGAACAATCTGAATCGATTAATGTGTCGATTAAATTTTTTCCTCCAACCGATTAGAGAGATTTGAAAGCGATTTATGGAGTCTAATCTAATCGATTTTAATAAAGTCATATCGATCACATTTAGTAGAAATCGAACGGTATCGAATTCAATAAAATAAAATTGAAGAAAATCTAATAGACTGGATTGAAATCGATACTAATACAATGGAATCGAATTAAGCAAAATCGATTCACACTCTTTTTATTGAAGTTGCAAGAACTTCTTTCTGTTGAACTACAAGGAAGCATCTTCTACATCATTAAATACCTTAGTACTTATTTATTAACAAATAACTAATAGAAAAATATGCAGTACCAGTTATTTAGTATCCAATTTGATACATAGTGAGAGTTGATTACTAATTTAAAGCGCTTCATATTTCTATTTAATTGTTGCCTGGAATCTCTTTGTAATTCGATTTGGCAGCGGAATTGAAGGCTGAATAATATCGAATTTAATAGATATAATTCAATCGAATCGAATTTTATAAAATCGTATCGAACTAAATTTCATAAAATCGGATCCATGCTAATACACTCAAACTGAACGAAATTTAATAAGATCAAATCCAATGCCAGTCATTTATTATGCAATTTGATTAAGCTCACTCACTGAGTTGATTAACAATCGGAATCGCTTCAGGTTTTGATGTAATTCTCACCTGTAAGCGATTCACTATTCGATTCGGAAGTGGAATTGAAAGTGATTAATCGAATCGAATTTAATGGAATCTTATGGAACCGAATTCGTTAACATCGTATCAAGTCAAATTTAATATAATCGAATCTAATTCAATTCAATTAAATAAAAATGAATGAATTCGAATAAAATCGAATTCAGTCGAATCTGATCAAACGCAATCGAGTTACATAGAATCGATCCATATTTCTTTTATTAAAGCTACGAACACTTGTTTCTGTTGAACTACAAAGAATGCTCTTCTACACCATTAAAGTGCTAATCATTTAATAAGCAATTTCATACACAGTGTAAGTTGATTAACAATCTAAACGATTCATGTTTCGACTCAATTCTCCCATCGAACCAATTTACGATTCGAATCGGCAGTAGAATTTAAAACAATTAATCGAATCGAATTTAATGAAATCTAATTTAATCGAATTTAGTAAAATCGTATCGAATCATATTTAATATAATCCAATCGAATGGAATTGACTAGAAGCGATTCAGTTTTTTTTTTATTAAAGTTACTAACACTTGTTTTCGTTGCACCACAACGACCAATCTTCAACAGCATGAAAGAAATTATATCTAAATACCTATTTATTTAGAAACAGCTAATCGAAAAATATCTGGTGCCAGTAATTTAATATGTAGTATGATACACAGTGAGAGGTGTCTAATGATCGGAATCTATTCGTGTTTCTATTCAATTCTCGCATCGAACCGATTCACAATTCGATTCGGCAGTTGAATGATAATCAATTAATCGAATCGAATTTAATGGAATCCAATTAAAACGAATTTGAGAATATACTTTTAAATCAAATTTAATATAAGCAAATTGTTTGTTTGTTTGTTAATGGACAAGGGTTATGCATGCAGAGTACCAGGTACCTCAGACACCGACTGATGTGGTCATTTGGTCAAAGTCCTACTTAGAATTTTGTCGAAATCGAATCAAATTTAATAAAAAGAGAATGAAGTCTAATTAAACGTAATTTAATCGAATGTATGAACTGGAATTAAGTAAAATCTATTCAGATTTATTTTATTTATGCTAGTTACTACGCTTGTTTCCGTTGCACTACAATGACTAATCTTCTACACCATTAGAGAAATAATACCCTAGTACATATTTACTAACAACTAACTAATCGAAAGATGTTATAGTGCCAGCCATTTAATATGCAATTTCATACGCAGTGAGAGTTGACTAACAATCTGAATCGATTCATGTTTTAATTCCATTCTCGGATCGAACCGATTCACGTTTCTATTCGACAGTAAAATTTAAAGCTATTAATCGAATCGAATTTCATGGAATCCAATCGAATCGAATTTAACAAAATCGGATGGAATCAAGTAATCGAATCAGCCACTTCATAGTCAATTTAGTGCATAATGAGAACTGATTAACGATCTGAATCGATTCATATTTCGATTTAATTCTCGACTGGCATCGATTCACAATTCGACTCGGCAGTAGAATTAAAAGCAATTAGTCGAATCGAATGTAAGGGATTTGAGTAGAATCTGATTTAATAAAGTTTCATAGAATCAACTACGGAATCGATTCATATTTCAATTTAATTCTCGACTGGAATCGCTATTAATCGAATCGAATCTAATGGGTTTCAGTCAAATCTGATTTAGTAAGGGCTCATCGGATCAATTTTCATAAAAGCGATTCGAATTTAATAAATTAAAATTGAATTGAGTCTAATGGAATCGATCCCAATCGAGTCTAATAAAATAGAATCGAATTAATTAAAATCTAACTTCGTACTAAATCTGACATAATTGAACTGATTAACGAGTTTAATCGATTTGTATTTCGATTCAATTCTCTCCTCGACCAGATTGACGCTTCGATTCGGCAGGCGATTAATCAAATCAAATTTAATGGAATTCAATAGAATCGAATTTAATGAAATCGTGTTGAATCAAATTTAATATAATCGAATCAAATCGAATTTAATTAATTAAAAGTGATTGAAGTCGAATAAAATCGAATCCAATCGAATCTAATACAACAGAATCGTATTAAGTAGAATCGATTCGGACTTTTTTGATCGAGGCTTTTAACACTTGCTACTAACACATTACTACATGCTCTATACAAATAACTGATGGAAGCAATTTAATATTCAATTTAGTACACAACGAGAGTTGATTAACAATCTGAATCGATTCATGTTTCGATTTAATTCTCGACTGGAGTCGATTTAACTCGACAGTAGAATAGCAAGCATGAATGGGTTTCAGTCGAATGTGATTTAATAAAATCTCATGGAATCAAATTTGATAAAAGTGAATCGAATTTAATAAAATAAAATTGAAGTGAATCTAATGAAATCGATTCCAATCGAGTCTAATAAAATGGAATCGAATTAAGTAAAATCATTCAGACTTTTATTAAAGCGATAAAGACTTGATTCAGTTACGCTACAAGGAAGTATGTTCTACACCATTAAAGAAAAAATAACTTATTATTTATTTATTTACAAATAACTAATAGGAAAACGTCAAGTCCAAGTCATTTAGTATCAATTTGATACATAATGGAAATTGGTTAACAATTTTAATCGATTGGTGCTTCGACTCAATTCTTTCCTCGAACCGATTGACGCTTCGATTCGGCAGGCGATTAATCGAATCGAATTTAATAGAATTGAATTGAATCGAATTTAATAGAATTGAATTGAATCGAATTTAATGAAATCGCTTGGAATAAAATGTAATAAAGTCGAATAGATCGAAGCGAATTTAATGAAATTATATCATCAGAATCTCATATCAAATTCAACCAAATCTTATACTATAAAATCGAATGACATGGAATCGATTCCAATGCATAAATTTGTTTTAAATAATAAGCACATTTTAGATTGTATTAGTGTTTAGTTTTTCACGAGGACATTACTCTTTTATGTCAATTATGGACAAAAATTCAGCTAATGATTGTATTGCTTTGCAATTTGACAAGACATGCGTTCATCCTTTCTAGTCGAGGCAAACATTAATTTTCATTTAAAAAAAAAAGTGTAGCTGCATACTGGTACTAAATGCAAATAAGTTGCAAGATTTTCCACTACAATTCGACTCGGCAGTAGAATTAAAAGCAATTAGTCGAATCGAATGTAAGGGATTTGAGTAGAATCTGATTTAATAAAGTTTCATAGAATCAACTACGGAATCGATTCATATTTCAATTTAATTCTCGACTGGAATCGCTATTAATCGAATCGAATCTAATGGGTTTCAGTCAAATCTGATTTAGTAAGGGCTCATCGGATCAATTTTCATAAAAGCGATTCGAATTTAATAAATTAAAATTGAATTGAGTCTAATGGAATCGATCCCAATCGAGTCTAATAAAATAGAATCGAATTAATTAAAATCTAACTTCGTACTAAATCTGACATAATTGAACTGATTAACGAGTTTAATCGATTTGTATTTCGATTCAATTCTCTCCTCGACCAGATTGACGCTTCGATTCGGCAGGCGATTAATCAAATAAAAATTTAATGGAATTCAATAGAATCGAATTTAATGAAATCGTGTTGAATCAAATTTAATATCATCGAATCAAATCGAATTTAATTAATTAAAAGTGATTGAAGTCGAATAAAATCGAATCCAATTGAATCTAATACAACAGAATCGTATTAAGTAGAATCGATTCGGACTTTTTTGATCGAGGCTTCTAACACTTGCTACTAACACATTACTACATGCTCTATACAAATAACTGATGGAAGCAATTTAATATTCAATTTAGTACACAACGAGAGTTGATTAACAATCTGAATCGATTCATGTTTCGATTTAATTCTCGACTGGAGTCGATTTAACTCGACAGTAGAATAGCAAGCATGAATGGGTTTCAGTCGAATGTGATTTAATAAAATCTCATCGAATCAAATTTGATAAAAGTGAATCGAATTTAATAAAATAAAATTGAAGTGAATCTAATGAAATCGATTCCAATCGAGTCTAATAAAATGGAATCGAATTAAGTAAAATCATTCAGACTTTTATTAAAGCGATAAAGACTTGATTCAGTTACGCTACAAGGAAGTATGTTCTACACCATTAAAGAAAAAATAACTTATTATTTATTTATTTACAAATAACTAATAGGAAAACGTCAAGTCCAAGTCATTTAGTGTCAATTTGATACATAATGGAAATTGGTTAACAATTTTAATCGATTGGTGCTTCGACTCAATTCTTTCCTCGAACCGATTGACGCTTCGATTCGGCAGGCGATTAATCGAATCGAATTTAATAGAATTGAATTGAATCGAATTTAATAGAATTGAATTGAATCGAATTTAATGAAATCGCTTGGAATAAAATGTAATAAAGTCGAATAGATCGAAGCGAATTTAATGAAATTATATCATCAGAATCTCATATCAAATTCAACCAAATCTTATACTATAAAATCGAATGACATGGAATCGATTCCAATGCATAAATTTGTTTTAAATAATAAGCACATTTTAGATTGTATTAGTGTTTAGTTTTTCACGAGGACATTACTCTTTTATGTCAATTATGGACAAAAATTCAGCTAATGATTGTATTGCTTTGCAATTTGACAAGACATGCGTTCATCCTTTCTAGTCGAGGCAAACATTAATTTTCATTTAAAAAAAAAAGTGTAGCTGCATACTGGTACTAAATGCAAATAAGTTGCAAGATTTTCCACTACAATTCGACTCGGCAGTAGAATTAAAAGCAATTAGTCGAATCGAATGTAAGGGATTTGAGTAGAATCTGATTTAATAAAGTTTCATAGAATCAACTACGGAATCGATTCATATTTCAATTTAATTCTCGACTGGAATCGCTATTAATCGAATCGAATCTAATGGGTTTCAGTCAAATCTGATTTAGTAAGGGCTCATCGGATCAATTTTCATAAAAGCGATTCGAATTTAATAAATTAAAATTGAATTGAGTCTAATGGAATCGATCCCAATCGAGTCTAATAAAATAGAATCGAATTAATTAAAATCTAACTTCGTACTAAATCTGACATAATTGAACTGATTAACGAGTTTAATCGATTTGTATTTCGATTCAATTCTCTCCTCGACCAGATTGACGCTTCGATTCGGCAGGCGATTAATCAAATCAAATTTAATGGAATTCAATAGAATCGAATTTAATGAAATCGTGTTGAATCAAATTTAATATCATCGAATCAAATCGAATTTAATTAATTAAAAGTGATTGAAGTCGAATAAAATCGAATCCAATCGAATCTAATACAACAGAATCGTATTAAGTAGAATCGATTCGGACTTTTTTGATCGAGGCTTTTAACACTTGCTACTAACACATTACTACATGCTCTATACAAATAACTGATGGAAGCAATTTAATATTCAATTTAGTACACAACGAGAGTTGATTAACAATCTGAATCGATTCATGTTTCGATTTAATTCTCGACTGGAGTCGATTTAACTCGACAGTAGAATAGCAAGCATGAATGGGTTTCAGTCGAATGTGATTTAATAAAATCTCATGGAATCAAATTTGATAAAAGTGAATCGAATTTAATAAAATAAAATTGAAGTGAATCTAATGAAATCGATTCCAATCGAGTCTAATAAAATGGAATCGAATTAAGTAAAATCATTCAGACTTTTATTAAAGCGATAAAGACTTGATTCAGTTACGCTACAAGGAAGTATGTTCTACACCATTAAAGAAAAAATAACTTATTATTTATTTATTTACAAATAACTAATAGGAAAACGTCAAGTCCAAGTCATTTAGTATCAATTTGATACATAATGGAAATTGGTTAACAATTTTAATCGATTGGTGCTTCGACTCAATTCTTTCCTCGAACCGATTGACGCTTCGATTCGGCAGGCGATTAATCGAATCGAATTTAATAGAATTGAATTGAATCGAATTTAATAGAATTGAATTGAATCGAATTTAATGAAATCGCTTGGAATAAAATGTAATAAAGTCGAATAGATCGAAGCGAATTTAATGAAATTATATCATCAGAATCTCATATCAAATTCAACCAAATCTTATACTATAAAATCGAATGACATGGAATCGATTCCAATGCATAAATTTGTTTTAAATAATAAGCACATTTTAGATTGTATTAGTGTTTAGTTTTTCACGAGGACATTACTCTTTTATGTCAATTATGGACAAAAATTCAGCTAATGATTGTATTGCTTTGCAATTTGACAAGACATGCGTTCATCCTTTCTAGTCGAGGCAAACATTAATTTTCATTTAAAAAAAAAAGTGTAGCTGCATACTGGTACTAAATGCAAATAAGTTGCAAGATTTTCCACTACAATTCGACTCGGCAGTAGAATTAAAAGCAATTAGTCGAATCGAATGTAAGGGATTTGAGTAGAATCTGATTTAATAAAGTTTCATAGAATCAACTACGGAATCGATTCATATTTCAATTTAATTCTCGACTGGAATCGCTATTAATCGAATCGAATCTAATGGGTTTCAGTCAAATCTGATTTAGTAAGGGCTCATCGGATCAATTTTCATAAAAGCGATTCGAATTTAATAAATTAAAATTGAATTGAGTCTAATGGAATCGATCCCAATCGAGTCTAATAAAATAGAATCGAATTAATTAAAATCTAACTTCGTACTAAATCTGACATAATTGAACTGATTAACGAGTTTAATCGATTTGTATTTCGATTCAATTCTCTCCTCGACCAGATTGACGCTTCGATTCGGCAGGCGATTAATCAAATAAAAATTTAATGGAATTCAATAGAATCGAATTTAATGAAATCGTGTTGAATCAAATTTAATATCATCGAATCAAATCGAATTTAATTAATTAAAAGTGATTGAAGTCGAATAAAATCGAATCCAATTGAATCTAATACAACAGAATCGTATTAAGTAGAATCGATTCGGACTTTTTTGATCGAGGCTTCTAACACTTGCTACTAACACATTACTACATGCTCTATACAAATAACTGATGGAAGCAATTTAATATTCAATTTAGTACACAACGAGAGTTGATTAACAATCTGAATCGATTCATGTTTCGATTTAATTCTCGACTGGAGTCGATTTAACTCGACAGTAGAATAGCAAGCATGAATGGGTTTCAGTCGAATGTGATTTAATAAAATCTCATCGAATCAAATTTGATAAAAGTGAATCGAATTTAATAAAATAAAATTGAAGTGAATCTAATGAAATCGATTCCAATCGAGTCTAATAAAATGGAATCGAATTAAGTAAAATCATTCAGACTTTTATTAAAGCGATAAAGACTTGATTCAGTTACGCTACAAGGAAGTATGTTCTACACCATTAAAGAAAAAATAACTTATTATTTATTTATTTACAAATAACTAATAGGAAAACGTCAAGTCCAAGTCATTTAGTGTCAATTTGATACATAATGGAAATTGGTTAACAATTTTAATCGATTGGTGCTTCGACTCAATTCTTTCCTCGAACCGATTGACGCTTCGATTCGGCAGGCGATTAATCGAATCGAATTTAATAGAATTGAATTGAATCGAATTTAATAGAATTGAATTGAATCGAATTTAATGAAATCGCTTGGAATAAAATGTAATAAAGTCGAATAGATCGAAGCGAATTTAATGAAATTATATCATCAGAATCTCATATCAAATTCAACCAAATCTTATACTATAAAATCGAATGACATGGAATCGATTCCAATGCATAAATTTGTTTTAAATAATAAGCACATTTTAGATTGTATTAGTGTTTAGTTTTTCACGAGGACATTACTCTTTTATGTCAATTATGGACAAAAATTCAGCTAATGATTGTATTGCTTTGCAATTTGACAAGACATGCGTTCATCCTTTCTAGTCGAGGCAAACATTAATTTTCATTTAAAAAAAAAAGTGTAGCTGCATACTGGTACTAAATGCAAATAAGTTGCAAGATTTTCCACTACAATTCGACTCGGCAGTAGAATTAAAAGCAATTAGTCGAATCGAATGTAAGGGATTTGAGTAGAATCTGATTTAATAAAGTTTCATAGAATCAACTACGGAATCGATTCATATTTCAATTTAATTCTCGACTGGAATCGCTATTAATCGAATCGAATCTAATGGGTTTCAGTCAAATCTGATTTAGTAAGGGCTCATCGGATCAATTTTCATAAAAGCGATTCGAATTTAATAAATTAAAATTGAATTGAGTCTAATGGAATCGATCCCAATCGAGTCTAATAAAATAGAATCGAATTAATTAAAATCTAACTTCGTACTAAATCTGACATAATTGAACTGATTAACGAGTTTAATCGATTTGTATTTCGATTCAATTCTCTCCTCGACCAGATTGACGCTTCGATTCGGCAGGCGATTAATCAAATCAAATTTAATGGAATTCAATAGAATCGAATTTAATGAAATCGTGTTGAATCAAATTTAATATCATCGAATCAAATCGAATTTAATTAATTAAAAGTGATTGAAGTCGAATAAAATCGAATCCAATTGAATCTAATACAACAGAATCGTATTAAGTAGAATCGATTCGGACTTTTTTGATCGAGGCTTCTAACACTTGCTACTAACACATTACTACATGCTCGATACAAATAACTGATGGAAGCAATTTAATATTCAATTTAGTACACAACGAGAGTTGATTAACAATCTGAATCGATTCATGTTTCGATTTAATTCTCGACTGGAGTCGATTTAACTCTAAAGTAGAATAGCAAGCATGAATGGGTTTCAGTCGAATGTGATTTAATAAAATCTCATCGAATCAAATTTGATAAAAGTGAATCGAATTTAAAAAAATAAAATTGAACTGAATCTAATAAAATGGAATCGAATTAAGTAAATTCATTCAGACTTTTATTAAAGCGATAAAGACTTGATTCAGTTTTACGCTACGAGGAAGTACGTTCGACGCCATTAAAGAAAAAATAACTTAGTATTTATTTATTTACAAATAAGTAATAGGAGAACGTCAAGCCCAAGTCATTTAATATTCAATTTGATACATAATGGAAATTGGTTAACAATTTTAATCGATTTGTGCTTCGATTCAATTCTTTCCTCGAACCGATTGGCGCTTCGATTCGGCAGGCGATTAATCGAATTGAATTTAATAGAATTGAATTAAATCGAATTTAATGAAATCGCTTGGAATAAAATGTAATAAAGTCGAATAGATCGAAGCGAATTACATGAGATCTTCAGAATTTCATATCGAATTCAACCAAATCTTATACTATAAAATCGAATGCATAAATTTGTTTTAAATAATAATCACCTTTTAGATTGTATTAGTGTTTAGTTTTTCACGAGTACATTACCCTTTTATATCAATTATGGACAAAAATTTAGCTAATGATTGTATTGCTTTGCAATTTGACAAGACAGGCATTCATCCTTTCTAGTCGAGGCAAACCTTAATTTTCATTTAAAAAAAAAATGTGTAGCTGCATAGTGGTACTAAATGCAAATAAGTGGCAAGATTTTTCACTACGGCATTTGCAATCCTCCCCAACACCGCCAGGTCTCTTATACCCTGTTGCTTGACATGCAGCCTTATATTAAGGTAGCAATGACTTGTTGCCAGAAAACAAACCCCGAAGATCAAATAGGACGACACATTTACAAAGCAGAGAGACATTAAATGGATATAAACAGAGGCGTATTTATAATTTCCTCAAAGCATTTTACTGTAATAAGATACTTAAGTACATACTTTTAATAATTTAAGAAAATAATCAGATTGTTCTTCTTTGCATTCTTATACGCTAATGGACGTTTATGGCCACAATAATTAGATTAATGAAGAATAAAGAACGTTATTCAGCCATATCGGTTACGAAAGTACCGAACATGCCTAATCCCACTTCCTATTTTACAGGAAGGGGCCTTTTACCGTTTTAAAGGGTGCCTTGTGTGTTTTTTATATGTTAGTTGCTCAATTTTTAATACAACCGTTTTCGAAATACCACCAATGAAGTTTCTTAGTTCTCAATTAAGCCCTTTCTTCCCATTTGACATTAATTTTTTTTACTTCCAGCACAGCCACCAGTATCTTTGAGGTCTTGTCCGATATCTGGATTTGCAGTTGTTTATTTCAGTTGAGCTTAAAAAGTGCACCTTTTCGAATTTGTTTAGAAATTGTATTTAGCCAACTTTGATCTAAAATAAATCTGTAGGAATTAAAAAATTGATATTTAAACCAGTTCTATGTTAATGATTGTTTTCGAAATTATTTTTTTTAATACAATTTCTTGAACTCTTTATCACAAACTGCTTGGCTAAGAGGAGTGAAACGGACATTTTGGAGCTTGGGAACATCCAAAACGATGCTTGATAACTGTTATTAGAAGCCCAACAGCCCATGAAGCCATGCGATCATACGCCACCACCTGATATGCAAATCAAGTATAGCAACCTATGGATTTAACCATATGCAAGCCGTTCTCACACACGCTCAATCAAACGTTTGGTGAGACAAAAAAACCTGATCCAAACCGAACCGTCGGAGACACCTGGGCTGATTTGCATTTGTTTTAATGCCCATCACGGGTGCGCGCCCGTCCTTGTCGCGCCCATGCACGATGGCGCGGGGGAGCAGGACGGCGCGACTGCAGCGCCGCCGCGCCGAAACTGGTCGCAGGTTTGATTTGTGAGAATTGAATGGCTAAATAGAATAAAATAAAATGAGGTTTTATGTTGTAATGATTTATATAGTAAATTGAAAAAGTCCACTGTCGCCTGTGAAATATATAAAAATAATCACGAGCCATTCATCTTCGACTTCTTTTAATAATCTTAATCTTACCCATCTGCCTCCGATCGCGAACCGGAAAGGGAGACGGTTGCAAGGAATGTCTGATTAGCGAAGGGCCCATTGACGGATATGGGCAGATGGCGTTTTTTTGCGGCCAAGCAATTGTCTCGATTCGCGCCATGCGTAACCAATAATTTTGCAACTGAGTTAATTTATAATTGTTGTCCATGGAGGTGTTTGCTCGGAAGGGTTTGACATTGAAACTCAGGGCACCCCAATTGTAACATTGGCTGCACGACACCTTACCCTTTGTTCACGTGCACGAAGATTATCTACACTTTTTCACTAGATAAAGGGCGACTGCGATTTGATACCCTTTTTATACAAACATGAATAACTTTAGCCAGGTTTCTTGTTACGTTTCGTGATTAAATATATTTAGGGCAGCTCAATCCGTCTTTACAATAATTATATAAAGCATGGCTATTACATAGTATCTTCAGGGTAGGCAACACACGTTACTTCCTTGCTCCCATTTTTATTCGCATCCATTAGACATTTTTCATAAAAAATAATTACCTAGGGGCAGTGCTTTGATGGGTCTTTTAGTTATAGAAGGCTTTAGAATTGAAGACTTTTTTAGATTTATTTTTCTCAAATCTACAAGCCCTAGGTGAGTACTGGTACTTGCTGATCTTGGTACATCTTCTAGTATTGGCTGTAGCATGATCTCTCAAACCTTCGTCTTACGTCGCTTCCCATATGAACACTCAGCTTTATACCGTGGCTCCTTCATATTCGATTTGGGAACTACATGTTACATTCCTGCTCCATTTTTATTTATCTCCTCCGTTTTGTGTACGTCGTATTTGGTAACTTTGACAAAAGAAAATACTTATGGCACAATGCCAACGCCTGACTTTATTTGTTACATAAGGCTTTTGAGTTGAATAGCATTTTACACTTATTTCTTTTAAATCTACGACAAGACTTACGTGAGTATTGGTATTGGTCTTGTCCCTGGTCTATACTGTCAAAAGCCCAAGGCTTGCTGATCTTGGTAGTCTTATCCTTCTTATTTTAGCCCCGTCTAGTATTGGCTGTGGCCTATCCTCCTAAACCTCCGTTTTACTTCTCTTCCACTATGGACACCCAACTCTATAGCAAGATCTTTAATATTCAAAATGGGCAACACATATTACCTCCATGCTCCCATCTCTAGTTAACTCTGTTGAACGCTCATGTCTATTGGCACAATTCCCAACCCTTTTAGGACTCTTACATTAATTCTTTGAAACCTTCGACGAGACTTACGTAAGTACTGGTATTAGTCTCGTTCTTATTCTATACTGGTAGAATACCAAAGCTATCTGATCTTGGTAGCCTTATTCTTTTTTCTGTTAGTTCTTCTAGTATTAATTGTAGCCTGTTTTCTCATACCGCTATCTTATGTTTCTTTCGATATGGACAACCGGCTATATAGTACTTAATATCCAAAATGGCCAACACATATTACCTCCATGCTAATATTTTTATTTAACCCTGCTGTGTGTTTTTCAATACGGCAAAACTACCTATGACACAATTCCCAAACGTTTGAGGATTTTATTTGTGAAATAAGGCATTTGAGTTGAAGAGTTTTTTAAATTTATTTATTTCAAACCTTCGATGAAACTTACGTAAGTACTAGTATTAATCCTGTCGTTTTTCTATACAATTAAAAGACCAATTGATATTGGTAGTCATATCCGTTTTCCTCTTCGTCCTAGGATTAGTTGTATCCTGTTGTCTCAATCCTCTATCTTACGCCTGTTTCAATGTGTGCTCTATAGTACTACCCTATATATTGAAAGTGGACAACACCAATTACCTCCATGTTTCCATCTCTATTTAATCCTGGTGTGCCTTCATTTTTAATCGGTATCTTTTAAAGAAAAATTACATATGGCACAATTCCCAAGCCTTTTAAGACTTTTATATTCATTCTTTGAAACCTTCGACCAGACTTATGTAAGTACTGGTATTAGTCTCGTCCCTCTTCTATACTAGTAGAAAACGAAAGCAATCTCCTCTTGGTAGCCTTATCCTTTTTTCTGTTTGTTCTTCTAGTATTAGTTGTAGCCTGTTTTCCCATACCGCTATTTTATGTTTCTTCCCATATGAACAACCAGCTCTATTTAACCCTGCTGTTCGTTCGTATCTATCCAGCATGTTTGAAAGAAAAATTACCTATGGCACAGTTCCCGAGGGTTTGAGGACTATTAGTTAGATAGGGCTTGTGAGTTAAAGAGTTTTTACATTTATTTTTTTCAAATCTACGACGAGACTTACGTGAGTACTGGTATTAGTCTTATTCTTATTGTATACTGGTAAATGACCAAATATTTCTCATCTTGGCAGTCTTATTCTTTTTCCTCTTCGTTCTTCTAGGGTTAGTTGTATCCTGTTTCCTCAATCCTACCTTAAGCTTCTTCCAATATCATCGAGCTCTATAGTACGATCCTTAATATTCAAAGTGGGCAACATCAATTACCCCATGCTCCCAGCTCTAATTAAACGTGCTGAGCGTTCGCGTCTGTTCGGCACATTAAAAAGTAAAATTACATATGTCACAATTTCCAAACGTTAAAGGACTTCATTTGCGATTTAGGGCTTTTAATTTAAAGAGTTTTTTTCATCTATTTCTTTCAAACCTA
The DNA here is from genome assembly GCA_940337035.1 of Agriotes lineatus. Lineage (NCBI taxonomy): Eukaryota > Metazoa > Arthropoda > Insecta > Coleoptera > Elateridae > Agriotes > Agriotes lineatus. The sequence continues at coordinate 13,469,677 of OW679203.1, read as the reverse complement.
CCATGTAATTTACGTGTGTACTAGTATTAGTTTCGTCGTTATTCTATACAGTCATAAGACCAAGGCTTATTGATATTGGTAGTCATATCTTTTCTCCCCTTCGTTCTTCTAGGATTAGTTGTATCCTGTTTCCTCAATTCTCTATCTCACGCTTTGTAACGGGCTAGTTTGTGTCAACTTGGTATTTAATTATTATTCTGCTAGGTGTAGAACTAAACTATATTTCTTACATTGTAGTAATTAGCTTAAAACGTATTATGCATTTAAAACGTAAGAGTGTCGCGCGTGAGTTTGTTGGCGCAAACCAGCGGATTGAGGGCGGTTATTAATAGAACAAAACAAGTAATGCGCAGCCTTAGATGCGTGGAGAGTCAGTCACTTTCCAATAAGCTAGCTGTGATTGTCTTCCGAAACAAAAGGGACGCTACGTGAAGTATCTCCGAGATATAGCAGTTCATATCCAGAAACTGCTATTCCAGCTGCCATTCGAGTTTCGAGAAATCCAACCGACTTTGGTAGCGCCAGAAGCCTGTGGGAGCAACTACCAAAGTCACGGAGCTGATCGCTGTTCCATCTTGCTACAAAATAAAAGTTTAGTTACTATAATTAAATTTTGCGAGTGAATGAGAGACACCGGAAGATTGAGTAAAACCAAAGCCAAAATAAGGGCTGTACTGCTATTGCATCGCATTGTGCAATAATTTTAACGAGCATTACCAGCCCAAAAGCCACATGCACGTACTTGCTAAGTCAGTGCTTCAGAACAAAGCGCTTGCAGCATTCTTTCGACATATCGTGTCAGCTGATTTTATGTTACTGGAGTCAGGACCTCATTAAGTGAACTTGTGTGCAGAATTTAAACATTATGAACACTGTGGAGTTTTTTTGGCTTGGCGTTGATAATTAATAAGTCATACCTAGAGTTAAGGAGTGTATTCAAGCATGTACATTAAGCATTAAGCTCGTGGACTGTTCCGTGCAACTATTAATAGCGCATATAACAATCATATACTACCATTGTGTATGCATGAATGCATTTTCATTTACATAGTAGATGTATTTTTCTTCGTCCTTCTGGTATTGGTTGTAACGCTTTTTCTCAATCCTCCATCTTAAGCCTCTTCCGATATGGACACCCAGCTTTATAGTACGACTCCTTAATATTCCAAATAGGCAACACATATTACTATCGTGTTTCATTTTTATTTAACCCTGCTGTGTGTTCTGATCATTGTTCCATCACTCCTTAATCATCAGAAGAACTGCTACTTTCATGCTACCTGTTCTATTTAACTTTGCTGTGCGCTTGTGTCAGGTTGACAATTTTAATAAAACATTTATTTGTGACAGATTGGCAGAGCATTTGTCTACGGTTACGGTTACGGTCGTTATAATTTCTTTCAAACTTCGGCAACTTTGGCTTTGATGCTGAAGAAACTTGTCGACATTGGTCTCGACCTTGACCTAGACTATCAAAAGTCGAAGCATTGCCTACCTTGATCACATTCTTGTTCTTTCTTCTAGTAGAAGCGCTAACCTCCTCTCTTATACCTCCATCTTACGTCCTTTCCCATGTTGACTATCAGAATTACAGAGTCGCTAATTAATCTTCAAAAAGGCAAACACATGCTACCTCCATGCTCCTATTTCTATTTAATCTTGCTGTGGGTTCAAAATAAATTTCAAACTTTTAAGAAAATAATTATTTCTGACAAAATGCTTGACGTTGTTAGTCTTTTTTATTATTTTCTTCAAACATGCGACGAGACTTACGCCATTCTTGGTTTTGGTCTTGAAGAAACTTGTCGGCATTGGTCTTGACCTTGATATAGACTGTCAAAAGTTCAAGCACTACTGACTTTAGTAGCATTTCTTCTGTTTTCTACTAGAAGCTCTAACCTGTTCCCTCACACTTTCATCGTATGTCTCTTCCGATGGTAACACTTTTTCTTTTTGAAACTTACTGTGAGACGTAACTAGTTTTTATGTTGATCTTCAAGAAACTTGTAGGTTTTGATCACGACCTTAGTCCAGACTATCGAAAGACCAAGATTTTCATCCAGCGTTTGGGACACCTTCCTGATCCTCTCACTTCTTCGATCTTCTTCAGCTCTTCTTGCTAATCTGTGCTATTTATTCAATTCGTATTTATATTCCAATGTCTCTAATTCGATTATTGATCTCTCAAATCGTTTCCTAAATTTTGTGAAATGTTTGGTACATGCAACACGAAAACGGTAAATTGATCACGTCTCTATCAATTAGTAAGCGAGAAGGAAAAATATCAACTGGACGGCAGGCAAAAATGTGGAAAAAATCTCTGGAATGAAATAACCCTTCGGGATTAAATAAAAAAGGATAAGAAGTGTTAATTACTGGTTCGTTTTGTTGCCTTATGCCTGCTTTTCGTTGCGTGTGTTTGACTTTAGTTTCAGTTGTCTTGAGACACTCCGATATCCTTGAAGCTGGGTTTGTTTGCGTTTTCCCTATTTGGTACAGTTTTCTTGCTAGAGGTTTCTATTCCTAGGTAATTGAACTTCATTTCGTGTTATGTAAGTTTTCTTCCTTGTATTTGCACTTTATTACCATACATTTATAATTCTTTCTATATTCATGCCATCATGTTCAACTTTCTTTTCTGGCAAGCAAAATAGTGTACTCAGTGTCGTTGTACAATTTTTCTAAATACACTGAATCTACTATCCATCGGTGCTGATTCCGCGATAATTATTTAGTTTAGCTCTTTTTTTGCAATATCGGGGTGGTAGTTCTTCCACCGTTATTGTTATATTTTACTGTGGATGGTTTTCAGATTTACAGTTAGCTGCTCGTCTCAGTCTTTTAATATTTAACCTGAGATTATATTTGGTCCAGGAAACGTCACGTTTTTAGCATCTTTATTACTGTGGCAACTTACTTTTCTTTGTTATATCTACATTATCATTTATCTTCCCTTGATTTCGTGCCACTCATAGTATTTCTTTATTATCTTGTAGCGTTTTGAAATATCCCCTCCTCCATTTATGAAGCCAGATCTTACTGAGCTTGTTTGTTTAATTACCATTGCATTTCTTCCCACTGTAACCTACATTTTCCTTTGTTCGTCTTAGAAGTCATGTTCTAGTTATGTTTCATCTTTCAAATTTCTATTTATTTTAACAACTATTATTATTATTATTAAACTACAATTATTTCATAAGAGTAAATTGAATTTTGCTATAATTCTTCTATGTTTGTTTGTTATCTGCAATCCCGTTCAACTCCAATGTAGCTTTTCCACTCCCTTCAACCCTTATCGCAATGACTCCAAAAGTTTACTCTGAACTGGTACTAGGCTATACATGTTGTAGTTCAAAAATTGTAATAAAATAATCATTTAATTTGCTTACATATAAATTATCAATAAATATAATATATTTCCTGTAAAAGAACAGTGCCAACTAGTACAATCATTAAGTATTAGACAACGAAGTTGAGAACTGTTTCTACTACGCTTTTATGTTTACAATAATTCAACCACACCATAGACAGTTTTTTCTACTGCGCATTTATGTGACAGTATATTACGCATTTTTTAAAATTGATTTCGAAGATCTTCATAGCTTCGAGCTCCGATGGCTGCTTGTAAATAACAGAATCTGGAAAAATCATCCACATTAAGTGATAACTGTTAAATGTAAGTTATGTAATAACCTGCATCTGTGCCCTATAGGTTTACTCAACCTATGGGTCGCCAAACAACAATGTCGACAGGACGTTGGAACCTTCCGTCAGATAATCAAGCCTATTAATTGATGCTGGGTCACACTCGGAAAGCTAGGGGTCACGTGTAGTTGTGGCTACGCAAGTTTCAAGCACATTCACTCTCTACTCTCTCCAGAGCCCTTCTCCATCATTCCCGGTCGAGTAATGCGCAAACATACAAGCGCGTAATTGAGCTTGAGCTACCAGTGTCCCCAACTTTCCCTCTATGCTTTTAGTCTCTTCGATCTTATGTTGCTTGCCCTCTATTTGTAAGCTTTTGCGCCCCGGCGGAAAGAATTCTGGGTCGTATAATAATCCTCTTCTAGTTTTTTATAAAATTTCTTCCAATATTTCTTCATTGTTTAATTCACTAATTGCTCTCCTCTGTTCCACTGCGCTTTATATTCCTTGTCTTTCGTTAATTTTTGCTTTTTTAAATACTCCCACCACTTTTGTGTTTTCGTTTGACTTCTTCTCTTATTTCTTCGTTTGGCCTTTCTGTTTTTATATATAGGCTGAGTATCGTAAAAAATAAGATCTTGCCTATCTGTTTTTTAACACGTGAATAGATAAATTGTTACATTTAGATTACGCCGTCTTTTTAAATTCGAATTGGAATGGTATTTTCCTGCGCGTCGCGCGAATGGTTCGCACTTGGCTGCGATAACCTCGATGCGCTTTTATCTTGGAAATACTGATTGCGGTCTTCGACGCGTTCTTTCCCCTCGTAGCTTTAAAATAAGCAGTATGGTGGTCTAGCAATTCAAGAGCTTCGGGGATGTTTTATAAGGCTTTTGGTTAGTCTTGCGTATTGGTGAAATGCAAGCCTTTACGTTTTCGTGGCTTTGATGCCCCGAGATCACGAGAGGAAGTTTTTCCTACGCCTTGTGCAGATTTTTTGTAATTGCAACCACGAGCTTTTCCATGTGCCCGAATCGTCATCTGGGGTGAGTAACTAGACGCGCTAGGACCCTTTGTAGTTGTGTATTCTATCGCTGGACTTTTTTTCCTATTCACAGCAAGCAGTGCCAGGCATAAGTAATGCCGGTTTAATTCGTTAAGCCAGTGAAATTTTGAGCTTGTTTGCCGCCCTGAATCAAGTGCGACGCTCGATTGTTCCCGTGTCTACTTCGACCGCTGCAGGCGTTTTGCAAACCGACGGTGTTGAATCTTTGCGGAGCCGCTTTATTCCTTGTTGCTAGCACCTACCTAGGGCACAAGAAGGACCCGTATTGGGGGTTGTTGTACCTCCTGGTTTGGCATCCCAACCTTGCTGCCGCGGTGCAGTTTGCGCTGGGAAACATCACCTACGGACGTACGAATTTATTGGCCGAGAGCCCGAAACCGCGTTCAGTTTCCCCCAAAACTGAGCCCAGGAAGTCGTGCGGACTAAGTAGTTGGTGAAGCCGCCCTTTTAACTTGTTGTAAATTGCTGTATTGTGGCATAAGACTGTAAGTATGTTATAGCATATAATAATTAATTTAGAGCGATCCTGCGATTTCGATTGATGCCATTTATTGTGATGATTGTTATAAACCTTTACAACTGTGATATTTACCCGAAATTATATGATCTTTATGCTAGTATACAGGGCGAGTTAGTTTCGGTTGACTGCATTTATTTGGAGCTATTTTTCATCAAGTGTAGTATAGCGTGGGTATTGAGTTTACAAATTCTAGTTAGAACGCCTGGGTGCCTTCGCCGTTATTTCAAAATTTGTTGGCGCTCTGGGCATTTATTTAATTACTGTTCTACCGTTTAATTGTGATTCTTAAGAACTACAGGCCTCCAATCGCTGAGCTGGCGGCCGGCTTTTGCACCTAAGTGTACCTAATTTTGTTTCCTTTGGAAGATCGCCCAGAAAATAATTGAAAAAGCTTAACAAAATGTAATAATTTACACATAGCAAAGGTTTTAATCTTGACAAAAATGGGACTCAACACGGCGAATATCGCAAATGAGATAGAAATATACAGCGTCTTTAAAGCGCAGCCAGAAGCCAATACAGTACTTACCCGGTCGTGGCGCAGGGGTTTAAGGTACGGAAGGGTCTGACTTGCGCCTGCGAGCTCGAGTTTGAAACCTACCGCTGGCAGTTTTCTTTTAAATTGCAAATTGGTGTAATGGACATTACTAAGTGTTTTATTTCACTTTTTCAGTATTATTAGTAACGTTTAGATATTTGAACATAATTTTAAACACTCTTGATTTCCTTTGATATTTGCGAAAATTATAGTTGCAACACTTTTTGAACAAATTATAATTTTTTAACTTGATTTATTAGCGTAATAAGTCAATTGCACTGTGTGAATTAATTGTCAAGTGAGAGTTACTAACTGACAAATACCCTAATTAATAATAATGTTTAAATTTTAAACGGTTTTTTAACTGTAAAGAGTATAAATTGAGATTGAATATAGGTACCTTGCATTAACAAGAAAAGAAAAACAGTTTATTATATTCTATGCATAATTAAATTGTTTTCCAAGTTAGAACCCTATGTGAAATCTATATTTTTGAAGAAATTCCTAGGGACTAATCTAAATATTCACACAAAGATAACTAGTTTTTGGTGTGAATTTTCTAATAATTTTTTCTTGTAACTTTTTAGAAGGATTGGAACCTTTGCGCCTTTCAATTTTGAGTAAATTGAAGATAGCAGAGTAATGTTCAAGAAATTAACGATTTATTCTGGCATCAAGAGGCAAACTCCAGTTGTCGATACATTTAACAGTGACAGCGCCATTAGGAGGGGACCGGGGCGCAAATTACCTTAATCCCACGTACAACAGGACTCATACGCCCATGTCTACGAGAAATCATTAGGCATTCACATGATTTGTTTCGTGCATTGTGCGCGCACAAAGCCGATTTTTTAATATTAGCGCAGTTCCATCCAGCATTGTTGCAAACGACTGTTGTGATGCGCCGCCTCCGAACGGCGCAAAGTGCATTATTCGTGCAGCGGGCAGGTGCGAATGCAGCAAATTCGCTTTCTGATTGCTTACAAATAAAACGAGCGGCGACTTTATTTATCTCTTTATAAATCTGCGCGGCCGTAGATGTGAATTAATTGAGAGGTCGGAAAAACATGATTTTAAACTTAAGCGACTGGCTGGATCGTTCCCGGATTGAAGGAAACATATTAGCTTTGTCTAACGTGGATTTATGGGCCCCGTGCATTCCAGATAACTTAACTGCTGCAATTTGTAGTACTTTTAGAGCAACAACCCGCGTGTCATTCGTGCAATTGCCTTTGATATTGAACATTGCCCGAAAATGGGCAAAACTTGAAAAACGCCTCGAGGTGCTTGATAATTGAGATTGTCTCGAGCACGATGTTATAAATTTATTATTCGAATCGTTTTCAAACTGAAGCTTTTTTTCAGGAATTTGACATTAAAACCTTTATGTACACTAAACACTACCAAAACTGTTACTTACTGACAAACACAATACCCCCGTAATACTAGCTAGACTAAAACTCACACATTGACAGTCTCTTGGCACTAATATCAGAGATGAAGAGTAATACGAAGGGTTGGAAGAGAACGAATCTGAAATTAGAAAACAAAAGAAGAGCTAGTATTGGATGATGAAGAAAATAGGCACTTGGATGGTATAAACACCTTGTCCGCATGAAAACATACATATGTGTCGTTCGAGAAAAGGTTCAACGCTGCGCAATTCCGAGCTAGTAGCCACAGTGCATTCCCACCAGGATTCCCACGAGAGATGGTCCACAGAGTGGAGGCTCCGAACAGGTATAATAAGACGATGCCCGTCCAGTTGAAGGTACTTCAGTGTCTAAGCTTGAATCTACCCTTTAGTTAGCTGATTTCAGTATCAAAGTAAACTTCAACGCTCAGCCCGCAATCTACCCTCCAGGTCCCCGATGGCTGTACCGGGATACACCTATAAAACTAGCCCATAGTGTACCCCGCAAACCGCCGATTATAATACAGGAGTACACCATACCCATTTTGGCTGGCAGGCGACTGAGAACTTCGTACTTATATAGTTAAAAGGAAACTATTAGGCACTAGCCAGGCTCTCCACAGTTAACCTAATCGTCGCGTTGTAAAAATTCTTCCAACGTAGTTAGTCAAAAGCATAACTTACGTGGGGAAACCCTTTCCTCGCCATTAGGATTATTCCACAACGTCGTCTCGGGCTTTGGAGCGGAATCGAAATGTCGAGCCGATCAAGCTCAAATTGAAGTACGACGCCTGATAACCTCTGAGTTACACTACACACGAAGATCGACTGTAAGTGACTAAATCGATTCTATACAGTCAACCTTTTTAATTTCAGAATTGGTCACCTCGCCGCGCCGCCGTACGCAGTATTTGAGTGGCGACCGTCGACCGCTACAGAACTCCCCACTTCCGTGGCAGAATAATTGAGAATCAACTCAGGTGTGAATTCAGCCTTTTGATACTAAATGAAATGTGTTTTATTTACATGTTACACTTGTTATGTTGATTTTCCGTGGCGAACTTTTCTTACGCCTCAAAGCTGGCATGAGTGAACTCAATACTATCTGACCAGGAACTCGTTTAAAATGGAATTTGCTTCGGTGTTCCAATTTCGCGCTAGCAGAGATAATGCAGGCTGCAGAGGAATTTTCACGTGTCCTTCTCGACTCATTTAAGCGTTGGAGTCGAAAGTGTAGTGACGCTCTTTGAGCGACAGTTATACATGTCGAGTACGGGTATTTAGGATACGTTATGGCGAAGTTCGCCGATGTGGAGATAACGCTAATGTGATCGATATTATATCGAATTAAAATATCACACGACTTGAGGTTCCTCCATGAAAGCTGCCTATATTCCAACGCCGCCGTCTCTTTCCTGTTGCATCTCACGATCCCAGGTACTTTCTTGACAGCTTGGCTCATCTTTATTTCTGAGGCCGCGTTCTTTACCGTTCCATGTGTATCGTACATTTGATGAGCGACTTTATGACCGTCTCCTCCATGGCTTGAGGTATGGTAACAAACTCTGAATTTGTGCTAAATTATGTTTGTGTGACTTTTATGTTTCGTGTCGCCGATTTATCATACTTTTTAAAACATGTATTCGGGTTTATGTACGCCCGGTTGAAATCTAAGTATGTGAACTGCGTATTAAGGTATTAGTACCTCATTCGGTAAATTTGGAAGCTTTATTGGCTGTTATTTTGTAAAATTTATAATAAATCACTACATAGCTTGCATTTGCGTGCCGTCGCATAAGGAAAATTAGACTCATTATGACTGAACAAGGATTTCATGCAACCTGGTGTGTTTCTTTTATTATTCTGTTTTCCACCTTACTATCTTCTTGCAACTTCTTTGATGTTTCTTCTAGGTTGGAGGCTTCTTCAGACTCTATAGTTTAATTATACGGCCTTGTAGCGCTTGACTTAACTAGTATTCTCAACTTACCTTTATTTTGAAATAGCGTTTTCCAGTGTAACAGAAAATAAAAAGTAAAATTTGGCTCTGTACAGGGGTGTACATACATTTCCTTACATTAAGTTTGGTTCTAATAATTAGATGTAATAATAGAGATTATATACATGATTTATTAAAAGTGTTCTTAGTCTAATCAATCAAAGCAAAATAACGAGTGTTTGGATAACTAGGCTACCTAAGGAGATACACACCTATAAAGAGTCAATTCATAAACCCCTTTTCATTGCACAGAGACCCTAGACAAGTCCTTGAAATGAAGTTCGAAGAGCAAAAGAGAAAAGGTAGACCCAGGTTCAAATGAGCGGGGATCTAAGCAGTGGCAATATATCGACGAAAAACAGAAAGTCAAAACAGTAATGTGTAGAAACAATAACCGTAGGATACAATGACTTAAGTCATAAATGGCATAGAAAAAGAAGAAGAAGAATGTATGGAAGCAGATGTTCTTAGTTAAAAAACTAGAAATTTGTTATCGAGTTTGAAGTACATAGTCAGGTAGCATTTCTTCACAACTTGGTAAAGAGACTAGGTTGAAAAATAGAAAATTGCAGACATGCCTAGAACAAAAATTATAAGATACATTGATTGGCATAACACGAAACTTGTATTTAAAGCAGCGGTTTCTACATGAAATGAAGTTGAAGCAATCGCGTATATTATACTTAGTAGATATGAAGAGTTGTAGGGAGGGTTACAAAATCGAACCGGAAATTTGAGCATAACAGAAGAATAAGTAGTAGAAGATATCAAAAGAAGCACTTGGATGGTATACAGTGTGTTTCACTTTACATGGAAGCACCCCTGTATTTTCTTTGTTTTTGTATGAATCGATTTGAATTTTTTATCAGTTGTACAACTCACCAAGAGGCATCTATTCCTGTCCTTGAGCGCAAAAGACGTTAAAAGCCTGGCCTACTACGATGAAGAACATGGGTCACATCGTCAATATTTTGCATAGCGTTAGAGTTACAGCAAAAATGTATTAAGAAAAGTTGTTTAGAATGAAAAGAATACCCCAGATAACGATTTTCGTTTAATAATTTAAATTTTGAATTTTTATCAATAAATTTGCCCAAGTCCCAAATTTCAACTTTTAATTTGGTATCAAATGGTGTCATGGAGAAACAACATTTTTATTATTGTTGCAAACGTCATTAGCTTTTAATAATGGCTGAATTACGTTTAACTGTTGCTGAGAAAGTAGAAATAATTAGAATTACTGGTGAAGACCCAAGATCCAATAGAAAAGTAGCTAGAATGTTTAATGGAAGACATCCAGGGAATGCACCTATTTATCCTTGAACTGTTAAGAAAATTAACAAACTTTTTAATTTAACTGGAAATGTTGTTAAGCCCAGACCAAGAAGAATAGGTCGAGAGCATCCCTTGGACGAAATGATTTTGGCGGCTTATCACGCTAATCCTCGTACTAGTACTAAGGATATAGCATTAAATTTAACTATTGCACCATCGAAAATTTGGCGCTGCTTGCATAGTCAGAAACTAAGTTCCAGGATAAGTAGGTGCACGCGCTGGATGCTTTCCATCATATATTCTAGCTACTTCTCTATTGGATCTTGTATTTTCACCAGTAATTCTTCTGCCATACGCTAAATAAATAAAAACCAGTAATTCTAATTATTTCTACTTTCTCTGAAACAGTTAAACGTAACTTATCCATTATTAAAAGCTAATAACGCTTGCAACAATAATAAAAGTGTTGTTTCTCCATGACACCATTTGATACCAAATTAAAAGTTGAAATTTGAACTTTGACAATTTATTGATGAAAATTAAAAATCCGAATTATTAAACGAAACTCGTGATCTGGGGTATTTTTTCATTCTAAACAATTTTTCTTAAAACATTTTTGGTGCAACTCTAACGCGATGCAAAATATTGACAATGTGACCCATGTTAATGATCGTAGTAGATCAGGCTAATAACGTCTTTTGCGCTCAAGGACATGAATAGATGCTTCTTGGTGAGTTGTACAACTGATAAAAAATTCAAATCGAATCATACAAAAACAAAGAAAATACAGGGGGACCTCCATGTAAAGTGAAACACACTGTATATACCACTTTGATGGTGTAGACATCTTATTCGCATTGCAGCATGTAGATACCCTAAAATGAGGCCGGAAGAGCAAAGGAAACAGGTAGATCCAAAGTCAAAGGAGCGGGCGACATCAAAGAATAGCGAACGAAGCCTGGGAAGACCGTCCAGAAAGTGAGAGTATTGTCATGGGAAAGGAACAACGTTAGGAAATGGATTAAGAACACAACGCCCTAAGACATACATGACATAGAGAAAGAAGAAGAAGGGATTTGTAGAAAAGTTGGCTATTGAGTTTCAAGTAAGTAGTCAAGTTACATTTCTTTACAGCTTGACAAAAAGACTAGGTTGAAAGATATAAATTGCCACAGCATGCTCGGAACACAAATCATAGGACAAATTGACATAACACAAAGTTTGTATTTGCGGAATCGACTTCTACCTGACACAAATTGAGTAGTTTTGGCATAGTAGAGATGAAGAATGATGGGATGATGTAGCTTGAACAAGCGTCCATGTACGATCAGTAGAGTTAAGCAACGCTCTCTCTGGTCGGAACTTGGATGGGAGCCTTACGGTTGCTTTACTCGGCGCCTCGTGGTACGGCTGCCACGGAAATAGTTGGTCTCGGATGTCATAATAACATCATGACAGGCGTTACTGGGGTTGGTAGTCCCCATAAAATGTACAGCGACGCCTATAATTGATCTAACTGCTGTTGGCTGAGTACGAAATAAATAAATAAATAAACATATAGATACCCTTGAAGAATTCCTTGAAATAAGGTCCGAAGGGCAAAGAAGAAGGAGTCAAATGGGCGGACGATATCGAAAAGGCGACAATAGGCCAAGGAAAGGCCATCTAAGGAGTTCGGACGTCAACGTGGAAAAAGATCAACGACGTCCTAAGGCATACATGGTAGAGAGAAGAAAGAAGAGATGATTGTATCTTTTCTTAGTCAACTGAAACTGAATTGGGTAAAATTTTGTTAGCATCAATTGATTCGTCGGCTAAATCCCTCAAAAAAATATAACATTAATGACTACGTGGATACAATTGCCGGCAGGATTAATTCAGGGAGACGACGTGCAGTACTTTAAGCACTTACAGTTAAAAAGCCAAAATGAGCGCCAACGAATCTTTTAATTAACGAAAAGTGTATCCAGGTATCATAAAGGATTCGTAATCTCCAGTAGCATAATTATTCTGAAAGAAAAGGTTAAGACAAGCACACGTAGTAGCAACAATAACAAAACCACAGCGCTAACATCACAGTGTAATAATCACCAATTTAGTATCATATGGTACAAAGTACAGGGGATCATTTGATACACAAAGATAATTGTAGGGTAATAATTCGCCAAAATTTAAGGTGCACCTCATAATACAAACTCGACTTGGGAGAAAATTAGCTTAAAACGCAGTTTAGAAAGTGCAAATATAGATTATATTGAACGCTGCAACCGTTTAAAAGGTGTAACGGAGGTTAACGCAGACTTCGTGAAGACACCGAGTGCCTTGAGACACTTAGTTCGTGAAACGAACTCTACATAGCAGCGAGAGTCCCAAACTAAAGCCTTCAGAATTCTGACGGAATTCGGCAGTTAACTGTTGCAATCAAATGAGATACACAACGCTTGCTTACGGCCCACAGTATTAAATGGTTTTAAATAACGGGAAATCAAAACATGTTAATTAATTTCTTTGTCGAACCTGCTCTTTCTATCCACTAGGAAGGTCGCGTAGCTGGCACAGAATCGTGTGAGGTAAAACTCCAAACAGCCTATACGGAGGTCGGGAACAGCATGGGCTTTTCAAAGTCCATACAGGGTCAAGCTCGGCGCCCACGATGTGAGGCTAGCGGCTAAAGAGAGCTCCTACCCTGAATCTATAAAGGAAAATAAACCCAAAATAAAATCACGGAGGCCTTAAATCAGGTCACGAACAGCTTCAATCGACTTGCCACAGATCAATTTGGACCATGTGTAGAAATGGGCGAGGAAAATTTTTTCTCAGCAAATCTCCAGAGCCGCAGAAACCGCTGCTATCAGCGAGGGCAAATTCCGCCAAACATATACTGCATTCCCGAAAAACCAATATACAATTCAAAAGATATTAAAACTGTTCGCCATCACAGCATCAAATGAAAAAAGGACGCCGGGAACAAAAGCCAAGTTAATGTCGCTGCCCGTGAAAATACACAAAACGCAAATAAGCGGGGAGCGCGGGAAATTCAAATCCTGAACTACAGACATCGGAAAACATAGACGGCGCGCACAGAACTGCGAAACTGTAGAAGTGCAATCCAAACGTAGCGAGTTGGATATCAAGGTTTAAGCAAGAAGGCAAATAATCTTTCCTCATGAGTAGTCAGACATACGGATCAGGTGTCACAAAAGATATTTTGTTGTTAACATTACAATCATTTTACGGTGACAATTGTTGTATTTTAGTACTAAAATGATTCATCAGACATTCTTCCATTCATTGCTTGTCTTTGAACTTTATTTCGTTTCTCCGTCCAACGTGAGTCCGGGCAAATCAACTCGAGCAGTGTAGCTCTTCTAGGTATTCCGTCAACTGTTAAAACTCAATGCGAGTGTTGCGTGAGTATTATCTTTGATATTCAAACTATTTATTTTAATTACAATAAAATCTGTTGTTTAAAATCACTGTCATTATCATTTCCCGCGTCTCTCGAAATTGCTACCACTAATTTAAAATATTGAATTTAGAACAATATTCAAAAGTTAGGTACAAAATTGCACTTGAATACTTTAGAGATGAAACTTTTATACTATCTTTTTACGTAAATTTTTATAACTCTCTAAACAGCCTTGAACTAACTTTAATTTATAATTGCCGGTTTGATTTCTCTAACGTTACAAATATTGTTATAAACTCACTTTTAAGTAAATGGAAGTAATATCTTCGTTAGTAATTATTGCAATTATGTATGTTCGCAAAAGATCTCTTATTAAATATTAAAATTGCAATAATTCCAACGATTACTCACCAGTGTGAATTAACAATGGCAAGTAACCTTCATCATTCATTTTCACGTGACAATTAAAAAATCAAGTTTGAAAAGCCAATTTTAAAATGTTTCATTTTCTCTTGTACCTAATACTTGGGGTTCTTCGCAGCTGCTCTTACCATATTCCCAACATTTACATTGAAAATGTGCTCAAAACGATGCCAATAAAAAATGATGAACCGCCAGCCGCCCAAGTTCTCGAAACCGGCCTCTCAATTTATTATTAGAAATCCGTACTCCTCCCTAATATCAATCAGTGCTTGTGTCATTAACAAAAACAAAGCCGAAGGCAACGTATTACAAATTGATGATCGAGACTTGGGAAGGCAGTTTTGTGTCAGGAAGCCCTCGTCTGCACGGGGCCAACCCAAAATCCTCCGGCCAAAGCTATCCGCACCCAACGCTTGTGGAAAAGAGGCATTTTTACAAGAGAATCCCTCTTAAGAAGCCTTTCTAGGTTTGCGACCGCCGAAAACGGATCCCGTCTCTGGCCGGTAGTGGCTCGAAACTTACGTCCGCCCGTAATGTGATTATAATTACAAAGGCTGATAAGGTGGATTGAAGTTGGGCCGCCTACAAAAATCAAAAATCCTATACGCTGATGATGCCTATGGGGCATTAAGGCACAAATTGACAAAGAACTGAATTGCCTGCGTTAATGCCTCCATGCATCACAAGAAATACTCCTTGATCGAAGTCTGATGGGGATTTGGTTTTTTCGCCGCTCTTCCTCAATTGCTTTCGGTCAAAAACGTGTGAATATATCGAAGGCGGCGGCGTTTACTTCCACAATTAAATTAATAAGAGTGTCTCATGCAACCGGCCCTGGATCTTGTTTCCAGTTTTTGCCCGATAGGACTTAATTGTTGGAAAAAAATTGATGCCGAGGCGAACAACCTTATTAGGACCTGGGAATTGAGAAATTTTGGTAAGTACACAAGAATAGCGAAGGTTTTCATTAAACAAACATGGGTCGTTTGGAAATAATGCGGTCCAGATACAGGTTATTAGGTGGACGAACAAAAATATTAGTAATAATTAGCAGTTTCCATGCTAATTTTTAGAATAACCATAGCTAACTTGAAAAACAATAAAATAAAAATATTATTAAGATTTTTGACGATTAATAATAATTACATTTAATGATTTAATAGTTACTGAAGAGGGCGTCTTATTCATTGCAAAAAATTTTGTAAAGTTTGTGGAATTTACAATGAATTCTTTAAAAACCAATAAGCACTTGATGATTCTTCATACAATCTCTTATTTCTAATAATGTATTTAAACAAACATCGTGTATTTTTTTAAATTTGTATATTAATAGTTATTTTTTAACCTGATTAAAATAAACTACAAATTAAAGTAAAAAAGTAAACACAATATTGCACTAACAGTGTTTACAACGACAAACACTACAGCTTAGTGTTGTTCCTAAGAATTGTATGTTTGCAATATTGAATGTTTGACAAAAGCTTCCTTTTGATATTAGATTTTAGAAAATGTCAATACTGGTTAAAGCAATCAGAAGAATAATTTTGTTGCGGTAAAACGTTAATTAGACAAGTAATTATTCAATAGTGGATTTCCCAATCTATACTTGAAACATTTAAGTTTCGACTATATATTCTAGATTAAGAATAATTGCTAAAATCCTAAATCAGCACATTAACCGCTGCTACAGTCGGCAACTTTATATTTCCTACGTTGTTCATACAGATCTTGTTTTGGATATTAGGAGTGCAGTGCAGAACTTCGATAGAGCAAGACGTGCTTAACTTAGTGAAAGTTTATTGGAATATTACCGTGCATAAAATTGTCTAAAATTTATGGAATAATAATAGAATTGAAATTAAATAAAATTATTGAAAGCGTCAATGCGTTACAGGTTAAAACAGATAAAACTAATGAAACTATAAGTTTCTTAACAGAAGAAATGGGTAACATTCTGAAAGAAAAGGAAACCTTGAAAACTACAATTAAGCAGCTTAAGGCTAAACTAGACCACATGGAAAATCAATCAAGGAGAAATAGTCTAATCATTTGTGGAATTAAAGATGGCAATTGGGGATTGAGCGGTAGAAAAAATTGTGGAATTTATTAAAAACCACATCGAGATCGATTTAAAACCCTAGGAAACTGAAAGATTTCAAGACTGGATAGAAACCTTCGAAAATAGACCAATAATAAGAAAATGCAATAACTTTAAAATTAAAAGCGAATTACTAAAGGCTGCTCCTAAATCGCATAAAACCAATTTTACACTTTCTGAAGATTACTCTCAAAGTTTCAAGATATCAGAAATAAGCTAAACCTTGGAATTTAGAGGAATTAAAAAAACAAGTAATTGTTATCGACAATAAAATTCAAGCAGCTAATAATCATGTCATGACAGTACTATGAATTCAACTGAAAATGGAAATATGAACAAACAGTCCCAATCAGATGATCAACAGAAAGCAGTGGGTGTTCAAACCAGAAGTAGGATAAGGGACGTGGAGGAAATTCTTTTTGTCAACAAACTTTAGATCTTGAAGTTGCATTAAACAATGGTAAATCTGACTTTAATTCGGTGCTGGATATTGTTTGTGTTTGCGATGATTATCTAATGGAAGATGGAATTAATTTAATTAATATAAGTAATTATTACATACCGTCGTATTATTGTAGAAATGTGTTAGCTAAAGGTGGAGTTTTAATATTAGTTCGAAATAATTTGGGTTATCAAAATTTACAGTGTTGTGTGACAACAATAGAGAAACATTTTGAGTATACGGCAATAAAGAATTCTAAAATAATTATTATAGTAATCTACATAACTCCGGAAAGTGACTTTTATATTTTTATGGATAGTTTGGTTCAACTCTTTGAAGAAGTGTCGACATTTGGTTTAGATGTGATAGTGTGTGGCGATTTCAATATTAACCTTCACGTAGGGAATGTAAAAACGGAATTTTTGAGCAGTATGGCAAAAATTAATCTAACACCAGAAATATCTCTAAAAGTAACAGAATAACTAAATATTCATCAACATTAATCGATATTATATTTACGAACTTGAGTGACGAAGATGTTATAACATCAGTTATTGATTTAAATTTATCTGATCACTGTCAACAAATAATAAAAATATGTAAAGTGATTTACGCAGAACTTACCTCGTAAGTGGACGTTGTGACACTAAATAATTTTTAAAATCAAATTAAGCTAGGTGTAAAAATATCTTCACGTTTCTAATAAATTACATACAGTTTCAAATAAAACATTACCGGTGGACGAATTCGAAGGGCAGGCGGCTGCGTATGCGATTCCCAAGTTTAGCGGGATATTACAAAGGAACTGGCTATCCTTACATGCTCTACGGAGCACTTCTTGAGTTCGTGCGACCGCGCTGCCTTAAATAGAACCAATTTTTCTGATTTACATCATTTATCCCGCATCTGTTAGGTTCAATTTTCGTCAAGGGTAAAGCCTGCAAATTGTTACTTTTATTTGCATCTTAGTTAAAGCAAAAATAAAAATATTAACTGTGATGGAACCCGAAATTCAGTGCCTGCGAACGAGCTGGAGTATTCGTTTTGTTGTTCGGCACTATTTTCTTCGTGAGCCACTGGGATGCTTCGAATTCCTTCCATGCAGCTCGATCTAACATAAAGTACTTATCTGTTGCTCTTTTTTGTCTTATACATTTATCCTTTATCTGTTGGGTCTCATTGTTAGCAAAAATAAAGCTTGCGCTATGTACAAATTATTACTTTTATCTATTTTTAAGTTAAAGCAAAAATACATTTTTTAATTTTTTTTAAGTTGTTCGTCCTGTATGGTTTTATACCAAGTAAATAGATAATGTGTATTCAAACTATTGTCTTGCTCCAACAAATAGTTTCGAGTTATACCGCCAATAGGCAGAGAGACGGAATTGAGAAAACCTGTTTTTCGTCATCTGGGACCCTGAAACGTAAAGATCTGAAGAAATCTCTCAGAAGGAGATTTTTTAGCGAATACAATAATTTTATTTGGTAGATGAGGGAAGTAAAAATTGATAATTATATCTGCAACTCCATTCCTGTAATATCTCAACATGTTTTAGCGAAAAATCATTTTTAGTACATAACACACGCAGATTGGGATCCTGTTTTTAAGGCAACAAGTGTGGATGATAAAATGCATAAATTTTATATTTCGTTCCTGAGTTGTTTCGAAGTGCATTTTCCATACGAATAGTTAAAAGCAATGTATGTCAAAAAAAAAGCTTTGGATAACAAAGGGTATTAAAAAAGCAAGTAGAACAAAACGAGATCTATTAAAGTACCAAAAATATAGTAATGACCCAAATCTTCAAGGTTATGTTGATCCATTAATAGTAATTTACGATGCAAGTAACGTTATCAAGCTTTTTACATTACGAGAGAGTAGTTTGAATGAACGAGCGACATTAGGAGCGCGTTCTTTAAAATTCTCGAGTAATGTAGAAAGCAGATAACGTTACGTACGTCGTAACATGGTTTATTTTATCCTAAAATACTAATCTTTTTCAAAAAATAGGATTTTTTTTTATTAATGACACAACAGCGAGACATATATCTGCTATGGCTGTGGTGGTATCACTCAATACTGTATTGTTGGTAGCACTATCGGGTTATGTTAAATTCGAGATTAGCAGGTTAATTTTTGCGTTAACCTGTGTCAAATAAAAAACAAAACCTAACCTACTAACATCGAATTTGACAAAGACTGACATTGTCACTAACAATACATTTCAGTACTGCCAACATGTGACTAAATGCTAATAAAGTATCGATATGTTATTTTTCTTAACAACACTAGTGCTGTTAAATGCATCTTAACACAACTCGTTGCTAAGGAATTATTATAATAGTAACATAATAGAATAAAATAATAGTAATTTACGATACAAGTGCGTAAAGCTACTTTTTAGGCACGAGTGGGGTAGAGTTAAAACGCGAGTGAGCGAGCGTTTTAAGCCCCGCGAATGACTAAAGATGCTTTACGCATATGTATCGTACAATATTTTATGTACTATAGAATCTAGAAAACACGGTAAATATAAAAAAAAATTAAATGTAAATTAAGATTACCAGCAACCGGTCGTATTTAAGTGTTTTAAAAATTTTAAAACACGTTACTACTGACGACGTAAACTAATGAAAACATGTTATTAAACAGTCGTTTTACAAGCTTAAAACTGCCAACTAAAATAAAAGGCAATTTTACACACTGTCGTAGATAAAATATTTAAAATTACGTCTTTGCTATCTAAGCAGCGATATTTGAATAATAAAATTGTAAGCTCTAATAGCACTGTCCAAACTATGTGGAATATTGTAAAGCAAGAAACCGATAAACGTTCATACAAGCAAAATGATAATATTGAAATTAGGGTGGAAGACAAAAACATTAGAAGTCTTGTTTGTATTGCAAATATAGTCAATAGTTATGTTGAAAATATTGCTTCTAATTTAAAAAACCCCTTACAACAACAGCATGATTCAAGTTACTATTTAAATGCAATAGAAAATAAGAATGGGTCATCATTTTTCATAAACCCAGTAATAGAAAATTAAGTTGCATTTATAATTAATAGTCTTGCAACTAAAAATTCTCTGGCTCAGACAATATTCCTTTATCTGTTATAAACCGGATTTTACGTGTATCAGTTGTCCCTCTAACTAAATAATATCATAAACTGTTCTCTTAGTTCGGAAGTATTTACTTCCGAATTAAAAAAAATCAATACTTCAACCGCTTTTAAAAATGGAAATAAAACTGGTCGATTTGCTTGTTTTCTATTATTTGTAAAATTTTCGAAAAATTTATGTATAGCAGTTTACAACAGTATTTAGATTCAAAACAAATATTAAATAGCTTCCAATTTGATTTTAGAAAAAATAGAAATACAATTTAAGCTTTTTTCTTTTATTGAACAAGTAACTGAGGCATTGGAAGACAACAGTTATATAATCGCAATTTTTTGTAATCTATCCAAAGCGTTTGACCATGCAAATCACGATTTGTTGTTAGAAAAACTCGACTATACCATACGAGGTGTGGCTTGCGAATGGTTCGAGTTAAACGATATAAAACAAACGGCCGAGATGCGCTACAGGAACGACTCTGGAATAATTCAGTCATTTTATTCGGAATTAAAACTTGTTAAATGTGGAGTACCTCAAGGCAGTATATTAGGACATTGTTATTTATCATCTACATTAATGATTTACCATTCAATTTTTTAGACTCTTGGTTTACTTTATTTGCTGACGATACAACATTGTTAATTGAAAAAAGATAATATAATGATATGCTTGGAAATCTACTATTGTAGATCAAATTTGTCAATGGTTCACAGATAATAAATTAATATTAAATTGTCAAAAGATTGCTAATATAACTTTCACTTCCAAAAGAAATAATGAAATAGTAATTTGAAGTAGTTTTGAAAGTCATACTTTTGTTGATGAATTTGCAGTTCGGCAGTACGAGGTTAGTAGCATAGGTTTTCTGTCAGTTTGTGTCAAAACTGACGCAAAACCTAACCTCCTAACCTCAAATTTGACATAGGCTTATAGTACTACCAACATATTATTGAGACGTTTGAATTTCACAGCACGCTGAGGATCAGTTTTTTTATCTTTCGATATATGTAAATAATTTATATATTTGCAAACTATGCCAATTTATTTTTAAGAAGGAAACTCAATTAATTAAATCATCTAACGTATATAGCTATCATACCAGAAAAAATATTTCACACTTCCTCGGGCTGCAAAAACATCAACAGTAAATAGTCCTCTATACGTAGGTATACAAAATTTATAATGCATTACCGGAAGAATTAAAGGAATTAGAAACGTCCAATAAATTTGTATCGCGATTAAAACAATGGTTGAACAAACACAGTTTTTATCATTTACAAGAATTCTACAACTGTCAATCTACCTGATGAATAAAAGTAGATTTACTTTAATTATACGAATATGTACTTTTTTAATTTAAGTTGTGCTCGTATTTATCACAAGGCACTATACTTTATTTCCCGAATACAATGTAGTAGGTATATATTAAAGGGAAGTAAAGTTACTGACTTAGATATTCGAAAATAACTTGTTTTTGATATTAGATTTTGTTGCAAACATTAAATAGATAACTAACTATTCAATGCTGGATTCACAAATATTTAAAAACAACCGTTGAGTGGAGCATTTGAGTTGAAAAAATATTTTATAGCTTGATCAAGATCAACTAAAAATTGCAAAAAAAAATTACAACATTCTACATCAGCACAATAATCGCTGCAACAATCGTTAAATTGTTATTTCCTAAGTTGTTTATAACAATCTTACTTTCGATAATCAATGTTAAAAAAATAACTTGCTTTTGATATTTGATTTTAGATTTAGATGTGAGTGCTTGTTAAGGATATCAGAAGAATTATGCTTTTTTTGTTGTAAAAGGTTAATTGGGCAATTAAATATTTAAGCGTATTCACAAATATTCAAGAAAATCATTGATACGGATGTAGAACATGTATATGCAGACTAAGCTTGTGGTCGAAAAAGCTGCTCTGTTTGAACTGTCGAAATATGATCATTTAGGTCAGACGTTCAGAATGAATTAAAACGAAACCAGAAGCTCTGGTACTCCAGTTGCCGTAAAAATACTCAAAGTAGACGGAAACGTATAACAGCACAGAAGAACGCCCACAACGGTCGATAAAGTTTATAATAGTTGATAAATCGAACCAATAACTCAAATTGATAAATCCAACTGAAAAGTTGCAGTTGAGTGCTTTAGCGTTATGTCATAAACTTGACTCGCCCCTTAGTTATTGTTCGGGCTTATAAGTGTAACTGCTTATTGAAAATCTGAGGATGCACCTCAAAACAACAATATCCAAATGCATGGCCACCAATTAGTATAGAAACCAAATTTTTTTATATCGTTTCGTTTACTAATGTTTAGCAACAACAACTTATTTTTTGTTTTTCCAACAATAAGGAACTAAGTAAACGAAGGACAGCAGATAGAATAAAAATTATCTCTCAATTTCCGATGTTAAAAAATAACCCTAGCTATCAATTTATTAGTTTTATCATAAAGAAAAGGTATGCTTGCTATTCATTGAAAAAGGGCGTCTAACGAAAAGGCCCCAATGCGATAATGACTTGAATTTATAACGGTACAACAGGTACTCCGCAAATCAGTCTGTAAGCAGTTATTTTATATGATACAAGTGAGTGTTTTACAATCGTGAGTGATTTTGCGAAAAACAAGATTTTACAGCGATTAAATTTCGATTATAATTTTCCAGCTCTCCTAGCAACTACACCGGTATTTTCTTTCAATCAGAATTTCAATTTATTCTTTTGCTTGAATATTTTATAGGTAATTTAAAGTTCTCGTGTTATAATTAGAGACTAATTTACTTCATATATTAGAATTTCAATTTTAAAAATTGCACCATAAATGATGTATTGAATATAAAATGTATTAGTTGGAAAAGTTACACACCGCTGTTAATACACCCTGGAGAGTAGTTGTACCAGCGTAATAATTTTAATAGTCATCAGCACAAGGACAGACTTTTAAAAAATTACTTGCGCAATGGATAGTTTTACTGAAGATTTTTAGTAAAAAAAGCAGAAAGACTACTTGAAGTTTCTAAATGATACCCACGTTAACGTCGAGCTTAGAAAAGAATGCAATAAACAATGATTTTATGTAAATTTTCATACATATTGTTGTGGTCTTAATTAATTTAAATTTACTATTATTCCCAGGGTTTTATCAAAATTGGGTTCTAAATCTTACCTTTCTGTCCAAAGCTTGAGCATGCACTTGTTACAAGTTTAATTGCTAGACTCTTAATCTGTGGGTTACTGTTGAATTTAATTAGGACACACACAATAATATTTATAATACTTTAAATTGAGGTGATTGTATTTATTAAAAATTTGGTGTGATACACTCACACAACTTCCTTTTACAGTGATCATTTTTAATTTTTAAAAAATTTTCAAAATTTTTCAAAAATTACAAATTCTACAAAAACGGTACAAAATAGAGCGTTAGTTGAAGAGACAAATTTTAAGGTGAATTCAAAAATGTAATAATATACCGGGTGTTCTATTTAAAATAGGAGTTAATAATAAAATAGAAAAAGAACAAAAGAAACCCATTTTAAAAGTATTCAACTGGAAAATCACCTATTTCACATCAATACACATTAAAAGTGTAATAAAAATGTAAAGTTTAAAAAAATCGTTAGAAATTTCGAATTTTTGGGGTGAATCCAATACTTCCTTTATAGTAAAAGGAAGTAAAAATATATCTGCATTTGTCATAATTAATAAACTTTGTTTATATACTTGTAAACTAATTAATTGGATTCAATTCAATTTTATACTAGCTATACTGTATGTTTATATAATTTAATTAGTAATGTTGCTTTGATTGAATTATTGTTTATTTTAATAAATTTATTATTTATACGTTAATATTTCTGTTGCTTAATTGAATTCAATTTCAAATGCTTGCATCAATCGAATTAAAAATTTTACACCCCATTTGTTCTTGTTATTTTGAAAATACCCTCCAAAAACCTTTGTTATACCAATCGATAATACAGATTTCTATTTTTAATTTTTATGACTTTTGTTTTTTCATTAATCATACTTTTTAGGTTAACCGTTCACGATTGTGTCTGTCTTCAATTATATGATAATATTAATCCTTTTATACACCAAATATGTAAGAATTAAACTTTTGTTTAACTTTTATGATAATATTTACTTTTTTTAAATAAAGCCTGACTAACAGAATAACCTGCAATGGATGTGAATTACAATTGCAACCCCAAATGGACTATTTTTTAATGAAATGCTAATACCATTGTGGGAAATGGAAATTCTAGTGATAAACCGAAGTTATTCCTAATCAATATTCTTTTATGAACATTATTATTTAGCTGCTTTATTATTATTCCATTTTAAACTGCTTTGTCATTTTAAGACCATATCTTTAGTTCAATTATTTAATAAAACATGACCTGACGTTGAAAACGACAACAAAATGTGATTATATTAGGTAAAAATTACAGAAAATTAATATCGACGCTAGAGTATAAACTGATGCCTTAATAATGTAAGATTGTGAACACTACAGACGCAAATTATTCCGATTGAAGTGCCAAACGCCAGGTTATTCGGAAAATTCCCCTGAATTCGGGCGGCGAGTTCGCACCGCGGCGCTGCTCCACGGACGCGCCCTACAGTCTTAAAAAATTTCCACTCAATAATTAATATAGGCCATCAAATCTTCAAAGTGAGACCTGAAATTAGTTTCCAGAGATTTTAGATTGATTACCAGACATGCGGCCGAACCAAAAATACTGCTAATGATAGCCGGTCGCTCGAATCATTACGCCGTTTTACTGAGCTCAGTAAACATAGACGGCTTTGAGTGCACACGAAGAAGGCAAATAAATACAGCTGAATAATCGCTCTTCAAAGTGCACTAATTAGCCTATCGAAAAGCGCGTTTGCTCATCCGCAGCGTTTTGCTTAAATTAACTTTGCTTCGTGTTTATTCATTTTTTGAATTTATTTAAAGTTTTAGGTGTACTAGACATGTACTGCACGCAGAATAATTCGAGTAATTGTTAGCGTTGCCTACTTTAAATTTACACACTGGGGAAATTCCATTACAACAGTTAAAAGCGTTTCACACTGGCGAAATTCCACCACAAAGATCAAGTTACTAAGAAATTATGATCATAGAAAGCAATAACTGTGATATCACAAGATTTTAACTTTGCCAAAGCGCGCGATCTACCATATTTAATGTCTGTGAGCTAAAAAATCGACAGCTAGGATTGCTATTTGCTATCTAAAACTATTCAGAAATTTCGTCTAACAAAGAAAGCAAGAGCAGCGAATAGGTTTGAAAAGGCAGCCTAGCATTAGCCAAAGCGTCAGAATGCCTGAAAATAAATAAAACTAATAACGGGCAATTAAAGTAAAGAGCAATCAAACTCCAAACTGGTAAGTATGGCTCTGACCGTGAATAAGCAGAAATAGATGAAGAAAATTGTCAACAGGCTGCAGTGACAATCATTAAAGTGATTATTAAACGCTTAACGTCGAGTCGTTTGAACCGATGTGAGTGGATCGAACCTGTCCATTATTCTTCTTCAGCAGGGATGGACAAGGATAAGTCCTCTTTTAAAGTCCTTTATATTATAAACATCACAAACATTGCCTTTACGCGATTGTGCTGTTGTGCTGTGAAAATCTAAATTGGAAAATGTTGCTCGCTACAGGGGCTAATCGGAAAGTAGAGCATTTATATTATAGAACTAATTGAAAAATCAGCAAATGGGCCACAGATCCAGCACGATTTCGGGCTTTGTACACCCCTCATTGTGTCAATGCAAAGCTGGCTTGTCATCATATTTGATTGAAACGCGTTTTGGAGATCATTCAATGGAGATAAGGCTGGCTGGCGTTCGATTTAGAGCTTGTCCCGAGATGTTGTTAACACCTTGCCCCCGGTGGTCTTTATTGGCGTAATTAAAGCCGCCGCAAAGTCCTGCGCCTCAGATTTAAGTTCGAACTGCATTGACAAATTCCTGGAAAGAGCGAGAAGGTATTTGGCTTCCGTGGGATTTTGGAGATGTTAATGAGTCGGTGCCATTTAAATATCTGTCTGCCTGGTTAGGCCAACATAAGAGATGGGTAATTGGAGGAGTTCCAGGATTTTCGTACTAATAGTTCTGACCCAGAACATTTTTGAAAATATTTAAGACAAGATTTGCATGGGTTAATTTCTTGCCTGATTACTATTTTAGTTACTCTTCATTGTTAACATTTTCATAAGTGAAACTTTATATTACAAGTAAAATCTATCAAAACCAACTAACAAAAATTTAAATTTTACTTTATATACACTAAATGAAATTATTTCAAATGCAAAACGTTTTCTTTGCTCAGCCCGCTTGATAACTGTACTTCACCGGTTTTATTTTTCTTTTAAAACAAAGCTATTAACACGTAGATATCGGCCACTAAAATCGCTAACAACACAAGGGAGCAGAAGGCAACTGGGGGTCACAACAGGATCTTAATGATCAATAAAATTCTTCTTAATTCCTCCAATCGGATCTCTAAAATTTTAAACATCAGGCTGAGATTACAAATCGATATTTCAAGGTTCAAGGAAAAATCGAAACAGAGCAGTGATAATTCGAAGATGCACCAACTCCCTAAATAGAGAAAAAAAAAATGAAAAATGATATTAAGAATATGAAGATGTCAAAGAAGCTTAAGACTCCTAGGACTCTTGCAAGAATTTAATGCCAATCTAGGCACTCACAAAGATGAATATGTAGTAGAAAGTCACGGTGTGGGCACTGAAAACGATGATAGGGTGTAAAACTATTACGATTCTGCAGAAAAAACTACCATAATAAATATTATAAATTATCAGTTGGAAGCTTGTATACATGAAAAGCCCCAGCAGATAACAACCAAGATATTATGATTAGAAACGAATTCGATTATAAGTTTTATAAATTTTACAACTTTCCAACATCGCGTATAACCTTGCCGTTTTTCAGTCCGTTTATTCGTTTTCAAGCTAGGAGCACGCTGCATTTGTGAGCCCGCCTTCATTGCTGAACTTTGGCGAAGAGCGATTTAATACGTTCGGTCAACAGTTTCTATGACGCTCAGGTTTTGTAAGTTTCCTTGGTTGTTTACATTTTGTCGCTGATTACTTTATGCAAGCTTGATTTAATGCGCTTTATACATATACTTAAGATAATTTGTTTCCACTTAATTATTTAGTTGTCGATATTGTGGTCACAGCTGCAAAGCTAACCCGATCAAATGTAATATTATATATATTATGTTAATGGACTTTTTTGGAATTCCCTGCATTGTTTTCATTTGTAAAGCGCAGTGCAGTTTCGCGCGTTTTGTAGCTGAATAGCTGGCCATAGACACACGTTTAAAACCGCCACGAATGTAGTACATCCGCGCCGGTTTTGAACGTGTGCATATGCGCAGCCATAAGCTGGGCATAGACACGCGTTCAAAACTTCCACGAAAAACTACATTCGTGGCGGTGTTAAATGCGTGTCTATGGCCAGCTATTGAGCATGTTTTTAAGGTCCGGAAATAAGGTATAGTTTAACGTTCGCAGCCGAGAATCGTACACATTTCTCATCGCTGGGAGGTTTTCTACGTTAAGACCTCCCCTCATTATCGGCATTGAAAAAACTACCGCATTTGACGAAGTAACGCCCTTATTCCGATTTGCTACTCAGCACCCAACAAGCTTGTTACACGTACGTGTTGTAAATGGAGATTTACCGCTAACAAGATACAATAGGCACAGTAGAAGATGAACAAACGAGAAAAGATGGTAATCCATAAAGGAAGCATTAAAAAAGTTGAAGAAGGATACTATAGAGAAAAAACAAGGACTCTATGACAAGCAAAATTCTAGATTTAAAGAAAACTGGAAGACAGTATCGAAACAAAAACGAAGATAGATGCATACAGAACACATTTGAATATTGAGGACGTAACATTTTTCGGTAGCGTCGTTAGTTTTGAATACTGTAGTATTTATTCACATCAACTTTGCCTTTATGGATAGCCAATAAGCCAAGAGTTTGTACTATTTTCGAGTACAATAGATTAACAAAAGTATAATTATAAAACGTATAATGGTTTTTATAATACAGGTCAAAATCCTCTACATTGAAAGTAATCAACAATCTATGTATGTAGAAAGAAAAAGATCTTTTTATAGTCGCCAATTGCAACTCAAACACCTGCGAAATCAAGCCACCATCAGAGCTTCTTTCTCGAATGCCTGCGGGATTAAGCGTGTTTCACCAATTTAAGCAGTCGGAGACGCCTTGTAGATGACGGCTATTACATTGAACGGTGCCAGATGCCTTGTACTGGAGTCCTTCGAACCGTGTTTCTCAAGGTTTTGCAGAATCTTGAAAGTCTGTCTGGAGAAGTCGCAAGACCTTCCCGTTTTGCTGAATGGGGAGCTTTACCGTCAGCTAACTTAATTTTTGCATATTTAAGGTATTGGTGGCTACCGAAGGTTGTCCACTTCTTCGTGGATAAGGGCTGTTTAATTTGGCCTTATCAATTTGATATATTGGTCGCTGAGTATACATCTGGGTTTGAAGCGTTAGATCGAGATAGCATGTGCATTAATGGACTGTGGTGACGTACTGCTTGAGTTTGGGCCCAAGTGCCTTGTTTGGTGCAAGAGTAAGCAGATCCGCCTGATAACCACTAGGCTGGCTTAGCGATTAGACTTTGAAAGCGGGTTCAGTAATTTATGTTTGGCACCGGGGTATCAACTGGGCTCGGGAAGCTTTGGGGCTGAAGGCTGATGGCTGGAGTGCTGCACCCAAGTGCTTTTACCTGGCCAAGCACCTTGATTTTATACCCTTCTGATTATCTACCAGCTGGATTATCTCGTACACGGATTTGTTTGGATTACTTAACGACAACATGAACGAAAGTCAAGAATGATAGGTACAACACGTACATATAATGCAAAATGAAAGCTTACCAAGAGAAGCTGTAAACTATATACTCGTCGCGAGGCCAAAAAAGCATTAGAAGCTCAAAACTGGTCGCTTATTGGATATTAATTATTCCGGAGGCGTCTCCAAGCTATCGCTAACCATTTGAAGTGTTCAGTAAAGTTACATATTTTGTCTCATTGTATGAATGTCTAGACCTCAATTTATATTTGTGGTAAGGCTTCTTAGATTTGACAATTACGAGTCGGGAGAAGAAAAAAGACGACAGGATAAAATGTCTCCTATAATAACCTAATTTGAAAAATATGTGTAAAATTCCGAATAAATGTATATTCCTTCAACCAGATTCTCAATACATCTAAGTCTTTCTATTTTCTGTCGTATAGGCATCTTTTCTCCATTATTTCGTCCACCTTTGTAATCTTTCCGTTGGACTCCATTCAGTGATTCTTCATATCCATCTATTCTGATCTGTTCTTCGAACATGCTCATACCACATTAGTCGTTTCTTCTTCTTCTTCTTCTGCGATCGACTACCAATTAATTCCTGCTTGTCCTGCTTCGTTACTCCACGGATAATGGGAGCCAACTCTCAGTACATTTGTTGCGAGGTCTTCTGGGGGTCTTCTTTTCCTTTTGTTTTCTCATCCGCTTTGTTACGTCTATGGCGTCACATCCATGTCTCATGGCTGGGTTTGCTTTTCTATCTTGTAGTGTTAGACCTGGGATTGGACGTAGTACCTTCTTTTACTGTGCAACTCAGCTTGTCCTTCTTGACATCTATTCTATTTCCGATTTCTGGGCTATTGACTCTATCCACCCTTGTGACACCGCAACATCTTCAAAACTGCATCTCCGTTGCGTTGATTTTACTTTTATTTTTCTAATTTACTACCCAATTTTACACTCTGCACGATAGAGTTATAAGTTCTTCAGTGTATATTGTTGGTAACGGTTTTGTTTCAAAGAGTTGAGTTTATAATTGATTTACGCATGTGCAGGTTATTCCAAGACTTTTTATTTCTTCTTCTGCTGTCGTGTTTTTTAAAGTAATTAATCCTGTATTGCAGTGTAAATGTAATCAACACACGACCTTCGTGCTGTAAAACCGGCTTGATCTTCTCCAATTTACATCTGTTCTACTAATTTGTTTGGAATTATTATTCTATGTTTTCTTCCCATAATTACGACAACGTTTAATCTTCTCAATTTCTGCCATAGGCATTTTCGTAAATGGAGCTTCTGTGCATTAATTCGTCAATTATTCCTCTTTAATAACTTTTGTAGCATGTTGTAAATTATTCGAAACAGTTTTTTCGATCTATACTTAATAATAACTAATACTTCCAGCTTTTATTACTTTATTATCTTTTTCTAGAGTCACTGAAAAATATTGTTGTTTTATAGCTTCGTCTTTTATTTGCTCTTGAATAAATTCTGTTCTACTTTCTCCTAAAAGATATTTATACAGGGTGGTCAAAAATAAAATTTATCGCGGAAGTCATGAAAAATATGACCACTGTCTACATTGCACTTTATGGAGCTACATTTGAACTATAATTAACTGATTATTAGTTCATGTGTCTTTAACACAGTCCAATCGGGATGTTTATTAAGTCCAGCGATCAAGTTTCTTTTTGGTCTTTCTGAAGTAGCTTTGCCATTGTTTCGCTTCTATGTATGGAATGTATGCTTCCCCCTTTGTATTTCTCTTCAATTTCTTTACCTTCTGCCATGATTACCAAGTTAGTACTCTCCCAAAGTACTGCTCAATGTTTAACCAAGCTCTGTTTCGGCTCCCATTCTTGTCTATAGTTTTCTAACTTCTCTATTTTTCTCCTTATAGTTCCGAGGTCCTTCGTCTACCTTTCTGCTAATCCGTTATTTAAACAATGTTTTTTTATGTCTTCTTCTGTGTTTTCTCTTAAACCATCTTGTATTTGCCTCCTCCTTCATGATTTTTCCCCAATGCCTGTTGATGCCCAATGATGTTTCTTTTATACCGTTCTGTATACGTTCATAATTTCGGTGAGGCTTTCCAATTTGAATTCATTTAGTTTGTGGTTTAACGTTTTTCAGACTTCATGGAAGAGAATATTGTGATATTTTTTACCTTACGTAAAGATTCAGATTTGTAACTGATACTTTTTTACATTGGCCGTAAAACTGTAGAGTAATTGCTCGAGAAATATTTCCATTAATTACTAAACCAATTCGTTAAAAAACATAACTTTAGCTTCCTACATTAAAAAAACGCATTGTGATCTTGTTTTTCACGGAACATTTAGACAAGGCAACTGATCTTGGGGTCTTATTTTTTTTTCTTCTTTATTTCAGGGTATAGGCTTTTAAAGCCTCTTCTATCTTCAGGAAGCTAGCGTTTATATTATATTAATAAGATGACAAGGGTACTCTCTATTTGACATCATCGGTCATAATTTAGTTCCTAATTAACCATTCAATTACTATAATTCAGAACAGAGAGCGTAGCTGGGAATGTCTCTACTGCATTTATTGTCATGTATAGTACCAATTCAACGTGATTATTTTTAACTTTCAATAATGGTCTTGAGTATATTTTGTAAGTGTTGGAAATAAAACCAATGCTTCCAGCTTTCTGAAATTTAATAGTTCTTCCAGTACGGTATTCATTCAGCCACTTAATCAGTCTCTGTTGTAAAAGTCATCATATTTGAATGCTCCATGTCGGTTCCGTCTAACCCCGTCTTTAATACTGACTGCAATCCTTCAATGGTAATCACGTCCGACAAAAAAATATCTACCTCGTATAGAATCATCTGTTTAGCTTGATCTTTATCTTCTAGTTCTAAAATGTACCACAGATTCCTTGTTAGGTCCGTTTCAAAATTTTCGCCGTCACGGCGCGTACACCATCAGAAGGAGGTTTTGTTTCGTTGAGCATGTGGTGTCAAGTTTAGGACGCTAGGAATAGGGGTTGGCAATAGATAATCGAGTAAAGATTGGGCAAATTTACGCCCGGGGAGTTTTACATCAACCTCCAGGCTGCTACATTCTCAAGAACACCCTGTATCGTCGTGTAATCTACCTTTTTGTAAGCAGCCTTTAAAGGAACGCTCGTCGTCCTGCACCCCAGTCTATTGTTTCGCAACTATTTTACATCCCGGTGGGGTTCTGGGAAAGCATCTCATTGTTAGCGTGTGGATTTACGCTAATTGCTCGTAGATAATCCATGAACTATCGCTATCTATTCTTCCGAGGAAGCTCTGGTAAAGCTTTTCTTACATTGCAATTAGATTTGACGATTGTTCGGCCCGTTCTGCTCTTATTTGTGAACTCGCCTTTATCGCTCAACTTTCTACAATTTTCCAGCCATTACTCGCCAGTCAGGATCTACACTCAGCCCCGGAGGCAGCTGCTTTGCTTCTTCGTATCTGTTCGTTGTTAAGTATAAATTACGTGTCAGCTAAGTTGAATGTCTTTATTATTTCGCATTGAAAATTCTGTAGATGTTTAAGAGCAAGTAAATTTGCCGTTCTAAAATCTTTCGGGAAAATGTCTGTTAGTAGTGCAGTACTTCTGCAGCGCTCTGATTCAGGTTAAGAATATTGTTTTCTTTCGTAGAATTGTAGGTGCTAGAATTTTGGTTATCGCGCGACATGACATTACAAGCAGTTAAAGTTTTTTTAGGAATTGCAGAGATAGATTTTCTGGTGGAACCCCAACCGCTGGCATTCAAAATACCATGACACCACTCTAACATAATAAAAACTTATGCCCACACATTTTCAGTTACCATTATTTTGATTTTGTTAAGAGATCCTCCTGAGCTCCTGAAGGGAAAGGAATTATTTCGAATTGCTTGCACATTATTTACCATGTCACTGTATTTACTGCAAACAATCGTTCGGGTAACATTTACCTGTTTGAACTAATCTTCCATGGACCTTTAAAAATCTATGAATAACAAATTATCGTGAACCTACACAAGTAGCGGTGGATATGTTTTCAGGGCCTATCCTCTGCTCACTTCCACCTTAGACACTGGGGAAAAACCTTTGCAACGCTTTCTATTAAATCAATTCTACCTGCCTGCGGTCCCATTGACTGGATTCTAAGTGTGCTCCACGTGTGTACGTGTTATCATAGTATATGTCGGGTACTTTTTCGAACTTTGCCTTTAATGGAGATTATTTACGGCTTTATGTGCTTTTATTAAACGTTTCCGAGCGCTTTTATGAAAATAAATAAATTATTTTACGTTTATTACTACAAAGTATTGAGTATCAAATATTTTACAGTAATGCTTATAGAATATTTGGTGTTATGTGTATTATACAGTTAGTGTTATTGAATTATAAATTTCTACCTCTAGGGTTTTTTGTCTTGGACTGCTTTCTATGAGTGGCGCTTCCAGACACATCCCCTGCCTAAGAGTATATACTTTAGGAATATTATTGCATTTTAAAAATATTTATGGAGAGCGACTTATTTACTATTCCAGATCAGTATTTAGTTCTGCTGCAATTATCGCAATAGAAGCAACTGATCATTAAAAATAATTCGGCTTTATTTCGGCCATTAATTTCGCAATTACCGCGCTAAACGTGCAATTATCTCTGCATAAATTATATTTAATCAACTTATAAAAACAGAGCCAGGACGTATTAAATTTCTGGCAATATTTTTGCGGCTCAAGCAGCAAATTAAATTGGGTTCGTTAATTCTTGGTGTCTATACGGCTAATCGATGCACAAGCGTCGTCCAAACACTTCGGATTGCCTGAAAAACCAAATTAAAGCTAACAGATTGAGCGAGGTTCAATCAATCGGGCTATCGGGCCAGCAACAGGTTGGATATTGTCAGGGAAAAATGGCTTTTCAATAGCCGAAATGAATGGCTTTGGCGCGTTGGACGTTTACACAATTCCAATGATACTTTTATGCTGTGAAAAGGCAGTTTTATAGCGCGTTTAAATTCGAGTGATTTTAAAAATTATTCCGGGAAACTTCTACTGCACCAAGATCGGAAATTTAAGAGAGGAACAAAGCAGTCGTAACAGCACGGAAAAACGGTAACTTCGAGTGCGTTCTGGCGAGCAACGAGCCAGAACGGGCTTCTAAATTGATAATTAAAATAATACAGGCAGAGCAGATACGTACATGACGTGAGATTATAATTAGGCATTAAATCGTAGAGGTATTGTGTGTTAATCTGAGTAAGACTAATTCTTAATGACTGGCAGGATTCGGCGGACCTTGCTCATTTGAATAGGTTTTATTTATTCTCGGTCGGGATGTGTTTGGTGTTAGTGCTTGCATAACTGGTACAATTTCGACGCGAACTAGGCATTGCTTGATAATAATGCAAAGCAGCTATTAAACATTAAAGCAGTGAATTTATTATAGATAAGTGCCACATTTTAATTTCTGCTTCTGAATTTCTTTTATGATGTGTGAATATTCTACACTTTGTTAAAAATATGCGTTTCATTTATGATTTAAATAGTTGAAACATGAACCTAAATTTTGGTCTAAGTTAATTATAATCGATAAGAAGTAATTCTCTGGTATGTTTAGAAGCCTTGTTGTTACTATCCTCACTGCATGGGCGTCGGCTTCTCGTCGACGAGGTTTTAGTTAACAAGACCTCGCGGTGACCAATGCCGGATTGCGGAATCTGAGTGTATTCGACTCTAGACTTTTGTAGCCATTGGAGTCCCTGGGAATCAAACCCACATTTGGTCGTCTAGAAATATCAATACCAATATGACAGAGCAAGCACTTTTTAATTTTAACGCAAAAATAACAACATCCCAGGTTTTTTCTCAACAAAAACATGCAACCGGTTAGATTTTTGGTCGGATGTAGTTAGTGTACAGCTTGGATATGATTCCTCATTGATGCCGTTTTCCAATCCAATAGTCGAATTTCGATTAAAATATCTTGATGGTTTGCACTTCACATAGAAATTTCAGGAGAGTTTCTGAATTAGTTTAAAAAAAATATCTTTTTGAGGCGATATTATCGTGCGAAGAAAATTTGCGGTCATCGCAAACACATTTGAAGCAACATCCACGGCGACGGACAATATAAAAATCAGATCTCTGCATTCTAATTACACACAGATAGAGAGCGGACAATGGAACATGAAGAAAACGCCAGGACTACAGGTTTGTATCCAAATAAAGCTGAGAACAAGATAACTTCAAGAAGGAAACTAATGGAAATCGCAAGTTCAGACTCCTTTCGGGCAACATTGCTCGAGAATTGTATTCAAGAGCCACTAGGACACCCAAACAAAAATGTAAGAGACAGTTAAATAGTGGGTGACAGAATCATTAAAGAAGAACGCTGTAGCAAGGAGGCCCAATTAAACGCACTGGTATGTGCACATAGATGAAATATTCGGAGAACGTCACGTTAATCGTCACGAATCCTTTGGGTTGTTCTATAAATTCCAGAGAATTTAAACCGAAAATCCACAAACGAACAGGGTGGCAGCTGATGCTCCACCATATGGCGCCAAATTGCCAGCTAGCTCAATAGAAATGACAGCTCTTTTTTCTGTTTAACTCAGTTCGTAGCTAGGGAAATCTTTTGTTGCAGTTAGCGCATATGGTGGCTCTCAACTCGTGCTAAGCTGTGTATGTTATAGCTTCGAAAGTGTAATAAAACAAAGAGCCAACTAACCAATTAGTAATATAATTAAGTACTAAGCAACGCCCAGACAATGAATTAGAATTAGAATCAAACCACGCACTTCTACTGACAGTCATGTAACGTTATTTGAGAATACACTCAATCCACAAATAAAATCAGTGATGGCGACGGTACTTGGGAACTTTTCGTGAGGTTAACAGGCCCCTATTAGGATACATCTTTGTTCTAGGGGTTCCAGAGACAATGTATTCAGGCTAACAATTAGTTGATTTAGACAAAGTCTTGAAAACTGAGAGCAACCATGGTACACTTAGTGTGCCTATAAAAGCTCAAAGCTCACTTTAAACCCCTCGCCTCTATTTTCAATGTCACTAGCTATGTCACTACCAGTGGCGTTCGTTGCGCTTTTAAGCACTCTACCAAATCTCATTATTTAATTCTGCTAACACACAATAAATATATATTAAGACTAGAACGCGTTGGCCAGCCTACGTCTGGCCCTGCCAGCGTAAAGAAACGGTTAACAATAAAAATGCTTGCTTAAGCTGGTAGCCAGCCGACGTCCGGCCCTG
This sequence comes from Agriotes lineatus, assembly GCA_940337035.1. Lineage (NCBI taxonomy): Eukaryota > Metazoa > Arthropoda > Insecta > Coleoptera > Elateridae > Agriotes > Agriotes lineatus. The sequence continues at coordinate 13,433,570 of OW679203.1, read as the reverse complement.
CCAGCGTTAACAATACAAATGCTTGCTGCGTAGCCACTTGTGCGCGGTCGGCATGTGCGCGCGCGTCAGTGCTTACGGTCTAGACGGCCGGCGGCCGGCGGCCGACATCAGCTCTTATAATATAAGATATAATATATTGAAATGTCACTTCAAGCACACCCGGGCAAGCCCGGTTAAGTTCCCATGTCAATCGTAAGGAATGTGGATGAAACCATGGGATTTCGAGAAATTACTTTCAAATCTGCACGCAGACTGCATTAATCGACTTAGACGAGACTGGTATAGTAGTCTTGTATAAGATCTGCACCAAGATATGGAATACAGGAGACTATAATTCCTATCAACAAAGAAGCAAATGTAACAATTACATTACCTTCTATTGCACACGTAGGCAAGATTTTTCTAAACGCTATTCTTGGTGGATTAAAAGCTTTCTCCATGCCACAGCTATTGTAAAAGCAATATGGTTTGATCCAGGGCGCACAAGAGAATAAATCTCCGATCTCTGTCAGCTAGTAGGGAAGACAAGAATGTTTCACTGTTTCGTGGACATACCAAGACCATTAAAAAAATAAAATGAAGCCATCGGTGACAAATAATAAAACAACTAGTACACAGCTGGACACAGATGATACGTAGCTTACGCGTATATGAAAACCACACTTAGATACTAACTGAAATCAAAGAAGGGTCCATAATTTCTTCATCTATATTTAACAAATACACAGAGTTCTTACTGCGGAAAGCACTCGATGCTTCGAATTTAGGTAGAACAATTAGCAATTCGATGATACCCTCATCATTAGCCAAGACCAAGAGGTGATGGCAGTACAGTAAAGCAACCAGCCGAGACGAGCGAAAAGTATGAGCTTCAGCTAAGTAGGGAAGACAAAAATCATGATCGTTAACAGATTGGAGAACAATGTATTAGCTCTTACATATATGAAGTAGAGAAATAGCCTACTTACTATTGCGGAAACAGCTACTACTAAATTAAAAAATCTGTAAAAGTTAATCTGGTCGAAGCAGCACAGAGAGGCAGAAAAAAGAGAATAGATGTAAGTGTATCGACCCATAGTGAGCGTATTCTGCATGCAACCCTGATCGAACATCTCTATACTGGAAGACTTGAAAGTAAAAAAGCATATACTAAGACAGACAAAGCAGATCTACTACCATATCCACTAACTGATAGGCGGTAGAAAGAACGAACCTTCTTAATCTGGAGTAGAACAACTTACACAAGACAGAAAGCCTGGAAGGAAGCCACTGAAATATGATGGTGTCACTACATCCCACGAGCGATTAAGGATAGAGGAGGAGGATGCATTTTGGGTATTACCATTTCATTCCCAATTCAAAACAAAAATGTATGCAGTAGAGAAAAAATTATGACATATTTTGGGGATGAAGGGTGTTGTTATATGCGTTGATTTTTTACACAATGGAGGAAAATTCCATACATACATAGGTAATCGAGTTCTCTTCTACCAGAGTTGAAGTTCAGCCATATATTTGCTGTTTTTATTAGCTGTTGAACATTTTCTTGTCCCCTTTCATTTCTCCTGCTCTATTCCAGTCCCACCTGTTTCAAGTGTCCCTATTTCGGCATTCCGATTACTTTTTGATTATCAATCTTTGGTCTCTTCTTTATCCTTTCCATACTCATATTAGAATTAAATTAACAGAAATTAAATGTAGTGAAGTAATTTCGGTACTGAAATTTCGTATACTAGTCAACTAGACAACAATATGTGATTAGTATAATTGATTTTTGTTTTATAAAAATATATTTACTTTCATTCAATTTTAGTTTCAATCATCAAATGTTTAAATTTCCATATCACAAATTGAACTTGATAAAAAACGAAGGTGAAATGGCGGGAAATTAAACTTCACACGTTAAAAATTCTGGAATATTAATGTCCAAATAAAATTTTAAATGTAGCTAATATAACATAATATCAGAAGTCGGCAGTAACATGTGATCTTTTTGGGACAAACTATAATTAGCTGCAATTGTCATGTTGCGTCAAAAATATTACTGAATTCATTAGAATAGTATATTAAAGTATGAGTGGATAACAAGGTCTTTAAAACACGGGCGAGTTTTCGAGCACGACGGCGTAGCCGGAGTGCTCGAAATAGAGCAAGTGTCTTAAAGACCAGTTATCCACGAATACTTTACGCTATTTTTTATTATACCTGCAATACTGAAAATAAATTACGCACTAAAAACCTAGAAATAATTTTTGTCGCGATAAATCGAGAGAGCATAATAATATTGCTACTATAGTTACTAGAATTGTTTACGTTTTTGTCGCGTCCAAGTCCGTTGTTGCATTCAGTCGTTTCCTTGACAACCTTTAAAGCTCGGCGAGCTTTAATCGCCTGTTTTCGCACGCTCAGGCATGCTTTAAACGGCGATTCTGATGCAGGTATAATGAAAAATCTGTTTGAGTCATCAAACGATTAAGGAGCTACGAGCGTTCTTAAACTAGCTTGCCTTGACTATATCAAACTGGAACGCCGGGAGTTGAACTCTCGCTCCAACTCGTAGTATTTGACTGTAACTCCAGCTGCAGCGGCGGAAACCACTGACCTACCGAGACCCTTTCTTTACAGGGGGATAGGTGAGTATTACGCTTTAGAAAATAGATTATATTCTGCACAAATTAGTTTGTATACTCATACTAGAACTTGAATGACGAGAAATTACTTTTCACATAACTTAATTTAAAGTTGGAATCTTGAAGCAATACCAAATAGTTAATATCTTTCATAATGAAACTTTGTAATTACGGAATAAATAACACTTTGTCCCATAAAAAATAACGTTTAATTTGTAACAAATTATGGATGACAAATGTAGAATGTTTTCATTGGTCACACGTCGCAGAACTACAGGAACATTTCTTTAAGTAGCCTTTATACGATTCCGCTTTTTTCCACCCAACAAGAAAAATTCTAATGAGGCCAGATTATTATGAGCTTGATCACCACTGTACTGGTTCATAAATTGTAATGCATCGACCAGAATATTTTCGATTTTAGCTATGCGCTGATGTAATATCCTGTACCTTAGACAAGGCAAATAAAAATCTGAGAAATACAACAAATGTAAAAAATCCGGAAAGGGCTTTACCCAGAATTTTCCTCGCAAATGGCCGTTGTAACACTAATTAATTTTAAAAATCGAAGGAAACTAGATGTAAAAGTGACTTCATGTTTCTAATAATACGAAAACAGTAAAAGGAAACACTTGGTAAGCAAATTATATCAAAAATATTACCAGTGATATGTATCGAACTTTAGCGCCTGCAAAGCGGCCATTCTGCGAAGCAGCTACATTTAACTGAAGCACTTATTGAATGCTCCCTTTTGTCTCGTACAACATTTATCCTGTATCTGTTTTTGTCGTTTTTGTCAAGGGTAAAGCCTGCGATAAGTACAAATGATTACTCTTATAGCAAACATAAATAAAATTATAATTTTTAAATGTGCTCAGCCTGAATACATTTGTCTGAAATGTTCTCGTTTTAAAGCCAGGTAGATATACAATGTGTATGCGAAATAGTTGTTGAGTTATACCGCCAACAGATGGGCAGACAGACGGAATTGAGAAAATCAGTTTTCTTCGTTTTTTAGACGAGGGAATTAAAAAATAAAAGGAATTAGGGGAAAGAGTATGTTTCTGATAATGAAACGAAGTTACCTACAAAAATTTTAGAACCAGAAACGATATGTAGCTGCAGTAATACATGCAATGATACATTTTCGGTTGTAAAAGAATATAGGTCTACAATTCACAATATCAAGATGGTGCTAATGCGGATGCTGGTTTTTTACAGAAATCGGGAGCGGTAAAAGTTCTTTTTGTCAGTGGTAATAGTTTCAACTCATACGAACGTGACTTTGCTATAATAGAGAGAGCAAAGAAATATTACAACTTTTTTGTACATAACGAATGAGTAGATTCGATTAAAAAGTCTAGAAGAAGAAACAATCAGTGTTTAGTGCCTAAAAATTGTTAAAGGATTTTGTTCAGTAGTAAGCAATTTGAATATTTATTTTATCACCAATGGATAAAAGTGTACAGCTGGCACAAAAGTCCAGTGGGTTAACATTGGATGGATATAACTGGAAATAAATAAAAATTTGGTTATGAGAATGAAGGGAAATTACAATGCTGGTTTCCATGTCAATGAAATATATAAATTGTTGGCTAAAAAAAGACAGATGTGAACATGTGAACTAATAACAAGACACGACAGAACAAATTGACCATTTGCCTATTTGATTCCATATATTCCTCCAATATATCATGAATTTTAAGATGAGATTCTAATACTGTTCATTTTTTAGAACGTCATACTAACCTTGACGCAATGTTCTTGTTGATCAGGATGAATGTTGCAATATTAGACCAAAAATTATTGTTTTGGTTACTTGTTTTTTATTGCGTTTTAATATTGTTAGCGTACACGTATTAATAATATACTGATAGAATACTATGTTACATTTTTGTTAAAGCAAAAATGACGATTCCTTTTTTTCTTTGCAACTCTTTAAAACAAAATTGAGTCTGTATTGTTTGTTTATAATTGTGTAGGTGAATAGAAGATTTCAGATAGGTATTTTAAAAAGTGTCCACTTACTCTTTCAGAGTTCACGCTACATGTGCCCTAGGCAGCTTCTGAAGTGAACGTTTCAGTTATATAACTGAAAAATATTTTTTTTATTAATAACGATTACATGCTGAGAGTTACTTTAATAGTTAATAATATATTTTCTTAAGCATAACGTTTTAATACTAAGAGAATATTTAGAGTATTTATGTAACAATTGAAGTAAACGGATGGCCAGCGAGCAAATGCACGCTCCTAAGGCGGCCGGCCCGGGTTTAAATTTCGGCGACTTTACAGTTTAAAAATCATACGCTCCCCGGCTACTACGCTAACACCTGTGGCAGTCGTTAACCTTTAACAAGGGAACTTTTGAGGGGCAAGGCCAGCCACCTACCTCGCATAAAGGCAAAGAGGGCTCATAGAATCACTTTGTTGTTAAAACAGGCCATTGGCCTTTTAGAGGAAGAAGAAGAAGAATATCTAAATCTAAACATGAATTATTCTTGTACAAATATAAATAAATATTTAAAATTCAGTCACTTTAAAATGCTGTTAGGCCATAGTTTTTCGTTTTTTAGGATGTTTCTGTTGGTTGAGATGAAGAGACAACCGTTTAATTTGCAAAGTACCTAAAGCAATAGTATTTGCACTGTTTAAGTATTTCGAAAGGGAAAAGCAAAACTACAACAATCACAATCGAAAAGATGGAAATATGTACAGCTTAAATGTAATTAAAAATGTGTATTAAAGTGTTAGAGCAAATTACCCTTGAAAATTGAAAGAAGTGCGTAAGACATAACCATAAAATTATTGAAGAGGGGTACAAAAAAGAGTTAATAGAAAAATTTGAGCCATTTGTTATAAATATAAGAAATGATGATTCTGAAAATGATTGGGTTATGTTAATTGATACAGATTAGATGTTTACTTGAAACAATAAAGAAGCCGACCTGCGATTGACTAATTAAAATAATTGATGGTAGTAAAAAAATCGCAGATCAACTTCCCTACCGTTTATACACCACGGCAGCTCTAAATAACTCTTTACTCACCGCAATGGCCCTAGCTAACTCAAATATCGGCGGCCTTAGATCGTAGGTTCAAATCATCAGCTATGTACCCTGGAATGTCTTCAAAAAAGGAAAGGAAATGGAAATGGGCGCCAGAAATCAAAAGATTTCGAATAATAAGAAAAATTTACTGCAAGTGACTAGCGTTTAATTAATAATCAATAATAGAAAAGTCTTGAAATGTCAGTAGTAAATTATCAGAATAATTAAAATGCAAACAATTTTATAACAACATTGTGTACGTGAACTGAAGGTTGCGACACGCATAACATTAAAAATCCCTTTCGGGTTATTTTAATAACTCTAAATTCAAATTATTCATGGGATATGCATACCTCAATCATTTAACCTTTGTGGTACCAACGGGGGTCCGCGTGGACCCCAATTTAGGTTTTTTCCGTATATAATTCCAGTCGTTCCATTTTGATAGTTCTCCTTCTTTTACAATGCCGTTTTTACATACTCTCAGGTGTGGTTATGCATAAAAATTGATTTTTATTCATAATTTTTGAGTTATTTACGTTTTTTCAGTTGGGGTCCTCACGGACCCCCCCTTGATATTCAAAGGTAATTTTTTGTTTTTCGTTTTTGCTTCCATAAATGTAACAGTTAGTTGGGAACAAACGTTTGACAACACTGAAGAGACTGCACGTACGCTTGGCAACGCTGTAGTACCACTCTGTACCACGTGTGTTACAGTGCATCTTGCGGTTGCATGCTCAATTAGTTTGTTTAGTGTTGTTGATCATGGCGTTTGCAGCACACCCTAGTGTATCAAAGCCTCGAGCTACCACTTCAACAAAGCGATATCTAACCGACGAAGAACTTAAGAAATTGATAGAAGAAAGCGACGATGATGATTATGAATGTTTGAACTTGTCAGAGTCTGAGGATGAAGACATCATTGAAGAAAACGACGCAGTAGACGATGTAGTAACAGCTAATGGCCATGACGACTTGGATAATACCGACTCAGACGAAGAGGCGGATACTTTGATTGCAAAATCTGGGATGCAATGGAAAACCAGGCCGTATACGTACCCCCGAAAAACAAAGCACAATGTTTTGAAAAAAACCTCGCATTTGACAGCAAGTGCATCTAATTTTTCGACCATAAATGAAGTATTGCGGCTTTTCATTTGTTCAGAAATCGTCAACATAATTGTAAAACATACAAATTATAAAGCTGAATTAGTTTATTATAAATGGAATGAAAATCATCCCAATAAAAAGAAAACATGGGTCCCAACCGATTCTGTCGAAATATGTGCCTATATTGGGTTATTATTTACTCAAGGAGCTCTGAAAGCGCGTAAGGAGCCAGTCAGTTTTTTATGGTGTGAACAAAAGGAATACTGTAGGTCAATATTTCCAGGAACAATGTCGAGAAACAGATTTTCTGCACTAACAAGTTTTATGCGCTTTGACAACGTAGATACCTACTAGAGAAGAACGTAAACAACAAGATAAACTAGCCGCATTTAGGGAAATATTTGAAATTTTTGTGGAAAAGTGTAATCGTTTCTTATATCCAGCATCCCATTTGTGTGTTGATGAACAATTAGTCGGTTTTCGAGGCAAAGCACCCTTCAGAGTTTATATGAAGAGCAAACCCGACAAATATGGTTTGAAACTGTGGGTCCTTGCTGACACTGAGACTGCTTATGTTCACAACTTACAAGTTTACTTGGGCAAGGAGGGAAATCGCCCAGAAAAAGATCAAGGTAAAAGAGTAGTACTTGATCTCACAAAAAACATACAACCTGGTCACGGGATCACTACCGACAATTTTTTTACAAGTATTCCTTTAGCCAATGCACTACTGGAAAATGGTCTAACACTTTGTGGCACAATGAGAAAGAACAAGACGGATATCCCACAACAACTTTTACCTCAACGCAGCCGAAGTACTCACACAAGCAAATTTTGTTTTACTAAAGAGCATACATTAGTATCATATGTTTCCGACAAAAATAAAGCGGTTATTCTGTTATCGACTGAACATCACGGTAGCAACATTTCGTCAGAGTCAACTGCATTCAAACCTGAAATAATACTACATTACAATTCAACGCAGGGTGGGGTAGATACAACTGACAAGTTAGCTAAAGAATACTCTGTAAAGCGAAAAACCTTACGTTGGCCGATGATCCTTTTTTACAATATGCTGGATCTCGCCGGTGTAAATGCGTTTGCTCTGTGGCAAAGAAAGTATCCAGATTGGCAAAAACCTAATTTGGACAGAAGGAGAAAATTTCTTCTTGATGGAGCTAAATGTCTTCTAATACCGCATGTACAGCGAAGAGCTCAAAATGTAACAGGATTACAGACAAAAATTCTCCGCCATATAAGAATTTTGGTTCCTGAACTTCAAGCAAAAGGGAAACGCGTAGCTGATGATAATCAGGGATCAGTGAAAAGGAGATGCTTTTTTTGTCCACAGCAGAAGGATAGGAAAGTTAAACAGAAGTGTAACAAGTGTAATCAGTTTGTATGTTCGGAGCATTGCGAAATTATTACAAGTAAAATTTGTTTTCAATGTAAGGAATAAAAGTCAAAATCTTTAATTATTTCTCATGTTCCCATTTTCACTGTACGTCAAAAATGTAAGTTAAAAACACAAATAAAAGGATAAAACCCAAATATAACCTTGATTTGTTGCCTATAACAGAAAACTTTTAGTGGGGTCCAGCTGGACCCCCCCTTGGTACTGTACGTACCAGTGCGAACCTTGGTATTACAAAGGTTAATAATACCTTCTGTTTAGGCTATTGCAATAAAAAAGCTTGACTGTACCTTTTACAGAGGGTCGAAATACACATCAAAATAGCAACTTTAAATACAGCATAATTAAATATCAGTATAAAAATTTAAATGTAAAACAAGAGCATGTATGAAATTAAACGTTACATGTAAATAATGGCAAAATATATGAATTTAAATTCCAAATCATTACGGGTTTAAAATGTTTAAATGGAAAAACCAGGTATCAAAGACAAGTTGATATATAATTCCGGAATAGCACAACTAACCTTGCTTCTCCAACGCTTATAAACGGCAAACAGGCAAATGCCGGCTGGGGATTGCTACACCCTTCGGTTCAAAATAAGCGGGGCGAGAACTGCTACTATATCGTTGAAATCGACGTGGAAGCGCCGAAAATTGCTGCAGAAGCATCCTCAAAAAGGCCGCAAATACGCCGAACCCAGCAGGTGTCGAAAGTGCGATAAGGTTAGCGACTTGGCCTCCGAGATAAACTCGTGGTTGAAACTGATAATTAAGAGCTAAGAAAAATATAATTACTATGGGGATAATAAGACAGAAAAGCGCAATCGTACCTGATCATAATCAGCCCTTAGGAAACACACTGCTCATTAAAATTGGTTGAGCGCACGTAATTTGACATAATTAAAATCAAACCTCAGCCGCGCCTGTATCGGCGGGCTCAAGCGAAGACAGCAAGTGCCAGGTACGAAAATTTCGAGCCCACAGCAAGACTCGGACTCTGATAAGAGATAGCGGAGGTCGAGAGGGCATCGTGCAAACGAAAAGAACTTGATACAGCCACAAAATGCGTTGGTTTGGAAAATTGAAGAATTTCAAATGCAAAAGGATTTATAATTCAACTAAAAATATACAGGTTAAGCCTGAAATAATTGGATAAATGGCGAAACAATTAGGCTAAGCCAAAAAATTGTTTCATACTTAAGTATTATGTTGCATTTTATGTACGAAAATCCTAATAAATAAAATGTATAGAACTGTAGATTATATAATCCATTATAGTTCAGTCAGTCATCTCATACGGAATTATTGGCTGGGGTGGTGCAACAGGTCTACGCATTGCAAGAGTTAGTGTATTACAAAAATATATATTAAAAATAATGTTGCGCAAACCATTGCTATACCCGACTCGGCAATTGTTTCAGGATAGTCAAGTTTTAACAGTAAATAAATTATTTTATAATGCAATTTTAAAACATGTAAGAAAAAATCTTACAATTGTTATCGAACACAATCATACCTATAATACAAGAAACAAAACTGATGCTATTCCAATAAAAACAAATAAAAGTGTGGGGCAGAGTAGCTTCCATTACTACTTACCAAAAATTTTTAATCAGTTTAAAAAATATATTTCGGAAAATAATATTCAACTGAACAATAGAAATTATAATGAATTGTGTAAATTGTTTCTGAAAAACGTTGATAATGTTTTTATAAATTAAGTACTTGACAACAATAAATATGTATTCTCAAATACCATGAGATAAAAAAAATGATTCTGAGCAGGCCTTGATATGTGTTATACGTTTGGCAGTACTGAAGTGTATTGTCAGTCTATGTCAAATTCGAGATTTGCAGGTTAAGTTTTACGTCAGTCTGTGTCAAACAACAAATAAAACCTAACCTTTTAATCTTGAATTTGACATAGACTGACAATACACTTCAGTACTGCCAAACGTATAACACATATTAAGGCCTGCTCAGAATATTTTTTTATCTCATGGTATAATACCTCCAAAATTTCTGAAGGTATCCTCGGGGCACCTTATATATCTACTGCTTCGGGTCCCTCGTCGTGGTAGTTCGTCCTGTGTACGTTTTAATGTCGTTGTTTGGGGTTTTTTGCAGTAAAGCCTCAGCATTGGAGCGTGGATGGGGCGGACTGTTTTGGCGAGGGCTCGTAATGTACAGTACTCGCCACGTACCTGCATATGCAGTTAGTGGTGTTATTAAATTATATCGAATATTCATAGGTTTTCTTTGAATGCCGTTAAATGACCCTCTCTTTTTTTATGCGTCTAATTTATGTGTAGGTACATATTATATACATCCTAAATAAAGAGATTATTATTATTATTATTATTATAAATATAATAAAAACAAATAACAGCCTACTAGAAGAAGGAAACATCGTGAATGGGTAAAATAATATAATACATTTACTTTGCTTGAAATCGCCACAGGCTGCTTAAGTTAGACATTTTATTAAATACGTTATCTCTGAAGGAATGAAAAGACATTAAATTATGTACCCTAGTTAAAAAACAAAAAACATATTTACAAACAATTTCTAGGTTAAAATTTTTTACATTTTTACGATATGTTCAAATGTCAGCATTAATATTTTACATATATTTATAGAACAGATGTAACCTTCAATATTTGATTATTCCAGTTCAATTAGTTGATAGTGGGAGTATCGTAAAATAAAAATCTTATATCCAAAATTTGATTATTCCAATTTATTTTAAGTTAGGATTAGGATTACATGACATCATAATGGGGTCCCGGGTGGTGTAACTTGAACAAGCGTCCACGTTCGATCAGTAGAGTTAAGCAACGCTCTTTCTGGTCAGAACTTGAATGGGAGTTCCATGGTTGCTTCTCTTGGCGCCTCGTGATACGGCTGTCACGGAAATAGTTGGTCCCGGCGGTTATAACAACATCATGACAGTCGTCAGTGAGGTTGGAAGTCCCCATAAAATGTACAGTGACGCCTATAATTGGCCTAACGGCTGTTGGCTGAGTACCAAAATAATAATAAAAAGAAATAATAATATGACCTACAATTCTTCAGATGTTTTAAAATCGTAAATTGCAAATCACAGATCTAGTAATAAAAATCTGCAAAGGGCTTTACTCAAAAAAAACCTCGCAAGTGAACGCTGTGACACTAAACGATTTCAAAAATCAAAATAAAAAAGAGGTAAAAATATGTCCACGTTCGTAATAATACTGAAGCAATAAAAAGAAACACTTGGCAATGCCAATTAAATCAATTTCAAATAAAAAAATTGCCGGTGATGGGATTTGAACATCAGCACCTGCGAATGCGTATTTATATCCGGGCGCCTGATCCACGGACCCATCGAGGGCCTCCTCCGGCTTTGCGATGCGCTACTGTATTTAAGAGAACGGACTTGTTGTTCAAACTTTTTGACTCTTTTACAGTATTAACAAGTACCTGTTGGATCCCATTTTCGTCATGTGTGAAGCCTGACCTATTTTATTTTTTAAGGGCTCTGTCTATATTTTACCGACATTTTCTCCGTATTGTACGAGGGAGAAATGTAATCCGCAGGCAAAATTTTGTATTCATCCAACAAATAGTTTTTGAGTTATACAGCCAACAGACAGACAGACAGGCAGACCAACAGACGGACGTACAGACATACAAAATTGAGAAAACCTGTTTTTCGTCATCTATGGGCCCTGAATCATGAAGATCTGAAGTAATAATGGAAGGTATTTATTTCATGGTTACAATGTCTTCTAAAAGATGAAGGGGTTAATAAGCGATTATTATACTTAACTATCCAATTGCAAAAATCGTTTACCTGCAAATATATCAAATAATCAATATCGTCTATGATAAAGTGATCTACATATGTATACCTAATATGCCTTTTTTTCTACTGTATTCATTTGTATTGTAATGGTTTACTGCCCACAGCAATTCTGATTGCCTACTTAGCAGAACGAATAAGGTCAATATGAGCACAGAATTAAATATTTTATTTATTGCAAGATAATCAGTACTTTACATTAATAAATGCACTTGATGTGAGCAGCAATAACCAATAATTTGAGGGATACAGGTTAGCCTGAGATAAGGCAGATATTTTTATGCTACATGGAGAGAAGGTCTACAGCTATCCCTGGGTAGAAGAATTAGAACCAGCAAACCATTTCCGTGCGAGTATTTGCCGTGGTGTCCTTCTAGTGTGCCAACCAACAGCGGAGCACCTTTTGAATAAGGTAGGAGCAGCAGCCTTGTAGAAACTGAGGTTTGTCAAGAATCGACCTTTCCCGAGGAGTTCAACGTGTTTCTAGAGTCCCATACCGAGCTTCGAATAATTTAGCTGGGGTCCCTAAAACGTGCGAATTGAGACGGCAGGCTAATCACGCTTGGAGTTACGTCACACCAGAAACAAAACGACGTTAGCCGTTGCTACGTCACAGAATTAATCGTTTTTACTGATACATTCTTGTAATTTTGGTGTTTAAAATTCGATTTTACGCTATTTTTGCACTAACAGATAATTCTGTTTACTGCACTAAATTTAGAGGTTATTTAACTGTCAGTTGGGAACAGTGCATTTGCCCCAACATCAAAAAGCAATTGTCATACAACGAATTATTTTTCATACCAATCTTTCTACTTATTTTATGAACGGACCCCCTGAGATAAGCATTATGTCCATTTATTTTTGGTAATTATTATTATATTATTTTAATTTTCGCTGTTTGACAGGCAATTCTCAATTGAAACTTCCATTTCATCAAGTGTAGTATCCCTTGCCCTACTTAAAACTCAATTTTAAGCGAGGGTACTATTACAGTATATGTTGCTATTCTCATAAATATTAAATCAGTCACGTATCAGAACTTGAGCATTATTTCACCATATCACAAACTGCATATATTGTAAGTGTTCTAAATACAATGTAATGAAATACCCTTAAATTAGTAGCATCTTTATTAATAAAATATTAAACTTTTGTCACTATACTATGTCGAAAGCGCCTTAAAGAAGTTAGCAAGAAATATAGAGATTTTTGAGCTATCCCTACAAAATCTTTATACCTCCCTATAGGGTGAACTGATACGCTACAACTTTATAAATGGAGGTAAAAGAGAGTTTTTCTCATCAATGAATAACTTTTGCCACTCAGTAAAATATATTGCTATGGTGCTATGACTTTATTTTAATTTAATAGAAATGAATTATTATGAACTAAGTCATCTCAGGGCTTTGTCACGCTATATTCTAATCTTACACTTCTTTGTCCATAGCTAGACCATGTACTTGTAACAATATTAATTGTTAGACTCTTAATCTCGTTGGTCTACTGCAAAATTTAATTAGAACATAAACAATAAAAACTCACAACACTTTAATTAAGTAATTGATGTTTAGTTATTATAAATGTGTATTTTAATATTAATAAGTTTCACCAAAATATCGTTACTTAAAAATTTAATATTAAATTCAATGTCACGTAATTAATACTGTATGTTAACATGAAACTAATTTTAATGATGCTATAATATATGTTTCCTGTTCTATCGTTTATTAAACCTTTTTTTGAACACTATTAACTCTATTAAATTTGCATATATTTATATTTATTGATAATTTATTGTTTTTAATCAACTATATCGTTGTTCAAATTAGCAGTTTACTTTTTTAACTTTCTGCTTTTTACTCAGATCTGGTATTTGTTTATATAATCTTTAATTTTTATTTACGTTCTGGACGTTTCTTTCTTCAATCTCAATCCCTTTTTCTTTGATTTGGCAAAATATACCGTCGTCAGCAACCCCTGCTGGTTATGCTACGCGCACACATCATCAACATTCTCATTTTCTTACAGCAAATTCTTTTATTGCCACATTTATTGTTAAACCACTTCTTCTGGGCACATACCAGTATTTATTATTATTTAATTTCAATTTTTATATAATTAGTTTTATTTTAAGTCGGTGTTATTCTCATACCAAATTTTGCACACATTTTGTTCTTGTTATTTTTTGTAATACCCGCCACAATCTTGGATATGAGTACAATTAAAATATCAAAATTACAGATTTCTGCTTATCAATCATTATGACGTTTTAACTAACATCTCACATTTTTAGGTTATCTAGATCTCAAATGTGACCGTTCCTATCTATTCTGCATGATCCTTTTATAGAACCCATATGTAAGACGTACACTTATGTTTTATCTTTTCGGCTATTTCTTTTACATGTAAAACCTGACTAATAGAATAACTTAGTACAAAATTTTATCATCTTTAACGAAATTGAATTATCCTTGCAACCAACAAATGCACAACTAAAAGGTATCGGTTATAAATTCGCATATAAAATAAATTAATAACTATGGTTTTTTCTAACTTATATTTGGTTTAAATAATTGGCTGTCAAATATACTGAATTCTGGGAAATAGGAACTTTAATGGTTAAACCTACTCAATATTCTTTTTATTTGCTTTATATAATTTACTTAAAATGCTTTGCCATTTTAGACCATATCAAAATAGTATTTTTAAGAGCATTTTGCATTAACTCATGCTGCTGCTAATCATTATATCTGTATGTTTATGATTTGACTTAGTATTTAATTAAAACAATACTAAAAAATCTGCGAATTATAGCATTTAGCACCTTTTCTACCCTCTTCATATATCATTCACACTTTAATATTTACGCAGGCACCTATTTTTTTTTTAAATATAAACGTATGTCACTCATGTTAAGAAAAGCGAAACTTCAGGCGTGTGTGGATGCACATCAGCACTCAAATTAGCCAGAGTAATTAGCTGGGCAATAGTTGGGAGCGTTTCTCAATAGGCTGCTGCGAAACCGTTCGTAAAAGAAGTAAAAGGCGGTGTAGGTCAAGATCCTGTGTGGGCAAAATTCGACTTAGTGCGAGTGTGTACCGGGATCAGCGAAATCCCTCACGTTAATGCCTCGATTAACAACTGTCAAAAGAGCGGAATACCAAGAATCTGTTATAGGTGGTACGCACTCTATAATCAATATTTCGAAACATCGGGCGGAGTGCTGACTGCCGAAGCCTAATATGATTATAATGATAAGTTACGTCAGATATTATTGATAACCGCGGCGATCAACTTCGGGATAATCAATCAAGCGCCATCGTCCCGCAACTTTCTCAATTTTTCAACAGTTACTCCATTATTCCGACAGTGATACCCGCGCGATTTAATGCACTCGCCGGAATTTTTATGAAGTTCGAACAAATTGTCGAGGCGTGGGAACCCGGTGAATTCCGATACTGGCTGCGAGCTCGATAAGATGAAACCGATCGCATAAATCCTATTGATGGCAACAGGTGGGATGTTTTGGACCCGGCAGCCACTTTAGAGGCAATCTTTTTGGTCGACTGGCTTTGAAGTTGTCATTGGGCTTCGGCGGCGACGTGTTTTTTCGAGAAATCGGTATCGGCATCTTCGGCATTCTCCAGCGTGACAGCTTCTGGCTTTTTACAAATCAAATAACGCGCTGTTATTTTTTACCGTTGCTGTTATTGATATTACAATTACTATTATAGGAATCGGTATTCAATCAAATTGAATTCATGATACCACCGTAGGACTTTCTCATGTATCAAAACTGAAAAATTCATATAGATAGGTTGATCATGTAGATTTAAACTGATATTAATATAGTTCCTACTTATACAGTGTGTCCTAGGATTGATGTTACAGGAGATGAGATGGACTAAAAGTTTTTGAATCTTATCCTAAGATTGCGGGATTAGGTCCTGCTTGGTGTGAAGAGAATTTTAAGAATATTTTCAGTTTTTGAAAAACTAAGTCGGCCTTGACAGTGAAGCGAAAATTATTTTATACCTTCTACCTTTTCTGTTCATGATACCGCAAAATTTTACCAAGAAAAGTTGTTCAGAATGATAAATTATGGCCCTATACAATATTTCAGGAGGATCTACCTACTCAGATTAAACCGTATTTTTTTTAAAATTAAGCAAAATGAATATTAAAAGAGCGATAGTTTAATCTAAGTAGGTATATCTTCCTGAAATTGTGTATATGGGCATAATTTATTATTCTGAACAACTTTTCTTGGTAAAATAATGCCGTATCATGAACAGAAAGGGCAGTTTACCTAAAACAAATAGTTTTCGCTTCACTGTCAAAGGCTACTTCTTTTTTCAAAAACTGAAAATATTCTTAAAATTTTCTTCGCACCAAGCAGGACCTAATCCCACAATCTTAAAATAAAATTTAAATATTTTGTTTATCTCACCTCTTGTAACATCAATCCTAGCACACACTGTATATATTAGTAGATTCGCGAAAAGATTTTAATTTTGACAACTCAAAATAACTTCTGTCAAATGGTAAATTGAAAATTCAATAACAAATACCTGATCGTTACATTTGTTATATAACAATATCAAACAGTAAGTAATTCCTTAATAATGAATTCACTTTTAATCTTTATTTTCTTTCAGTGCTTATTTTAAATACCTAAACTCATTTACCTTTTATTTGAACTTATCAATGTCTTCTGTAGTAACCACTCTGCAACCGATCACAACTGCTACACAAAAGGCCTCTACTGACAACCAAAATGTCAAAACTGCCTAGAATCACAAACAGAAGTTTTCTCACAGCATGGATCCCAACAGACCCTCGTCGTTGTTACTTATCTCCAACACCGTATAAAAACCACTCTCTCAAAGTATTCCACTGACCAACACCAAGGACTCCAAGGGAAAGACACTAGACCTCAATTTCCAAATCCTTCAAACATGTTCCCTCTGCCAACGATCTCCTCGAAACTCTCTTTCCGTGCCAACAGCTCGCTACAATCCAACTCAATCGATGTACAATGTCAAATGTAATTCCTCAATAAACTTCATTCAATATTTCGTTCTATTTAGTTGCTTCTATAGATTAGCACTGCTTTAGTTAAATATTCTCACCATTTTCTTTGTCTTCCTTCATTTTGGTATAATCATCTTATTTTAAAATTTCATTTTTATTCCACCAAGTCTTAATTGTAATCTTTTTTTTCCAAACATTTTACTTTTTAAAATAGGGTTTATTTCATAATTTCAAATTACACAAATTAATTACAGCTTTTTATTTTCAAAATCTTTATATTAATAATCAAAACAAAGTTCTTAACGATATCATATTTTCTCCTTCAAACACACTATATAAGCTTTATTTTGATTTATACCCACTATGTGCAATAATCTATCTCGATTAAGTATTTGTCATTATTTTCCAATTTCATATTTAGATATCACATTAAATTCGAATCCTTCTGTTTCTCAATTAGCGTCGTATTATTCAATTGTAAATTCTATTTTCTTTTCTAATTACATACCAATTATTCAAATACCCAATTCATATTCAAATTGATCCCTATAATATACAATTACTGTAATTCCTTAATCCTATTTTAAAATATATTTTTATACCCCTGTATTCATATCATTACAATATTTACGACATGACCTAGAATTCTACCGGTAGCAACTAAATGATTGTAAAGTTCGTTATTAATGAAAAACGCTTTTTTGCCTCCATAAACTTGTAGGATATGAATTGAGCTTAGCGAGAAATAAATATTGCCATAGGGAGAGACAATTGTCAATATTTCCTATATACTTTTTTCAAGATCTTCTATTTAACATAATATCGAATTTTATTAATAACAATAACAGTAATATTAATTGAAATTTACTTTTAATGACAATTGACTAGCTTTATGTCATCAAATTGCGAATGCATAGAATTAAGCTTCTGTAAAGTTCCAATTGTGTTTCTGAATTGTAAATATTAGCATTCAGTATGTAGAGATCAGTTTTTAATAGACGAGAATTTTCCTATATTTAACAATTGTAATTTTACATTAAGTTATAATAATTGTATCCAAAGGGATAGCTTCGACAATGGGTTGGTTCATTCCGATAATTTGGCTTAGGCAAATTTTTGTGCTCAGCTTCATATTTCCACAATGGTAGAAAGTGCGTAAGAAAGCGGCATAAAAAACACGGGCCATAAACGCTAGTTACACACGAGGTGTATACAGCATTTTATGTTCAAACCGGAGTATTACAATTAAAACCAGATTTTAATGTATAAAAATGTTGGCAACCTGCAATATCATTGCTTGTCAAACTGATAAACAAGACACTACGCAAGCCGTAAAGTACTTTATGGCCCTTGAGCTGTAAAGTAACACATTACGACCTCAAAAATAAGGTATAAAGTGATCCCGCCCGGTCGTGCATTAATAACTTTTGTTATGCGTAGTATACTACAACTGTGAATTGGAACTTAATTGAAATATTTAATATCGATTGTTACTTAAATTGATTATGGCACTGCATTTTTAATACGACTATTTTAAACTGAATATTTGGCGTGTGAACATTAATTTCCAAAATAAATATGTAATTACTGTATTTTATTGTAGGCTAATTTTATAATCAGTATCATATTCCTACTACTTCCTGAGATTGAATTGGTATAATCAAATATTGAATGTCACGTCTAGTAATGCCCCCGAGATGAGATAATCTTCGATCTCGTCTCGTCTCGAAATTCTAGATGCACATTGACATTTTTCGATCTTGAATATTCGAAACGAGATTAACCAAATTCTCGATCTCGATAGTTTCTTAATAGAATATTTAAATCCCGGATAAACGAAGCAAAGTCGGTCTCTTCTCTTAGGCACTGCGATAATTATAAATGATTTTATGATAATATGTACTGTGCTACTAGCTTTTGTCAAATTTATAAAGCACATGAACGTTGGATTTCATACCTAATAAACTCCTACCTATTACGTCTAATAATTTCTCCTATTTTCTTTTATTTTTTCTCTTTCCATTTTTCTGTCCGCGTCTTTTGTGAATCTGTAACTGGCTTGATGTGACTAGTCTGAGTTCCTTCAAAATATCATTTCAATATACAACCCATTTGTACATCTGTGTTATTTATTGTTTATATGCATTCATAATTAGAATTAGTTACTTTAAAGACGGGCCAAGGTGTTTGAGGGTCTCGGTCCAGGATGAATATGTGCATACAGCGTTGCGATGATGGAAAACGTCGGAATCTGCAGAAGCTGATTTAAACTAGCTTAATGAAAGTGCTTAGTTTTGCGGGTAAAAGTGCCGTCGTCCTACTTGTGAAGGTTCCCTCCAGACCAAGTTGAAATGAGCGTCTCTGTATTTCCTTGAAAACTCCTACAGCGGGGAAGCTTTATAATATTGAGCAGATTTAAAGTTTTGCCGACATTGTGAAGATTAAGCGTCTAATTCATTAAGACGCAACTATAAAAGCATTACTGCTGTTTGTAAAATTTGGAATTACGCAACTGGCATAAGTTAGTAATCACTGCAAGTGAGTAATACTTGGTGATTTGCGAGCAGCCATCGAAGTAGAAGCCGATTGAGTTATTGCGAGTCAACGTGAGTACGCGCAATCTTTCTTGTATTTGGTGCTCACTACGCTTGAGCAGATCGGCAGTAGGCTGACCGTACAAAGACGTAACTTAAAGCAACTGTCTTCAATATTATGGATGTAGATGTAGTGCCTTGAACATATGCGCAGCAGAACTAGCTCCAGGTTGTGTGTTCTTCTCTTTCTTTTATTGTAGGTCGTAATCTGTGCTTTCTTCATGCTTATAACTTCTTACTTTGTGGAGTGTCTTTTATTGCTATGGAAATCCAGCTGGTTTCCCTTTCGTATTAGTCTATAATCTTGTATTTGTATAAGTCCTTTATTATAAGCTCTTATAACATAACCGTTATTACATCTGTTGCCTTACACTCCCGTTTTATGTTTTAATTTCTAACTCTGGCTTGTCTTGATTTTCTAGTTATCGTCGTGTGTGTGTGTGTCCATCTCTGTTGTACGAAGAAGTTGTATTTTTTGCTTGATTCCGTTCTGGTGTGAGCACCATAAATCATTAGTTGTCTGGCCCAAGCAAAATTGAAAGAACACTAATTTATTGATTACTAAATAATTTTGACACAAAGTAGGTTTGAACTAGTATTAAAAATCGTTCTTACTTTGAACTACTGGTATATTAGTTCAAGTGGCTCAGTAACACGCCACACAAGTCGCGACATACTGTTAGTACACCCAGCAGCTCTTAAATTACCCATTTTAAAAGTCAAAGTTAACCAAAACGAATTATTACTATTATCCAACTGCTGATACACGATTCAGTTGTCAAATTGAAGACTTTTTCGACAAAAGGTGTCAAATTGCTTGTGATTTTTTATTAAATTTTGTTCTGAATGGAGCAGTTATAGTTGCAAACAGAAACAATTGGGAAAGCTGATCTAACAACTAGTTTGACTTTTAACTTATATAATTCTAATAATATGTAGAGCGTCAGCGATTGCAACCGAGATAATCAAAAGTGAATAATAAAAGGAAAAACAGCTACACTATTCAAAGTTACATAACTTGGAGTATTACTAAACTAATAGTGTATCTCTCTGTATTACTTATTATACGATTGGAGTTAAAAAGCTTTCTTTTGCTGATAACAATAGCATAGTTGGTGGCATTTGGGTGATGTTCAGAGTGATCCTTCAAACTGCTATGAGTCAGACATAGTATTGGATAATTTTGGTAAACTATCAGTGCATGAAACGTGGGTGTCGCGACACAGATCAAACAGTAATCTTATTCAGTAAAATGTTTTGTGTCTTTGTGTCACAGGTGGTGTCAATTAAGATTCACATAACACAATACCGCATGCAGTATCTTTACACATGGATAGAAGATATTTAAGGCAGTCATTTAATAAAAAACAACATTTTAGCAGCCACCGCTGGGCTAGTGGGGAAGATTGCTTCGATGATACACTTGATAGTTTTGCCCAGTCTTTCGTGATAATTGCTATGCACGTGAAAGAGGCGCGTTATTAAATTAAACAGCGATGAACGCATAATTGTCTATGTAAATGCCAGTTTTCTAATTCGCGTTATTCAAATGAAAATCCAGCGGAATCACTGACGTAAGCTGAAGACCGTTCCGGTGCCCGAAGAAATGTTAATGCCAGCAGTACCGAAATATAAGTTGATGATTATTCAACATCCGATAAATATCAGACCACATTTCCGGAATAGATAATGAGGCGAGGGAAGAAAAGATAATACGAAAATCGGTTCAGTGGCTTTACATCTAAACTAACAATAAATAATTACACACCGAAATCAATTTACATATAATATGCATTACTTCAGTCTGGCAGGCAGCGCGCTGTGCGCAGTTCAGCTACGTCGCTCTAAGACAAATTGTCTTTCCGGAAGATGAGCATTTGTTTACTATTCACAATACGCCAACCGTCTTCGGAAAATCACACTTATCGGTGTCCCGTTTGCGTGTTCGACGTAGTCCATTCTTCTTGGGTGTTTAAATCGAAGTTATGAAGACGCGTTTGTGTTTTTGCCACCGGTGGACCAATATCTCAGGATCCGCACAGAGCCGTAATGGATGATTTTAGTATCTTAAATTATCGATAAAAAAATGTCTAAACTAAAATATTTAGTAAAAACGTTTCGCTGTCAACTAGCAATTATATTAACAATTCAAGTGAATTGGGTATTTGAGTGTTACTTTAACTGATTCTGCAATCTGATTAAACACGATTTTCTGTGTAATTTTGTTTATTTTCTACTCTGTACTTCATAATCCTTATCGAATTTTCTAAGCTTATAGAGTAGTCTTACTCCCATGCTCTAATTTTTTGCTATAGATGTGTTACGTCAACTGCATAGTGAGGCTGACTAATCGAACATTCCACATTGGCAGATGGGTGAAAGCTGAAATTTCTAGTAGAATATGGGAGATATGAAGACGGTAATTTAATTTAATTTAATTCGCACTCAGCCAACAGCCGTTAGGCCAATTATAGGCGTCGCTGTGCAGTTATAAGGACTTCCAACCCCACTAACGACTGTCATGGTGTTGTATGACCGCCGGGACCAACTTTTTTTCGTGATAGCCGTACCACGAGGCGCCGAGAGATGCAGCCGTGGACCTCCCATCCAAGTTCTGATCAGAGACAGCGTTGCTTAACTCTGCTGATCGAACGTGGACGCTTGTTCAAGCTACACCACTCGGGAAATAGCATAGCATAGTAATGATATAACTGAAAGTTGAGGCGAAGTTCGAATGCAAAAATTAGTAAAATTACTATATATTCCGATTCGAATATTAAGTAACTGGTATGACGATAAATGTGGTATGTTCGGACCAGATTATAAAATAATTGACTAGTATGTTATACTTCAGTAGTTACAAAACTTAACATATGATTACAATTTGGTTAATTAGGAAGTCTATGAGGTAGGTCTAATTGGTTGATTCTCTTCAGTGTGGATAAAGCCTCTATTGTCTAGTAGGTTGATAGCCATGGTATTTGGGTGCTTCTCCAGCTTTTTTAAGTATTTTTAATTACTGATTTGGATTACTACTTTAATGTAGGCTATGATGAGGTCTCGATGCATGACCGAGTTTCGTACGTACCATGGCGATTCTGTGATTAAACTAGGGACTTTCGGTTGGAACCTTTCGAGGATCTCTACGTTATTACCACAGAGTTCAATGGCGTACAAACTGGCTTTAAATATAACAGCTTGTTTTCCACTGATAGTTTTGACCTTTTACCCATTAGCCAGTACATTTTACTTAGCCGGTGATTCAGATGCTTTCTTAGGTTTCATGATCAGACGTCTGTCGATGTGCATACCTTACAGAATCGGTTTGTAGTAGTGTCCTGTTGTTTAGAGTAAAGTGCATGTTTATCTTCTATTTGTAAAAGCTATGTGCGTTGACTTATTTTCATGAGTAGCTGTATCAACCACAAATGTAGCTGTAACTGTTTTCCTGTTCGCTGGAAAATCTGCTATGTATAGCAAGTAGGGCTGTGGGCCGAGAATATTACTTTGGGGCACCCCGCTTTTATGGGGGCAAGTTTTGGTTTTGTATTCGGTAATGCTGCCTGAAATAACCAATCGGTGAGGTATGGCTTTAGCAGTGGGAGTTTGCGGGTGATGTAAGAGCTGTTTGATTTTGTAGTGGAGGCCTTCGCGCCATACCTTGCCGAATGCATGCCAAAAAGCTGCGGAATAGTACCTTTTTGCTTACAGGTTTTGTTCGGTGGTGAATATTACGCTGGAGTGCTATGAACATATTTTAAACCTTTATAATTATAATAGCAATTAATAATATTTTAAGAATATCAAATATTATTTTATAAAATGTTCCACATAATGTGCTAGTTTAATTTTACAAATTACAAAATTTTACAAAATAGTGTTAGCCTTGATTTGAACAAAATATAAACAAAGTAGGCTTTGAAACGATGTAAAGCAATGTAAGATCGAAGACGAACAATTGGGGAAAAAAAGGCGAACTGAGAGGTGGTGTTAATTTGGCTTCCCCAATAATAATGAATTCCTAATTTGTAAATAGATACCCTTTTAGTAATTCAGTGAGCTTTAAAATTGATTGTATATTTTGTGGGTATACTGTAGTAGGTTGCAGTAATTCGTAGCACCCCTGCAAAAATTTTCAAAAGTGTTTATTTTGTGCATCGAGTATTGGCTAGTTTCGGGCAGAGTAATTGGAGCCTTGGAGGCTAGAAGTAGACAGTGACCTTCATAAAAAAAAGTGGAGCCCTAGGTGTGGGCAACGGCCTGAGCTGGAAGCAGTTGTTGGCAGCGGTCGAGCTACAGGAGTAGTTCTGCAGTGCTTTCAGCGGCTTGTATCGACAGACCAACGAAGAAATTGGTGCTCAGACATCGTGGATCTTGTTGGGGCTCGAGTTATGCCCCAGTTTTCATTCCCAAACAACAGAAAAGCCAGAAAACTTCACTCTAAGAGATTGAATTTAGTGAATTTTTTGGTGGCGTCGGTTATATTGTATACCTCCCGCAGAAGCGTCCTTTGATTGTTTTTTGTTTGTGACGTGTATTTACGTATAGCAATTGTTATCATTTATGCAACGTTTTAATTATGTAATCACAGGTCTTTTAATAACGAATTTGTTTTGCGGATTGTGAAATTGTATTGCCATATCCGAATTAATATCCCTTTAGTTAAATAATATCCTCTATTGTAGCGATCCCATTAGTTAAATCACCATTACCCAAAATGTTTACATTTAAATTATAAAAAATAATACCACGATAATTGATTTAATAGCAAATGTATTTTTTATAATTTGTAAAAGTTAAAATCATATGGGATAGAATCAATTACGGAATACTTTTCTTGGAAACCAAGTTGATGCGAGGGTATTAATTGTCTTTTATTATTATCGATCTTATCCTTCGTAGAAGTAACTCTGAATATCACCGGAAGAAGACTGATTGATCTATACGACGCAACTTTGCAGGGATGTTTTCTTGGTTTAGAAATGACGATTATTTGGGCTAGCTTCCATTGAGGTTGAAAATTGCTGTAATGAGAGCTATTGCTCTTATTGGTATCTCACATGTAATTAGGCCAAAACCAGAAGCTTTCCTGGAAGTTATCTGCTGATAACGTTAATGGTCCCCAGCAAACATCAATTACAATACTTGTCACCTAATGATAGTTTTTGTGGTACTTATTTAATTCACGGTATTTTTCCCATCTGGATGTGGGATGTCGTACATTTGGTAATATTACATTCTTATAAAGCTTCGATTGGTAAAATGCGTTTCAGAGATTAGCAGGAGATCTGTGCTATGTTCTTGGATGAATACTTTCACTTCTTCGTCGTGCTGGCATATCCCGTGAGCACTCATAATGCTAATATACAGGGTGTTATTTAAATACGTGGCCAAACTTCAAGAGGTAATTCTTTGAGTGATTCTAAGACGAAAAGTTTATATAAACATAGGCCGGTAATGCTTCGTTTTCAAGATACAGGGTGTCAAACTTTTTTTTTTAAATAATTTTTACGTAAAAATTCCTTCAGCCGATTTTGTTGAAATTTGTCAGTGTTATTTATGGTAGAAAGGGGCTAATTAAGCCCTAACTAGATTAAAATTATTAAGTTCAGTGGCGTCCCGGTGGGCACCTTAACCAATATTTTTGACAAAAAAATGGGCGCCACTGACTTCTTTAGAACTTTTTCGCATTAAGCAGCTAAAAATACAACTTTTTTGTCTCTTTATTTTTTTTCGTATCTTGCTCCGTTTTCGAGAAAAAAAATAAAAATAACTTTATTGCATGTCCATGGACAGCAAACAACATCTTTTAATAATTAATAAAACACAAAAAATATTTTTTAGCTAGCATTAATTTTTATAACAATTTCTAAGACTAAAATAGACTATGGATATGAAAAAAATAACAGGTACACCCCAGTTTTTCATAGTTTGGTAGTTTTAATTTTGTATTATGTTGTCCCAGGGACATGCAATAAAGTGATTTTTATTTTTTTTCTCAAAAAAGAAGCAAGATACGAAAAAAAAATAAAGAGACAACAAAGCTGTATTTTAGCTGTTTAATGCGAAAAAGAATATAAAAGTTCTAAAGAAGTCAGTGGCGCACATTTTTTTGTCAAAAATATTGGTTAAGGTGCCCCCCGGGACGCCACTGAATTTAATAATTTTAATCTAGTTAGGGTTAAATTAGCCCCTTTCTACCATAAATAACACTGACAAATTTCAACAAAATCGGCTAAGGGATTATTAAAATTTTTACGAAAAAATGATTTTTTAAAAAAAGTTTGACATCCTGTATCTTGAAAACAAATCATTACCGGACCTATGTTTATATAAACTTTTCGTCTTAGAATCACTTAAAGAAATACCTCTTGAAGTTTGGCCACGTACTTAAATAACACCCGGTATATGTATTAGCTATTAATTTATATAGTGTGAAAGTCTTCCGCTAATTTTTATTGCATTTCTGCTAGTTTTGTCAAGAGTTGTTTCGATCTCCCAAACTGTTGCTGGTGGGGATTGTTGGTTGTTGCCACCCCCATTTGTTCATATTAGGTTGACTATTTTGTGATATAGTCTGTGCATAGGTAAGACCTGGTATAGCATTTGCATTTGATTGCTGTTGTGGTGAAAGAATAGGTGTGTGAGACTGGGTATTTTGGGTAGGAACTCTTCTTTCTCTCAAAGGTGGCAATCTAATTTTGTGTAACTCTCGGTATTTCGGACAACCTTTGTAGTTCGCCGTATGATCGCCCTTATATAGGGCGCATGCGGGTTTGGCATTTATATTTTTGTTGCATGATGATGTCGAGTGTTCTTGCCCACACTTTACACACCTAAGCGTTCTCTGACATTACTTTTTTGTATGACCCAGTGTCTGGCAACGTGCACATTGTAGAATTACCTTCTTCTTGTGTAGGTGTTTAAAGGTTACTCGGCAGTTACGCAAACCCTTAACATTATAGGTTTTCTTGTTATTTATTTTTGGTTCCAAATCTACGTAGAACATGGATAGTGGTTCTTTATTGACTCTCCAAGTTATAAATGTTTGTGACAGTATGTCTTTCTTTTGCAATGGCTTCCTTGATATTTTGTTGTGTTGAAAAGTAGTGAATATTTTTAAGTACTACTCCAAAGCTCCCGTTTTTCTTCATTTGATATGTGTTAAAGCATATTTTGTTTTGTTCTAGGCATTTCACAATGTTGCCGTATGCGTCTGTTGTTTTGGCTGATACTTTTAATGCATTTTTACCTATTAATTTGTTGTCGTATTTTCTGCCGCTGGTATTTCGATTACATACGTGATTGGTTTTTTGACTTGCACTTCGCGGATATTTAGTGGTGGCGGCTACTTTATTCTCGTCTTCACCTTGTTGCGTTTCTTGGTAAGCTAGAGGTTGGAATTTATTTTGTATAGAAATTACTTGTTAGTTACTATGCTTTGCTTAACGAGGACTACTGTTGAAATCATCTTGCTTTTTATTTTTCGTTGATGTAGTCATGGTCACATAAATCTGGTACAAACATGTTTGCAGATTAAGGAAATTAGGGCTGTAATTGGCGCACATGGTGGGAGCAATAAAATATTAGTTACCTTTATTTCTTTTATTTTGTACTTAATGAAAAGTTGTACAGCAAACAATTGTAGATAATTGCGCAATTGCTTGTAAGTACTAGATTTATGTGAGCATGACTGTATTCCGTATTATTTGAAGTAATTGGTGGAAATTGGCTTAGGTACTGTTGCTGTTGATACTGTTGTTGGAAGTATTTATATTCGTTGTTAAAGTGTGGTGACAATTGTTCATGCATTAATAGTTGGAGCGGTTGTACTGCAACCCTGACCCGAGAGTAACTAAAATTGGATTCGGTTAAAGTACCTATGTACATTCAAATTCGTATTTGGGGTTCGCTTTAAAGCTTTTACAATATAATTTCTACCAGCGCCTTTTACAACGCTATACATTTCTTGGGCATTCTTAAGCTTATTTAACTGATATGTATAGTTCATTATGGTACCGACCGATACTCTTGGCCGAAGTTCACTAATCGAACATTCCACACTGGTAGATGGCTTACAACTTGAATTTCTAGTGGAGTATGGACGGAATGAACACTATATCGCTATAATCGAAAGTTGAGACAATTTTGGACTGTAATAAATAAATAAAATTAACCTTTACTAAGGCCCAATGCAAGCATTTGAGATTCTTTTTAAATTGTTTACAATACAATTTTCACCAGGAAGTTTCAAAGTACTATACGAAGTGTCTGTAGTCTGAAGTATCTGATGACTGTACTTTACTACAGCAGCGAACAACCTTTTAAGACGAAGTTGAGTAAACCAACATTCCACACATACAAATAAGTTTCAATAGAAGAGATGAGGGAACCGAGATCCAAAGTTAAAATTATTATATTTTGGCTTCACTACCGAAGCCAACGATTTTCTATGCAAAACTGGAATTTCTAGTAGAATAGGGGATATATCAAAAACTATATCGCTGAAGGAGATTTCTTTTCTAATCTTTAACTAGTAATTTTTGCCAGAAAGTTTTAATTTTCTAGAAATGCCTTGATTATTCGAATGCGAATTCTACTGATAATTGTAATTCACTATTAGAACCAAGGGTCCTGTTATGTGTAAAAAGGGTAGTTAACATTACAATTTAATGTGTGCATAATTCTTGGCCGTGTAAATGGTTCTTTATTTGAACAAGGTCGTCGTGCAAACGCAGCTTTATCTCCGTTCGCGGTTAGTTGGCAATCTGCATTACCGACGAACTCCAGCAATTGTTTTCAACCCATTTGTTTTGTTTTTCGGTTGTTTTTCTTTTGTAGAAAGTGGTGTCATATCAGCAGCATTCCTCTGATTGTGCTTCAAGCTTTAGCCCTTCGCTACAGTTATTTTGAAGAGTGTAGAAGTTTTATTTCGATGCGGTGTATGGGCTTTGGGCACTTATGTGGGACAAATACGTTCGCGTCATAGAGACGGTTTATTTATCATAGGATTGCTAGCCATCATGGCAAATTCCCTGTGAATTTCTTCAATTTTGGCAACGTAATACATTTAGCTGAATTTTTTCCGACATTTCTAGCGTCACCTGGGATTTGTAAACCTATAATATTTCTCCCTTGTGCTCATTAAGGGTACAAAGATAATTACTAATTAACTTTCTGATAGCTAGTCGAGTCGGAGACAGGGTCAAGATTTCCAGATATACATAAGAAGCGTAGCAAACCAAACACAGGATAGCTTTAAACAATTTAATATTGGTGCTCAGAACTATTTACAAACGTAATCATAATTGGAAATTAACATGTATTTTAACAATAAAAGTAATCTTCGGTGTTCCGTTGCGTTTTGCCCCTTTTTGCTGCAACCCGTCGTACAGCCGTGTAAACGGTTGTTTCTGGTTGCCCTCTCGGGAATTCTTGCGGGTACGACGCTGGTGGCTTCTAGAACGGCTTGAAGTTAACCCCCTGCGAAAGGGTTATGAGCACATGTTGCTGTAATGACAGGTTAATTAGCTAGATACCGGGATTTTGCTTACGTGACGGTAGCGTTTAAGAGGTTAGCCCTTATTCGAAGACTTCGCGACGTGATGTTTGGTGTAAGGTGCGTTGCCACGAGGATTTGGTGGAGATATCCAGCTAGTGGTTGTCCTTGCGTTAGCTGCTAGTTACGAGGAGGTCCCCTTCAAGGAGGCGCGGCCTGGAGATGTTTATCTCGGACTTCTCTGGTAGGTAGAATTCTGTAGCTAACAAGAACATTAACCAATTCTTTCAAAGGCCGTAATTTAGTAATTATTTGGGCTTTTAAAATAAATATTGCGAGATGCTTTTGTCATATTTTAATTGTAAGGACCTTTGGGAGATTATTATTAGCAAAATGACATTTAGGTTGCTTGCTACGCAAGTTATTCAAATAGACGGGCCTGGCGGTCTCTAAATTGAGTCTTCGCCTGCAAATACGTCTTAAGGATTTGTCAAATTAAATTATCAACCAACATAGATTTCCTTAATTAAAATGTCTCGGGGATACAGGTTCAACGGAGGTGCAGAACGGCGGAGCGGCTTCCTAGCGGACTTCGTCCCGTACCTATTCTGCAGGATAAGGAAAGGATTTAAGTTTGTAATCGTGAAGGCGGCCTACTCCTAGGAGAAGTCTTCGCCTATCGCCGACTACGGGTCAGGTCGGAAAATGAAATTAATTCCTAATTAAATAACTAGACAGGACGGAAAGGGATCGGGATCTAGGAGGGGAATGGATGCTGGTGACGGTGTCGGTGGACAAGTGGATGAATGCCTTGAGAAGCGGTCGTGGAACTGCTTATAAGTGTTCGCCTTCGGGATTCGAGCTGCGAACAACTTCCTCGGAGGGTTTAAGAGGGGGACCGGCGCAGAGATGCGCAAACGTGGAGCGGGGGATCCGTTGATGACGCGCCGTTATCGCTGGACGGGTATTTCAGATCTACAGCCCCTGATAATCAAAAATCGCTGAGGGAGAACGCGCTAATTAATTTTAATCTAAAAACGCGTTCGCGCGGGGCGAAACGTTACAAACCATCAGAACTACTGCTTGCTCGAAAATTCTCTCCAGGCGTCAACCGAAAGCTGTAAAAAATTTTTCGTACTTCGGGGGCTCTTCTGCTTCTGAGAGTCTAGTTGGTTTTGGGCCGCATCACCTGAGTGCTTTGCCTTGATGTTTGCTGGCGTGCTCCACCTGCAGCAGCAGCAGCTTTGAGCTCGCTTGGTGGCTATTTGATTCAAGTCCTGCAGAAGAATTATTATCTCAGATAAGTAACGGACGAGGAATAACCTATGGTAGTGATATTAATACCGCAAGCACTCTAAAAGAAACTATAGCTGTTATTAGCATGTAAATTTATATTTCGCTGGTGTAATCTAAGATTGAGTATTTACTGGCGATTATTACTGGTTTAGCGTTAAGTGGGGGTGCACCTTTTTAATAAGTAACGCCTAATCAAAAATTATAGAATGTCTGCGCTGGTTACTATATGCAGCGTTGTTTAATAAATTTGATGCACTGCTTATATCATTCATTGTCTGATTTCGTTACTGCTGCCTTCTATTTCAGATATTGTGTTATTGCACGCTGCAATTAAACTGAGTTTATAAGTTTTTGACCTAGCTGGGTATTCTTGTTATAAGTAGGGACTTATTAGCGCTCACTATATTTGGTAATTACATTATTTAAGTAACTGCACACCGTCTGCACTGAGTCTAGCTGGAGGGACCTCTAGTATACCCTTACAGAGGTGCGATATTTGAAAATATTTAGGCAAACTATAGTTAACAAGAAGTGGCGCTAACAATCTTCTACGATGAAGTTTCGTAATCGGGCATTCCATACCTGGTAGATGGGCAGAATATGAGAAATCTGTAGGCCACATTGCTACAATTGGAAGTTCAGTCGATATTAGAATATATTTTTTAATGAAATAAAGGTAGTGAAAATGCATTCTAATTCACAAACGATTAGGGTTGTTTTTCAAGGTTTTAAAATATGTGTTTTGCGAAGAACTTGCCAAAATGCCATAAATGGTTGCCTATTCATCTAATTTTTTAGTACAAATGTGACTAATTCCACATTCCACGCCTGGCAAATGCTTGGATTTCTAGTAGTATATGGGAGATATAAATTTTTGAAAATGCAGAAACTAGTTAATTTAGAGTAAGGACACCTATGCGCTAGATCCAAAAGCTAAATAAAAGTGTATTTTATTAATGCCCATTCCAATTTGGAAGCATTTAGGAATTTTTCATGTTTCTAAAATGTAATTTTGTCCAAGTTTCAAACTTCAAAATTCTTTGGTTATTGGTATGCAAATTCAACTGGGAACTAGTATGAAATTGAATAATTGAACATTCCACACCTGGTAGAAAGTTAAAAACTGGAATTTCTATAGAAGATATGATATCTATCGCTATATTGCTAGAAACAAAAATTGTGTTATAACTCGATTGCAATAATTAATTAAAATTGGCGTAAGTATTTAAGATTTTGTCCATGTTCTTAAAATGTTATTTTCGCTAGGCAGCTTCAAAGGATTGTATCGAGCGTCATATAGACGATGACTGTGCTTGCAGAGCTGAAAACAAAATATAATTAACATCATCTTTCAGTTCTAATATTGCACTTTTAGAAATTTTACTGATATTTAAGACCGTACGAATAAGTTGCAATAGAAGCGATGGGCGAAACGACGTTAAAAGCTGAAATTGTTATTTTCTGACAATTTTATATTACACCACAAGAGGGAAGTTCTTCTTTATACCAACGATTTATGTGCTGCATGATGATATTATGAGTCAAAACTTAGTAGATTTCCAATTTTGTCACCATTTTATGTCAAAACGATTGAATTTTTATTTAACATACTAAAGATATTGCAAGTTGGCAGGCCATATCACTGCACCAGTGTCTAGGTGCTTCCACTGCTTTTAGAAGTTAGCAATTTGATCGAATTACGACTGCATTTCCTAAACCCGGTTCTGCTTTCCACACTCCGAAGTTCGCACAATGAAGTTACCAGTTGTTAATTGTAAAACCGCATGCTCTCTATAAAAAAGGCATAAACAAAGAGACATCAATCCCTATCACAGTCTAGTTGCGCTCCTCGGATCGAGCGAACAATTGAATTAAGCGGATGCGCCTACTGCGATATTTTAAAGTTTAAGCTTAACTCTAGCCGCATCTATGATAATATAGAACATTAATTTCCCTAACGTTAATTTTTACTCGCTGTTTGATTCAGGCCCGATAACCTGGGAATTCAGTGGCCTTTGAACAATAACGCCGTAGCTTAGCCATTTTTATGGCTCTTTAGCAGTCGGTTTTACTAACGGAAGATATTTTATTTGAGCGAGATGCGACCAGATAATTATTGTGCAAATCTCTCATTTAAGGAGTATTAAATAATTTATTCGGATGCGCTCCTGCACGATTCGGTGCTCTTTCCGCTCTTTGAAAATGGAAAAGCGCCATTGCCCTCTCCAGATTTTGCACAGATACAAACACATTAATATTTGAAATGCAAGACTTGGCTGCTTTAAAAAGACATTATAAGCTATTATACTTTTACAATCTTTTAGATTTTAGCTCTTAAACAGGATAAAACCAATTAGTATATCAAGTTTTAACCCTTAGTTGTATGGTGTAGCTTACCTTTGAGTTCAAAAAACACCGCAAGCGCCATCTGTGAGACTTTTAGGGAACTCCATTGCGTTAATAATGCTGTATGAGACAATTGGCGCGGCGCAATCTTTAATCAACTTTCAAGAATTGAGATACAACAGTCGAGTCATTTATAATTTATTTTCTGTATTAAAAAAAATTGATTGCGAAAAAACAACTGGTGCGTCTATAAGCGCAAATAGATTAAATTTTATAATTTATTTATTGCATACTAAAATTACATAACGATTTTTTGGTTATTTACATTTTACATTATAAGCTTTTGGCTTCGATGAAAATCTTCGACTAGTCTAGTACTTTCAGAGGTAATCACAATTGGAAACTGAGTAGATATTTTTAAGTGTATGGAAGGAACAAGGAAGTTCTAACTGAGCAAATAGATAAATTTCCAGATAGCTCCTCCAGATCTTCTGTTAAAAAGAAAGGTTCTACCTTTTCTATTTAAGATAATTGTTCTTATCCCTCAACAAATCCATTTAATGAAACACCCAGCAATCGAAACAGGGTTATAAGTCGAAAAATTGCTCTAGTCAACTATCAAGGAAAGTGGACACTGTTCTAACGAATACAATTAGGCGTTCCACATGATTATATGTTGGGACCAGTGCTCTATCTGATGTATATAGCAGATTCTCAACAATAAAGTAAGCAATGGCAGCACTTTTAAAAAATAAAATCATAATTGAATCGGTTAAAGAAAATTATACAATTCGACTGCTAAATAACAAGGGGATTGATACAACCGAAACAGAAACACGTCATTTTATAAATTCTTAATTTAAAATCTTGTTTACTTTACGACAGATTTGATAAAAAAACAGCATACAATTTTTTAAGCTGTATCTTGTTTCAATCAAGCATTTATAGAAAGCTTTGTCCTCTTATGTAATAGAATCTCTAAGTTCGTGATTTTAAAGTAACACATACCTAATTTTAACGAAATTATGCAATGTTTTCTTGTTTTAATCATAGTAATGCCACAATGAAGGTGTCTACCCATAGAATGGCAGGCACAATTAAATTTGGAAACCAAATGTAAAAATTAATAGTCAGTCTATACTACTGCAGCAATTATGAAATCGTACGTCCCTCTGTATTAGAAAATTGCTGGTAAATTTTTGTTTGTAGCCACACACATTTAAATTTTTGTTACAATTCAAAATATAGCTGTGGCAGCCATATTTAGTACAATTTTATAGTTTTTCTTGTGTTTGCTTATGAAGTTGTTGTGTGTAACCAACAGTTGAAACAAAATAAATTATATAAAAAAACTCACCTGCAGCTGCTAAATAATCCTTCGAACGGCAGAGCGTTCGTAGTTCAAATGTAAAGTAGAAAACCAATCGTTTTAATAACAATATTAATGAATGGGCGCCAGGGTCTGTCAAGTGGCTCAAGATACCTCAATAGAGTCACTCCAGGTAGCTATGCTGATTGTTTAAAAACAAAAACGTCACCAAGAAAGCAAAACCATATGTTCAATATTAAGAGTAGGTACATGTAAAATACTGTGATTAAAGTTCCATATGTATCTAGCAAATTGAAAATAAAACGAGTGCTTGTAATAGTAAATTCAAGACCATTAAAGAGTGTTGTAACTCAATATTAACAGTATTGCAATTTTACAATATTGATACAGTATGTGAGGATTCTTAAATATCCATTTCGCACCCAATCATCGTTAGACATCTGACAAATTTCTCTTAAATTATTACAAAGTAGTTGCAAACAGTTGCTAGAGCGAGTCAAAATAGAAAGCATTTAGGCTATAGTGGCAGACATTAACAGAATTAAAGATTATAAAACTTGAACCACCTTTGGTGGTCGAAGTGAGTTTATGAAACTGCACATCGTGCTTTAATAACAGGCTATCGGCCTATATTAAGAGGATGAAGGAGAAGTAGTAATTTTAGTGCAAATAAGTCTTTTCCAAAATACAGCGCATCAGCCTTAAGCAAAACCAGGAAACTTCATTAAGCAGATCAGGCATTAATAAGAATACATAAATAAGGCGATGTAACGTTAGCCCCCGCGTCAAATTTAACTAAGGCACAAATAGTGTGTTACAAATTTGAATAGCCTAATTTCCGTTACAATATTCACTCACATCTTTATAGCGTTCGAATTTTCGATAAGGCAATCTTAGCTTCTATGCGCGGAAGTAGCGTAAACCGGTACACCACGCAATTCCTTCCCCGAACCCCTCTAAAAATAACGCGATAACGAGGTGGCAGAACAGTATAAAACGAAAATTCGAAGCTAGTTAACATCACTTGAGGTTTGAACCTGAACCTGATCCTGACTACCAACACTAGGTCTCGACCTGGAACCTAGAGCTGCTTTCCTGACATAGTTAGCACCGGTGGAGCTGATCTTGCTAGAAACTCTGTTAAATTCCCGCACTAGCTTATCCTCCCAGCCAACTTCGTTATGAATTTAACATAAGCCACGGCTTACCCGATTACTAGGAGAAACCTCCAGGCCGCCGCCATAATACAGATCCCTCGAAGCAGGCAAATTACCCGCCTGCCGAGAGCTGGGACCGATCGAAATTTTCCAGAGCTCACCAGCGAGTCTAGTTGAAAAGAGCCGGACTTTGTAAAAGGTAAAAATGGTCCAGTGTATATTATTCCGAGCGGTTCAGCCAGGCTTTATATACTCGCCGTAAACATCACAGACAGCGTAAAACAACTTTCTCATTTGAATTTGTCCGCCCGTCAACTACAAATAACAAACGCCATCTTTGCAGGCACAAATATAGGCTGTTTCAGATCTGTTGGTTTCAGTACATCAGAACCGGTTTAAGTCAGCCTGCAGTGTAGACTGCGGAACGTCACAAAGATAACCAACGTTGAACTAACACCCCGAAGAAATTTCATTTCATAATATTTATGTACATAACATTTTCATTAACTAACAATTATGTTGTATATACTTAAACACATTATATCATTTATTGCTACACTATGTTATTCCTGTATTTTATACGTTTAAGTAGAACGTATCTTGGGTATCTGAACTTTACCTGATGCAATTAGTTTTAAATTAAATTTAGCAAATGTTGGTCAAGTTTAAATAAGCCAGGTGCATTATAACGAAATAAGAATTTTGGGTGAAACCACTCGTCGGAAAAAAGTTGCAGCATAGGAAAAGGTATGCCAACTTACTAAAACGTCGTAAAATATTGATAAACGTAAGAAACCGTAGTAAAAAGTCGAAGAGGCTGTAGAGAAATACTTGTAAAGTACTTAAACGCTATGCTATAAAACTAACTCACCCCTTAGTTGGTATTCGGGCCTCTCAGTAAAATTTGTAAATACAATCTCCATTCTAGGGTGGGTGCGATGCCCTTCAAGAAGCAATCACAAATGCATCTTCACCACTTAGTAGAGAATCCAAAAACAACAGTTGCCTCTAGCTAATCTGCTTAGAAAGGTTTGCGTACCACTTTGCTTACAATTGTTTATCAGCAACCTAGTAGTTTTTGTTTTTTACCAAAAAGTAAATAGAGAAATGAGAAACTTGAAAAATTAGCCAATAGTACTAGTAGCATATCTCTTTTTTTAGTGTAGTTCGGATAAAATTGTGTAAGTAAGGTCATTACATAGTCTCTATAGCCATAGTTGCCTGTGATCGCATTGAATGAGTTACTACCAAAAGTAAATTCCCTTTTTCTAGTATCCATTTACTACTTCGGGCATTGGATCTACGAGTCTGTAGCGTTGAATTATAATGAGACGTTTCGCACTCCCTAGTATTTTTCTATATCATATGCCCTTATTGTTTACCTAACTAGTCCAGTACACATGAAACTCTTTTTATCTCAAATCGTAGCTACGAATCATTTTTATCTGCTAAAAACTGGAAACAGGCTGCACTTGTAGTGTTCTCGGGGCTGAAAACAACATCAAACAATATATACAAGAAAAGTAAATTTGATCACACAAATAAACAAATTCAATTTCCGTATAAGCTAATTTGCGTACGTATTTATTTGTACATGAAGCGTATTTATTTACCATGGCAAAATTTTCCACAGCCTGAAGCGAACGTTTACTGCATTGTAACGGATTAAGCTGGCTCTGAACCCGAACTAACAGGCAGTTGTCATCAGCTTAAAGTAACTGGCTGCTGGCTAGGTCGCCTCTCTGGCAGATTGCATCACTTGACGTCACAAAACTCCTTGATGTTGCAATTGAGTACTTACTCATACGCGGTTAAAATAGCACTTACTTGAAGTGCAAACACCGGCTTGGGACACACAAACACTAATGCAGTAAGTTCTATTTACTGCACTGCACCAGCCGCTTTATTTAACTCGCGATATGGCGATTCGCTCATAGGCGTATTATCTGGAGCTCGGAAAGCCAACTTACCGTTTTTCCCTTTCCTTTAATATTCCTGCATCAAGTATTTCTTACATGTTCTTCCTGAATCTACTAATGTTTTTATAACTCTGGTATAAGTAAACTTTATGCAACTCTTACTCATAGAAATATCTATACAGCATTATCGTTTCCTGAGAATGTGAAAAAATTATCTAAAAAATTTCTTGTTTTTTATTTATAGTTAGGTTCAAAGAAAGTCTGAATTTTCTTGTATAATTCGCACTAGATGGAAATATTAGGAGTTTGCTGTGTATGTGTATATGTGGAGCCCCTTGACCCCCTTGGGGCTGTCGCTGATTGTTGGCGAATGCACCGAACGGTTAACTTTCTTCAAAGCTTGGCAATGATAAATTTTGCAAGGACCGTTTTGGGGGTAACTGCAGGCGCGGTTGGCGGCTGATCCCACTTTCAAACATGCATAAACAAGGCTCTCTAACGAATGCCTAATCTATGTGCGAAATCAATTACTCATATTGATCCTAGCAAGCCCTGATTAGCTATTCTCTTTAATTTCCGCCTGTTTCGATGTGCTGCTAATCCTGCAGCGAAATATTGCTTTCAGAAATTAATTTATTCCATTACCTTTCAATTCATTAATATTTCATACAATCATAGCGGACTCAAAGCTAATCTTTGATCAAAGTCAACACTGGAGATGACTCGGCCTTTACCCTGCTAATTCTTTCATAGCCTGCTGCACCCTTGCCCCAATCACTGGTTTCGTGCCCGCGTTATTTTTAAATTTCCCTGTTTACGGCGATAAATTGCTGTCTTTGACAATCCGGATTATGAATAAAACAATGCGCGTGGCCGACGAACAAATAGCAACAACAAGTAAAGCAAACCAAGAACAACAAACAACAAAACGCTCAAATAATTCTGAATATTGTCGATTTAAATTCGTTTCCGCGGGCGATATATTCCATTCCATTCAAAGCTCCCTCTGATAGACAATTGAAGAAACAGAGCCGGAGGTGTATAACTCCATCCATCGCCTACTTTGCATGAGTGTTTCTTAATTACCCGTATCTACTGTTTTGTTTCAAACTGATGTATAATGCCTGCAGGCGATGGCTTTCAAAACGCATTTTGTATTTTCCGTAAGTTTTAATTACTCGCTTGGAAAATTATGAAATATTACCTGGTATTTGTTTTTAGTGTCTTGTTATATTATTACAAGCTTGCATGCCCAAAGCTTCGTATTTTATTAACCTCTTTAAAACAGAGACGGAATACTCGATACCGCGTAATGCGAAAACACGAAATTAATTAAGCCCTTCTTTCTTTATGGGAAACGAAAACAAATTTACCCGCAAAAAAGGTTTTCTTTCGCTGCTTTCGGCCCTCGCATGCGATTATGTTGCAGAAAGAGGGGAACATATTAATTAAATAAAAACTTAAAAGCGCCGGTAATTGAACATTAGTAAAAAGAAAACGAATTATGTTTATCAACTCCAATTCTAGCCAAAATTTCAAAATTAACATTTAGAAATTTCTCTCCTTATACGTTGCCTTTGCTCTCTTTTGATTCATGCTTACGAGGGCAATAAAAATGTTTTAGAGAACTACAAGTGCTTTACTTTTCATACCAAAATCGACGCACTTGGCCCATAAATGTTTTAGCTTCAGAATTCCCTGTCCGCACTTTGACCCATCCGAGGTTCGTCGACTGGTTTTTCAAAGCCCATTTCAGCCGCTTTTAGTGCCGCTGCAATGCATTTGTGTGATGACGCATTGTCGTGCTTAAGGAGCACTCCTTTTCACAGTCGCCCACGAGTTTTATCTTGAATCGGTCTAGCAAATTAAGTCAGAAGGTTGCAGATACTGGACAGTGTGAAGAAAGACAATACGCAGATCACAACGAGAATTTCGGTTTTGTTCTGAATTTGTTTGGAGGTGGAGAGTTGAAAGGCACCATACTATGCTGTCTTGCTGTTTTCTAAACAAAAAGTCGGAATCCACTACGGCACGAGCTAAAAGCTCGCGACAAATGTTCACTCGATCCTATTTGTTGTGCAAGGATTTCAACATACGAAGCACCCATCAGGCTGAGAGCTTATTGATATGCAGAATGTCATGCAGAATCGATCTAACCGCTTTCTCGTCAATCTTTAAAAGTATATCGATCACCTTCCATCACTAGCATCTCTACTTTAGCTCCAAATGCAGAGTTATGTGCCGTACCGGGTCTTCCATGTATCGTCTTTGAAGCTCTTTCTGTCACGCTTGAACTCATAGTAAATTATTTTCAATCTTTTAGCTATTTCAGTAAAATAAGCACCCTCCCTAGTCACGAATTTAATGACTGCCCGGTATTCAATTTTCTGGATTTCTATAAACTATCACAACATACTATACTAAATCGACTGTAATATCTAAAGTTTTATGAGGACAAAATTTTCGGAAGGAACTGATGACAAGATGAAGTACAGGTAATAACATGTTTCAAGGTAAAAAATTCCTCCTTCCCTCATACACTCGAAGACAGTTTTTACATCGTACGTTACAGTTGTTCTGGATATTTTAATATTGATGATCCATTGCTGTAGAGTTGCTTCAAACGCATTGTTATTTGTACTTCTATACGTACTTGGAAAAACACTTCGAAAGCAGGCGCGATCACGATTCAGTATTTGTACACATACGGCATTTAACCGAGATCAATCATCTTTACCGATGTATATTTTATGACGCCAATGGCGATTTACACATGCAAAGATAACTTTTTCTTTCTCTGTTTCTTTCAGTCTAATTAGTTATTTATAATTTAATTAACTTTGCTTTACATTGCCAAACAGACCGAGTTTTTTAGAGATCTGAAGTGACTAAGTCGAGACAATTGATTAACAATTAAAGATGACTTTTTAAAGAAAACTGCGCGTTTTTGCAGTTCAAAACGCCTGACGTGGCTGTAACTCACCTCGCGTCTTTAAAAGGTTCTTACAGTAGCCAAGAAGCTAGCGCTGATCTTACTCGTACGTCATCAACTGCAGACTATACTGAAATAGAGTCCATGGCGGCTGAAATTTTACT
Organism: Agriotes lineatus; assembly: GCA_940337035.1. NCBI lineage: Eukaryota > Metazoa > Arthropoda > Insecta > Coleoptera > Elateridae > Agriotes > Agriotes lineatus. The sequence continues at coordinate 13,393,245 of OW679203.1, read as the reverse complement.
TTAGAGTTCTCGAATTGTGAATGTTTGATTTTGCAAAAACCGGGAGTGCAAAGCACACGTCTTTACGCTAATTCGAGCTTGGCTCTAGGCGCCTGTATGCTCTTCTATTCTCTATTTCGTGCTGCCGGAAGCTCAAGCCAGCTGAATGCTGCTGAATCTAGCGGTCTGTAGTACCCTTTGCCGGCCTGACAGTTTGGTCTCAGAACGCAGACAGTGAGCTAGTGTAAGATGCACTCGGGACTTTTGGGTGCGCTCTAGGCACCTGTAATTCGTAGCCGGTTCTAAAACCTGCAAACTTTTACGTTTGTGTTAGACCCAGGTGCGCCACCGTTCGGGGCGCTTACCGCTGCTTGTTATACAGCGGCTTCGGCAGCGAATCTGTGGCCGAATTATTACTTCGAGCAGCGGCTTCTAATGGCGGATGACCCTAATGATACTCAGATTGACAACCTCACCCTGTCATCGACCCCACTCGATATAATTTAGTTATAAGAGAAATATCTGTCTGCACGATTCTTCAGGCGCTCTGCGACTTAAAGGGGAAAGTTCAGTTATTAGTGCGATCTTTTTGAGCCTGTCCACATGATTTTCCATGCGCTCAGAGAATTGGAAGTGGGATTGTCAACGCAAACGGCTTTATGTCTGTCAATAGGATTTTCCAGACGCTCTGTGACTTAAAGGTGAAGTTATGAACGAGATATTTAGACTGGGATTTGCTGCTGGCAGTTTTACTAATCCACGCTAGAAGGAACGGTTTAGGTCAGGTAGTTCTACTTCTTAGTAAAAAACTGTGATTAGAACTTATATTACGTCAGCACGTTCCGCAGAAATAATCGCGTGGCCACCCCGGGCGCTGGCTACGCTGGAGGTTAGTGTCTGTAGATTATGGACTGGCTGCTACTTGCTTATCAGGATTAAGCAAAGCTGCGGTTAGTAGTGGGACCATAAACCCTCCAGTGCCTAAGGTTTTTCTCGAATGTAGCTCGACTCAAATCTGAAAGAGAGGAGAGAAGAGACTGAGACTGCCCATACATCACTCTCTTGTACTATTTTCCTTCCTACTCCACTCAGCTAGGGGCACCTAAGTGTGACAAAGAGGGGGTGCGATCAGCTAAATGTTGCTGCAGCCAGATGGCTTGATAAGACCTCTCGCTTCAACTAAATGGCTTTTGTGGAGGAAATAGCTTCATGTAAATTGAACAAAGTGTTTAACACATCCTGCAATTGGTAGAAAAACAAAATGCCAGAAACTAACATATTCCTTCAGCGTAGTCGATGCAAGTGCAGTAGTAGTAAAGACCGCTATTAAAACAAAAGGCAAAAATAAAAAATGGCTACGAAAAGCTAGTAAAGGTAAAACTTTAATGCAAGTGGTATAGAACATCTATTACAATTTAATTGCAAGAAAAAAGAAAATGTTTTAACGTCTCTAATCAAGAAACTGCACCGAAAAAAGTTTGCTAGATCAAATAACGGATGACATGTATTCATACTTATACATATTTATTCATACAAAATGGGTGCAAATATTGTAATGCTTCTTATACGACTGAAACAATCGAACGAAACACTTATCCATGTGAATTACATCAATTCATAAAGAGAAAAAGATATTGCAGTTTGTAAGACACGATACTTCAGCTACAGAAGGAATGTGATTACTTTAGACACAGGCTTATCGTTGTATTACTAATGGGAGGATGAAGACATAAGAAAGTAAGCGCGATCACGGTCGAAGTAAGCCCGCTCTCACACGCAGGTGGGTAGGCTAACCGTCACGATCTGCATTTAATGTAGTAGTTATGTACCGCTAACTGCATTTATATAGTTAATTCTTGAACAATGACAGTTGATGTTTTGAATTAATTATATTTGCTATTTCTTTAGTTTTAGTATTTCGATTTAAACAAACGTAAATTAAACTTTCAACCAGGAAGAAATTACTTTAATTTAAATTAGAAGATTTTCTAAAGCCGGTAACAATATTCAGTTTTACTACTTTTGATATTTATTGTCTTTTCTTGAAACATTGGTAGTTATTTTAACAATAATAAGATTACTGACTGCGTTTTCAAAAAACGCAGTTGTTGTTTGTACATGTACTATTGTTTTGAGCTAAAAAGTTCGGCTTCTGTGAGAGTCGTTTTTGCCTTCAATATGTTCTGGTATTATTATTTAGTAAAAGCACTGCAAACATTTGACTGCTTTATCATACGTATGTCCAAAATATCCCATTTGCTTACTTTTACTGTTCGCGACATTAGTTCACCATTTCTCAATCTCCCTAGAACTTTCACATTGGTTACCTTGCCACTTCAGTTAATCTTCAACGTACACCTGTAATTACATATATCATGGCTATTCAGTTGAGTCTCACGATAATTTTTTTGGCGAGTTTTAAATTCTTTAGGGTACATAACTAAAAAAATAATACTAATAACGCATCTGTCGATATGTATATCCAAATGTATCAATAATCTTGAATTTTAATCATTTCATACGAAGCGTCATATAAACAAAACAGTGCATTTAATGCGTTACATCCACAAAACCATTAGTTTTTCTTGTGTCTATAAGAAAAGTAACTTGTAAAATTACGAGTTTCAACTTTATCTTGCTGGTAGAAATTTAACATAGGTGCTGGTCGTCCAAGTTTTTTATTTCGGCTAATAGTATGATCTTGAAAATATTAGTTATGCCCCAATTCTCCTCGTTACATTTGCAGTTCATTTCCAATGTCAAAGCTTACTCGATGGTTCCCAGAAATATTGCTATCAGCACGGCGGCTGCTCGACCTTCGGATCGCATTAAATTTTCCGTAGGCTATATTTTTAAATATTACGATGAGACTACGAGTTTGCGGTGGTTGCTGCTGAGAAATCGTAAACTATCACGTTACGTAGAAACTGCTATATCGCCGATTCGGCAGCGGTCGTGTATTCGTCTGGAATTTCATACAAGTTTGAGGCTTAGATTCGTAGAGCTCACAGTTTCTCACTGTATATGATGCGAGCGTAGATGGATCAGCTGCTAAATCAGCCAGTTTGTTCAATTTCTTATTAAGAGCGGTATAGGCAGTTTCGATATCAGCTGGTTTGAATGACAAATAAACTTGTGTCCTCTTCATATTGATGGTAAACTGAGAAATCAATCCAACAATAAAGAAATTATATAAATCCTTGTAGAAGAGAGAAAACAAACTAAAATTAAGCTAACTAGCTTTAATAAAATTAGCGAACACAGGAACACCGGAATAGATTTACCTATTGCTAACATTAACTTATGCATTTATTTATCTAGCGATTAGCATACTTGTACTTCGGTGCCACTTTCAATCTCACTATGCTCTTATTTCTGGTTTTCTTGCTTATAAGATCACTGGTTGGATAAGAGCGAAAGGCGTTATGTTTGCAATAAGCGATTCCTATGTTTGAATCCATGGGAAAGCATAGCTTTTTCGGCCAACCTGGAGATCGAACAGGATATCCCAGCTAGCTACTAAGAAACAAAAGAAATGCATTTCGCTTATAAATAAATAAACCGTTGTTTAGTCGCTGCCAGTGTGGGATGTTCTATTAGTCAGCTTTTCTTCATAAGTACGAAATAATTAATTAAAGTATTTTGAACAAACTAAGTATGTGGGATAGGCCTGCTTTGTGTCACTACATAGATGTGCTAATAAATATGTGTAGCTCTTCGAATTGCAGAAATTAGAAATCCAGCTATAACTATACAGTTCCTAGATTGTAGAAAAATATAAATAGCGCTTCCTGAAATTTTCAAAATTTGTTGAAACTATAATTTCTAGTTTTTTGAAGTCACATCGAAAAACATAAATATAAATAAAATCTGTACCTACTTGCCTATGGGTTTTCTCAGCGTACATGATACCTAGTCCTCGCTCTCTACCAAACTGGAGCCTCAGAGCGCATACTTAATTAAAAAACGGCTAAGTAGATAACCGGGATTCTTACGAGCAACTCTTCAATCTCGAGCCATAGAGAAGATCCACCTAAATTTAGATAATTAAGACTGGTGTTCGAATCGCGCAGCGCTAGGAGGGTGGGATAATGACAAAAACACAAATTGCGATTTTTAAATTATGTTTTTGTTATCTCGGAACAGAAATGAAAATGATACGTGCCAGAGGCGTTTTTAATTTTCGAGAAATGATCGCGCATGTTAACAGTAATAAGAAGCTTCAAGATTTTACAATGGCCCCGTCTTTGTCCGACGAGGGCGCGTCGCGACGTGTCCTTGTCTGTGATCAGGGCGCTTGTTTAATATCGCCCACGGCCGATAGAGTAGGGTGCTGCATTACCAACCTGTACACCTCTTACGCTAATTGGAATCCATTCTTATATGCGTGCAGATTTTTCAATATTACGTTCATCTTCGCGACAGGAATTTCAGCTATTTTGCTTCAGAGGCGAATCCGCGCTTTGTTTTCCCTGCTGCCTGCGGCAGTCATTGGAGGTTGGGCTGAATGCAGCCGTTTTTCTGATACTGATTACTTCTATTAGACGTTAAAAGCTGCATGTAAATAATATCCAGGTAAAAAGGGAAATCTAGCGGGTGCTAAATGAAACAATTAAACTGCTTTCCCAACCCATTTAGCCAAGGTAGTCAGCCTTACAGTTCGCTATGCAACGTTTTAGATTTTTTTAGAAATAAACCCCTAATTTTGTTCTTTTCCCAATTATTTTGTTCGATATAAATCAGAGAGAAAATATATATTTGCTGCAAAAGATATTGCAAGGGAAGATAATTGCTCATCGTTGAGGCGATAAATTTCTCACTCGCATTTTGGCTGTCCAAAACCCCTTGGGGTAATAGGTACAAATATGATTCAGGAAAAGTTACCCTCATATTTAAAGAATGGAAAAGTATGAAGTTTCAAGAAAGAAATGGTTAGAAAGATGAATTTCTAGATATTGGTCTGGCATAAAGATTCAGTTTCTGTCAAGTTCAATTCCAAACAATAAGATAACGTTTATCCCAGAATCGAATTTAAAAATTGGAAAAAGCCTTGCAAAAATCACAAAAACATAATACTTGGATCACTATAGTATATCTGAGCAATAGCTTGTTAGGCCAGATTAAAAAGTGACGCCTCCACTGCTTTTTTTATGCTCACGGAGAAAGGTTCGAGGACTTCGTCCAACTTCTTCACGCCCCTGGCTCAAAATCATGGATTGTATTGGTCAGCTCTCGTCAAGTGGATAGAATGTAAGAGATTTTCCGTGTTACAGTTCCGTAAATGTAGCCGCTTGGAAAAATTATGGCAATTTCAGCATCGTCGAATATAACAAGCTTCACAGGCACCGCCAACCAATCTGAATTCCGTTCCTGTCTCGCCGTTGTATTGTGGAATTGTATTTCGACTTTCGAATTGTCCTGCATCTATCATTCCACCAACAGACGCCCTATCTCGACGCAGTCCTGATAAAACCTCTGCTTTATAGCATATAGGTTGGACGCAAGCTAAGTTATCTGCACTTTCCGTCGCCGAGGGACATCTTTCTGATGGGAATCTCCTATTCCATGCCTCGCACTCACATCAAGTGGCGTCCACAAAACTAACAGATTTGTCTCTTCACAGATATAATTTGTTTTAACTATCGCGAGCAAGTCTTTGCTTCAACCTACGACTCGCCCGCTTGCATTGATCTAATTAGAGCACCTAAAAGGCTTGTTACGTATTGCAAACGGGGTTTCCCCCGTAGCAAGCTGTGTGGTTTAAAATAGAAACTTACCAAACAGGTTAAGAAGCTTCTAATCTTGTAAAAGATGCAATCAATAGTAGACATAAATCGTTGAAAAAAACTTTCTACAGGAAAAACATGAGAAGGAAACCCCTTGAAATATATGTTTATAGCTCCAGTATGTAACAATAAAAAATTTGGATTAATAGAAAAGAAAGCAATCTGAAGAAGGCCAAGGAATATGTAAATAGTTTAAGACAAGTGCTATGCTCATGTTTCCTCTAACGCCATACGGAAAAAAGAGATTAAAAATTGTCTAAAATAAAAAGTCGTCAATGCTACTGTTTGTGGACTATTAAGAGGCTGTTAGCTCTATAGCACTGTTTTGAAACACTTATATCAATGCCCCAAGAAGTGTAAGATTCCCCGATTCTCCCACGAAATTGATCTGCATTGCGGCAGCTTTAAATAGGCTCGCCGGAACTTTATCGTTTATGTCAACGGTGAGTAGAAATCGACGGAGATTACTTCGAATTGCGCTAGGAGTACTTTCCCGTCAGATGCTCAGTACTTTATCGCTTGCGTTTCATATTTTTATTCAATCTCGTATATAGTAATTAGCAATAATGTAAAGCCTAACAACAGCATAACAGGTACACACGTGCAAATACTTGGATCGTTAAATCTATATAAAGCGAGAAAGAGAAAAAGAGAGAATCAAACAAATAGAAGATAAAGACAAATAGATTTGACCCAGTTGCATCTTCAAAAGTGATATTGTACGATGCCTAAAGCGAAAGATATAGAATCAATGTTTTTTTTTGCTGGTTCAAACATATGGTAGAGAGATTTTAACAAAAAACCGATTATAATTCTAAATTCAATACATCACTGAAAGACTCGCAGTTCTAAAACAAGATTTAGAAGACAAAGTGCCAAAAACTTAAAATCAGCGGTTGTTGAAGAGACTGCTGGCATAGAGACCCAGAGGCATAAATAGGACACCAACTGTGGTCTTATATAGATGCTCTATTACAGGTGAAAAACATTTTGCTATTCATTGTCTAAAAGACGGCAAACCTAGTGAGTGGCCGCTATATAACAATAATAAATTCGAGAAATAGTGCTCAGCAAAATTTGCTTTAACTGTTCTTCATAGAAATAGGTTAAAGACAAAACAAAATGACAGATGGATGGGTTATCGTTGGTCATCGTAAAAGTTTTACATGAAGTTCCAACTGTAAAACAATAATTTGATCGGTGTTCATGTCGAGAAAGCACGTGCAAAAGGTCGCCTTCGGAAACAATTTGGCAAGCTTTTAACTAGTTAGTTTCTCAGACTTTCCAGGTAAGAAGCAGTCGCGATGTCGATATTCTTAGAGGTACTACGTTGGGTGAGTTTGTTGCAAGGGCTGCTACAAATTAAATGTAATTACGAAACGATTGTGAGGGTTCCATTATTGACTGCTACAATGGAAAGATATGGCGGTGATAATGTAAAAGAAGCTTTTGGTTTACTTTCGTGTCATCAAACATTAAAATTTTTCATGGTAAAAATACACAAAATATTGAAAGCACGCTGTCAAAGATTACAACATACGTATGCTTCGTCGATCGAGTGCGATTGGTCAAAAAAGCCCAATAAGCTCCATTAAATTAGATTATAAAGATTCGTCATAATTTGAGTAAATTGAGAAACACTATTGTGCCCTCAAAAGTCACTAACAGTTCCAAGTTAAGGCAAAGATTAACAACGAAATATTGCGTGTGATCGGCTCTGTGACCACAAAAAATAAGCCACCAAGGGGCTAGCACGGGGTTAGCCAATATAGTCTGTAAAGGATGGCAAATTAGTGTGAAATCGAAGAATTCCGCTAGTTGCCAGTGACAACTATTTTAATTTCTGTTGAACAGTTATGGGACTAATGTTATTTATTTTTTTATTTATGAAAAACACAGTATTTAGCTATTCCTGATACATCAATTTGAGTGCTTTATAATGCAAACATCAGAACTCTATTTTACATTTAGGTTTTCCTAACATACGTTGCTGCCATCAGATATTGACAGTTGGGCGTAATATCCATTAAAAATGTGAAGTACTTTCCGAACTGTTTGAACCAAGCTAGTTAGATATGCACTTCAGAATGTATAATTTTAGGTATTTAGTATTTTTGAATCATCCCCAAATTCAGGTTCATATGTATAGCAGAATTGGTTTAAATTTATCACTAATTAAGTCCTGAACATCAAAATACTTTCAGTTTATAGGCACACGTTCAGATAAAACTTGTAAAAACTATTCATTTTACGAATTGCTTTTCTATTTGCCGGTTAACGTGTTAACAGTTTCTATACGAGTACTACGTACTACAGTGGAGTGGATAAGTTAATTTTTATAAAATAAAGCCTCGTCTCAGTTATACAGGTTTAAAAAATCAAGCCTTTTTAGACAAGGCTGGTTGAAGTGGTACACTTTTATACCAACAAGTTATTGGAAAATGTCTCCATTGGCTGAGCATCATCGTACGACTTGAAATGGTGTGCTTATTAGGTAAACAGTTCAATACTAATATTCAAAAGGCTCACAACACGTCCATCTTCAGGCAAAATTCTTCCATGCTTACAGTTCTCACAACTTTTGCTTGTCCAAATCTTTGACTTGCCATTCCACAACTGCCATTTTTGAATTACAGGCTTCTGTATAAACACCAATCATTTTCGTGTGAACTTTTTGAGGGGAAAGAACCTCGCTAGTTAAAAATGGATTACGTTGTGTGATCTACTTCTGCATCTGGATACAGCGCAAGCTAGAAGTAAAGTTCTTATAGCACTTGGCGATTTTATGTCTAGGAAGCTAACAAAGTAAGCGGCCGTATCATCGAGTGTCGGGGTATTGCAAGTATCGTTGCCGGAGCTGTGAAGGCCAAGTTCCGATACTGCGCAATCGGCATTCGGCAATCATTACTCAAGGTGGGCGTATTAGACAAAATTAAGTAATTTTCCAGCTGTCATTACTGCCAAGGCTACAGGCTGAAAATTCTTGAAGCACTAAAGTGCGTACGTGCAAATTTTCTGACTTTAGGTGCGCACTGGACCTGAATATATGCGAAGTGATGTACTAGCATAAAGGCGTTGTTGCATCAGCTGTACGAAAATGATTTAAAATTATTGTTTGGTGTGTTAGCATAGTGGCTTATGGGATAACCCAACAGATGTCGACTAGGTGAATTAATCAGTGTTAATAGAAATGTGGCGTAGAAACAGCGCTTCAGGCGTAGTTTTAACTATTGCTAAATACAAATGCGTAGTAGAAACAGCTTTGTAGGCGTAGATTGACTTGATGGTTGAAATTAATTGTGGAATAGTAGCAGCTCGTCGCTTTGTGGGTTGGTATAACGTTTTAGTATTAGTTAGTGTTTTTCTTTTGCAGGAACATGTATGTATTTGTTGTTGATTTTTGTGTAAACGCACTTTAAATTTTCTTGTACCGTCATTTATTTGGCGAATCTCCGTAGCATACACTGCCAGTCATGCACATATATGAAGGAACCATTCAGAAAGCATCGTTGTCATTCATACATGCACGAAGTGGCATGCAATGTGTTAACTACGACTGGGGCACGTAAAGTAAAAGAAATCACGTTGATATTGTCCTAGTTGGCAATACGATCGCACAAGTAATTTTTATAAGTGTAGAGGACAAAACCACCCATTACAATTGGACTCCCAACGAAAGGGCATTCTAAAAGGCACGTTACAATTTGATTCGACAACGGTGAGGCTCGAATCAGCCAGCCATAAAATACCTATTACATATTAAAATTATGTAAACTCTACGTACTTGTTGAGGGGATATTCAAAAAGTTCTGTTTTATATTCCCTTTAATGCTATTAAAAGGTATAAAAGGCAAGCAGTAATTGTATTTTTACCAAGAACATTTGGAATCACCCGAGCAACCATTACATATATTGCAATGACTTCCGTATTGTTTACGTTATAATTCATGTAATTAAAAATGTGTAAATACAATAAACACCACACAATATTTAGTTTTACCATTTGCTATGATCAAACTGACTGATTAACTTATTTAGTTGGGTACGCCAAATTGAGAATTATTCTTATGGTAGTTTGCCCTTTTTTTAATTCATCCATCTGATACAATAACTTCGCTAGCTCATTTGATAACAGAGACATGAAAAGAAAACTCAAATTCTCGGGTCTGAGGTTCCTAAATTTGTAAGTTAAAATTTTAATGGTACGCCACTGAAAAAGTGGACTGGGGATCTAAAAAAGGAGCGTACTGCGCCGTCGCTATTCTGAAATGTCAAAATCTCGCACAAGTTCAAGTTATTCGTCAGCTCGCGTTTAAACTGAATTATCAAGCAATTAAATGAACAGATTTTTACGGTAAGATTTTGAATAATTGCGTCTTCAAGTAGCGTCTTATCGTTCTATTGTTTTTCAGGGAAATCTATCATTGGCCCATTCTAAAAGGACGCTTAAAACTGCACTTGTTTACTGGGACCTCCAATTGACGATTTAGATTGCAAATCCTGGGAAAACACCTAGCCATACACAGGAACTTTTATGATTTTCTTGTTCTCCATGTCGTAATTAAGGTATGATGTGATTTTCATGCCAATCGAGCAGATAAAAATTTCATAATAAACTAACCTCACATCCGTAGCATTCGCAACATACTTATGGTGATGGAGGCTGAACTCTGCACCCCCCCCCCCCCGGACTGCTCGGACTGCTGTCTTGTGTTGGGGCCTGATGTGCGGCGCTGCCGGAACAATCTTGACACCCTAGGCCTTCTCACGATGCTGTGGTTTGGTTCTGCGAGAGATCGCCTTGTAGCCGTTTTCTTGCCGAAGCCGCCTCGGAACGAAAATAACTCAAGTGCGTGGAAAATCTTGCCTCCAATTGTGCTGATACACTGCAATTCGCTGATCACGATGGTGCTATTTTTATTTAAGTATTTTTATGCCTTCTACTAAAATTTTTTATTTAAAGTCAGAACAAAACTCAGGCAACTTTCACCAATTTATTCAAAAAACAATTGCCCCCTTTGTCGTTTTTGACAAAACACTGTCTACAAATTTAACTTCAGGAAGTTCAACCATGTAGAATTACACAACTTATAAACTAAATTAACAAATTTGATCAATTTAATTACAATTTCTTACATACTAAAATGATTGTCTTTTGAATTGTTCATTTCCCCTTGTTTTAATGCGCCACTCACTTGATTTTAAAACACTTAAATGCCCATTGTTTATCACTACACTGAATCGTTTTTTACTACACCAATATTGTCTCATTTCCTGCTATTTGAATTCCATCTAATTTCTTGCCACTGCAATCTCTTCAAATTCCCAAGTCTTGTATTTCCATGTAATAAATGACAAGACTGGCTTTTCTATGTTCTTTGCCTTATCTTTCTGGTCATTCTTATTCTCACCTTTATTCTAAAAATGTTCATTTCCTATTCATTCCCTAATGACTTTACTTTCTACGCTTCCTTTTTTAAGCTGTGTCTAACTTGAACTCTCTGTGCCAGTTCCTAATTAATTCAGATTCGGCTTCTACTTTGTGCAAATCTATTATATTATGCTTATAATTATATTGCTAAACCCAATACACGGAACTTGAGTCTCCATATTTCTATGCCTATTCAAATACAATCAATGTCATTGGCCATTTATACCAGTGTTATTATGATTTGGCAATTTATGTGAATTTTCTCAGATGCCTGCATTATTACAACTCTGTGCTTTAGTGATTTAATTTGTTATTCGATTGTACTGCAATCAGAGCTGATTTGAGGGCTAAAGACCATTGCAATATGTCTCTGTAGCATTAACGAATTTCTGCTTTTACACTTTCTCTGAATTCTAGCTTTTCGCGTACACCAAATGCTTCAATGGTTGCTCTAAGTTTTTTGTGTTCAGTACAGACTAATAAAGGAAAATTTTAATAATATCGTCTGTAATATTCACAGATTTAGCTTTCCCAGTAAGGTGTACCTTTATGTGGTCATACATTATTGTGCATTGAAATGTGATCACTTTCGCTTTTTATTAGTAAAAAGAATTAGCTGCCAAACAATTTAGAAAATGTCCTTAAGAGTAAGTTTTTATATCTACATCACCTTTAAAGTAACAAATTAATGTGGTGCTGCATTGCAGAAGTACTTTTAGTTCCGATTTGGAATTGTAGAGCAAGTAGTTACGATTTATTGCCATTTCCCTATAGATCTGAATAAATAGAATTAATGCACGTTCAATTAGTTTTGAAATAGCAAAGCCAGATTAAAGAACTTCGACGGTTTATGAAAATGCCAACAGCAACTCTGAAATGCCAGCTCAACGTTTTTTTAGTCTTGTTTCTGATTATTTCCCGTTCTTATTCAACCAATGTTACTAACGCTCAAGATTATATTTCAGTTTTAGATACTCTGTAGTATCATATCACGCTAAATATCGTCATTTGATTTCATATTTTAGGTTTTATATATATATTTGTCTGGAAGTTAAATAGTCAAGGTCATCCGTGGCGTCATTCTATTTGTAGCATCGCTATTGTAGTGCGTACGTATATAATATTGAAACTCCAAAAATAGGTGATAAGAACACCACAGGTAATATCAGATGCCAATATTGTTGAAGCACGTGTTCTTCTGCAGCCATATTAGAAAGGGTGGCCAATGACGTCACGACTTCCCACGAACAGGTGAAGTATGACGTCCAAAGACGCAACCAGGTCTGATTCAGCTGAAGTCGGAAATGCTGCCAGCAAAAACTAAATAATTTGCACAATGCGAACGAGGGAAGTTAAAATGGATGCATTGGAGTATAGGTAAATGCAAATGTAATCGTGACTGCGCTGTCTCTCCCAAATGGTGGAGTCACCGGGCCGGTTAATGTTAATTCCAGAGTTATCCACGCGCCGCGACACATGTCTCCCTTGAATTATTATCCACTCTCTGGGTACCTCCGCCTCATTTAGGACTGTACATAGAAAATCTGGGACAACTCTATCGAGGTCTAGGAACGGCAGCAGCACAATATGCTGCCGTGTACCCTTTTTTAGTCTCATGTTTGGGGACATCTTTCGTAAATAACCAGTAGCTTAGACTGATTCGTTTCGAAGCTGAATATTAAACAGTAACTGGGAAAGTAGTAAAAACTAAAACTTCGAACTTAAACTAATTCTTCGGACTATTTATCTTGTCTTGCAAGGCCCTCCACTTAGAGAATTGATGCAGGGCGTTGGATTGGCAAGGAGAATCGAGAAGAAAAACTTACAAATTGACCTGCGAGTCCGCCCTTACGACCTGCTGAATAAGGAAATGGGGGTTAAAAATCACAATAAACGACCCGGACCTTCCGCTGGCGTGGGTGATCGAGGGTGCCGATGTGTTTTCTCACGCTCCCTGTCAATAAAACGAATAAAAGACTCGATTTGTTTGCTTGGTTGACGTGAAAGGGCTTTTTATATATGTCTGCGGAAGGGCCGTGCGTGTCCATTTGGGAGTTCTATTGCTTACTTAGATCGGTTAACATTTGCAATTAATTAAATACAAATTTTGAATTGGTGATCATTTAAATTTGAAGTTGGCAAATGATGGAATTGCAGTTTTCATGTAAAGGCATATAGAAGTGTAAAAACCTGAAAGTTTCTAATTAAAAAATGGCAACAGCAAGAGCACATTATACTTAAAAAGATATGACATCATATGGAGGGCGAATGTGATGGAGTGGAAGCCAAAAGCTTGAAGAATAACGAATGGAAATGACACTACTGACCTAGTCGGAGTGCAGTGGATACCAGCAACAGTTGACTGCAGAAAGTGGAATGAAATAAGAAATTTGTGTAGCCTTAATGACGGCCTGGTAAAGTCTGGGCTTTTAGAAGTAGAGTTACAAACCCCTGAACTGCCACCTGCTTGTACTATTTGATTAAAACCTAAAAATTAAAAATGAGATTATACACCCTCTGTAATTCTTTATTCATTATTTACACCTTTCATCTTGAGTGAGAATTTACCTAAATGAACGTCGAATTGCTCCTTTTCTTGGTGGAGCCACACACACACACACCTGTGAGCTATATGTTAAGACTCCTCTAAGGTAGACTAACAGTGCTTTATCTGACGGAAAAAATAGAACCGCCAGGGTACTCGCTTGGAAATCCTATGCTGATATGGAAATGGAGCTGGCAGTAGTATTAAATTGGAATTTTGCCCAACTTTATGTAATATAGTTTTTTACGTGTAGAATTCTAATTATACTTTTCCGGGTATATCGCCTGACTTATGCAAATAGTCAAACCAGAAAAGCCGTCATTAGCTACGTAAAAACCTGACGTTAAGCGCCTCGTGTCGTTTCACCATAGAAATATCTGGTTTAATTCGCTTTCATTTAAACCCTACCTGCAAAACACGATATGCTACCGAGAGCAAATTCCTTTGGATTTGATGTGGCACAGTTCTTAGCTACGTTGTAAGTACTCACAACGTGGGGTCTCTGTCAGCATACCAGCTATAGCATAAATTGTAACATTTATTTACTATATGAAACAACAACATACTAATTTTATGACGTTCTGCTTAAATATTTGACTGACCTTGTCTCTAATTCGCTTCTAATCAGTTTGTTTTATTTGAAACAACCAGGCTGGTGTAGAAAACAATTAAATAGTAGATATTTAATTAACTGAAAATTGTGCTTCATGTTGTTATTTGACTATAGCTACTTCAGCTTTTTATGTATCACTATACAATACAAAAATAGTTTGACATAGGATTTTTAATATGCTCGACAGGTAATTGCATTTAACTGCAAATTTTTCAGTTATTTGAAGAAACACAATTGCGAGCTTACATAGGTTTTGCAACTATATAAATAAATAGGTTATTGTTGTATTGCTTATTTTTCTAAGCTTGTTTGAATTGTATAGTAATTTGGGAGCACTTTAAAATTATTAGCTAAAACCGAGTTATTCAATCGTTTTACATGATTTTTCTCGTTATTCCACCGGCGACAAAAACCCTTCTTTTCTCTTTTTATCAATTTTACCATTGTTTGCCACAACATTTTCTTATTCCAGCACTTCTTTGTCTGTCATCACTGCTACTGATGCTACTGTTCAGACATCTTGCCATTTAGGTTTTTTTCTGAATTGCTTTACAGCTCTTAGGAATATTAAGTTCGTATAAAAAAGGAAAAGAAAAAGGAAGAAATTGTTAGAAAACCATTTACTTGATTATTGAGCTTTACGAGTTGTATCATATAAAAAACAGCTATTGTGAACACTGAACAATTTACAGGTTTCATGTAGTATATTAAAGATTAAAGAAGTTACTCATCGCTATTGGTACAACGTGTTGTCTCATAAGACACAACAGCTTCTTCAATTCTTTCTAATTTCTTATGAGTTTTTCAACATTTGGCACTTGTCCTGCCCTTCTTTACATTGCTCCTTTGGCTTAATCTTTTCACGTATTTGTACGTCTGGCTCTCCTTCTTGACATTCTTGTTTCCAACGCTTTTTTTGTTATCCTATCGTGTTCAATGCGATACAGGTGTCCAGTTATGTTTTCTCAGTTGAATCTTTCAACCGTTTAATATTTCCTTCTGATTGTGGATCTGTGTTCCTGCAATTGTCGATTCTAATTTTGCCAGCCATCTTCCTTAGCAACCTCATTTGATAAAACTACAAGGGCATATTTAACTTACAAAGCATCGTTTGTTCACAATAACGGAATTCATGAACTTTTTGCCTTAAATGTTTCTTAATTTTTTTATTACCAATAAATGTATATAATATAGATTAAACCTTCAAGAAACACATTGGAGAAATCTTTAAGACACTGCCTTCCATCTCCCATAGCCGAAAATACATAGTCTTTGCTATACATAAGCTACTCAATTGTTTACTAATATGCAGCCATCTTCCTGATATCTCCTAGAACAGGAATAAATTCGGCATATTTTTTGCTTTATCTCGCAATGGCCGTAGCACATTCAGCTGTGTTATTAGAGATTAATGTCGAATTTTGAGATCGGAAGCAAATCTGCTGAGCGGCTGGACTGGTCACTAAAAATCTGCCTCATCTCTAGTACAAATCGGGATGGCCGACGACGTCGCGTGCAACTATGACGAGGGCTTGGACGCATCGTACTAGAATTTCCGCTAAAGTCGCAGCACAGCATTTTGGTTGAACGACACTCGGTGGCAACAAAGCTAAGCTGACGGAGAGTTCTGGAGGAGTATGAACTATGACCATAATTCGATGTTTTGAAAACATTTTAGGCTTAAAAACTGGAGAATAAGTTGTAACTTGTGCGACTAAATTACACTTTATCCTTTGGATCTTTGCTATGATGTCACGTGCGTGTTAAGCAAATCTAGAATGTTCGCTTTTACATGCAAGGGGAAATAGATGCAAAAACAATAATTTTTTCATACGCACATGATGCTAGGGCAAATAATCCTGAAACTAACAGTATAATGGCTTCCTCACATTTAGCTAGCAGACATATGTTAGTAAAGTATATCTATAATACTTCACAAGAACAATGAAGATTTTTTCCCCGGTTATTAATTATCTAAAACTTTTTCAGAGGATGGTCTACTACACATATAGCTGTTCAGTACCGACTATTCGGCAAATAGACAAATACTTGATGGCCTACAAACATAACACACACATAAGTCATCTTGGTTATATCATTTTGGTGCCATAAACTGCACTTCATTCCATTATTAGAAAACGAACTTAAAGATATTCTTGATATGATGTTCAATTTTTATTGTTTCCATTTTTCTTTTACTAGCTCGTTCAAGTGGAAAATCAAAAAATGAAAAGCTAGGGCTTAGATAAGAGTTTCTGGAATAATCGTAATAAAAGGTAAGTAAACATACGCAAAACACATAGGCCGGCCAAAGAGCATAGGATTACACAAAGTAGAAAAGCAGAAGAATTGGACAACATTTGTTCTTGCTCTACGTAATTTATGTTTAGTATTTACAAGAGCTCGAGATAAAAGGTTTTTCTTATAGCTCAATTTGCTTTTAACAAGTATGGACGATTTAACAGCGTAACACTGAATTGATGCTGCGTTTCGAGCCCCACTCTTGTGGAGTAAAATTGTAATGGTTTTAGGGACGTCTTGCTTTTTTAGTAAATACCTTTGCAATTTGATACTGCCAGATGACTCAATAACAATTAAAATTTTTACTCGAGTTGTTAAAACTAGTCTGATACTCTACGAACCTGCTGAACGCGTAACCCGACTGTTCCAGATTTTAAAGATTGTGAACACAGAATAAATATGTAACTGCAAATGACCTATAATTACATACTTTTGATAGCAGAGATTCAAATCCTGTATTTGAAGAAATAAATTTATATCCACAAATTGCTCGTTTATTATTAGACTCTCTGTGAAGCAGAGATCCACCTGAAACTAGGCCTGCAGTAAGAACGGCGCATGTGATTAAAAATGCTAACCCGGATGTTAGCTTATAAAACCGAATATATGACACTCAAAATTTTAACAGGGGGGGATATCAGTATAGTAAGGCCTTACGAGGTCCTGCTATTCCTTAAAAAAATCGTAATTGGTTCTGCAGTTATATCATTAGCGTCCCACTTGCATGCCGTTAAAGCCCTGAATTATAAAAAAAAATAAGGGAGAGCTATATTGATATGAACGCTTAACTTCCAGTGGACTGCAACAGAGCCACTGTTACTCGAATAGTTCGATTGACTCAATTCGAACAAATGTACTAGAATTTGCAGGTTTCGCAGATGTTAACAGAGCCAAGCATTGAAACCAATGCAGTATGTGGTTGACGCAGCTATTGTATAAATAACCTACAAAATGTAGCTATTGAACGTATACGTGTACAAATAAACAAAGTGAAGAGCCTTGAATGCACAGTTGAATATAGAGTACCGCAAGGCACACAGGTCCAATACTTTTCATTAGATATCTTAGTAATCTATTTCAATTAAATTCTTTGGGCACAATAATCAGTTTTGCAGACGACACAGCAATTTTTTATTAAGATGACTCCTGGAAAAGTCTGAGAACAAAATCAGAGAGGGATCTAAACATTGTAAAAGATTGGTTTATTATAAATTACTAACAATAAACTTCGACAAAAACAAATACGTACCATTCACTTTCTACAAAAGCAAATTACCCCTATTCAAACAATTAGTAATGGACCTGCAGACCAAAGTGGATGAGACAAAAAATATAAAATATCTGGGTATAACCATAGACAGGCATTTGAGATGGAACGATTATATAGATAATTTAGTCCAGACGCTAAAATCAATATTATTCTATTTTAAACAATTTAAATTTATTTTAAATAGCTTTTAACTAAAAAAGGTGTATGACGCACTGATCGAATCCCGATTATATTATAGAGTTATTGGATGGGGCAGTGCTGTTAATATTTACCTAAAAAGATTTGAAATATTATTTTAAAAAATCCGTATTGTACTAAATAAGAGGCCACCTATCCATCAAATTTACTATTGTGAAGCAAAACTATTGCATCCACGGCAACTATACTTTTTTAAAGTGTTGTTATTTATGAATCAGAATAAAAACAATTTAGTTTAAATTGATCATCAGTACCAGACTCGTCTTAAACCATTTGCATTCAAGACTCCGTTTTCAAAAAAATCTATTGGGCAGAGAGTATCTTGGCCCGAGATTTTTATAACTTCTTGCCAAAAGAGTCTTCTAGATCAATACATCACTTTAAGAAATCTGTAAAAGCATTTTTATTCACCACTAATATAGATATTTTTATAACATAATGTTTTAACTGGACCATCTACTTCAACTCTCTATTGTCTCATCTCATTACTTCTTATTTTTGCATTCTTCTTTTTACTTCCTTTTACTATAAAGGAAGTATTGGATTCACCCCAAAAATTCGAAATTGAGTTTTCAACGGATCTTCACGTTTTAGAGTCCCCTGATCCCAAAAAACATATTTTTTTTCATTGGTCTGTGTGTCTGTCTGTCTGTGTGTCTGTGTGTCTGTCTGTCTGTCTGTGAACAGAATATCTCAAAAACGAAAAGAGGTATGGCGTTGAAACTTCATATATAAGTTTTATGTACTATGTAGATGAGACAGCAAGCTTTTGAAGAAAATCGCATAACCGGAAGTAGGTGTTTACTCTTGTGATTTTTCAGTTTTTTTCGATTTTTTCAAAAACGGCTCTAACGATTTTTTTTAAACTTTACATTTTTCTTACATTTTTAATGTGTATTGATGTGAGAAAGGTGATTTTCCAGTTGAATACTTCTAAAGTGGGTTTCTTTTGTTTTTTTGTCTATTTCTTTTATTAACTTTTATTTTAAATAAAACACCCGGTATATTATTACATTTTTGAATTCACCTTAAAATTCTAGAGAAAATTTGTCTCTTCAACTAACACTCGATTCTGTACCGTTTTTGTAGAATTTGTAATTTTTGAAAATTTTTAACAAATGGTTAAAAATTAAAAATGAAATTTTTGACTAATTATAAGATCGCTGTAAAAGGAAGTTGTGTGAGTGTATCAGACCAGATTTTTTGAAAATCAAGTTGAATAATGTATATGTATAATAAATAATCAAAACCTTGCGGTGATGAGGCTGGTGCTTTATGTGCTTTATGTGCTTGCATCTGGCGGTACAATGCTCAACTTGCCCCGGATACGGGATACATAGTTGGAGCGCGCCTCTTGTGCTTGCACGGCAACCATTGTGTGAGGTATGTGTTATGTTGACCATGTTACTCTGTCTCTTAGGTCTGTGGTTCTGAGTAAAACACAGTTAATTTGGTGCTCAACTGTGAATGGTCTCACCGAACCCGGTTCAAATCACAAGGCTGAGGCTGCGGAAAATTTCGACCCTCGCGAGATTCGAACCGAGGGCTTACTTAATGCAAGGCAAGCGCTTACCCATCTGCGCTACTCGGCTTCTCTCAAGTTAAATACATTAATTTAAATTCTGTGTCAACAATAATATTACTTCGACACGAAGTGTACGAAGTATTAAAATTCCCTCATATCGAAAACCACTCTGAGTCAAATATTTCCGAAATTTCGTGTCAACCGACTAATAAACCCACTATACCAAATCTCCGTCTCGGCTGTGCGGATCTTTTGGTGAAGACCCCAACCCACTAGATCCCTCCCTCCTATTGGGGGGTGTCTAAACGTGCTGTGCGGTGTATGTATGTTAGTATGTCTATACGATTCCGGTCGCCAGGACTTTCCTGAAGTCTTTAATCGTTTTCATACGGTAGGTTCTTCGAAAATGAAGGCAACATCAACTTTTGTTTGTATTAGCGAAACGGAGTAATGCTGAGTGTCGAAGTATTCTTGGAAAGCACCGAAGGGCGCTTTTCTTGGGTCGGGCGTTACCGTATATTTATGTTTATAAGGAAACCCATAGACAGTTATTTAAACTGTATGGGTTACATTTGTTTATTTGACAACTAGAAGATATATAAATATATTATAATATTTTGCAAAATATAAAAATTATATTATGTTTGGAACATTTTGAAAATAAACTTTATTATTATTATTATTATTATTATTCAACCAAAAGTGCCACTAATAAACATATACAGGGTTATTCACAAGAAATGACACCCCTTAACCAAAATTATAGGAATCCCAACCTACAGTTACCCAAACCGCAGAGATATTTTTAAATTTAAGAATTGAAAATCAATCCAAGCATGCAAAAGATAGTAGTTTGTTTTGTCATTTATGTTTATTTAGTTTGAAATGTTACACTTGATAACCTTACAAACAACTTAGGGAAGCTGTCTCTGATATTTGTCTTTTTTTTTAATTACAAAACGAGCTGAAGTGGCCTGTGAAAATTTATGATATGTTGCCTATTACAATTTAGCTAGGGGCGTCATTTCTCGTGAATAACCCTGTATCTGCAATACACAACTATCTATTCGTGTTAAACCGTTACGTAACCTTGTAGACAAAAGCACTTGGTGATCAACCAGTGGATGCTGTCTACAAGCTCTTTACGAACGTCCACGGTAGTTTACCTGGGGCATAACTTCTATGAAAGCGTGCCAGGATGGGGCTCGTACCGAGCTAGTAGAACGACTGCAATCAACACAAGCATCTGCCACAAGTAGAGCCCCTTTCATGCATTCGCTATCCTGACCTAGGCTGTACAGGGCGCTAACATGCTCGTTTTTAGCGCAAGTATCCCAGCCACAAGTAAAAAAGGCAAAATATAAATCCCTAGGTGTACAACGGTGCAAGGAGAGCGAAGCTATTAAACACTAACCTTTAAGATGGAGTGCAGCCTACAAAAGTACCATGTACTTTTTGCGATGGTGCCGTTAGATCTGCCCGAAGGCGAGGCGCATGGAGGTAGTATAAATCACAATTTACCAGCGCATTCAAAGAATTACGATGCTCGAAAATTTTCTATACAGAGCTAGCTATCCCAAGCCTTAACGAAACATCGATATCATAAGGTACAACATTTTTCGCTCAAAGGTAGAATGGAACAGGACAAATAAATCCACGAAAAACGCAGTTCAAAATCCCCTGTTATTTTGACTCAAAATGATGTTCTAAGACAAACCATTCGCAAATGTGTGATCAGAGATAACATAATGTAACTGCAAAACTTCATAATGTATCTAAAGTTGCCGATATTCGTAGGGGAGGATTTATTTAATAAATATTTAAGATGGAACCTATTTGGCTCATTCCAATATTGTATGCAAAAACTACGAATTAGGCGTAATTTACTATATTTAACTGCTATCCCAAACACACTCAGACAAAGCAGCTCAATCTCCCTTTTCGATGGCAAATGTTCATTGTTATTATTTTATTTTAGCTTCTTCCTTTATAATCAGATCAACTGGAATACTTTGAACTGGATTTCTAACTTTGCATATAGCAATGGAAATGGATAAACCTTATTGATGAAGTGAAAAACTAGAGCTGATATAGACCAAGAATTCCAGAAGGGAAGTAGCCTAATAAAATATAATAATTAATCCCACAGGAGAAACGAAAAAGTTGTGTTCTAGAACGAATATGTGAGTATTTTTAGCATATTTTTGAATTTTGGTTTGAGAAGCTTTTAAAAAAATCAACTGTATTCTAGGCTCTACAACTACAAACTTCTAATAGAATAAATATAGTTTTTTATCGGGAACGTTATGAGCAGCTAGTGGAATAAAGCATCTGTTTTGCAAAGAAACTTTGCCATCAACACTTCACTTTTAAAAACTGCCATCAATCCAATGTTCCCAATCGAAATGGGACAATAAATAAAATTCTTAAAGCACGAAGGAAGCGTTAAAAGTCAATAAAATCGCCCTTTAAGTGGGTATTAAAATTCCTTGTGTAAGTATCCGAAAACCCCCGTTAAATAAATATTCAATCAGCCATCGCGACGACCTGCATTATAAAGATCTTAAAGGTTTTAAGTGTCTACAAGTTTAAACCAAATACCTCTGCGGTTTTTTCGACGGCCTCCCGTCTCTTTTTGGCAGCAGCAAATCTGCCTTGGGCGGGAGCGAGAGGGCGACGTTAGAGCGAAAAGGGTGATAACTTTTCAGCACCTTTTAAACAAGCGATCACGATGCTCCCCCACCGGAAAAATCAGAAATTCACCGAACGAAGCTGGCAAATTATCGGAAAAAGTGATCATTACAATAGCTCCTTGCAGCCGCCGGAATACTGAGTGGAATTTAATTTATTTGAAATTCTGGCGTTAGTGAGGTGTTAAATTGGCGATGGGAAGGAGAATTAATTTTTCCGAGACTCTGGGAGGCGTTATGAGACGTCCGAGGCGTTTTCCGCAAAAAGCCGCGCACTTTTTATGTACTAAAAGGGCCCCAGTTTACGACTTTTGACGTATTCCCTCCATATGTGTCATATAACTTCGACAGAAGGAAGTTTTGAGTGGCGGCGCCGCTTCTGAGGGCGGTCGCCACCTCGTCGGACTCGATATTAGCTGTCGCCTTTGACATCAATCAAGGCGACCAATCACGCCATTTTATTGTCCTAAGATTATTTTTAGACGTGTCCTTCCACTATGGCCTTTTTATTAAACTTTTTCCTGGTTTATTTTACCAAGGCACGGTTTACGACGATTTTACGAA
Source organism: Agriotes lineatus (assembly GCA_940337035.1). Taxonomy (NCBI): domain Eukaryota; kingdom Metazoa; phylum Arthropoda; class Insecta; order Coleoptera; family Elateridae; genus Agriotes; species Agriotes lineatus. The sequence goes on along the minus strand of OW679203.1, from coordinate 13,370,343 downwards.
GTCGAGATCTCTGATCCCAGATTTTATTTGTTTTAGATGGTGGAAATGTATTAGCCTAAATGTAGATATTGCTAGTTCCCCGGATGATTTTTTCTTGTTCTGTGGCTTTGGGGCAATAAAAGAGCAGTAAAAGCGTTTAGATACTTTTGTTCGCCCTGTCACTCATGCTTCGACTTGGCAAAACTTCAGCGCTGAGATTACCCTTCTTACTGGCTATTCACAGCTACCAAGAGGATTCGGATTAGAAGTCATATTAGCAAAACAGGCATCCAACTACTTGAAATAGTATTAAATCTAATCAAATAAGGAACGAAAATTATAAGAAGAAAAAGATATATTTTTGAGGTTAGGTTTGCATATTTAACGATTACCTATTCTAATATTTAATATCTACAACTTCTTTATTGTGATGGACTTTCATTAGCCATTGTAGACTTGATACAATTAAGCATAACTAGTTAAAACTACAAATTATTCAGCATTATTAGAATCTTCAAAGCGTGATCAGCAAAAGGAAAAGACTTGATAAGCACACAAAAAGTTCTCTGTTTGGTTTTATATTCCTCTTCCTTAATCGGGTTAGGTCGCTACATACACAATTAAACTGCTACTTTGCTATTAATAATTATGGAAAGTTATAATAAACATTTATTTTTACGCACTCTGTATGCTGCGATTTAATTGTTACAAATTTTCAAGCGTCGTATCTCTAACTGGTGGGAATGACATTAAAATGGTTCCCTGGTGTCAAAAATGTCAAAAATTGTTGATGTCCACGCAGTAAACGCTGTTGCTATACAATAAAAATTGAATATGAGTACACCGCGTCACAAAACAAAACACTTCAACTGACGGCACTACCGGAAGGAAATCGCAAAACCAAAGCCAATCGAACACAATCACAAAATTACACTTTTTAGGTAAGAAGTCTGACCTTTAGATGATTCTAAGATGATCTCGTGCTACCTGCACCCTCACTGGACCGGCCTGCTGCTAGCAAAGCACCAAATCTGCACCCATTTTCACCTCGATGTCGGCTACACTTGGATGACCTTTTGCATAACTTTCACTGACGCTGGGGCATTATTATAGAACTCCGATGCACTATACGTGCACTTTGTACTTTGTACTAGAACATTGGCTGTACCTCCGTAGAACCACTTTGAAATACTCTGGCTTGCACTTGACCAATTTGATGCGTCGTATCTACCCGTAGCGCAAGCTCAATACCAAGGGAAACTTCCACAAATCACCCTGGGCACACTCTCTCAATAAGACACAACTTCTTGGTTAACTTGGGAATTTAATAGTACATAAATATTATATTTGTTGGAGGAGCTTAGCAAAACACAACCAACCTCTTGAAGAAGCTGCTACATATTTTCTTGTTTGCAGTTTTTCTGTTAGTTGCATGAAATGCCAAGCCTACTCTGATTTTAATTTGCCTTTTACGCAAAGATAATGTTAGTTTAAAGACATCATACTATCAATTATTTACAAGGCCTACTCTATTTTATAACAAATCTGCAACATTAAATTATTACATTTGCTGGACATTGTTATGCTAAATATCTGTTTTGTTGGTTATGTTATACATTACTAATAATTGTTATCTATACCATAAAATCGGTGGTCTCCTTCTTTGTATGCATGTTTGTTCCCTATCTCCTCCGAAAATATTGAACCGATTAAATTGTACGACAGCTTAAAATTTTGCTAATTTCTAGACTGAGACCGTAGGTCGGTTTTTATTTTCAAAAGAAGTACGAGAAAGTAAAGTAAAATTAAATTACGATCGGTTGAAGCAGCTGATAGGGTACGTTTACAATGAACTCTTCAGCGTCGATTTCGACATGAAATTTGAAAGAACAATTAAATCGTGTAATTTCAATGTTCATCTCTATCAACATTTTTTGATGTATAATTGGTAAGGTTGTATGTGTTTTCGATTGTGGTATGTAGCATCCTTTCCCACGGAAGCGTAGCTAGGGTGATCCACTAGTTTTGCATATAAGGCTACTAAAATTATGTTCATATTCATATTGTGTAGTGCTTATGCATGTGCCATATATTTTTGTACTCGAATTCACAGCTTTGAGTCTGAGAACTGTTAATTCCGAAATATTTCAGCTGGATCTGCTCTCTTTCTTCAACTCGTCTTGGAAGCAATCACTATTTACTATTTGGTCTTATTTGGCAGACCTTTGGTTTTAAATTGGTCAAAAACCCTTTAATGGAATGAAATGCCAAAATTTAAAACAAACGTATCCTAAATAGGTTGCACAAAGCGCTTCCTGGAGATTCATAGACCATGACGATAATAAAGTAAATGAGGTTTACGTTGTCGCCATAGCTCGCCCAATCTAGGTGCCATTTTAATTGTTAAAGTTATTTGCGAATTGATAAAGCTGAAACATCATTAGAGACATTCAGAGTAAGACAAATAAGTTAGGGGGACAGACTGGCAGACTTTATATAACAATATGGCTTATACCATGTACTTTTCTTCCTTTGATTACTCTAGCTATTATTTTGTTAGTGCTACTCTAATTGCTTGTTAAAAATAAATCCGACGTTTTTGGTTCCTGTTACTTCTTTTTCATCTTCATATTTAGGTTGGATTTCCCACATTCTTCCATTAGTTTTCTCGACATATAACTGAGGTAATCTTACTCTTCTGTCAAAAAAATAGAAAGTATACCTTCTGTTGTCAAGTTGTCAAGTCTTTTGGTAGGTTTTCGCAAACACACATCTTTTAAAGAGTTCAGTAAGCATAACGATCGCTATTCAGACCCACATTTTATGTGATCAGGATGAAGACCTCCTATGATTATGTTATTGACTTTTTTAGGCGATCATTACAAAAATGGCGATTCTATGGCCCCTTTTGCGGCCGTAAAGTTTTACTTTTTTGTACACATCTGTCAAATGTTACTTTTTTGTACACATCTGTCAAACTCTACTTTTTTGGAACTGATCTGTCAGAAACTACTTCATGAACACTTTTTACCTACCTATATAGGCAGTTTGATAAACTCTTTATATTTTTCATTAAATCTGTCGGTTGCTACACGAATGCTGCCGTGCACCCGTGGTTGCATAATATGCCTAACTACAATCAGCTGATGAAATCTAAATTGACGGCCATCCAGATGGCGTTTGGTCATCGGCTGTCAACGCAAAACAAAATACTTGTATTTAAATAATTTTATTCAAAATTTACAATGCAACTACCTAAATCTAAGCTATTAATATCTACTACATCACTCTTTCAACTTGTCACCACTGTTGTTAATATTGATAGTAAACGTGCAGTTGGTGCAATTTGAAAAGTGGAGCCCACTGGAAGAGCTTGAATTGTGAATATTGTCAACAAGAAGCCCATTTTCTGTGGTCGTAATGGTGATGCTAGTGGGAAAATAAGACGTTGGACGACCAGTGGTGTTAGTAGGAACATAAGAAGTCGAAGGGCCATCCCTGCCTGTCAAAATTTTGTTCGAAATTTCCATTTTGCTGGACATGGAATCTTCTATATAGCCTTCAGCCACAGTCGAAGATTTCCATCCCCCAAGGCGCTTCAACATAAGGATATTACCTCCAGCTTTAACCAGTAGTGAGGCTGAACTTCTTCGAAAAGAATGACCTGTGTAACTACTAGCGTTTGGTAATTGCAAATATTGTGCAATTAACGATGGTATCTTCCCAAATGTATGCACTCCGATCACCTGCGTTGAGCATTTTCCGTTGCGGTAATTTATGAAAAACGTCTTATGTTGTGTGTGTGGTGGTTGTAGAGCTAAATACTTTCTGAAAAGCTGTAAAACCTGTACAGTTTCCAGAATTTCATCAGTGACGGTAAATATTCTTTTTTTGCCGGTTTTTGTTTGCGGGATAGTGATCACTAACATGTTCCCCTTGTCTTCAATATCACATATCGACATTTTTCGTAATTCTTCACGCCTGCATGCTCCAGTTAGGAAAATTATCATACAAACCTACACACACAAGGTAAGCAAAGCCAAATCATGATGTAAAAAACCTAATCATACCTTTCACATTAAATAAGTCTCATCAGGAGCTTCCAGCAAAAATTTGTTAATATCATCCCTAGTAAATACGGAGGATTTTTTGGCCAGGTAACCTCTATTTTGTTTTAAAAATGCAACTACTTTTGTAAATTTACTGATGTCAATGTCGTTTTTAATAATTACTGTTGCCTTTACCATTGAATACAGATACCATAAAGTTGAGGCTTTGCATGATTTGGCCTTTTCAGAGAAAAACTCTAAAAAAACATTTTCGGTCCAGTGTTTTATGTTCTTTGTCCTGCACCACTCAACAAAATTTTCGTATTGTTTCAGATAAATTTGCTGGGATTTTGCAGGGAGCAAACTTAGGGTCGCAACACTTGCAGCTTCCAGAATTTCATCGGGGGTGTCTGAACTATCGCTATCACCCATTTTAAAAGGCACAAAACACACGCGATGAAGCTTAATATTAAATTTGACAGGAGATGCTTTTATTTTTAGTTGTCTAAATGCTTTTGTTTTTAGTTGTCTAAGGTAACTATGTTTTTCAAGAAAATGTTCAGAAAAAATATAATTTTGTGACCAAATGTTTGAATTCTGTTGTGATGATCGCGTAAAAAATGTCGTGTGCACCTCGGCCAAAAGTGCTTTACGGCCTTGATACACAATATACTATTATTAACCAATCTGATGCTTTCACTTTTTTGTTTCGGTGGTTTATCTCCTTGCAATGAGGTACTAAAGGGCTACTTTCACTGACTACCCCACACACTGTTAAAGTGCCTTCCTTTCTTATGTCGAATTTTCCTTTTTAGCTCACTGTTTACTGATCTGTATTCTTCGTTCAGTTCTTAATTTTCCTTACCCTATAGTAACTGCCAATATCTCTATCGCGCAGGTAGGGCTCCTTGTCATTTTACTTTCTTGTTAGAACTTTTTATGAATTGTTATTACTACCCTGTTGGTGTTTCTTGTCTTACATGTTTTTCTTTCAACCTGTTTTCATATACAAAGTATGTTGACTTGTCTATATTTACATATGCTTATTCTTTTATTTATAATGTAATAAATAAATACAAATTGATTACACACGCACACACAGCACAGCTATTTTTGAAATTTATATTGCCTCTCTCTTGTGATTTACTAGAAATATAATTATTTTAATGGTGCTTTACTTTAATAAAGGTATGCTGCTTTATATATTTTATTTATTTGCAACTAATCAAAAACTTTTGCGCCGGCTAGCAATTGAGACTCTTACTTGCAGGGTTAGGTTGCTACACTTTAGCTAAATTTAACCTCAAAATATTAATCCCAAACAAAACTGTTCGAAACACAAATTAACCAACAATCAATCAGTTTACCTCAGGTAAATTATAACAATGCATTTCTAATAATCAAGTACGTTTGGCTAACCAGGAATTTCCTTTTCAAATGCAAAATGAAGCCAACTTTCATTTGTTTTTCTTCGAATACATGCCAACCTCGCTTCCGGTTCTCTTAAAAGGACGCTAAGCTTGTATTTTCTTCCTGGAACGATTTCAGATGCGTTTTTATCAATGTTTAAAAATGACTCTTATTGTTGTAATAAATGCAATACCAACTCTGGGCCTATTTGAATCTTTCATTATCATTCATTAGTTAATTATGCAACCAGAATTGCTGTAAGCATCATACCATTGCAATACATATAATTTATTTCAAATCTCGTTTTTTCCTGGCACCATGTGCAACTATGTATGTTTTTGTGGGCAAAGAAAATTGTCACTCTGAAGTTTTTGTTGCTGGCAGAAGTTGATTGGTCTTTCGACATTACCATTGATCATTTTCTTAGAGTCTGCGATTTTCTCTATTTTTGTATGCAAATCCATTTCTAACTTATCTTTTATTGCTAATAGAGCATTGTCATTTGGGCTAAATATCCTAAAGATGGCGATTTCTGCCCTCTCTTGGGCATATTCACCATATTCTCTAATCTCAAAGATGTCCAAGCCATTTCTCTTTTATCATTATTGATATGCCGGCTCTAGCCCTTTAACCTTTTGCTACCTCTGCTTAGAAATGTACATAAGCTTTTAAATAATATCTAGATGATTTCGAAGGTTTAGACAGCCATTGCTATTATGTAACGAATGATTTCCGATAAGAACCTTTACCTGCCCTATTTTTCATAAGAAATGGTTTAAATTGATTAAATGTAAAATTCGTAAATTCATTTAGAAAATTCTTAAATTCTACAGCAATTCCTGGAAATGAGTATATCTGCAGTTTTAAATTTTTTCATCAAAATAATCCACTTAATAAACCAATTAAGTTGGAGCCCAAGTTCTTATAATTTTCAGCGATTTTGTTCCTATTTTCTAAATTTCAGCTGCGATAAACGTCAAACCATGGAAAAATAGAAATACAACTATATATTGCAACGGTGCTGGCTTGCCCATATAATATTAAATAAATATTTATGTTAAGAGATCGGGATAAGTACCTTATTTAGATTTTCTAGCTCAATAACAATGCAATATTATTACCGTGATATTATTTGGATTACGATTGATAAATAACACTAACAATGGCAATCTTAGTTAGCAAGGGACTAACATTACACAGTTCCATTGCGCTGGAAAGTAACAATATTCTCCTTAGCATAGAATTTCGGCTTAGACCGCGTAGTATTTGTATATGAACACCCAGCATTTACTGGCTTAATGTGCCTTGCACCTTGTGAAGTCGAGCAAAAACCCGCGCGATGGCCATGCTCTTTGGTGGCTCGTGTTGTTTGAGTATCTTGAGAACGAGGATACTTAGGCAGATTTGGCCGTTTTGCTGTTTGTGCATCCATATTCACTAACGTTTCGCAAGACCTTGCAGCTTGCATCATCAGAGTGAAAGTCGCACGACTCTGATGATGCAAGCTGCAAGGTCTTGCGAAACGTTAGTGAATATGGATGCACAAACAGCAAAACGGCCAAATCTGCCTAAGTATCCTCGTTCTCAAGATACTCAAACAACACGAGCCACCAAAGAGCATGGCCATCGCGCGGGTTTTTGCTCGACTTCACAAGGTGCAAGGCACATTAAGCCAGTAAATGCTGGGTGTTCATATACAAATACTACGCGGTCTAAGCCGAAATTCTATGCTAAGGAGAATAATTCGAGCAACCGCGAAAGCCTCAAACAATACAAGTAACAATATGCCAACTTACTTTCTGTTTATTCTCATAACGGTAGGCAGATTAGTGAAGCACACAGCTGGACGACCAGCAATTAGAGAACTTGTGAAAGATGCAGGAAAAGCAATAAAAGAAAATGTTAAAGTGGAAAGTAGGTGGATAAGAGCGCAGTAGAAATGAGGAAGAGCGCGGCTTGGACCTATGGACTTTTAGATGTGCAGAGAAGAGCGATAATGTGTGGTTTTGTAGGCTTTTGTGGAAGGTCTGAAGTATTTATGAAGAAGCTCCGTGTTTTCGTATTTAGAAATATAGTTTAAAATTGTAGCAGTGTCAAATTTAATAAATCTAAGTCAACGTTTTAACAGCAACTAGATATACTATGTAGCTAGGCTGGCTGATAAGACAGTTTTGGAATTAAAAATAACAAATAGAATGTAATTTTTGATAAAAGGCGATATATTATTATGATACATAAAGATCAGTTATTAAATAAAAATTAAAAGAAATAAATTTGCTAGATTAATACAATCAAATTTAGAAAATTTTTAATAAGATTCTTGGTTAAGTTGAATTGAGTAATAGAAATTAAATTTGAGACAAATTGGAATTTATTTTGAAAGTTATAACAATTGAGTATTCAGTAATGGTGTTGGAAGTTAATATGAAAGATAAGAGAATGTTATTATGGGACAAATATGATTACTATGAGAATAAAGAAGTGTAGTAGGTATAGAGTATTCAGTAATGGTGTTGGAAGTTAATATGAAAGATAAGAGAATGTTATTATGGGACAAATATGATTACTATGAGAATAAAGAAGTGTAGTAGGTATAGATCAGATTATTTAAATTTTAAAAGTGTGCAGTATTAATTGTAATTGTATATAGAGAGTAATTTTGTTTAAGCGGCAGTGATAATAACAAACTCATAAAATGTAGACATATTTTAGGAAAAAATAATTTTGTATTAATAAAAACTGGAAATTTAGCCTTTATTTGTATAAATAATTAAGGCAAATATTCGCCTTTGCTTCGACGTTGGGCGCCATTAAAGTTGCAATGGATGCTCTCTAAGGACTAGGTTTTAATTAATATTTAATTGTAAGTTACAGAAAAATCCAATATGCACAATGCTTTGTTTTAATATTTTACTGTAATAAAACTTTTGCCTGTTATCAATTTATAAATGTGAGCTGTACTTATTTACTAATAAATGGTTGTATGCCCTTTTAATATGTTATTTACCTGCAATTAATTATAATAAAACGCTAGCTCAATTAGAACAACAAGCTTCTTAACTCAGGTGGGTTCCTAGTTAATTGAGAAATTACAAATTATCTGATACGGCTCTGTTCAAGGCATTTAGTTCCAATCCACGGTAGCTAAATGTTTGCAATGCGGTCAAAAAACCTACAAAATGGTTCGCAGGTGCAAGTCTGCGTTGTTGACGTTAAACAACAGTGAAATTATGAACATTCAAAAAGGTATTTATTCAAATTTTCGTGCTTTGGCGGTAATTATTAGCTTTTGTTTCAGGCATTAATTTATTTCGTGACGTCAGAAGGGACGCCGACTCGAGCTTAAAATTGTTTTACCTTCGCATAACCTCAAATTTGGGAAACCGTTTATTTTTCAAACTGCAACTTTGCTGTGGCCGTAGAAATGCTCGAATCTTCTTCAGTAAGGCCTCCTCTCATATGCACGTCGAAATCCGACCGCTCACTCTTATATTTTAGGTAAATTTTGCCTACCTTAATTCTGCGGCTTCCGATGAGCTCGGAGATGAGTACCTGCGGTGTATCTGGCCCTGGAACGGCTTTCCTCGCTCTTCTCATTGGCGGTGGCCCTTATGTAGTGCTGCCCGATGTGAAGCTGTGCATAAGCCTGGCTCTGGACCCTTATTTTGGTTGGACGCAGTTGTCGAAATGTCGAGCTGGATCGGCTGTAGAAACCTGGCTGAAAACTTTCACAAACGATACCACTCAATCTCGAATATGCACAAAACAAAAAGGTATACTTGTTGGCTTGAAAAATGCTCATTTATTGCATTAAAAATATAATTAAGGTGGAGCACAATTTACACTGTCAAGCTTAATTTAATTATTTCATTTGTTCTCCCGTTATTAAAACAAAATAGAAACTATTGCTATGGTTACAATATACACGGAAATAAGTTTTGGTTAATTTCAATACATTCTAGAAAAAAGTTTTAAATTTTCAAATTTCTTACAAACTAAATTTATTGTCTGTTTCTTATATTTAAATATAGCCTCTTTGCGCCACCACACAAACGCGTTTTATTATTTGCTCTGCTTTTTCACTCACGTTAAATGCACTGATTATTTTAATAGTTCCTTGCTTCTCAATTGCTTTCTTCATATCCTGTTGCCTGCTTTTCTAATTGCCTTCTCATGTCCCCCTGCCTGCATTTTCAGATTGCTCTTTCGCAATGTATTGTTATCTTATTCTGGCTTCTTTGCCTTTTTAGAATCCTCACCAATTTCACTGACTGGCTTTATTGAATTCTACGCTAGCAAACCTTTTTGTGACTATTAATTTCTTTCGGTTCGTCTATTCATTATGCACAAACCTATTATTTAATTTATTTGCAAGTCAACTTCGACCCCTGTGAAAAACAAGCTTGCCATTTGCGTTCTTTACTTAATTACTTTATCATTACTAGCATCTCTTTACCAATGCATTTGTTATTTGAAATTTAAGTTTAGCATTGCAGTTATATACAACACCCCAACTCTGTGCTTATTGAAATGTTCATTAATTTGCACTGCTAGCAGACTCGAGTTGTGGTCCTAAGACCATTACAGTATATATAAATATGTTTAAAATATAAAGAGAAATTAAGTTGTATGCAATGCAATAAGATTGGATAATTTTCCATTTAATATGTTATTTCAAATTCAACAAAAATCTGTCGTTAATGGGCGTATACCAAATAATGTAGTGTCAGCATCCTAGAATGTGAAGTATCTGGAGGAAGTTGCTGTGAACTGGTTGAGATTCATCAATTAGCTGTAGCAGAGAGCTACCTAATTGCGGTGAGCTGGTATCAGAGAGCGTCTTAAAGAGGTTAGACTAATGTTGTATATAGATTATTGCAAAATTAATGCTTCTGCAAGAAAACAATTATGATACCTCATTTAAATGGTAATGCCTAATTAATAATTACCTGAAATATGTTTAGAACTGATATTCGCAAGAACTGTTGAGGTGAAAGGTTGAGTGAAATGTCAACGTACACTCTATATTAAGACAATCTACATAACCAATATATAATTTAAAAGCTAGAACAATTACAAATGTTAGTTCCAATATGTGTGAAGAATTTCACTTTTTGAATTATTACCTGAGTTAGCATTGACATCCATAACAGGGCATACTTGTTGCACCAGATAATTTATTACTATGAGGAAGTACATAACCATTACTATGTTAGATAAGTCAATCTTACATTTGCAGGAGTAAAGCTATAGTCAAGAGTAATTTTGATAACAAGTAGCAGTACCGCACAGAAATTAATGTTTTGCACTACTTTCAGAACACACCATTATTGATCTATTTTTGGGCCGTGAAGTTGTTTTTTTCCACCATGGCAGACAAAGTAAAATAAACAGTTTTCACCTTGGTAACTAATAAATTGCTACGTTACCAAATATGCTTTATCACCATCAGACATTAATTGCTATTTGATTTTGACGTTTTAAAAAGCTGTATTGTCAGGTTGACAGTTAACAATATTTTCGAAAATTTTTGGGAATTCTACTATTAAGCCATTTAGGTAGTGCAGCAAATAGTATATACATCGCAGTAGAAAAACCTATTATAGCCCGCGCGCCTTGTAACCCTCGATGCTCCGCACCTTGGGACACAATCTCAACGCGTGGGCTATAATGATAGTATTCCCAACGTTGATGTATAATATACTGTTATAAACTAACCTACAATATCGTTGCAATATACAATATGCACATTGAACCTGATAAACTTGCATTTTTTAAGAAAGGTGTAAACAGTGCAACTCTATATGTAGTTTAAATGTTTCCTCTAAATCTTTAATAATATTAGTTTACTAGCTGTTCCTTGCGACTTCGTTCGCGCGAGGTTCGTTATTTGTGTATTAAATAATGACTAATTATTATCTATCATCCCATCTCATCCCATTCTATCCCCGTCCCCGTCCCCGTCCCCGTCCCTTTCTCCGTCCACGTCTCCGTACCGTCCCATCCCGTCCCGTCCCGTCCCCTCCCTTTCCATCCCATCTCTTCCCTTCCCTTTCCGTTCTGTTCCGCTCCGTCCCGTCTCTTCCTGTTCCGTCCCTTCCCTTCCCGTCCAGTCCCGTCCCGTTCGGTCCCGTCTTGTCCAGTTCCGTCCAGTCCCGTCCCATCCCCTCCTCTTCCATTCCTCCCCTTCCATTCCTCCCCTTCCATCCCTCCCCTTCCATTCCTCCCCTTCCATTCCCTTTCCGTCCCGTCCCGTTCGGTCCCGCGCGGTCCCGTTTCGTCCCGTCCAGTCGAGTCCAGTCCCGTCCCGTCCCTTCTCTTATGTCATGTCCACCGTCTTGGACTTAAAAATAAATGCCATTTTCGCAATCAACATCCCAAAAAGCCTCAATAACGACACCCATATCGTATTTTAGGCTTATTTACCCCATTTCACCCCCTAAGGGGTTGATTTTCGGAAAATCACGAAATACGTGTTTGCTTATTTAGTTTTAGGAGTACTCCTACGAAGTTTCAAGTCGAAATGTCTATTTAATATTATTTCTCCATACAAAATTGGAACCCCCATTTTACCTCTTTAGGGATTGAATTTCGAAATATCCTTCCTTATTCCTTGTATACATCATAAAGGGAACCTCTGTGCAAAATTTCAGCTTTCTAGGTCCAAGGGTTTGGGCTGGGCGTTGATGAGTGGGTGAGTGAGTGAGTGAGTCAAGACTTTCAGTTTTATATATATAGATAAATTGTTTGACAGTTGACCAATATTATTCTTTTAAACATCACACCAGGAGTTCATTTTTAATAAGAATTTTACTGCGGTCACATTTCTTTACATGTTTTAATATAAGAATTATAAATCTGATTTCGATACATTTAAAACTCTATTAGTTATATTTGCCTCTTCAAAATTACGTTTCTTTGAAAGTTCTATTTACTGGGAAACTTTTGAATTACTTCTGGTCATTTGAATTCTAAGTAGATATTTATTTTTAATTATTATTAATATGTTAATTTTAAACTTACATATGCAGTAGTCTGGAGCTCAGTTTATAAGGGTTAAATAGTATCTGTTTGTCTAATTTTATAATCATTTATTCGTTCTATTCATATAATTCTTATTATTAACGTATGTCCCAAAAGTTTTCGGAAAATGTTCAAAATAGACATACAGTAAATAACGTCCCATACAGTTGTCTTTAGAAACAAATTGTATCAAATTGATTGACGTTTAATATAACATGTCAGTTTTGTAATAAACACAGTTATAATGTTTTGTTGTTGACATGCAAAATAAATAACAATTATACAAAACTTTTAACTATTACTTTTTTTCCGAAAACCTATGGGACATACGTTATAATTACACAGTGCAACTATGTGGTCTGGCAGTAAAATATTTTCCGTGTCAATGTGCAGCACATACTAGCTTTTAAATATTTTGCATAACCATAACATTGAACCGCAGTAAGTCATGATAGGCAAATAATTACCTTCCTCAATGATTGTCGTACGTATTTATATATTTGTGTTAATGGTTACTTCACCATTATTTAAATTCGCCAATGTCTGTAAAAGGTCTTCTAGTATGAAAATAAAAATTATTTTATTTGCAAGGATCATTATATCGATGCTGTTAAATCGGTTTATTTTGACCTCAGATATCTGCGATAACTTTTTTTACAAACCTTTCAGACACACCCTGTAAATAAGTAATGTTTTAATTCGCGCAATATTTGCGTACTTAATATAAATCGCAAACAAACGCCGCAGTGTTTAGCAGAAATTCCCTTTTATCGAGAAACCGATAGGGACGTGTAAATAGTTAGCAGATTGATGTCCGTAATGTAGATTGGCTGTTTACAGAAAGAGAGCCGCACATTCCAGGGTGCAACCGCGGAATTCGAACGCGGTACCCAAGAATTCTGGTCCATCAATACCCTTCCAATTCTGATATAAGGGCGCAATTAATTCAATTTACTTACGCCGCGGCGCAAAAATTTTAAATGCGTTTTTATCGGGGCCCCGGCTCTCCGCCAAATTTCGGATTTATCTGTTTTGCTGGTTTTTAAGGCAATTTGTCCCCTTAATTGCTAAGTATAATACAGTGTATTGGGCTGTGTCTGCAAGGGAAGATTTATTTATACTGGGGAAATCTTACAGTCATGTTTAGTATGTTATTCATTATGTGGAATCAGTGAGCTAATACAATTAGCATGAGTGGAATAAAATAATTTAGTATATTGTTATTGCACTATATTTTAATAGATTTTCTAGTATAAAATAAAACATTAACATATTTCGAAATCAAATCACTTTGATTCAAAACGTTAAAGCAAAAAAGTAGTACAGCTTTACTACCACTCTTTTCAAAAGAATTGGGTAGTATACCCATTTCTAAATTATAACAAACTCTATCAAGTCAAATCGGGGGTAAAATCGCTATATAACGAAATGCCAAGGTTTATAAAATCGGGAACTATTTGTGGGAAAGGCCTTCGCCACGTATTTTCTATCGCCTCAACTTTTTTTTAAATATTCCTCCAAACGACTCTTGGGCAGTAACAAAAGCAAGGGCGATGACCAAGTTATAGTGGCACAAGGCAAACCAAATATCCATTTTATTTTAGGAAACATTGCCGAAGGGTTTTATTAATTTTCTTTTAAGAGTGTTTGATTGGGCTTTGTTTTCTCTATACAACCTCAGAACCGAGTAATTTTCTCTTTCTATTCTTAGACATGGTTTGAGTCTAATCTTATTTCCGATGTACGTTTAATAACCGGATTTTACCTTCAGGTGAGCATTGTGTAATGATTTTGTAAATTGCTGCACCTGTCTGATTAAATAAGGATTTTAGGAATTTTGGATGTAAAACCATCTGCTGGCTTACCACTCTTAAACGAAGGATAGCACAGCCTTATCTAGCTGAAACCCTTGTCAGAGAAGAATGGCATAAATAAAAACTAAGCAGCGATTCTTAAGGATACCAAAAAACTTTACTAAATTTAATACAAACTGGGGCAAGTCGTTATTCACAATAAAAACACAAATTTAGCTTCCAAATAAAATCAGCACCTACCTTGGATGCCTCTTACTTCACAACCTATACCACTAAAATGATGAGCTGGTTCATGAAGGGTCGTAGTATAAAACACTAAAGAAAATATACCAGTAACAGTAAGTAGAATTTTAACTTCACCAACAAATGTCAACAATCAGCAATCCTAATGGATTTACAAAAGGCTCCAGGTATAGTAATTAATAAAACAATTACAGAGGTGGGGAATAAATAATTATGACTGGAGTCAAATATCAATCATAAACAAACACTTAAAGTTCAAATACCACAAATGTAACAAACAACAAGTTGAAATCTCGAACGCCAGTAATTACAATAAGCTAGAATGCTGTGCAAACATTCTAGCGAATTATACGGACAAAAGAAGCGAGCTCACCGCCGGCATGCAAACTGATAAAAATAGAAACAAATTTTCCAGACGGTCATGGTTGAACCACACTGATAACTGCACAGCATCTACACATACTATATGCTTGTTTCCGTAGTCCCCTAATTAAAACGTATTTGCGTCTGATAAATAGCTAATAAATTACTTGATCCACGTGCGTATTTAATACCAAAGGCCTTTGTTAGATCTACGAGTGACTATAGCTGGCAAAACTGCCTTTAGCGAGAAAGCAAAACCACTCAATTGGGCAATTTTAGTATGCATTTGCTGCTATGTTTTGGAAAACTCCGTCATGATGTCCCCAGGGGTGCATGCAGCTAAAAGGTGTTTTGGTAGCTCGAGCCACGCAGTAATTCTACAGCCGAAAATGGTAGCGGGGAGCGGCCTTCAGCATACAGAGAAAGCGGCCTTATTTAAGTGCAGTAAACTCAGCAAATTACCTGCATTTAGTGCGAACGAATCGGAAGAGGTTATCGCAGGAGGAGCGAGAACTAATAATCACGCTAATTAGTACAGAAAGTAAGTAATTTAGCAAATTTTACACTACGTTTACAAGCGCGCTTTAAGAGACACTTTCAACGGATCTATAGGCGTGCTCAAGCGATTGTTTGCATAAAACAGAAAGCATCGCTAAAATGCACAGCTTACTCTGGGAATCATGAGTGACAAAGTCTTTTAACCAGGTTACAATACATTCTTCTCCTCGATTATTACAACCTAACGCTGCCGTGAGAAGGAAGGAACTCAAATTCTAAAAGTCGAAGAACGCCAAGGTTGCGCATTTGGAAAATAAACTTTCCTCGCGGCGACGTTCAGAAGAATGAGATGCGAGCGTGGCTATTTATATTAGACATGTGGAAGTAAATTCGAAGGTGCGTTCACAAGAAACACCAAAATAATACGGGGCGTTACACTGGTGGTACATTGTCTCAGATATTAAATTCTTATCGGTCTATCTTCACGTGGTTTAAAGTTTTTGCTTGTTTATTTCAGTTTGTTTTTTAAATAATCCACAAGATTCTTGCCGTTATCCCCGGCAATTTATCTGAAATCTTGGAATTCTGAAGGAGTCGTTCGTCGCACATCACAAATTGAACGAAAACCATACCACCTGGTATCACAGATCCGGAGTTCCCTCACTGACGATCCCAATTTGTAGTAGTTTGTAAGTAGTAAATAACTATTACTTGCGTGGTGTAAATTCCAAATTTACACCGTATTTCCTATTTGTTAAAAACTGTAGGCGGTAAATCTCGCTGATACATGGGTACTATCTGACGATTGATCAAACTGTTTGATTTTGATAAATAGGAGGCCTTTTTGGGATTACGTGTACTTGATGAGATGTCGTCGGTTAACAGCGTTTGAGGATCATTTTCTTAAATGGCTTTTTTCGAGCAGTAAGCTATGTTCATTTCAAATAGAGGCTTTTCCTGGCCTAGTTCAATCCGGATGCCTTTTGTGCTTGCATAATCCCTCTACATTATTTCTTCATTGAACTTTTTTCTAATAACATATAATAATAATTTGGCTTCGGCCTAGTAATCACAGTTCTGGGCTTGTCTCGAATATAAAGAACTTGATGTTATCTGAATAATAATTCGCAGTTTTCTATTTGGTGTTAATTACATATTACTCGCATTTTAAATTTATTCGGTTGAACCATTCATGTATAGCACTTTTATTAGTGTTAAATTTGGTTAATTTAGCTCATGACCAAAATCGTCGAGATGGTAGAGCTGACCAGGACCACAAAAGTGTCTGAAGGTGAGGAAGAAGTCGGCAGTGTAAAACCATCGCAGGGCGTATTATCACATATGGCATATAAGAGCGATGGAGATGGCTGCTTAGTTTAGACTGAATGAGAAATACAGAAATCAGAAAACGAATGGAAATAAGTATGAACATAGTGCATACAACAACAAGAAAACAACAAAAATGGCATGGTTTTATGCGTTGGATAGCAGATGAAAGATAACTTAATAACGTAATTGGGAGGCACCATTCGCAAAAAAGGAAAAACGGCAGATAAAGGAAGACGCAAAATGATGGTGGTAATCGCACTCCTTAAAATGGCATTTGCTGCAAAACAATCGACATATATTAAAGCTACATGACTTAAAAAAAGTTGAAGATGATGAGGCATTTAATTATTCATTTCGGCTAAAATTCCTCTTTCAGTTATAGGATACTTTTATCTCGGGGAACCTGGCTAGTGAAAGCTTCCTTCTTAGCATGTAGTCAGTTTTGCCTTTTGTTGCAATCAAACCGTTTAATGTATTAAAAAAGTTAATTGGGAGGATTTGTTTTAGTGGTGGAAAATTATTCTATATTGTGTTGAAGCTAAATTAAGTCGCTGATTGGCTAAACTAGTTTTTACACTAGTACCCAAACAGTTTTGAACTTAATAATTTCATACTGGATGAGATAAGCCCCTCATTAATAAACCTATATATTATATAATATGAGGAAAGTCAAACACTTATTTTAAATTGCTCTTTTAATGGAATTACACTATTATATTAACGCTTCGGATCCGTCAGCTGGAATTACTCCCCAGTACCATTTACTAAGACATGTATTGTAATTGAGGCTCCCATTATGTGTATACACTATTTGTATATGTTGACTACAGTACCTATGAAATCACAAGTTAAATTCTTAATACTAAACTATTGGTTCTCCTATTAATCCAACGATTATAACAGTGAACAATTATAACAATTAAAAATAATTAAAATTTTTAATTTTAAAGGTGATCATCCAGACCTGACACGGAGCCAACTTCTAGCTCGACTTACTAATTACATAGTAAGTTATTGTAAGAAATATACATTCGGATTCAGTAATTATTAATAGTGTTAATCAACATTTATTAAAAGGAAAAGCGATTGCTTCTCTTTTCATTCACGTTATCTAACAACGTAAAAGTGCAGTTTCGAAGCTCTCGTAAAAGTATTGTAGCCCAAAAACTAGAAGCTAAAGGGCTGTGTAATCGCCATCGCCAACATGTCAGCGCCACCGGAACAATGCTTTCCAATTCCTTGCGTCATTCAGATGAAGTTAGGCCCGGGGTGGTCCCGCAGATAGCTTTATTAAATTTTAATGAGTATAAAGCAAATCTTCACAGTCATCAAAGTTCAAACGCTGCGCCCTTATCTAAGTCATCGACAGGAAACCGCATGTGCAGAGGCCCCACACATCTGTTTACAGATCCGGATTATTAATACTGCATAAGAAATATTATCTATAAATAGAGGAAGACTTCGGCGACTCGCTGCTGGAGCAGATTCGAGCCCGATTAATCTCCTTGGGAATCGACTGGGGCTCGGGGTTGATTTTAAAGATAAGTCCAGACATTAACGTAAAATATAGGGAAGCATTTGCTCCATAATCGAAACGAAGGTTTCGTATATTTACATACAAAAATAATTAACCATAGTTAACGTGCTATTGTGAGTACGATGCATACAGACAGAAATTATTATTTTTGTTATAGAGGGAGTTGATTATAACGCGCAATGTGTAAATGCGTTTATTTTATAATGCAATATGAAAACGTTACTGAGTATGTAAAAACATAATATATTCTACGGAGGAAGGAATTCTGTTGATGAAATGGTATAAAGACTTCAGTTTACAGCAGGTATGTGGGTTATTACATGCCCTGTTGTTCTTTCTACTGCTTGTTTTTCAATAAAATTACGGTTCATATTTTGCATTTTCACATATGGCGTGGCGTACCCTTAGAAACCCATAGTAACAATCAAGTCCTCATGGAAACAGGAATACCACATTGCGCATTAAAATAAATTCACTGTATATAGGTACATATTAGTTATAACATTTGCTTATTCTCGTCTTTTATGAAATACTGAAGTCAGATGCTCTAACCATTTTGAATACACTGATGCTTCCTGCAATTATAAATCTATTTCTAATTAGACAATTAAACCTGTGCAATGGCTATATATTTGGTGGTACCAAACGTGAGCATTTTGATACTGACCTAGACTTGCTCTGAGGAAGTACAACCTAGTTGATTATCAAGATAAGTAGAAAATATAAAATTTTGCATAATTTGAAAATTGAAGAGCTTCGTTATTTAATATACCTATTGTTGATTATTGGAGTCAGTGAAGCACCTCATCGAAGAGGTCTGGTCTCTTCTGCATGAAAACTCTAAAAATGTTGAATTATTTATGTATATTAATTGAGATTCCCAACACAAAAACCAATGTTCATTGAAAATGCAAGAATATCTTTGCTTATCGAAGAAAAATTCGGAAAAAAACACGAACGCGTAGGAGAAAGTGAAGATGATTCTGCCTTTTCTATAATCTCTTTTTGATATGTTTTACAGAATTTCAGAGATAAAACATGCTTAAAGCATGTAAGCTCAATTTTTTCTACAATTTTTTTTCACAAAAAAATTTTGATTGAATCTATCTCTTACTGGTACGGTTTAACCAGTGAGAGGGATAGTTTCACCGGAATTTAAACTAAGCAAAAGCAATAGATTTAGCTGAAAATTTTTCTTAGGAAATAACGAGTGTAATAGTAGTCCACAGGCAGGAAATAAACAAAACTTGGTTAACGTACATCCCAGTTCTTAAAATTTCAACTTGCGCAAATAGGCTGCTTTGACTAATCAATTAACAATCTCAACTCTGTCAAGAGTAGAAATATTGGTTGATATTTACATCTGGGGTGAAGGTTTTGAGTATCTTTTTTCACCTTAGAAATTCAACTTCATAATCAGTAAGAATTTTTTTCTATTACTTTTGTGCTTTTGTGGTAAATTTAACCAAAACGAAGTCGCACTCTTTCCTTCAATTACTTTAGTTTAGTTGATTTAGACACTTTTTATTTAGCTCAGAGATAATTTCCTCTGTTTGTTCATTTCGATTTTGTTCAAAATCGGCATAAAAGTGTAAACTTATAATTGTGATTCCTTATTGCGCCTCTTTTTAACTTCTCGTTGAGCTTTAGGTATGGTCTAATGTCTCGGTTTATTATTATTGTTTTAGGATCATAATTTGCTTATAAGATAGACCATAATGTAAATCATATATTCTTTTAATGTATTTAAGTAAATCATCTTCCTGGAAAACTGGAAACGCCTGTTTTTGGAATTTTCCTAGACAGTTGTACGAAGCCGGTTACGAATCCGATGATCTGGCAAAAGCTTCCTTTTTGCCCTTTTTTTTTAAATTCTAGACATCAGAATATTTTTATTTAAATTATGATCTACAATAAATACTCAAAATGGAAAAAACTACGACCGATCTAGAATACCACCATAAAATTCCATCATCACAATGTTACCTTAAACGCCAAGTTTACTTTCTGTTGATAACTTTTATGGCACAATATACCTTATGGTTGAATAATCCCCATGGTCCCCTACTAAGACAAAATATATCTTTCGAGCTACGCATGGTTTTAAAAAATCATATATGCGTTACTGGTTGACTACTAGGTGATTTTCTGATTAAGATTAATAGAACAAAACCAATATTAACAGTTAGCTCTTTCTTAATGTCGAAATAGCAATCCTTTCTTCGAGATTAGTCTGCTATTTAAATGCACTGTATGTAA
The DNA here is from genome assembly GCA_940337035.1 of Agriotes lineatus. Taxonomy (NCBI): domain Eukaryota; kingdom Metazoa; phylum Arthropoda; class Insecta; order Coleoptera; family Elateridae; genus Agriotes; species Agriotes lineatus. The sequence goes on along the minus strand of OW679203.1, from coordinate 13,349,839 downwards.
TCCGTTAAAACCGTTACTTTAATCACATCTGATTCTTTGCATAATCTTTATCATTCAGTTTATCCTGCTTTAACTTTTATATATAGAGACGCATGTATGATTGAGGTTAGTGTATGAAATCAACAATTACTAATTCTGCAAATAATTTAAAAACGTTCATTTCACGTCGGGGTTTTACGAAATCTAATGTAACCGGTTCCCTTGATCTATATTAATTTTGTCTGCTTTTAAAGAAAATAATTTTCTGTGCTACTACATTAATGCAAAATATTATGTCTCTCACGTTTTTCATGAGTTTAAATCTGTGGCAGCATGTATCCTACCTCATCATTCTTAAACCATGACTTTTATTGTTCTTGCACTAATAAGAAGTTCCAATTCCAGTCCGTTGTCTCAGGCCAAAGGTCGTAACCATAGAATCGGTCCGGCTATCTTTCTTATTGGTTTCAGTAATCCATGAGTTAATTTCAGGGCTGGCGGGGATTAACCCACTACTTCTAGTCTAGAGGTGGAGCTACCACCTTTGGGAAATTTTTAGGATAAAAAGAGCTCCCGTGGGTAGCGTTGCTAGGTCCCTCCAGTAGCTCTATTTCCACCGAGTTCGTGAAGGCGTACCTACCGTTACCGTACCCTCCATCGGCGTAATCTTATAGTGAACAGGTTGAAATATCATTTTTTACAATTTTGCTTATTGGGAAGAAGCCACTATATGTAACTGAATAATTGGCAACTTCAAGTGATATGCCAGTTTCAATGATCAAATGAATTACATACATTAGCTAATAATATGTATATATTTGAATTTATTAAATTTTGAACATTGGCAGGTTCGATGGGCATTGCCATATCTAGTACCAAAACTTGTTTTAAAGTTACTGTAATTAATTTCTGCTTATTCCTTAACCTTCACCACTGTTGCACGTAAGCAACAATGGTAATCTAAAGTATTTTACTTAGTACCTACAGAAACACATCAACAATATTTTATAAAACACAAAATAAAAAATATCCTTTGATTTAAAAAATATAAATACAAAATATGAACTTTAAATCCAACTAACTTTAAATTAGAACTTTAGCAGTCTCTTGTATAAATTTAAAAATGGTTGTAACCTCACTAGGGATGAGCGCGTGACGTGAAAACAGTCGGGTCACACTGGATTACATTGGTACCCCTCGTGAACGTGAATATTTGAAAATCTAACCGTGAACGTGAGTTAAAGTTTTTAAGGCGTGATTTACGTTTGACATTAATTACTTAGTATTGAGTAGATAATAAAATACTGCAGGATGCGCCGCTCCCCCGCTGCCCATCTGTGTGAAAGATCTAGAGCTGGAGCTGGAGGTCATTGTACTTCTGTGTAGCAGCCTGCAGCGACGGAGGTTTGCACCTGTGTTGTGTTATCAATGTTGTGTCTACAGCCAATCGCGTGTCTGCGTCTATAGGCGACCAATTAGACATAACTTTTAGTTCTTCGGACGTAAAATTACTTTTAAACCTATGAATTAAAAGTGAGAGTCACGTGAGTGAACGTGAGCGTGAACATGCGTGAACGTGAGTGTTTAATGCAAGCCTCAAACGTATGTGAATACTCACTCACGCACCCATATCTAATTCTCACCACCGTCAGCAATATTTTCAGAGTGTACATTACACAAATTCACCTTCTAAATTCTCAATTCTTTTAAAATTTCTTTATACGGAAGAGTATCGCATCTATCAATTTTAAAGGGTTTGCAGATTTACACCGTGTGTATCGTATGGCTTGTGGTAGGAAGTCTGTTAGGTTGCGCGACCACCTCTGACGTAAGTTAACGATTGTCATTAAAATCACAACCCGGACCGACGGCTTAACGTGCTTTCCAAGACACGACGAACTGCGATTTTACTACTACTATAGGACCGAGTGACGACCGGTGCAAACGTTGCTTAACTCTCGAGATTTTTTAACCACTCCTTTGAGCATGCGGTTGCATAGCAGCTAGATGTACACTAATATCTCCACATTCCCAGTTTTCGCTAAATTTTTGTCGGTGTTTAAGTTATTATAAAAATGCAATTCACCAAATAGAAATATATTGTTTATATGACAACATGTCAAGTAAAATCTTTTAGATTGTTTAAACCCAAAATGCCAACAACCAATCGCTTTTACGATATAGCATCTTTCCAATTACGAAATGAGGGAAATTGTGTCTGTCATTTTTAATACTAATCTTCACCTAAAACGATTTAAATTATTGGCATAAATAACACCAAGTTAGAATGAATGAACTAAGACGATGTATCAGGAAAATTTAAAGGAACGAATTAGGGAAGATGCCAATACAAGAAGAATGATTGAAAGTAAATAGAACTCTCTCAAAGTGCACATACTTGAGTAGCAAAGAAAGTTCTTGAGTATCAAGGATCACCACTTCGGTCACACAGAAAGCAGATAGTCAACATCAGAGATACAACTAACTCTACAAACAGAAAAAAACAATAAAATAGTTTATGCAAAAATCAAGAACTGAAATTCAACAAATAATAAAGAGTGCAAAGCAAAGATAATGATAAGAGTTCCAAAGTAGTAGGAACGAAAAATACTCTGAGAACCGAAATTAAGAAGAAAGAAACAACAAAGATTAAGCAATATAAAAGATAACGAAAGAAACGTTTTAACGAACGATAAATGCGTAAAGAAAAATTAAAATAATATTTTAAAGAATTAACAGAATTAAATCAAAATAGAATAAGTACCTAGCAACAAAACAAAATTGAAAAAAGGTGATATTACAGGAGAAATGTTGCAACGTGGTTACTGTGGTTAGGCCACGTATCTCTATTGCGCGCACTTGTCACGAATTGATTCCAATTCATCCCTCTCTTCTTGAGTAAGTTCGTTATCATTCTATTCCATGTTGTTACCGGTCTTACTTTTGACCTATTTTCACTTGGCCTTGCCATCCAAATCTTCTGCGTTGGATTCTCCTCTTTCATTCTGACTATATGTCTAAACTACCTTATTTGTCGCTACTCTATAACTTTACTTATTGTTTTTATACGCAGTGTTTCTCATATTTTCTCGTTCCTTCTGCTATCGAACATTGGTATTTCCGGTGCTCTTCTTAAATGCTTGAAAACGAGTCTTGGCATTCACCTGTGGTGTTTATTTTAACACTTAAAAGATAAGCCAAGTTGTACTTTTTATATTTTACATTTTGCACTATAAAATAAAAAAGTGCGTAGAGCTGACTGAAATTAAATTCGTCTGTGTAGCAATAACGCACGTCTGAGCCTGTTCGCTGGATGAAAAGATGGTCCAAGTAGTTTTCTTAGGAATTGTCAAGTCCAGCTTTAGTCGTTTGCGTGCGTAGCCTAAAGCTATGTTTTTAGCAAATATTTGCTGCGTACAAGTTTTGATTGTATCATGATAGCGGATACGTTCACAATAAACGCTATTTTCCTCGTGTACCGGTAAGTATAGAATATCAAAGGTGTCCATTTGTAGAAACGTGACGTCAGCCGATTAAGCTTCGCCAGAGCAAGCATCCGTTGCGAATATCCAATGTTTTGGCCAATTCAAGGGTACACAGCAAAGTTGCCATTTTAAAGTGATAAGGTTTGCGCTCAACTGGAAGAATGAAAGAATGTGTTTATGTGTGGAAATCGCGCCCGATTTGCGTGCATGTAAGAGTAACCAAGGTCGTCTCCAAGCCAAGACCGCCTTTTAAAGCATTTTTGACATTTGCGTTTTTTACAGATTTATTTTAACGCTAGTTGGTACTGTATCATGTATGTTGTGTACGTACATGTTAATAGCCCCACCTTATACAGTTATAAGGGTCATTCCTAGTTTTCGTTACTTTTATTTATTTGATTGCTGTTTTTATGCGGATTTCTTTGTGCATTGTTTAAAGTCTGTTTCAGCTCGAGAATACTACAGGAGATACCAGATTCCTGTTTTAGCACATAGTGATTCGTCATAGCCGCGAACTAGGGTATTAACAGGACTTCATGTTCACTAAGCTGGCTAACTCGATAAGTAAACCGTACGAGAAGCCTCATTCAAAGTTACAGTACCTCGTGAGGAACTAAACCTCACGTACTGCTACACCTTTATTTCTATGGCTATTAATAATTGAGCAGTTTTTCTATAATCACCCATGTTTTACACCTATGTATTTAGTTTTTCTTCTTTTATATCGAAATATATTTGCCTCAATAGGTGAGAAAGTCTTGTTGTTGCCTTTATTCCTCCTCCATCTTTTATCTGGTATTAAACGTTCACCCTAGGTATTTAAATGTCGCCACTTGTTTTACCTACTTTCCAGCTAGTTGTATATTAATCCTGATTTCCTCGTTACGTAAAACAATAAAAACAATCTGTATGTTTATCTCTATTTTTTATTAGTTCTTTATTTCTAAAGCTTTTTGTAGGTATTCTTCATTTCCAGCACACAACATAAGCCCATTGACAAAAGCACAAGCCAAGATTTTCCCTGCTGCCATCTTGCAATAGGATTCATGTAGTTGTTTAATTTTTGTCTTGTATTCTTTTAATAAATCGGCTAATATTATTATAAAGAGTAGTGAACTTAGTGTTCTTCCTTGTCTTAGCCCATCCTTGGTTGTAAATCTTTCTGTTACACTATTGATCGTTTTTACATACTTTATTGTCGTACCTACCTTATCAATATATCATATAACTGTGTTAAGGTGAACACATGGTCCTATATACTATAGTTTGCTCTTAACTGGTGTACTGGTTTTCTTAGTTTTTTCTCTTATATTATTTCATAGACTTTGGATGCAATACTCAGTAATGATATGCCCCTATAATTCAAACATATTCTGTTATATCTCGCTTTAAAAGCAGATACAATCACTGCTGTGGTCCAATCTTGTCGCATTGATTTTTTCGTGAACGCTCTATTACACATCTTATCTAATAACAGTTTTACTGTTGTTTTCATATATTCGACCATTTCCGATCAAACACTTTTATACTCTCTTTTACTTGTAACTAATCAATTCTTCTTGCTGCTCATTTTTTGCATATTACTTGCTTTTATAGGAGTTTGTGGTGCAGGCTTAAATTCCGATATTAACAGATCTTCTAAATATTGTTTCCACCTTCTCATTATTAATTCTTTCACCCAATATATTCATTCCTATCTTTATCGATGAGATGTGAGAGCTGGTCTTTTTTCTCACTTTTCAAACTTTTTATTATAATTTTATAAAATAGTGCTTGCTTGTCTCTATTACTATTCTCAACTTTCTTGTCAGATACTTCTCATTATTTTTCCTTAGCGGTTTTTAATCGTTTTGGAGTTTTGCACGAGCTTAGAGTTTTTATATGGCCGTGCAATATTTAGGAGCGAGTCCTGTGTAAGAGGCATTGCTGTCTGTGTTGCTCGATGGGGAAATGTGAAGCCATTTATCATCACCAACTTAACGCCATGTGCTTTGTGGGCGAATAATCTGCAGTTTATGGTTTATTACGGGTGCAGAGCTCTGGTATGCATTTACTTCTCTTGTGGTTTAATCTTCTAATTATGATTTTCGTTGGTCCACTTTATGACGAAAGCTTAAGTGTCTGAACTGATTTGTGCCAGAGATCTTTAGGTACCCGAGCCGTACTTCCAGCTGTGATCATCGAGAAGTTTACATATGTATACCACATTGTAGGCTCTACCTAAAGTTCTAAGGAGCTTTTAATATTTATAGTTCTAGTTCATTCTCTCATATGTTATATATGTATCGATTGTAGCCATCTGAGCTTTACCCTTTTACATTTTTACGAAATCAAGGAGCAATTTCGTTGCTGAGAGGTATATGTAATGGAAGCTAAAGATGACAGTTGTGCTAAATTAGAATTGTTGAATTGCAAGAAATCAATCTTTAGAAGTTTTACAAAGCTGTTAAAGTTAAATTTGCATACTGGTTTGCTATACCAGCAAGTAAAATAATTTAGTTAGAATGTGGAGAGGTACCTACCCTGGATAAATATCCCCCGGGTTGTAAATGGGAAAGTGCAAATATTTCATCACTAAGAGAACGTTGTTTATTCCAAATTGCACGCACATAGAAATTTTATTAGATCTACTGCTTATTGTGATAAATTTCGATTCTCTCTTGTCAGTAGCGTTTTACAGCAATTTACCCCGATTTAGTTTTGAGTAAGCAACGCACTAGCTCATAAAGGTAGATTATGTTTACAATACAATATTGACACTTAGAATTCTATGTTGGGCAAATATATTTGGGGGCATTAGTCTTTTTTTGTATGAAAAAAGCTACTTACAACTTAAACTTTTGCGAATTTATATAAATCTGGGCATAAATCCTGGCGACAGAAAGGGCCAGAAGGAGCCTCGTGCAGTGTATTATTGGAAACTAGTTCGCAGCAGCCGTTTTTGTCATGATATACTTTCTCAATTAGACAGCCGCAAAAAGTAGTTTTCCCGGAGAGAAACTACTGAAGGGAAAAAATTAATGCGACCGTATAAATATGTTTTGCGCTATAAATATAGCAGATGCCGCAAGGAAGCGATATAAGTAGGAAATATGAAGACCAATACTGCATTATGGCTCGCGGGATGTTATATTGCTTAGTTACTAAGGCATTAGGAGTAATGCGCTTCCGCTAATGTGCCAGTTTGTTAGCCTGGTGATTTAGCGATCGCCTCCACTACTTTCTATTAGCGGCTCCCGTTTCGGGTGCGTTTCTCGGCTAATTAGTCACGATCGCGCCCAATAAAATATTTCCGATCCGCCAGATGACTTACAGGATTACATTCCCACTGGCACAAAGGACAGGATGTTTATTATACTCCCTCTGCTACCTGATTTTACGACGCCCAGAATCATTTATTAAGATTAGCATTTGTTGCTACACACAGTCATTCGGAGGTATTAGCGTTTAATAAAAAAACTGTTGCATCTTCCTCTCAATGCAGACGGATTTCGGTTTTAATATTTATTAATGTATGGATTTCTCTGTCAGGCGCAAGTTATGGCCGCAGCAGATTATTAAAAATTATTTTCGGCCGTCCTGGGTGCTTCGTGCAATTGAACTCATGTTTATCCCCAGGTAAGTTTACCCAACGCTAAAAGCAGGAGAGCTCTATGCTTAAGTCTGCTGAACTAGCTTAAATTGTATTTTATAGACAGTGCCTTCAACGAAAGAAAAAACAATGACTTTTTTGTTACGACTTGCAAAAACTAGTATAATACTGTGTTGCACTATGTAGTACTATTAATTTTTTTCACTTCCGGTTTAACCATAAGTATATACAATTTTAATTTTTCAAATGGCACTACGAATTTTTTGACATTGCTGCAGTTCTTTTTTTTTTATTTACGTCGTAAGCATTTATCATTACATTCAATTCATGCTACAAGTGGGTACAACATTGTAGAACATTGACAATATTGTCACCTGAAGTTTTATTTCCACATCTTCAAACTCAAATGGCACATCTCATCAGTCTGACATGCTGTAGCTATTCTCAATATAATTGATACCTCCATCATGAGAAATGTTTTTGTCATCACTGCGAAATCTTTCCAACTCTTCTTATATTACCATAATTCTTGATCTCGAGAAATGACATAAACTGCTTGAATTTTGCCACGCCGATATTATCATGAACGCGCATTGTTAATTTGGACATCGAATATTTACCCCCTTAACTACTTAGAGACTCTAATGTAGCCGCCATTTCATTAAAATAACCTAGCAATATAATTTCGTTTACTTCTATTAGTGTCTTGGAAACATTTTCAAATCATTCAATAGGCTGATAAAACAAGTGGAACAATTAGTCGCTGGAATGTACAGGTGAGCCTTATAGGAACTTCAAAGTGTTTTGTCACTATTCACGGGCACGTAATAGAAACGTTCCCATTACGTGCACGCGACCAAAATAGAGAATAATTATTGGTGGCCGCAACGTTATGCGATTCTCACGGAACTTGACTACTCCTTTGGATTAGTATTACTTTTATATTGTATTTTCTTAGCTCAACTAAATCGAATACTATTAAAATAATGTGAGGGGGCAAAACCTGTACCCTTTCCCGATTGCCTGGGTAAAAAATTAAAAGGAATTCAAGCTTAGTTTCAAAACAAATGTTATTATTTATTGTTTTTATATTTGGTGCAGAATCGATAATAAATTAACTCATTAAAGCCGTTTTAAAGAAAAAGTTTATGGTTTTTAATAATGATGTCCTAAATTTTGCATATAAAAAATTTAAAATGCTGTTTTAACTAATAAATATCACTTCAAAGTAATTGCTACTTGACGATAGTGTGATGGAAACTGTAAATGTTACTATACACTTATATTTACGTCAACCACTTTGAAGTCCAGGGAGAGTTGTGTCTACTACAAACTGCCTGTTCAAAGTTTCTGTTACCACTTCATTGTTCCACATGGAACGTTAACTTCCCTAATTCTTACTATCACAATTTTTTAGATACCTACGGTGTCGCGTACATCGTTTATGTGTTTTAGTGAAATAGAGAAGAAAATGTAATGGTCTAGCAGTATTAAAATATTGTTCTACAGTGCCTCTAAAGCTATTTGCCTTCAACAGCTTCAATTTTCAAAACTAGGCCAATAAGTTGTTTCTCCTATGACCAGCCTTGCTGTTGTAAAAAGCCCCACCGACAAATGTAGCGCAACAGACTACACAACAATGCACATTATACCTTTTTTCAGTTTTGTAAACTAGATGGTGAAGGAGACTTTATGACGATTAAGAGGTTAAACGTATTTTATAGTAACCGTGCACAGTGACGTTCCCTTTTACAGGTGGCAGAAACGTCATTACCACTTATCACGGCAACAGTTAAAAATTACTTCAAATTAGTTGCAACTTTAACGTCGCATTTCAGTAGAGTAAATTAGTCGCCGCTACCATGGTTCGCCACCTCGAAATTGTTAAAACTTTAAATCTAACCGAAGGTAACTACAACGTTTCCAATACCGAGACATAAGGTAACCACTGATGATAAAAACTACGTAGCAGCAACTGTCGTTTTGTCAGCTAAAGTTATATCTACATTAAAGTTACAGTTTTAGTGGCGCTTATGTAACAGTTATTCATTTGAGGTTCCAATCTCTGTTGTGGGTACTTTTGTGCTAGTTAGGAATGCTATCGCTAGCACAAGCTTGCTACTTTTACTTCGATCTCAATTTTAAAATTACTCCACAGAGAAATGACTAACTGGATTGTTGAAGGCTTACTGAATTGTCTGACAAACTTTACTTTATACGACCTGGGCATATGTGAACTTAGAATCATTTCATGTAATCACATTTTAGCCTGTGCATGGAACTTCTGCGAAGTTTCAAAACATATCCCCCATGACAATTTAAAAAAATTAATATATTATATTTCTGGAGAGGACTATGGGCGTTTCATAAGGTTCAAACAAATTCTAGCAGACTTAGGAACTACAAGAACAGATTTACTTACCACAAATTCTTGGGGTTCACAACCTCTTTCACGGAAAAACATTAACAAACGGTGGAGGGCGACAAAGTTACCAATTTTCTTTTCGTACGTGAAAAGCGATAAATCTTTTTCTTATGTATTTTCTCTGAACATCTGCTGTTCTAAACGTGTCACAACTTGCATTTCATTGCAATCCACGGATCAAAGAAATGGCTACTTTGCTGCGCCGGAATATAAATTTCACCCGCCGCGCGGAATTTGAAGGGCTGTAACTCAGAGACTATTTAAAGCAATTACATTATTAAAAAAGATTCGTGTACATCTTTTCAAGCACTACAACTTTCACATTCGCAATTTTTCGAAAACGCCACCTCCACAGATCTAGAATGTCGGAAACGGATTTTTGGTAACTTTGCCGCCCTCTACCGCTCGAAATACCAACTTCTCGGTATCGCGGCATGGACCGAAAATGTGTAGAATTCTATTTCCAAGTTTTTTGTTCAATAACTTTTTCTGAGCGTCTAATGGATTGCGAGAAAAAACGATTTCAAAATGTTTTCAAGATGGCGGTTGTTTAGCTGGGGGTGGGAGTACGGCTTTTTGATTCTAAACTTATCTAATGACCCTAACCCACTGGGCAAAAGGAAGCGCCAGGGCTATTTTTTTTAAGGTAACAAGGTGTTTTCCGATATTTTACTGTACTATTAGTCTGAAATAGACTAACATCTGCATTGCTATTTTTCCACGCTATTTATTAGGGGTATTTCTTATGGATTCTTTATATTGTTATAAAATAAATATGTAAAGGTTTATATGGGCACTCAGATCGTGAATTGGGATTACACTAGTGTTGCCGTCTAGACAATGCATACATTGTAAAATCATGTGTTGTGTTGAAATTTCGAGACAAAACTTGAAAATTTCTAAGTCTAGATTAGAAGACTCTAAATCTAGATTAATCAAGTAATTTATTTCAAATGCTCGGGCATCCTGTGGGGTGGTTCACATTATATTTCTGAAGTTTTAATAGGTTTGTCAGTTCAAGTAGATGGCGACTTTATTTTTTTGCACTGTTTTTAACCTGTATTTTCATTTTCATATGAGCTTCTATCAAATCGTTTGAACTGTAACGCATACCAATGATTATTTTATAATAAGAAATTGGATTTTCTCTTCAAATTTTGTAATATGTTTTTCTTATACATATTGCTGTAATATTCGCTTGTAACTTGAAATGGTATGCATTTAGAGGCAATTAAGTAACTAACAAAATTCATTTACCAAATAATTTCAACAACACAAATATTTCCTAGCAGCAGGATTTATCGAATTATTGTATAATACTAAACCTAGGGCATAAGTTAGTTTAAGAGTAAGAATTAAAGAGATTATTATTCTTATTGAGTAACTAACTCTTATAATTTAAGATACATACATGGCATTCCACATATCATTTAGTTGCATTTCGGGGGCATTTTCACGATTTCCGTAAGAATTTGAAGTTATATTTGGCAATACCAAGCCATAAATGTTTGAAATCCCATTTTGTCACACAAATAGCCAGTTATGCGAATAGCACTACTTATATTACTTCTAGAGAGCACTAAATAACATATTTAGACAAACTTTTGTACACAGCAGGGAGGTGATCCATCATGCTGATAGTGGAGGTGTCTTAATTAAAAGCAATAAAACGCAGTAGTCTTCTCCACGTACATTTATTAAAAAGGCGACATGTTTCGAAGCCAAACTGGCTTCATCTTCAGGCCAAAATGATCATTGGTTAAAAACAGGTGAAACCACGTGTTCAAATTTTTAGGTTAAGTTGAGGTTATGCGCTGAAGGCGAGGTAGTAATAGTGCCTTCTCCGTCAGAGAATGGTCGCTATTTTACTTGCTATTTGTTAAATTTGATGTAATAACCAGTACAACGATCTTTATAACGTAGTTTGCTGGTTATTGAATTAATTTTCTTCTCCAATGTGGTGTTCTTTGTGAATTTTGTATTACTACCTCGCCTTCAGCGCATAACCTCAACTTAACCTAAAAATTTGAACACGTGGTTTCACCTGTTTTTAACCAATGATCATTTTGGCCTGAAGATGAAGCCAGTTTGGCTTCGAAACATGTCGCCTTTTTAATAAATGTACGTGGAGAAGACTACTGCGTTTTATTGCTTTTAAACTTTTGTACCTGCATTCAGTGCGTGTTTAAGTGATTTATAAAAAAAACGTAACGTTCGTTATAATTACGAGTGAAAAAGTGCATAAAATCGCGTCACATCACTACAAAAGGCACTCTCAGAGTACTAGAAACTAGTTTAGATCCGTTACTGCACTTGGGGGCTGAAAATAGAGAGAATTCGGGGTCCGCTGAAATCCGATCGCCGACAACTCAAGATTTTGGGCCACAACTGTGGAAATCGTAGCCGATAGCCAAGAAACAAGCGTTATGCCTACAAATACACGGAATTAAGTATGTACATACCAGTGCGTAGTAGCTGCAACAGGCCAGATCGGGCAGTGGAAATGCTATTTGGAGGAGTCCACGGAAGCTGCAGCTGTGAGAAGCGATGGAAGAAGGTGTGTATAGACGTCTGTGACGACTAGTTGCACTGCCATAATGGGCGATCTCCGATATATCAATCAAACAATGCAGGACGTTGTAGCACATAAGATGTTGCCCAGATATTTGCGGAAAAAATGCCCTTTGAAGATAACCCTTACGCAGGTGCAGTGAAGGTGTAGGAACACTTTTCCGAAAGTACCTCTGAATTTAATGTGGGGCACAGCACTAGCCGTCCTAAAAATGCTTCGACAAGGGACGGTTGCTTCCTTTGTAGATCGAAATAGATTGACAACAATAGTGAATTTAGTTTTACTATTGGAATTAAGAGTGTTATGTAACTAATTACTGCATCTTTTATATTTTGCATTTTTTTGTTTATTAAAAAGTTACGTATCGGTGAACGATTATTAAAGAATATATATAACACGCTGCAAGAATTCCAGGACTTCTCAAATTCATTTGACGCGCAATTTTTGTCCCTCGCGAGTCTAAATTTTGCTGTTCTGCTTTGATGTGATTATTGTTAAGTGTTTATATAGTGTAACTGTCACTTACGTGGTAATAAACGTTTGTTAATTGTTTGTGCTGTTTAATGTCTAGGTGCAATGATGGTATCTTCTGATTTGGAGCAATTTGCACAGTTTTTCTCAAGGAGTTGATCCCGAGACGAGGATTTTAACGTGGAACATATTTGCAGCACCATAGGCGTCCGGTTCGAGTTTGCAGCGGGTCATAATCGGCGCAGAGTGAAAAGAGGTTAGCGTATTAACCATGTGTTTTGTGCTCATTTTAGTTTGAGAAATATCTCATTGTAATTGTTGAGCTCTATAACTAAATTAAACACCGGCAATAATGAAAAGTAGAAAGGTAATAAATTAAAACAAAGGTTTCTCTTTTTCGATTTATGTAATTAAATACTGTACTGCCATCAACTCGCAAAATTGACTTGATGTTATGTGCAACATTTTCCTTTGAACCCTAAGTTTGTCACGCATAAAGTAAGTGTCACTTAAAGATGCTTGCTTATGATAACTTTTAAACGTTTACTTATGCTTCAGGCAGATTTCGAAAAGAAATTCTGAAGAAAATAGGGGAATCTGTTACCTATCAAAACAAATAATTCATCTTTAAATTATAATTACAGTTGCATGCAAGCGATATTTCATGGCAATATGTATACGGTTGTGGACAAAACTATGGAAACGACATTTTTCCTTCCGTTTTAGTATATACCCAGCATTCGTTTTGTGAAGTAAAATGAAGTTGCACATAACTTAAAATTTTTAAATAGAAAACTCTATATTTTTTAGTGTTCAGATAGAGAATTTGATTGTAAATTTAAAAATATATAGTTTTGTACATTGATTAAGCTTTTGCTTCCATACATATTTCAATAGGTATCAATAGATTTTTTCTATGGCAATATACATGCAAAACAAAAAAACGTATAGAACAATATTTTATCTATCAAGTAATGCAATTTATTAAAGTTTGTGCAACTAGTTTACGTTGAAAATGGTTTTGACTCATTAATTTCGTTGTTATTCTCACGACTTATGTTATTAATGCACAGTAGCTCAACAAATGTATAGAAAATTTATCTATCGGAATACTAAAAAATATACCGGACGTTAAAAAAATTAAGTTATCGGCAACATTCGGTTAAACCGGAAGTCATATTGCAATACTAACACTTCATAGGAACGTCTGGAAGCTAACATGAAATATACAGGGTGTTTCAGAACTATGGCATCAAACTACTAGGGGTATTCAGTGCGTCGGTAGAGGACATTTGAGTATAGGAACCCATGTCCGGAAATGTCTCCCTGGGGCACTGGGACTCTATGACGCGTTAAGACAGTTTAAAACAAAATGTGTTTTAAAACAACTATCACATTTTCAGTCGAGTCCGCTGAAATCATGTGCGACATTCAAATCGATGTATTGCAGTTGGAGTGCGACATTTTGAACAATTGTTGTGGTGATATTATGTACAAAAACAGAAATAAAATGCATTCAAATGTTTTAAACTGTCTTAACGGGTCATAGAGTCCTAGTGCCTCAGGGAGACATTTCCGGACATGGGGATCCATACACAAATGTCTTCTACCGTCGCACTGTATACCCCCTAGTAGATTGATCCCATAGTTCTGAAACACCCTGTATAGGTGTTTCCATACTTTTGTTAACACAGATTTTGAATGTATCTATTGCATTGTGTTTTTTAATAAAATAATTTTCCCAAATAAACTATAATCTGTTGTATTTATCATCTATGATGACAATCAGATTTCATTTACAGTTAGCCAGTAGCGGACTGATAAGAGAAAGACCGGATGGAACTTCAGCCTTAAGAGACCAAAAAAATTCGTCAAAAATTTTTTAAAAAAATTCCTAGAACCAGATTGCAGCGCCACCTACCGGGTACAATTGTGAATGTAAACCATCCAGGAACCCACTCAAATACACACAAGAAATTTCATCAAAATCGGTCTGGCCATTTAGGAGGAGTTCAGTCACATACACACGTACAGAAGAATTATATATACCGTGTGTCCACAGGAGTACGCACCATAGTGATAAGATAATGCTAATAGAATATAAATATCAACCAGTGTTGTGTGCACCGTCCCTTTTCTTGTACCATGTATAACAATATCAAATCTCATTAAATCATACATATAAACTGTCACAAGTGACATTTGTTTCATACAGGGGCGAGTCAGAAGCCAGAAAACAACGTTTTAGCGTGCCGGCGATCACAGCATTAGCCGATCTTTCTATTCTATTAGGTTATCCCTATGGTGCGTCCTCCTGTGGACACACGGTATATATATATAAAGATATGAAAAACGGATGTACTCGAGGACACGTTTTTCAACGCTTATAATTATAGTAGTCGCCATAAATCTTGTGAATGAGCTTGAAGATGTTTAATTTACCCACCATTTCATAAAAAAACTTGTATGCAGGTAAGTATTAATATACCATGTATCCCAAAGTTCAACAAATGATATGCTGGTACAGCAGTCCAAAGTAAGCAAAACGCTTTGCATAGAAGTGGCCCTAAAATTGCGTTTTAAGGGAGCTACAGCCTTGAGAAGCATAATATAAAAAGAGATTTTATTTAATTAAAAGATACAGAGTTTAATGGGATATGGCGTATCAGCGCAATTTTTATGCTGAGCTAGATGAATTTGAAAAAAGATTTCATTTATCAATTTCTTATTTTTAGAAAATATTTCATCTATATCAACACTACTTGCTTCTTGATCACAGTGTCAACTTTAATTCGAAACACATCCACCGACGAAGACGGACATCTCGGCGCCGCAACTTCGGCACCGCCATCTCGGCTCGGGGACAGCTCGGCGCAGGGACAACTCAGCGAGCAGTCATCTCGACGCCAGCCGATTTGCCGCAGGGTCATCTCGGCGCAGAATTGGTTTAGAAAAATATACAGTGACCACAAAAAAGCCAGCATCAAATGAGAAACATTCTTATTTTTGCTTTTCAAGATAACTTTTGACGGCAATAATTTGTGCTTGGTTGACCATCCATTTTAGTCCGTATTAGATATTGAATGATTTTTACTTAGTTAGAAAATGGCGTTTTTCGAAATTGTGTAAATCCAAAAGGTGCCATTTTTTGTAAATTTAGCTGGCTGAACAATCTCAAAGACATAAACAAACTTTCCTCGTAAAATATGTCTCTATCTTGGCTAGTAAATGCAGCTTTATTAATTATTTTAAAAATTGTAAAATTGTACTGATAACGGAAGTCACGTGGCAACTTATGTTTTGCCCATTTTTAGTCACTCTTCAACCACCTCTGGTCGACAGTGTTTGATTTTCCAAGAAATTCTAAATTAAAAAAAATATTTGATGTCAGCTTTTTGGCGATCACTGTATTTATTATTTGTTTATAATGATTTGCTTACGTAGTGCACACTATAGTTTGCGAATTTAAATTCGGCGCCGAGATGGCCTTGCGCCGAATTGGCTGGCGCTGAGATGACTGCGCGCCGAGTTGCCCCGGCTCCGAGCTGGTCCAGTGCCGAGATGGCGGCGCCGAGATGTACTAGACCCATCCACCGAGTCCCAAGGTCCTTTGTAGCTGCACTGTTCGTCATTCATTGTTATCTTCCTGGCGACGAGTGTAATTTTTGACAGTTCATTTTGTACAGATGTATCCATATCCAAAGCTTTCAGTTAGGAATTCATAGATTCTATAAAACTGGGAACATCAGTTACAACACTTTCCATTTATATTTTTTCAACTCATTTTTTGTTTTGCTTAACGTTAAATTAACCCGATACCAAACCCAATTTATTTGTTTTCAAATTCTTTCATGTAAGGACAACACATTTTAAATATTTAAAAAAATACCTGTATTGTTAAAAAAGCACAGATACTTCAAACCGTAAGGAGGAGGGGGGGGGGTGCCCAGCCTCTCATTCATGGGGAATGGAGGCCCGATGATGCCTTGCCTCTCTGCCCCCTATCCAGTCCAACTCTGATAGGTGAGTATAAGTAAACCTTAATTGATAGGAATCCTTTCAACTTATATTAAAACTTTGTACTTACTTGATTATGTATGCGAGTAAAAAAATCATATTATCTACGACCTACTAGTTAATCTAAAGTTTTGAAAACTGTATATATATTTTGTCAAAAATTTTGATTCTATAATACGAAAGTGGTTTTTAAACAAGACTTTTGCAGTCTCCTTTAATAATCTCGACAAGACACGACAAGAGTCTAGAAAGTTTAGATCTAGATGACATCACTACATTGTACCGGGTTACTTAAAATGAATTACATCTACTAGGTTTTGAATTTTGTTTGCATGTAAATTTTTATGTGGCCCACATTTTTATTGGTATTGCATTACGGGAAATCCAAAGCATACTAGATGTAATTAATTTTAAGACTTCTGGCATATATTACACACACTAACAGCACATACAAGAAGCCGTCTGGCACAGTTGGGTAACCGCCAGGCTTGCATTAAGCAAGTCCTCGGTTCGAATCCCGCAGGGGTCGGATTTTTTCCGTAACCTTGGCGATTGGAATCGAGCTCGGTGAGACCATTCACAGTTGGGCACTAAATTAACTGTGCTCTACTCAGAACCACAGACCTAAGAGATAGAGTAACAAGGTCAACACATCACCAACACCAACAGCGACGCCTATAATTGGCCTCAAGGCTGTTGGATGAGTACAAAAAATAAAATAAAAACACACACCTCACACAATGGTTGCTGCGCAAGCATCAAAGGCGCGCTGCAACTTTGTATCCCGAATTCGCGGCAAGTTGAGCATTGTACCGCCAAATGCCAGCGTATAAAGCACAAGGTAAATGAGGTTGCAGATAATACATACATACAACAGCACATACACTGTTTCCATATGATTCATTCTAATTACAATAACATTTTTGCAATTTATAGGCTTTATCAAATATGCAATAGTTAAATGAAAATAAGAATTATGACAGATGGAAAACAACTTCCCACAACAGTTCTTTTTTTGTTTTCCATGGTTATCGCTATTTTGTTTTTTAAACTGGACTTGATGACTTAGCAATCTCTAAATCCGCTTTTCGAATTTTTTCGTAGTAACTCAATAAAAATTCGATTTCCTACGTTGAAAGAAAAAATCTGGTGCAACACACTTACACAACTTTTACAGTAATCTTATAATTAGCCAAAAATTAGATTTTTAAATTTTAAGCATTTGTCAAAAATTTTCAAAAATTACAAATTCTACAAAAACTGTACAAAATAGAACGTTAGTTGAAGAGACACATTTTCTCTAAAATTTTAAGCTGAATTCAAAAATGTAATAATATACCGGGTGCTCTATTTAAAATAGGGGTTAATAAAAAAATATACAAAAAAACAAAAAAAACCTATTTTAGAAGTATTCAACTGGAAAATCACATATCTCACATCAATACGCATTAAAAATTTAATAAAAATGTAAAATTTGAAAAAAATAGAGCCGTTTATGAAAAAATCGAAATAAACTGAAAAATCACAAGAGCAAACATACTAAACATCTACTTGCAGTTATGCGATTTTCTTCAAAAGCTTACTGTCTCATCTACATAGTACACAAATCTTATTTATGAAGTTTCACCGTCATAACTCTTTTCGTTTTTGAGATATTCTGTTCGCAGACATACAGACAGACAGACGCACACACAGACAGACCAATCAACAAAACATGTTTTTGGGTTCAGGAGACTCGAAAACGTGAAGATCTGTTGAAAACTCAATTTCGAATTTTTTGGGTGATTCCAATACTTAGTAAAAAGTACAGAATTGGAAAATGTACAAAATAATGTCATTTTAAAAACAAAGTTATATCTATGTTCGGTTAAAGCAGAAGTAGAGAAAACATTTCTGACAGAACAACAGAATGGAGAATATAATCCCGAACAAAAAATATTTTTTTGTAAGTCGTAAGACAAAAATGTTATTGAGTTTTCTTTCTTTCGTTGGAGGCACTGGATTAGTGTGCAATACTTGAAGATTTAAATTTTTAAAAGAATTATATTATTGCCTCTTTCCATTTCTTGTTTTGAAATCATTGAGACGTTCAGTTGAGTGTTGTATTATGGCTAGATACAAATATTTTCAACGTCTTATTTGTCATAAAAAATTTTAGTTTTTTGGGTTACAATATTGTTGTATATATTGTAAAGATAAGCGGTAATACCAAGAATCTAGATTTACAACAACAGAAAAATAGTTACACGTAGCGTATTCCCTAGATAATTTTCATTCCGCGTCTAATAGAAATATAGCAAAAAAAAAACGATATTTAAGACATAAGTGTGAGGCACTTACATCAGTAATAATAGTTTAATGTTATACATTTAAAAGAAAACAACAGTAATAGCAAAAATGTTTTGCTAGAAGTTGGTCAAGTCATATTGACGTTTCGCTACTAGTGTATAGCTTCTTCAGAACATATTAAAACTTAATTAGAACATGTTGCTGTCTGAAATACAATTTATTTTAAATTATGTAAGTGAATCGAATATTCTCACGTGCTACTTACTTCTACAAATTGTTGTTTCGTGTCTTTAATATATTAATTAAACTTTGGGCATTTCATTCCATGTAGAAACATGACCTGAGACAAGGGCGAGTCAGGGTCGCCGAAATATCTCTTTCCGAAACCCAATCATCTGGCACACGTTAACGGCGTACTGAGTGATGTGGTCAGCATCACGCCTTAGACAACTGCCTTATTTTCCCTACTTCCACAACTGTGGTTTCGGTACCCAATTTTTAAATCGACTGGGTGGGCCTCCCGCCAGTTGGCAGATGTGGGGATTGAACCCCGTAGCGTGGCACCGCGGCCTAACGCCCCGTTCGGCCACGCTGGCGACAATATATTAAATAATGCTGTTGAAATTATAATTAGATAACTCGCTAAGAAAAATGGTTGTGATCCGTACCTTAGAATTAAATGTTTTAAAGGCTTTAACTTAGAATTTATTTTTTAACATTCTAAGATCTTCTCAAAGAATAATTGAAAAATTACCAATTACTAAAGTGTAATTTAATAAAAATGATCATATTTAAAAAAAAATTGAATTGTAAAAGAGCTGTTACCTGATATTTTCATATAGCCGGGATTCTGGCCTCTCAAAAAACACTTCTAAAATGATGGGGTGTGCACTCGAAGATATAGTTTAAAAATTTACACTATCTGGAATGACCTTGCTGATCTAAATGTTAAGGGCTCTATTCTTTTTGCAATTGCAAAAAAGCAGAAGACATTTTTTCCGGCATTTTTTTATTAGAAAAAATTGATGAATTTTATGCGTACATCGCATTCACAAGCTTAGCTTTGAATATTGCTCAATGATTTGTAAACCAACGGAAATATTATTCTTTGTCGATTCAGATGATGTCAAATTAATCACGAAATATTTTTATATACCCCAGTGGGATAAGTAACTCATTACGTCCACTATTTCTGTTAGGTAATGAAGTTCATTATACCACTCAGTTAGGTAATCAAGCCATTAACTGAAATAATGTCAAATGAATGATATAATGACATTTGCCTAGTAATATTAATATACTTGTGTGCTTACATCATTCGTGCTACGCACTCGTTTGTAACTTACAGACACGTATACTAATGATGCTCTTATCCCACTTGTATAGTAAATAACTCTTAACAAATGCTCCAGAAATCGTTTAAGCAAAGCCTACCGGGAACGCGCGGTATAAAATTCAGCATCAAAGTATTTTTTAAACTATTGCACATAAAGGCATACTTCCAGCGTATGAAATGTGTAGAAAAAAATGGAGACATTTTTAGTGAAAGAATGATCGCCATTGCTTCATTATTCTAAAAGATACGATTTATTTTGGTACATCGCTCTGCTATTTTCCGCTGGGTGTTTGGAGTTAGCCCAGCCATAATAGATATTTAGCTCAAGAAGGAAAACGTAGTCCTGAGTTTTGGCACAAATGTTCCTTAGTACCTTAGCAGTAACCCTTTAAAAATCGGTCGTATCAAGGAGAGGCATTGGCAGTAGTTTAAAGACACCCTTTGTTCAGGTAAAGTAGTATTTCTGTTTCAAACATCATTAAAAATTTCAGAAACATAGAGTTACTTTTATGAAGCTGCGTAACAAATAATTATTTGAAAATGTGCGACTTACATAAATCCAGAAATTCTCAATCCAATTAATTTTGGTTGGAACTTGAAGCATAATGTGCTTATCCCAAGTTTAATAACTATAAGTGTTCGTCCCAATGTAACTTATGAAAATGTATTGTGTAAGTGTAAATTTAGAAAATGTTCTGGGAACTGTAGTTGTAAAAATGCTGAATTGAAATGTATAATAGGTTGCTATTATGAGGGTATTAGCTTTTAATTTGATTTAAAAGGCATATTTGTGTATACAGTGCCTTTCTTGTAAGGCAACGTATAACGGTTTACATGGCAAAGACCTTATCTTATGTTGTTTTTTATATTGAAAATTTGGAAATTATGTTTTATAATCTATTAAATTAGGCCTATATGGAAAATAAAACTTAATAATTCTTATTATGAAAATATAAACCATAAAAGTTTGCGTGCAATAACAAGTGTATTATTTTTCAAGTAGTAGCGTTAGCACAAAAATAATTAATAACGTTTTTTGTGAACTGGTAGTTTCTTAAGGAAGTTATAGCTTCGATTTTTCCATTTTTTCTTAAATTTTCTTCTGCTTATAGCTGCTTTGTGAGGAAAGCACTTTATTTTTATGATTTTATATTTTCATTGTAATAACTAGATGAAGAACATGAAGTACTTACTTTTAATGGTTTTTTCATGTTTGCAAATGAATTAATCTTTAAATTTCTGCCTTTTAGTTATTACAAATGACATTATTTATGTATAACATGTCAGAGTAATATAATTATGAGTAAGTATAATACATACAAATTATTTGCAAGCACAGTATATTCGTATCGCGCTTCAAATCAGTGATGGCAAACGCGCCACGCGTGAAACTCAAAACACTAAGCGGAAAATAAATGGTATTTTTTAGAACAATAAAGCAATTGACAATTCTTTCACTAAAAATTTCCCCATTCTGTTCTATACACTTCATACGTTGGAAGTATGCCTTTATGTGTAATAGTTTAGAAAATACCTTGATTCTGAAGTTTATACCGCGCGTTCCCGGTCGCTTTGCTTAAACAATTTCTAAAGTATTTGTTAAAAATAATTTTGTGATTAATTTGATATCATCAGCAAAAAAATCATCATTTTTTTTGTAATAAAAAAATGCCGGAAAATATTTTTTTCTGCTTTCTTCCAATCGCAAAAAAATGATGCCCCCCACATTCAGATTCTCAAGGTCAGTCCAGATAGTGTAATGTTTTTTAAACTGTAACTTCGAGTGCAGACTCTATGATCGAATTTATGATGCCTGATTCCTGACTATATGTTATATTGGTTGTTTTATAATTAATGGAGTGTTGACATTGAAACTATGTAAGATATTTACTGCGTGATTTGAAAGTACTGTATTTGGTTTATTTGGAGTTAACATTTTGGTTCCCCCTTGAATGCTTATTTTGGAAAATTCGCTTTTTAATACTGCTTTGTTTGCACCATGTAGTACAATTTATGTGATAAACTATAATTTATGTCTTTTTTATACTTACGTTTATACATTTTTTGAGGGTAGTATCAATTCTTTATAGTGTTTGTTTCTGCTGCGTTGTAAAGACACCATACTATTCTGTCTCATTTATGATGTTTACTTAGTGTGTTAGATCTCGATGTCGCGTATGATAAAGCCTGAGCTATGTGCAAATTATTACTTGTATCTATTTGTCAATTAAAGCAAAAAAATATTTTTTAAGGTGCTAACCCAGTATATATTGCGATGGTCTTTAGCCCTGTACTCGGATCTGGTTGCAATACAGAAAATACAAAATACAGTCACAAAGGGACAAAGTCGAGGCAATGCAAATAACTGGGAAAAGTCATGTAATTTTATTAAATCAGAATAATACTGGTAGAATGGACGATTAACTTTAAAAGCATTCAAATGAGTATACAAATAGGGGAACTCAATTTCAAGTGTTGGAGTTAATAAAAGAATTTCAATTATAATTTCAAAAGTTTGGCAATGTAGAAGCCAGACATGAATTAGTTAAAATTGACACAAGAATTCAAATTGTGCAGAACTTGAAATGAAGCGTTAGTTAGTACAGTAATTAAAGAAAAACTGACGTTGTGAGCTTATTTGATTAAGGTAAGAAAGGATTTACGAATTGGATAATGCAAGCAAGATTAGCATAAAAGAGATTTTGGCAAAAAGGACACAGTTAGTTATTTTTGAAGAAAATGAAACAGTAAACAGGAAATAGACAAGTTTAGTGCTATTAGTCAGTCAATGAAGTGATGTGAGCAAAAAGACATTTGTTATAAACAATTTAATGGACAAGAAGATAGGTTATAAACAATTTACTTTGAAAGACAATAATTTTAGTATTAAGAGTTCTAGTTAAATGTTTGTAAAATATGAACTTAATGTTAAATGTTGTTAATTTGTACTAAGCTGATTTCCTTGTATTTGATTTTTGATGTTCATTTGTTTTTAAAAGCTTGGATATTCAATTATTATTAAACGTTGACACCAGCAGCATCTGCCTTTTACTCTGCAATTAATTAAAGTTTTTATATGGTTAAAATAAAGATACAGAGTTGAAACGTTACCAAAGTGTGCAGTTTTATGTGTGTAACCAGTGGTGGCAGGCACCCGAAAAGATTGCAATCGAGATCCCAGCGTTCCGGAGGGCTACGAACGGGTCCAGAAGGTGGAGACAGGCTGTCCGAGGGTCCCAGCAGCGATACCGGCATCAAAGGGCGACCGCAGGTACCGCAGGCACCAGGGAAGGCTTTCCGCAACAGCTACCGATGCAAGAGCGAGAATGCAAGAAACAAAAGAGTAGGCGCAAACAACGAAGATTCGGTTTTCCTAGAACAAAAGAATGTACAGACGCTACCACAAAGGCGCGAAAATCAATCCATAACTCACCTGATTTTTAATTTGCTCATAATTTGATTTTACCAGTCATTTCACAACGCAGAAAGTCGCACAAACTGAAATTTATGTAGGTCAATGTTAACTGTCAACTCGAGCACCGGCGCAGTGCAGTTTTGATATTATTTCCCATTGGCGTGCTGCCATTTTCAAATAAATTTAAGGAACCCGACACCTGAAAGCTGAGTTTTCATGTTCTTAATGTTGGAGCTAGCAAATATTATCAATAACGGTTATATGCAATGTTTAAGAGGGCAAAATACCATAGATATTACTAGTTAATTTGGTGAACCCAAGATTAGTCAGTTTAATGTAACATTTACCGATCTTTGAAAAATAATTGGTATGGTAGACAATTTTAATTTAATTTATTTTATTCTATAATAATAAAAACACACATATCATATCATAGCAATATATCTCAGAAATTTTGTCCGTTTTATGCCAGGTAGGCATATAATATGCATATAAATAATCCCATGCATCCAAAAGCTAGCTTTTAGTTATACTGAGGACAAGCAGACAGACAGAGAGATAGACACAGACAGACGGAATTGAGAGAACCTGTTTTTCGTCATCTACAGACCTTAAGACGTGACATCTGAAGAAATCTCGGAATGTGATTTGTTCGTGATTGCAATATTACCTTCGTTTTTTAGACGAAGGAAGTAATAAGTATTTTTAAGAACAAATTTTAAAAGAATTAAATTCTTGTTTGGGTGTGTTTGTGTATTCTTTTATTTTATTTCTATTAAGTTATTTTTAATTGATTGTAATTCAAAATTAATTGGTACTTTAGTATAAAGGAATACTATGGATAAGAAAAATAAAACATCATTTTGTGGTAATTGTTTCCAGTTTTATATTTACCCTTTTTTATAATGTTATACAAAATTTTTAAGATACATTTGGATTATTTATAACTAGTGCTCATTTATGATGCTACTATTGGTCTTAGGGACTGTGTTGGTTTTGTGTAGTGTAGTTAATGGGGGTGCTCCGTTATAATAGGTGCGGTTCTTATATTCTCGAAAATGTATATATCTCTTATAAGTTCAGTCACTATGTCATGTTTGCGGGAAAATGAATCGAAATTTGAAAATTCTTTGTTGGGTTGTTGGGGGGGGGGGGGGGGGCTAGGAAAGCTTAACTTCGAGTTGTCTACCAAGATTTCCTATGTGCTATTTATGGTATCTTAAAAAAGGTGCGTTTGTTTTTTTGTTGCAATAACTCGGTTCCCGTTAAGAGTACGTGAAAATAAAGTCTACCTTTTAGTTGCAATTTTTCGTGCTCTACAATTTATGTCCGATTATTTTTCCACGTAAGAGCAATATTAGTCAAGATATCGAACGCGAAAGAAAAGCGTAAAGGGGTCGAGATTTTTTAGCTCTTCTTCGCTTGTTATTCGTTTCTCGCCCTATTTAGCAAAACGTAGTTCTGACTTAACTTGCAAAACTTGAAAGAACCTGTAATTTAATCTATTATAAATTGTAAGGTAACTAAGATTACTATTTTTAGAGCAGACCAAAGTCGCCAAGTTGCCGCATAATTTTGATTTCATGTATCGTTCCATTACATAAATGACTTAATATTTTCATTACATTATAAGAATAATTGTATTTCATACAAGTTCTTAGTGGAAAACTTTCCTGGACTACCACCATCCCATAGAGTTTAAAATTTCGGTTCTTAAGAATTTCTACTATTAAACGTTGTTTAAAGTACTACGTGCACTTAGAATTGGAGCCTCAAGTTGATATGTGACTTTTGCAGGATATGTTATTTTATATATTCTGAAATGGAAAAATGTCATTACCCTATTATATATTTCATCAATTATGCGGTACATAACATTATATGATTGCATATTACAAATAATGTCCAGGAAAATTGAACTTCAAGTTGTCCACTATGAAATACAATGATTATAGTAACGTAATGAAGTATATTATATCGTTTATGTAATAGAACGATGTGTGAAATCAAAATTACTGGCGACTTTATTAATTTGGTCCGCTCTACAAGT
The DNA here is from genome assembly GCA_940337035.1 of Agriotes lineatus. Taxonomy (NCBI): domain Eukaryota; kingdom Metazoa; phylum Arthropoda; class Insecta; order Coleoptera; family Elateridae; genus Agriotes; species Agriotes lineatus. Next base: position 13,324,208 of record OW679203.1, on the reverse strand, counting down.
AGCAATTTTAGTAGCATTTTAATTTATAATACTCAAATTGCAGGTATTTTTAATAATAACTACTTTTTTGCCAAATAGAACGAGAAACAAAATACAACCGAAGAAGCGCGATAAAATCTCAACCCCTTCAAGCTTTGTTTTTCGCGTTCGATATCTCGACTAATATCGCTCGTACGTATAAAAGTAATTGAATTTAAATTGTAGAGCATAAAAAATGCTAACTAGCAGGTCGACTTTATTTTCATGTACCGTTAACAACTGGAAGTTAAGCTTTCCCCCCCCCCCCCCCTTCCCCACTACCACTATTACTATTTCTTGTTTATCTGCATTGGCAAATAGTTCTGATTTATTTAAAGAAATGTTTGGTTTATTTTCTTTAAGAATTCCTTGTTTCTTTTTTGTGGTAAACTTGTTATGCTTAATTAATGTATTACAAATGGTAATTCTAGTTGTATTTTAAGCGCTTTACTAATATTTTTAAGAATTCTAGGGTTTATTAATTTTTTTGTCTATCCTTTATTAATAATTATTGCTAAATTGGGTAAAGTTCTCCCGTCTTGATATATTTATTTACTTCTCCTGCTTTTAAGATCTTTATTTTGTTTTAAATTAGTGGCAACTTTGTTCTTTAATTCTTGAAAATACTTAACCCTCTCACATAGAAATGTGGGTATTAAACTTGTAGGATTATTTTTTTTCCAAATTTGGTTTTGCAGTTACCGATCGTCAATTCAAATTAACGCAGTTTTCATGATGAATTCACAGTGTAAATTATTGACATCTTTGAATGCTTATAATTGTGAAACTTTTTACGTTTTGAATAAAAAATCGAATTAAATATTGTTTTTGCACATCCTGAGAAGAAATTATTCGTTCATCCACTTTTACAACTGTGGGGCAGTAGTTATTTAACTTTCTCAAATACTTCTCTAACGATTTCCCATAAAAATGTGTTGCCATCTTCGTGTGGTTGGTTGTGTTAAAAAACTTATTGTCTAAAATAAAATTGAAATCAATCTTGTGGTTTTTATAGTAATTCTTGTTCGTATTTAGATACGGCTAGATATTTGAAGGTGAATTTCAAATAAACACTATAATTCTTCTTCGACAAGATGAAGTAGCAATTAACCTAGAAATCTTCAACCATATCTACAAATATCAAGAAATAGCTATTTGTGCATCAAGTGCAGATAGAACATTGTTTATTGCACGCGGTAAACAACTTAGCAAGTGCACGAACAGGTCTCTCTGACGATTAACAGAATAGTTTTAAACTTTAGAATAAAAAAATGTTTTTTTCAGTCCTCTATAATTAGGTTTATTATATTGTTATTATGGGTAGTAGTCGATAACATGATGACATCCTTTCTATGGAATTGGATTGACTAGGTTTTGACAGATTTTTGATATTATATTAGTTAAAGTGTCCATAACGCATGTCTATAGTTATTCTGGGACAATTAATTTGAATCAGCGTACAGATTATGTAATTAATAATTACAGTACAGAGTAACTTATAATTTTCAATAATAAGGCGACTGTAACATTTATTTTTCAAGATTTTAATAGTTTTTCCACTAGTTCCATGTCCCATTTGAAATTATCTAGATACACAAGGTAGACGTTGTTTAACGATTGTTGAGAATAGTTACTTGTACAAGAAATGAAGCAATTTTTTCTCAAGTTAAAAGTTAAGTAATGCTTTTTCTGGTCAGAACTTAGATGGAAGTTCCACGGCTGCTTCTCCCATCACCTCGTGGTAAAGCTACCACGGAAAAAAGTTGGTCCCGGTTGTCATAATAACATCATGACAGTCGTTAGTGGGGTTGGAAGTCTCCATAAAATGTACAGTGACGTCTATAATTGGCCTAACGGCTGTTGGCGGAGTGCAGAATAAAAATAATAGATACATACATAGCCGCTACTATCCTGAATTCGTAGCCGAGATCTCGCTGTATTGCTATACACGGGTTAGGTTTGCTGAATTATTTGTTCTTTTCTTATTTAAGACATATAAAGTACCTATGCATTTATCTTAGGCCAGACATATTAGTAATATAAGGTAGATACTAGTCGATGTATTTATTTAAGTTCTGAGCAACAAAAATTATTATTAATAGCAGTAGCCGAAAGGAAGAGGTGTATCTTCAAAGAGTCTTACTTAAAGTAGATACTCAATCCGAAACCTTTTCCTTAGATGTAAGGTTATTAAGAGTTTAGTCTTCATGGTACTCTTCTTCATACTTCTCTTCACTGCTTTCTACTATCCCTTATTACTCCTTTGATTTTCGTCATTTTCTCGTCAGATTTTCATTCTAAGGTTCACTAGGTCGTGCTCCTCTTCTTTTTAAATTCTTTCACTGAGCACACTCTCTTTTTAACTAATATTTTTTCTTCGTACCTTTGCAAATGACCCGATATCTTAGCTAATGTTGTATAGCTATTTGCAGTATATACAGATTCTGTATCTAGGTTATTCTAGTTCTTCTTATCACTTCTTTTTATTTTTCTTAGATATATCGTTTATATGTTTGCTAATTTCTCTATTTGTTACTCCGTTTTCCTCATAAATTCTGTTTTTGCGTTTTCCGCTCTCCTTTTTCTTCCAGCTCTGCAACTGTATAAAGATTAACACGCCTCGGTTTATAGCTCAGCGGTAGGGTTACTTCAATGGCGTCGGTTTCGGAAGAGGAGGGTGGGCGTTACCCTCAGCTAGACACTGGATTTGATTGCAACAAAGTTTATTATATTTACACTACTAACTAACATACAGATAAGCTTATAACTAGGTAACATATATGTACAGAAAAAGAAAATGGCGGATTGGCATTCGCAGTTGGAAGCTGGTGTGGTCCTTCGGAGGCGGTACCGGCGGTTAAAGTGGCTCCGTGTCCAAATCCCACGAAGACGGCAGGCTCTCTGTCCAGCGAAGGCGATTGGCTCTAAGTCCAACGAAGGCGGTTGGCTCTAAGTCCAGCGGAGGCGATTGGCTCTAAGTCCAACGAAGGCGATTGGCTCTAAGTCTAACGAATGCGGTTGGCTTTGAGTCCAGTAGATGCGGCAGACAGCTAAGTCCAGTGGATGTGACAGGAAGCTAAGTCCAGTGGATGCGGCAGGCTCTATGTCCAGTAGATGCGGTACACAGCTAAGTCCAGTGGATGCGGCAGGCTCTATGTCCAGTAGATGCGGTAGACAGCTAAGTCCAGTGGATGCGGCAACCAGCTATGTGCAACGAAGGTGATTGGCTCTGGAGAGGGCTGGGGCTGGTAGATCCTTGGAAGGCTGGAGCTGCTAGCTGGTTCTGGAAGGCTGGATGCTGTTGGCTGACTCTCCTGGGTTGAGTGTTGCTGGATTGACCCGCCGAGGCAGAGTTGTCCTGGGAGGCTGGAATGGCTGCTGGTAGTCCTGGAGGCTGTAGTCGCTGCTGGTGGACTCTCCTGGATTGAGTGATTTCCTACTGCCAGCGTCCGACTATTTAAAGGGGCCAGTCCTTTGTCAGACGCGATCTCGCAGCTCATTGGTCGAAGTAGAAGGGATGTTTTTGCCCGTTTTTGATGTATTTCGGATTATCGCGTTTAATTGAGCGGCGTGATCAATTATCGACTTGATTTGGGTCGCAATCAATAGTCGTTGAAATGTTGATTCTAACGACACCCAATTTGCTAGGTTTTAGTAAAGATTAATTGAAATTGGAACTTTTTAATTCCGTGTTCGGCGTAAAACTTACTTAAGCATTACTCTTATTGCGTATGTTAAGCAGTTATTTTTGCTTCGATTTGGTTGCGCGCTAATTTTATATGAATTTTGATACTATTCACGCCTTCCTGGGATGCTTTCTTCCGCTAATTATAATTTAATTTGTAATTTTGCACCCTTGCCCGCTGTACTCGGTCGTGGCCCTGATTTCTTCGTTACAAAATGCGTTTCCGCTGGGCCGCTGTGTACGCTGAATTTCGGCCGCTCCGCCCGCATGCATTCGCTGGCTGATGGAAAAATTCTCGACCTGCCTGGGTGCTAGAGACTTGGGGTTGATTTTATCAGGTGGCGGTTAATTTTTCCTATCGGCAGGTATCCTTATGTGGGGTTTTTGGATTATTAATTTGGTAGCGCGTTCGGATTTGTTCTCAGCGGCGCCGTTTTTTTGTCGGCTTCCGGATTTATTGGGATGTTTTATGTGCTTGCAATTTTTTTGTTTTGGGGTCTGGCGAGCCGTTGGCCCTTTATTGTCTTTGTTGTGCAGAGGTTTGCACTTGAGAATTGGTGCTCCTTTGAGCTGGCATGCCGCGATTTATTGTTTTATTTTTGTAACGGTTTTCTTTTAAATTCGTGTAGGATCGGGGCGATTTGCTGGTGAACAGATGTTTTTGTAATTTGTTCGCTGCCTGCTTGGCGATGAAAAATTACTTCGTTTGTCTGTTAACCGGTTCATATTAAGATGATATGCGATCATGTTAGCTAACATATTGCGATCCTAACCTGGTTTACAGATTTTTTAGCCAAGATGTTTTTCTTCTACCAAGGCCGCTCTTGTTATTGAAATTTCCTTGCATTATGAAATCTACAAAATATCCATCTCCTGATGATACATAATGCTGCCTAAAACATTTCTTTTTCCATCTATTAAGGTTGTTCTCAGCTCTAAATCTTTATTCTTTTTTAGACCACGTTTGTCACTCTTTCTGTCCATTTGAGCGGCACTCGCATTCGGGGCCGTTGTGTTCATCGGCCATTATCCATGATTTCCTAGAAAATAATAATGTGGTGGTCTAGTACTGACAGCTGCTTCCCCATGCCAACTGTCTTAGAACAGACACTCTGCTCCGCACCTTGATATTTTAACTCCCCGGTAACTGCCATATCTGGTGCGCATATTTTCATCCGCTAACTGGGGAGGCACCCTCACTTTTTATGATCACTGCTACGAATATCTGGCGACATAAAAATCGTGTTTAGTATAGTGCGTGTCACTCAGTGTTAGTGTTATATGTTAATCCCTGTGTAGTGTACTTTGCTACATTGTTAGACATGGCGACAGCAGTAGTAGGAGAAGTATCTACGATAGTATCAGGACATTTATAGACATAAGATTAGCTTATAGAATTATAAATGTGTTCGGATTGCTAATTAAATTAACAAAAGAAAATATTGTTTTGGAAATATTCCTCCTCGGCTTAGTACAATTTAACACTTTTTACTGGCTTCATTTTCAAGATATCCTGCTTTCGTGTATTAAGACTATCTAGAATCATATTAAACTCACAATTCATCCTAGTTTTAATAAAGTATCGAATGCGTTTTGACTTTTTCTGTTGGTTATTACGTAGCTTTTTATGTCTTCATATACACGTTTTACATTTTGCCATAAGTCAATACAGCTTAAAAGATTATTGCAATTGATTTTTTTGTTCAGCACCTTGTATTGACCTATCACTTAATTTAGGGGGTTGTCTCATAACTTAAAAATTATTTTTTTAAATGTTTGAAATACATAGTCGAGTAACTGTTCTTAGTACACCTAAATGCTACAACTAGACTATTCCTCATTTCCATAAAATCCCATCGGATGGCATTTCCTGTCGCAGAGCTATTTCGGATTATCGACTGAATCAGTCGCCCATCCTTTGATCTCGCACAGTGTGTACGGAGCAACGTTAAATAAAGCTTAGTTTTACTGGATTTTAAGTATCGTTAAAGGTTTATGTCGTCCTAAATTAGAACTCGATTAAAATTAAACCGGTCGAAATAAAACTAATGCAAGTGCGGCTGAGAGAAGCGTGCAGAATCCTTTAATATCTCCACTAATAATGTCTGCCTTGCACATGGCCTACTAAAATGATTGGAGTTTTTGTTCGTAGCAGTAAAAATGTTCGTTTGAGTCTGAGGACTAGTGGGTGGTCCATCAGCACGGTTTATGATCTCTCTGGTCGATACACATCTCGGAGTGTATACAACACAAATGGCATCCTGTTTATATATTAAAATCGTCGTTTAGTTTATTAAGCTATAGGAAATTGAATGCCAGCCGAAAAGGGGGCCATTGTTCGTCGAGGAGCGCACATTGAGGAGCTTATGGCTTCGACGTTGTTCAATTCTATTGACGCTAATTCAATATCGGGACGACAGTTTCGAGCACCCATCCGGAATATTCCCAAATAAAAATCCAACCGCTGATGATCCTTGTACGATTCCTTTTGTACCGTGGGGATTCCTTGGCAAACAAAATTCCAAAATTCTTAGCTATGTACTAAATTGTTAATTGTTCTAGAAATAAAATTGCGCGATATATTCATAAAAATATTTTAAAACGTTGTGTATTTTGTAGACACTTCTAGAGCGCTGTATATTTTATAATATTTCTAACAATGTGTTTGTCATAGTGTTCTTATTATAATTATCGAGTTGAGCTGCATATATACTTTGGAGCTACTAAAATAAGGACGAAATATGCCGTAACTTACTGCTATATAAAATTTGTAGATATTGTAATGTTTTATTCATTAGAAAAAGCAACGTCTTTTTAAAGTATTTTTCAAAAAAAACCAGATTATCCTTCATAACCAGCCAATTCCCGTTTTTTTAATTTTTTTCTTCTGGGGCTATGAATTAACCTAAATATGTTACCTTCTATATATTGCTACCGATATGAAAAGGCCTAGGCTTAGATTTTTTATTTATTATTGTTTAAATAATATTAGTTAATTAAATGACGCTTTCTCATTGGTTGGAAATTTACATCCTGCCAATTTGTTATGTTGAATATGTAAAACTAGTGAATCACCCGAGATAGGCTTCGGTTCGCTAATTTAAGAGAGATTCATTAATATAAATTCGAAAAAGGATGCATCTGCCGAGAATCGAACCCGGGCCGCCCGCGTGGCAGGTGAGCATTGTACCACTGAACCAACGATGCTTTGTTGAATAAGGCGCTGCTATAATGGTATTTAGTGAATCTCCCGAGCTACGCTTAGCTTCGCTAGTTACACGATTTAATTAAAGCTTTACTTTTTCGTATTTTTTATAATAAAAACCGGCCTACGATCCAATCTAAAAAGTAGCGAAATTTTAAGCTATCATACTGTTTAATCGGTCCAGTATCCTCGGAGGAGATAGCGAACATACAAAGAGACCACCGATTTTATGCTATAGGCTGTACTTTATAATATACTGGCTAATTACATAACTGGTTATGGTTTCATTGAATATGCCCCTTTCTACGCTGCCTATTTAGCTAATGCAATAACTTTGTACGAGATATGGGAATCTTTTTAGTGTAGTAGCCTAACCTCAACATATGTGATGCAGTACAAATTTAGCATGCTTATTTTTAAAAATTACATATTATTAGATCCTATTAATGCATCGTCTAGGTCAGGGGTGGCGAACCAATTGCACGCGTGCCATTGATGGCACGCGACAAAATAATTTGGGCACGGCATTAATTAAGGAATTTAGGTACCTATTCGAAACAATTTATATTTAACAATGAATAGAACATGAAGCTTCAAGGCTCAAATAAAACAATTATTGTTATGATAGATCTCATTCGTGATTTCGAGTCTAAACTGCAAGTTTTCAGTAACGATATTGTTACCAAAAACTACAAGTATTTCCAGAACTTGAAAAAAATCACCAGAGATTTGGATTTACACGAAAAACCAGACCAAGCAAAAGTCACTTAAGAGTTTAATTTGGCAATTACTTCTTCAATCAAAGAATTTTCATCGAGATTTTCTCAGTTCAAAGAATTATCAGAAACACTCAAGTTTTATGTATCCTGATTTGATATCACTTGATAAACTGAACTTGGCCAAATTTGGTTGGTTGGAAATGAAAGAAATTGAAATGCAGCTGACTGATTTCCAATCTAGTTTAATATGGATTAAAAAATGTATCGAAACGAGGAAAGAGTTGGAATTTCATAAAATAGAAAGACTATCTGTATCAGGTAATATGAGTAAAAATGTCAATATCAAATTTATGGAAACGTGGAATTCAATTCCAGACACATTTAGCTGTCTGAAGAAGCTGGCTTTTGCTATCTTAACAATATTTTCATCTACCTATGCCTGCGAGTCATTATTTGCAGAATTTAAGTTGTGAAAATTGACATTTAGAAATTTAACATTTTAGTTTATGGAGATATACAGGGTGCCCGTTTTTGGAGCTCCACCATGGGGATCTCGGTAACCATAAGAGATACGAGGTCGGTTAAATTGGGGCAAAGTTGCGCAATTTGGAGCTCAATAATATGCCGGTTTAAAATTTCAAAAATTCCGATTACCTCCGGAGATATCCGAAAAAAACCGGAATTTTGGAAATACGTTTTTATTTTTTCCTCGGCTTATTTGGTGACCTAATTCAAAATGAGTGACACTTCGTCGTTGCAACTTTTCCTCCTCTACAACCTGCCGATGTCATATTTGAAATCAGACGTTTCGATTTTCGACAATCATCATCAACTTTGGTTTTTCTTATGGGCACTATCTTGGATTTTCACATTTTTGAATTCAGCTTTGTTTTCTGATTACGGTGATGTATCACATGTTAAGGTTCAGTGTTGCAGTTTGGGTGAAATATCAAAAATTCTGTTTTGCAAAGACTGCCTTGGATATAACATCCATACTTTTGTTTAACAAAGGCATTGTTGACAGTTCGATTTAAGTTGGCTTAACGTCACCTACAGTTACAAAATTAGTATAAATTTATTAACAAAATGCCCTTTTCAAATGAAGAAAAACGAGATATGCTAGAAATTTATTACGCTTCGCATCGAAATGCGCAAGTTACTTCGGAAAGATATTTACAGCGGTATCCAGAAAGACAACAACCAGCTCAAAATTATTTGTTATTCCTTCATAGAAATTTAGCCGAGTTTGGTGCATTTTCTAAGCCTCGAAGACGTGTTCATAGACCAAATGCGAATGAAGTGGAAATTTTACAGGCGGTGAGTAAATTGTTAAAACTTTCTCAAAAATAATAAACGGCAATGAATTGAATTCTTCATTAGATTCAAGATAATCCTTCAACTTCAACAAGGGCTATAGCAGACGAAATTAACGTATCACATCAAGCAGTGTGGAGAGTCTTGAAAAAACATAAATATCGCCCGTTTAAAATTCATATCACCCAAGTCTTGCATCCAGGAGATACTGAACGGAGGGCAGCGTTTTGTAGGAATATCATGGCACGGTTGGAACAAAATCCCCATTTTCTTTCCAACGTGATATTCACGGACGAGTGCAAATTTACCAACTCAGGCATGTTCAATCGTCACAATGAACATGTCTGGTCCACTGAAAATCCACACGAACACCAAGGACGTCGACCACAAGCACGTTTCGGGCTAAATGTATGGGTTGGTTTATTTGGCGGTACGATCATTGGCCCATACATTTACGAAGACAATTTGACCGCAGATGGGTATTTGCACTTTTTAAGGACCTACCTTACGGATTACATCGATGACAACATTTGCCTCAACCGCTTGAATAACCTTTGGTTCCAGCAAGATGGTGCTCCGCCACATAATGCTAGGAGAGTGGCTGATTATTTGTCTGAAATATTTCCGGGTAGAGTCATTTCAAACAGTGGAGACATACGTTGGCCGGCACGTTCACCAGATCTTTCCCCATTAGACTACTATTTATGGGGAACTATGAAAGATCTCATTTATAAATCTGTACCCGCCGATATTAATGAGCTGCGAAGGAAGATCATCACAACTTTAAGGACCAAAATAAGAAGAAGGGACGTTTTAAGATCAATGCAGAATTTAAGAAGACGCATAGAGCTGTGCTTGGAAGTGGAGGGTGAACCCTTCGAGCACCTCTTATAATTTTCTTTATTTACTTGTTTCTCAAAATTTAGTTTTATCCTATGTTGTAAATTTAAAACATAATTTTCTCCTTTTTTATATCCTACTGTCAAATAAATAAATTTCTAGCATATCTCGTTTTTCTTCAGTTGAAAAGAGCATTTTGTTAATAAATTTATACTAATTTTGTAACTGTAGGTGACGTTAAGCCAACTTAAATCGAACTGTCAACAATGCCTTTGTTAAACAAAAGTATGGATGTTATATCCAAGGCAGTCTTTGCAAAACAGAATTTTTGATATTTCACCCAAACTGCAACACTGAACCTTAACATGTGATACATCACCGTAATCAGAAAACAAAGCTGAATTCAAAAATGTGAAAATCCAAGATAGTGCCCATAAGAAAAACCAAAGTTGATGATGATTGTCGAAAATCGAAACGTCTGATTTCAAATATGACATCGGCAGGTTGTAGAGGAGGAAAAGTTGCAACGACGAAGTGTCACTCATTTTGAATTAGGTCACCAAATAAGCCGAGGAAAAAATAAAAACGTATTTCCAAAATTCCGGTTTTTTTCGGATATCTCCGGAGGTAATCGGAATTTTTGAAATTTTAAACCGGCATATTATTGAGCTCCAAATTGCGCAACTTTGCCCCAATTTAACCGACCTCGTATCTCTTATGGTTACCGAGATCCCCATGGTGGAGCTCCAAAAACGGGCACCCTGTATACCGTCTGTTCTATAAAAACGGCCCCGCCTTCTAGCTACTTTATTATTTATTTTAGACCCAATATACCTTATATCAAATCAAATGGCACATAAAAACCTACATTTTAACACAATCAACAAATTTTTATCTTCAATTGTTTCAGAGTGGTGACGTCACGTGCAATTTTTTTAAATGACACTGTATATATTTTTTTACATTTTCTGGTAGAGGTTTTTTTTCTCTTTTTAACAATATAAATATTTTATGCCCTTACATAAGAAAATTTTCGAGAAAAATATAAAAACTTTTTTATCGGTGGGAGGCCACCATACAAAACTATAAACAAAAGTGTAACTCAGAAAAACAAAACAATAAACACTTTAGATTATTCTGAAATCTGACAGTTAAAGCGTTTGGCTACTATTTGTTTTGTTTTTCTGAGTTACACTTTTGTGTACAGTTTTGTATCATGGCCTCCCACTGTGAAAAAGTTTTTGTAATTTTTCACGAAATTTTTTTTATGCAAGTGCATGAAATATTTATATTGTTGAAAAGAGAAAAAAAACCTCTACCAGAAAATGTCAAAAAATATATACAGTGTCATTTAAAAAAATTGCACGTGACGTCACCACTCTGAAACAATTGAAGATAAAAAATTTTTGATAGTGTTAAAATGTAGGTTTTTATGTGTCATTTGATTTGATATAAGGTTTATTGGGTCTAAAATAAATAATAAAGTAGCTAGAAGGCGGGGCCTTTTTTATAGAACAGACTGTATATATATATAAATTTTGAAAATATGTGTTATATTATTAATGCATGATTTTCACTATTGGAATAATAAAAAGTCAATAAGTCGTAACATGTTTAATATTTTAAAATTTTTAAATGTTACAAAATGTTTTGCAACTTATGGTTGCAACATCAGTTGTTATTAAAAATTTATAGTTTAAAAATTGGGTTTACATTTATAACGATATTATATAGTTGAAATTTGACATTGTGTTGAATTAATTACGACTTTTTTCTAATTATGCAGTTTTTATATTAAAATTGAAAATTTTTATATGGGTAACATGTTGATTAATTTAATTTATTTTTCCGTCAATCGTGTATATATCGACTCATTAATGCATGATTTTGTCTAAAAAATCATGCATTAATAGACCCGTTATCGCAATGATTTTATATAGGCAACCATACGTACTAAACGTCAAATGTATCTGAAATGTCAAAACTAAAGGTTAAATTGCTCCGTGGATTTATTAATATTAATATTTACATTAGAAAACGCTTCGCTCAATATCTTTGTGGTAGTTTCTATTTATTTCCTATCGAGTTCTCAATGTATCCTTCGGCAACAGAGGCGGATTTTCAACCGCCAAGTCTTTTAATTGCCGCAAAATCCGCTCCCGCATTGGCAACCATACGTATGTATGTATTATTTTTGGGGAGACTTACGTCTAGCAAGTAGGCCTTTATAGGCCCTTTTTGCCAACCCCATGAACAAGATCTACGCATGCAGAGTACCAGGTACCTTTGTCCTACTTAGAATTTTGCCGAGACTAAGGAGTTCCAACCTTAGCAAGGGATCTTTTACATGCTACACATCGTAGTAACATGGGACCCACGGCTTTACATCACTTCCGAATGATGGCATTCTGTAGAGGCTTTCATCCGCATTTTTTTATTTTTAAAAACCTCACCGGGATCGGGGATAGAACTCTCGACCCTTAGATCAGTAGCCAGAATGCTTACCACTGAGCTATGGAGCCCGGCGGCAACCATACGTACTAAACGTCAAATGTATATGAAATGTCAAAACTAATACATATTTTTGATGCATTTTAATAAACGTACGATTGACGGAAAAGTCTTGTAACTAACTCTTATGTTAATCGGTGATTAATAATCTCGCTCATTAACGTGTTCGCTCGCTCCACTCGCTCACGCGTTAAAATCTCTCGATTATTAATCACCTTTATTAACACACTTGTTGGTTAAATAACCATTAATAAATGATCGAAAATAAATTAAATTAATTAACATGTTACCCATATAAAATTTATCAATTTTAACATAAAAACGAAAATGAAAACTTCATTCATTCAACACAATGTCAAATTTCAACTATATAATATCGTTATAAATGTAAACGCAATTTTTAAACTATATATTTTTAATAACAACTGATGATGCCACCATAAGTTGCGAAACGTCCTGTAATTTTTAAAAGTTTTAAAATATTAAACATGTTACGACTTATTGATTTTTTTTATTATTCCAATAGTGAAAATCATGTATTAATAATATAACACATATTTTCAAAATTTTATTGACATAATTTATCTCCATAAACTATAATTATTTTCAGAAATGAATAACATTAAAAACTCGCTTAGAAGCCGTTTGTCAGGTGACTCCAGTTCAGCTTGCATTCTGCTAAAAGTAACAAAGTATGAAGCTAATATAAGTTACTTAGCATCTAATTTACAACAGCAGAAGTGGCACCATTGCTTTTTTTCATTTAAATAAACATAACGTTACTATTGCTGTACAAAATGTATATTTTTGGTTGCAAATAAAGAGTTTTAAGTTGATAGCATTTAGTTTTATTTTTTTCCCCATTAATCACTAAGTCAAGATTGTTTTATGGCACGTCATGGCCTCATTAAAAATTTCTTTAGAAAAAATAGCACGTAGATGAATAAAGGTTCGTCATCCCTGGTCTAGGTGATCTAACTTAAGTAAACAACGCTACTATAAACAAAACGCACGTTTAGGAATATTTCTCTAGATTTTAGAGAAAATTACTTCTAACCTTGGAATGCTGCTCTGCAAACGGATGTTTAGGCGTCTATCTGCCCGCCAGCTACTTTCACGATGTCTGGGCCCCATTTCTTGCGGTTAGCCTGCCCTGAAAGCCTTCTAAAACCTCCCAAAGCCATGCCTTTTTGATGACCTCTGTTTCCGGGCTAGTATGTGGCCCCGATCTCTGCTCTTGGCTTACAGGTAGGATTCTGCTGCGATGCACGAAGGCTGCTGCTATTCCTGGACTTGGATCTCTAACTAATTACCGGAAAAAGCACCCAGTACAAGATACCCACACCTAGACACTTTTAACACCTGGAGGGGGGGGGCTAACAATGATTGGAAACTCCTGCAGTCTAGCCACAGCACTGCACTAAATTGAAACACTTTGTTAAGTTGTGTAAACTGGTATTTATTTTCCATTTTTGCTTGGGCTTTGTGGGAATTCAAACACGCACCAATTTTGTTGGACACCAATTGATGTTACATTGTTTCTTTCTGTTATTTTTATCTAATCACAAACCTAATGTTACTTGATTACAGTTCCACTTTCAAATTATGATTGGAATATTTTAATATAATATTTGCAGTACTTGAATTATATTAATTCATCTAACTGTATTATTAGCTTAAATTGCATTCATTGCAATATACTTTAATGTTCTTTAATTTTTTCTGTTTCTCTGTAAGACAATAGCTCCATTTTTGTCGCGTTCAGCTCCAATCCCGCTTTTTTACTTTTCAGCATTAGTTCTTCCTTCATAACTTTCAAGGGCGTCCTGCTTTCAGCCAGTAATAACACATCGTTAACGAATTCGATTGCCCATCCCCCCCCCAGTTACATTTCTCTCTTATCCCAACGTAGTTTCAATAAGTAAATTGATATATTCTTGTGGTATCTCTTGGTTATGCAAAGCTTTTGTCATTTTTACGTGTTCCAGGCTATCGAAGGGCTTCATGAACTTGGCAGACGACTTGAAACACTAATGCTTAAACTTTGCATATGCTTAGTGCTTCGATAGTGCTTTATAATACTTTACACCGAGACAATAGCTGACGCATACAAAAATTATTAGAAGCGATCATAATTTACCTGCCACCATACCTCTTGGCGGACGACTTGAAGCACTAGTGCTTAAACTAGACACGGAATTAGTGCTTTGCTAAGTTTTGGGACTCATCATGCGGAATAATAAGGGACATCTAAATATTTTGCTTAGTAAACTTAGCAACACACAAATGCTGCTGCCGCCATTTTCTTTACTTTCTGGAAAAGGCAGCAGCGGTTTTTGTTACACAGAAATTGATGATCTTTCAGATAACGTTTGAATTTGTATGAAGTTCAATTATACTAGAAAATAGGATCCGAGGAATCACTTATCTCCCTGCTGCCGCTGATAAGAGTTCGCTCGGGGAGTGGCGGTACTGTTTTTTCTTAAAGCCCTACCCTTCCCTGTCTCGAGGAACAATCAGAATCCTGAAGTTTTATGATACTAGATATTGAAAAAAAAATTTATAGTGCCGTTCGGTCCACACGTGGCAGCACTGCCATTTTGTGTTTCCCCATCAATGACCTAACGAATTATATATATGACATTGAAAAGTTTTATCACACTAGACTTAGTGTCACCTCCTCTCAGACTATTAGTGGTTTAATAATGTTTCATATCAGAACAATACCAGGCACTTGTAATAGCACATTGTAGTACAAAGTGGTTTCGTGAACATTCTTTGCTTGTAAACGGGGTAGGTGGCTATCTTTGCCAGTAGAAAGTGAGGAATAGTTCCCATAGCAGGGGTTAAAGGCTGCCACAGATGTTAGCGTGGTAGCCGGACAGCGTACATTTTTTTAAATTCCAATTTAGTTGCCGGGGATATAAAAAGTATACTATTTTGTTGAACAAGTTCCTAGGCATCAGTGAAAGTGTTAGCAAAAGTTTCTGCGAGATAAAAATTATAAATTTCATCAAACCAACTTCTGCTGGAAAACGGCACTGAGAACCTGGAAATTTCGAACCTCGACACCGGACCATTTGAGCTGCAGAAGCCAGCGGTCTCCAGTCCAACAGGTCAGCGAGGTGTGTACGAGCATCCCTGAACAACATTTGCTGCCATGGAAGCGCCTTCAAGTGGATAAAGCCATCGGCGTCACCTGCAACCAGCTCCGAGGCGAAGATCGGCCAAAGTTATAAGGTAGGATTTGGCATGTTTTTGAGTGATTGGAGTCCGGTAAGTTAGTGGACGTCAAGAATACACCTTGCGGAATAGAGCCATCGTGCTCTTAACAACGTTCTGTGGTAAATTTCAAGTGTGTGATGTTATGAATAATCGAAGCAAGTAACGCAGATGTATTAACACTGCGTATTTAAGCTACTCTGAGTCAAATATTCTACAGTATTTTCAGATAGAACTAAAATTTGAACCCAAACTGAGAGATTAGTTTTGTGTTTTGCAGGAGCAAGCCCAGAATATTATTGCAATTCGATAAAATATATAGAGGGGCAATTAACCATTTCATTTTGATTACTCTAAAATACTGACAGGCAAGGTTTTGCATTTCTCAAATTTAATAAAGAGTACCCTGAGTGGTGTAGTGATTTGCCCTATTTAATTATTTGTATTTTCATTAAACCCTTTAATAGTTGAGGGCATCATTACAATTAATTTAGGCGCCGCAACGTGGAGCCATTACAATATATCTGTTCACTTTGCTCTTCAAAACAGGTATTTCGCCATTTTCATTTTTACGTTCTCGGTGAATATCTGTTTCATATCTGTTATAATATCGCCTCCCACTCTGTCATTGACATCTCCCTTTACCAATATCACTTAATTTTGTGGAATCCTGTAGATGATACCTTGTAGGTACTAAACTAATATAAATACTGGCTTTTGAGCGTATCCCTTAGGTGGCCTTACCCTAATTAAAATAGACTTTGCATGTTTCAAATTTAATTGCAAATATAAGGATTACAAAAGAAAATATTTCACAGGGTTTTCCAATTGCTATTCACCATGTATCAGTTGTGTTTCACTTTATCTGCTTTTCCCTTTAGTCAATTTGACAAATGGGATTACATTTGCCAAAGAAAGAAACACATTTGATACCTGGTAAAAAGTAATAAAAACCCTTGTAACAGCTTTAATATAGAAACATTGTTCAAAAGTATGTACACATAGCTAAATATATTTTAATGTTACTAATAATACTGAAACAGTAAAAGGAAACACTAAGCAATGCGAACTACATTGATTCGCAAAGAAAAAAATGGGGTCGGTGGGACTGCAGAATCCGATTGTCAAACGCTGTAACCACTTGCCTACAAGGACGTACACTTCGTGCTGGCTCGTCGCTGCTTATAAAGAACACGCGAGATGACGGCCGTTCGCGGACGAAGTGAACATGAAGAAGTCACACAGAAGCGCACGCACAAACACAGGTTCCTAGAGAGACACAGATGGAATCGGTTAATAGTTAGTTAATTAATTAATCGTTTAATCGCGCATATGTAATGTTCTTAGAATTAGTTTTTACGATGAAATGTATACTTTAAATAATGTGGTTTAACTAGGTATGTAAATATAAAGCTAATACTTACATATTTCATAAGATAATTCGAAGATCTGGTTTTAAGAATGCAAACATTTTAATAATTGATCAATTTGCGTTTATTGACATCAAACGATACGTTACTTTTCAGTTTATATTTCTTACTCCACGCCACTGCTTTTTGCACGGATAGTTACGACAAGGGACGTAAATGCGTTTATGCCAGAATTATTACAGAATACTAGGAAAATATTTCTTTCAATTACTTACTTCTAGTATTTCGTGCAAATATCAGTCAAATCTCTTATATTATCATTTTGCTGCTAATACTATTCTTTCCCCCAGCGTTTTCTTTTTTTAACCTTTCTATTACTGAGTCAATTTCCTGTAATTATAGTGGCTGGTCTATTGTCTGTTCTTGTTTTGCTAGTCTCACCTCTTAACCGTTATATAATTATTCATAATAAGTGCATGTTTCTCTTACGATATCATTTCTCTTTCTGAATATAATACATAATATAAAGAAGCCATGACAACGTAATATTATTACCTTGTTGTGGCCATTGCTCAATTATTTATTTTTCCTTGAATTTTTATTATGTATTAATTTTTCTTTTTGTAACTCCCTCACGTTTTTCCTGAGATCTTCCTTTGTCAGCTTGTTTAGCTCGCTATACTCTATACATAGGGTTCCTTGCACCTATTTGTATTGTTATCTTTCCTTTTTTCTTTACTAGTTGTACAGTTTGTGTATTCCTGTTGTTTGATCAGACACAATTTGCAATGGCAAATTTGAGTTTGGAATTGTCGTCGTCTTCGTTAGCCTTGTTGTTAACTTTTTCACTTCAGGCTGGTATACAGTGTGTCCAAGATAAGGAGGGCCAGTATAGGGATCTCGGTAATGGTAAGAGATACAAATTTGGTTAAATGGGAAGAAAGTTGCGCAATTAAAGGACTAAAAAAATGACGTCTAGAAATCCTTGATATGATTTTTCGTTTTTGAATTATCTCAAAAAACCGAATTTTTGGATTTTATTTTTTATTTTTTTCTGGCGTTAATATTAAAGTTAGAGCGAAACTAATTAAACTTCTTTACAGCAACTTTTAGTGGACTTAATGATTACGTTATCAATTTTTTTATCCGACGTTTGGTCTTCGAGAAACCATCATCAACTTAATTTTTTTAAATACGGTCCTGGTTTTTTGCTGCCAAATTTGCAAAGCCCTTGTTACTCTGAATTCAACAATGTACCACAGATTATGATTTAATTACGTTTCGAGCTTTTTTCTGATCATCATCAGAAAATTTTTTAGATACGGACCTGCATTTCTCATAATTTTGTAAAAATAAGTTCATACAGTAAGATAGGCGTTTTTAGATGCCGTTAAAATATTAAATGCAGATCATAATGTCATAATTCTAATACATTAATTTAATAAGCAACCAATAACTATTAACAATAAACAACAAATAAATGAACAAAAGATAGACAGAAAGAATAACAAAACGAACATCGAAACCATTTAATAGGTATTAAATTTACAGAAGGTATTAAAAAAGGTTGCCATCATTCTCCATCCATAAATAACATCTAACTGTAGAATCTAAAACATTATTCAGCAATACTGGCGTTATACTTTGAAAGGCTTCAACAACCAATCTTCTAAGTTCTTCTTCTATTTCAAAACGTTAAATACCTATTACATTGTTTCAAGGCTCGTTTTCTCATTCTTTTTGCCTATCTTTTGTTCATTTATTTGTTGTTTATTGTTAATAATTATTGGTTGCTTATTAAATTAATGTATCAGAATTATGACATTATGATGTGCATTTTAATATTTTAACGGCATCTAAAAACGCCTATCTTACTGTGTGAACTTATTTTTACAAAATTATGAGAAATGCAGGTCCGTATCTAAAAAATTTTCTGATGATGATCACAAAAAAGCTCGACACGTAATTAAATCATAATATGTGGTACATTGTTGAATTCAGAGTAACAAGGGCTTTTCAAATTTGGCATCAAAAAACCAGGACCGTATTTAAAAAAATGAAGTTGATGATGGTTTCTCGAAGACGAAACGTCGGATAAAAAAATTGATAACGTAATCATTAAGTCCACTAAAAGTTGCTATAAAGAAGTTTAATCAGTTTCGCTCTAACTTTAATATTAACGCCAGAAAAAAATAAAAAAGAAAATCCAAAAATGCGGTTTTGTTGAGATAATTCAAAAACGAAAAATCATATCAAGGATTTCTAGACGTCATTTTTTTAGTCCTTTAATTGCACAACTTTCTTCCCATTTAACCAAATTTGTATCTCTTACCATTACCGAGATCCCCATACTGGCCCTCCTTATCTTGGACACACTGTATACTACGATAATTTCTTACTAATTTACTTTTTGCTCAGAAATCAACTCGTAATGGTTCTATACAACGACCTGCATTCTATATTCTGCGATGTACCTATCTAGTGAGCTTGAAAAGCTTGCCGTCCTATCAAAAGGCAACAATCATTTGAATGTGGTTCATGGAATGCCAAAATCATTCGCTTCCTCTTAAAGGCCGCCAAGACGATTTCTCCACCATAAAGTATAATCCCTTCATAGTATACTTTGCCCTTTGGCTTTTGAAAAAGACGAACTTCTTAAATTTAGGATGTTAGTGGTGGAATACCATTTTATATTCTTCATTTGGTTTTTCTGGAAGATTGCGGTTAGTTTTCTTTGCAGCAAAAATAATGGACTAACAATCTATCGATCGTAAGTAAATATCTTATACTCGTTTTGAACCAATCCTACACCAATGTATGATCCGGAATATAGTACAATTAGAGATTTTCTTTGCTTTAATTCATGCACAAACATTTTAAGATCTACCGTTATAAACTTTGCTAACCTCAATTCTTAGAGAACAAAAAGAAAACAAAATCGTTGAAATAACTACCGGTAAGCTTCAGAGCAGATCTGAAGTCCTGCCGACATCGTTGCGGTGAAGCATCGACGTTATTAGGTGGTGCAATTACAAAAGCATCGCCGTGGAGAACTGGGAAAATGCAAGTCCAGGTATTGTCCAACTGGCATTCCATAGTCATCACTCAAGGTGGACGAATTTGAGCGACACAAGAGTAGCCATCGACACCACCACACGCTTTCTTGCGTTCTTGCGCTTTAATTGCTTTCAAAGGCGTAAACTAATTATGTTTGACGTAAATACGTAGCACAGGCAGCTTTTTGCGCGTAGAGTAAATTTTTCTAGCTGGGTTAATCTCAACAGAGGCTGTCCTAAACCCCGATTTGGATAAATAAAGTAAAGGGATCTCATTGCTATTGAGCTAGCTGGTAATAAGAGAGGGCTTCTAGGTTACAATTTGGAGCCCAAACAACCGCGCTGCAAACCGCTCTATTAACGGGAAGACTAGTAAAAAGGTAAAAGATTCCCAGGAATACCAAAAGGTAAATGGGGCTAACATGGAAAAAATAAAAATAAGATTCCTATGGACAATCATGTTGCAGAATATCTTTGTTTATTTATCCTATCTTTGATTATCCCCATATTTAAATTTTAAACAATTGGGATTTTATGTATTAACAGCAGATAACTGCTCCATTTAATATTAACATAGTATTGCCACTAACCCAGTTAACAATAGAAAAACAAAGCAAGTGTTCTAATATTGTATACTTTCTTCGGTAATTAACTGAAGCCGACGATCATAAATTAATTCCCCACCGATGACGTCACCGTTGTTCCATCTAACTCCCAAAACATCTGCACCGACAATTCTTAAATTTTCGCCGGCTGCACCGGGAAAATCGAGAGCAGCGTTTCCCCAGAGCGAAAGTTGAAAGAAGGGCCAATCAAAGGCCGAACCGGAAAACCGCGTATAGATATTAATTATTTGCCAACATTGCTCCGCGGCTTTATTAAATTGGAAAAAGAAATTTCATAGCCGCCGCGGATCGTATTGGCGGCGTAAGCCGATGTCAAAGGGGACTAGATTTAATTGAAACTTCAAAACATATTAAAAAGCGGTCCGCTTGATACCATCGCGGGTGAAACGGGAAAAGCGGCAGAAAAACGCTGTTTGTTACCTCCCGCTCCCTAATTATTAATTCATCGCATATTGAATATTTCATGGCCGGTCCGATATCGCACGCTGTCGCAAATGCGCGCGAATTTCGGACTCTGGCCTTCTTGGTGCCGAATCGTACACTGCTAATCCGGCCGAACGTCGTAAAGCTCCCGGAGCGCGTTAACAGCGTAGAAAACTAATTAGCCATGCTAATTGAACGACTCTCATCAAATATACAGTTCTTTTTTTAATTTGAAAGAAAAATTGGTCCCAATCTAATCAAAAAAGTCCCAAGCATAGCGCATAAATTCATAATTAGGCAGACTTCTTGAATAATTCAGCCCCTCTCATGGACAGTGGAAAAGTTATGGTTGGAAATGCACCTCCTCCGCACTCCTTGGCATTAATCGGAGCAACCTTACAGTCGAACAATACCTCCCGGAATTCGCATCTCTCTTTTATCGAAAACCCCGTAAGCTATTCTAAAATTGAAAGCAAAGCTTGTGGAACCAACGAAATAATGCTCAAAAGCTGCAAGTCGATCACACACACTATTAAATAATTTTACCCGCCAAGAGCAAAGAAATTTGTATGTAATCGGGCAATGCCTTTAATCAAACATTGCCATTAGCAGCATAATATGGAAATTTGTTGACTCAACAAAACAAATAGTAATTTTCCAGACTAAGTATAAATGAAAATGACAGAGGGGAGGATTCATTTCACATCAGTGTACACTATTATTTCCAGTGTCATTAAGTACCGTTATTATCATTTTGTTATAATTAAGTCACTGCCGATCAAGTCACAGAAACCCCTTTTATACAGTGCTGCCCATTCTTTCTTCGAAATTTGGCAGGATCTTAACCGTATGCGATTTGAAATGAGCAACATTGTATGACCACTGCTGAGCCGACGCCGGGCAGTTGCTGATCTATTCCTCTTTTTTGTCAGACTTCAATCAGCTCCCTCTGTAGTCTTTGACTCATCTAGATCTCTTGCTAATCTCTTCCACTTCTATCCTGTTGCCTAACTATATTGCCAGCCTGTCTAGTCACTAGTCGTCCTATTCGTGGTCTCCAGTCAATTAATTTTCCAGACCGTCTTTCATTTCCACTATCACGTGATCAACCCAACTCTACTTCAGTTTAGCTACTTTTCTGCCACGTTTACCACGCCTGTCAATTCTCATATTTTCTTATTTGTAACCCTATTTTAAACTGAAATACTCGACATGTTTTTCTTAATTACCCTCACCCCTATTATCATGGTTGTAAAATATTTACACATCGATGCGAGTTTGAAATAATGAAGGGGAACGAAATGGACTATCTGCGACGAAGTTCTAGAACCTCAAGATTAAAAAGAAACTGAAATGAAGAAACAATCATTGATCGAATCCAGAAAAGAGGTCTGATATAGTTCGACTTAGACATTGGAACTGTACCACTACTAAAAGTAGGCCTTTTAGCACTACCTTGTTTCACTAAAAATTACGTTTTATAAATCAGCGTGTTAAAAGTGAAATCAGCTGTTTACTTTTAGCACATGTATTATAAAGTAAACAGCTGGTGGTGAATTTAGAATTTCGAACAGGAAGTGAGGTTGTAAAGTTCTTCTAGTTACTTCTTTCTATAAAGTAAACAGCTGGTGGTGAATTTAGAATTTCGAACAGGAAGTGAGGTTGTAAAGTTCTTCTAGTTACTTCTTTCGTTAGAGGTAAAGTGTTTTTAAAAAAAAGTAAAGCATTGTGTAATGAATAAAGTAAAATGTGTATTATTATAATTACCTTTGATAAGTAACTTTGACAGCTACCGGCTGCAGAAACAGTCACCTGTGCCGTCAAGGCCATCTCTTTACTATGACATAAATTATAACTGCCATAAATGCAAATCTTTGTTAAATCGACATGTATGGGTTAATAATAGTAAATTTAAGGCCGTAGAAAAAATATTGTGTGCAAATTCGTTCTAAAAGTGTTTATGCAAGAGAGATGAAAATTATGAAACGAAACCGAAGGCTGAGTTTCATAACATCCACTTTTAGCACTTGCTGCACAAATAGCTATTTGGCATAAATTACCTTAACTGTATCTTTCCTTCTCATTCTATTTCGCAATTCATAATTTATTAATCTTCTGCTCTCTTCCTCATTTGTCTTTCAAATACTGTGAACCCACTATTACTTTTGTTATTTTCTATATGTTTCTATATATATCTCTCTCTCTCTGTGTGATGTGAACATATGACATGCTCCAGCTTCTCGATCAACATGACATCGAAAAATGGCTGAAGAGCACAAAACCTTCGGACCTAGTGTAACAGTGATAGGTGAAAGCATTTAAAACCAGAGAATAGTGTAATGTGTATATTAGAACTTGAGAGTCACCAATGGGTGATATCTTAGTATTAAACATATATTAGATCATTTAGCTTAAGACAAAATTGCTGCTTGGTCGTATACGACCAGGTGTAATACAAGATCAACATAATTTTAAAGAAAATCTCTTCTTCTCATTCTAGCTTTTAATTCACTGTTCGTTATTTTTGTAGCCTTTCTCCCCCCCCCCCTTTCTCTCTCTCTTTTCTCTCTCTTTATTTGTCTTTCAGATATTACAACCTGTTCATTCCTTTTTGTGTTAAATTCTTAATTCATGATTTTTTATCATTATTTTTTTTATCTCCCCGTTTGTCTTTCAAATATTGTCAATCTTGTCTTCGTTTCTATATCTGTTTATTTTCTATATACGTCGCCATATCATTTTATCCTTTGTTCTCAAATTACCTTAATTATATTTTTCCTTCTCATGTCATCCCGTAAAGCATAGTTCTTTAATCTCCTGGAGTCTTCTTTCTCGTATATTCTTTAAATATTATAAACCTTTCCTTCATATCTTTTTTTTATGTTTATTTTCTATTTATATGGCCATATCTCCTTTTCCTTACGGCTTAAATAACCATAACTATATCATTTCCTCTCATTTGGCCTTTCAATTCATATTCTTGTAATATTCTGATGTCTTAATCTTCTTCGTTTGTTTTTGCTTTCACTATCTGTATATCGCCATATTATCCTATCCTTTGGGCTTCAATAACCTTAACTATATCTTACCATCTTATTTTATCCTTTAATTCATGCTTCCACGGTTTTTTGGTAATTTCCTCGCTTATCTTTCAAATATTGTCAATCTTTTCTTCGTTTATATCTCCTATTCTTTTTTTGGGCTCACATAACTTTAACTAGATTTTCTCATCTGATTTGATCTCTTAATTCATGGTTCATTAATCTTATGTTGTATTACTCATTTATTCATTAAATATTGTTAACTCAACCGTCGTCATTTTTGTTTCATTTTCTATATATGTGGCTATATCGCCTTAATTATATATGCACCTCTCATTTTATCTCTTAATTTAATGTGCCTTAGTTTTCCGACCTCTTCTTTGGTCGCCTTTCAAATATTGCTAATCGTGTCTTTTGCTCTAATTGTCTTCCTAATTTTATATATGTGGCGATATTATCTTATCTTTTGACATTTCATCTATATATCTCGGTTTCTTATTGCCTCAATTCACGATTCGTTACATTCTTGATCTCTCTTTCGTTGTCTTTCAAATACTGTCAGCCTGTTTTTCATTTCTAATCCGTTTTCTTATTTTCTATATAGTATGTGTCTAGATCATCATATCTTTCGGGCTTAAATTACATTAACTATATCTTCCATTTTTATGTTAATATTGTAAGTCATACTGATTTCATTTTTTGATTTCTTTCTTGTTTTTCTCTCAACTATGTCAATTATTTCTTGTTTCCTATTTCTTCTTATTTTTTTAAAATATGGCTATATTCATTTATCCTTTGGTCATAAATCTCTTACTAATCTCCTAATTGTGCTTCTTCTTTCCCATATTATACAGTATGTCCCAGATTGGATTACAAAATAAAAAAAAAGTTTATTTTTGACTTTTCAAAAAAAAATTACTCTTTATAAAAATCCTGCTTGTTCCCAAACTAAAATTGCACTTGCCAAAATTTAAATATCTCCTTTCGTATGCGGGGGAGGTTCCAAAATATGAAAATGGCTCAAGAATAAAGCACCCGTATTTATCAAAATATACAATAATGTTATTTAAAAAAGTTGCTTAGAATTAAAAGCAGGGGCCAAATATAAAGTTACAGCTACCTGCTCTACAAAACAATTTCTACTGGTTTTTCTTATTCTTCCACTACCCTGCGAATTACCAAACGCGATACTTCAAAGTTAATTTATTGACGGATACGATAAGAGTGTATTGTCGAATTCCAGTTTCGTTCACTTAACCTGAAATTTATGTGACCCGAATTTGATGCTAAAAATCTCATATTTGTGTCAACAAAAACACAGGTATCTTAAAAAAATTAATAACACGCAATTCAAACATCAATAGTAATTCAAAGCAATTATGATTTTTAATAGAAAAGTTATAACAATATTTCCAATTAATATTATTGTATATTTTGAAAAATAAGGGTACTCGATACCTGATCCATTTTCATGTTTTCGAACCTCCCCCGTGTACGAAAAGGGATATTTAAATTTTGGAAGTGAATTTTTAGTTTGAGAACAAGCAGGGTTTTTTATAAAGAGTGATTTTTGTTAGAAGTCAAAAATAAACTTTTTTTCCCTCTTTATAACGCAATCCGGGGCATACTGTAGATTGGTGGCATGTTTTAAACCAAAAAGTAGTTCTGTGAGTAATCTTTGATCTTAGGCCGAATAGGTAACTAGCTTTACCAGTCGAAATGTAAGAAAAGTTCCCTAGGGGTTAACGACTACCACAGGTGTTAGCGTGGTAGCGGAAAAGGCTACGATTTCTAAAATCCTTCTAGATTCGTCGGGAGTCTAACCCGTGCCGGTCGCCTGAGATGCGAGCATTTGCTCGCTGGGCCAACCGCCCTAATACATGTTTCATTAATCTTCTGCCTCTTTCTAGTTTGTTTTTTAGATATTGCCAATTCTTTCTTAGCCTCTAATTGTTTGTCTTGTATCATATTTAGCCATATCATCTCATATTTTGTATTTAGTCACATTAACTGTATTTTGTCCTCTTATTTTAATCTATTAATTCATGCTCTTTTTAATTTTCTGGCCTCTCCTTCGTTTGCCTTTCAAACATTATCAACCCTTTTTCTATGTCTCTCTCTTCTAACTTTTTATGTACGTGGCCATATCATTTTATCATTCGGAAATAATTCATATTAACTGTAGCTCCTTTTCTTATTGTAATTCTCAATTCACGATTTGTTAGTTTGCTGATCTTTCAAATACTGTCAGCCTGTTTTTTGTTTCTAATCCGTTTTCTTCTTTTCAATATATTACGTGTGTAGGTCATCGTACCTTTCGGGCTTAAATTACATTAACAATATCTTCCATTTTTATGTTAATATCTTAAGTCATACTTTTTTCATTTCCTGGTCTTCTTCTTGCTTCTCTTTCAACTATGTGAATTCTTTCTTTGGTTTCTATCTCTTCTTATTTTTTAATATATGGGGCGATATCATCTTATCTATATCTCAGTTTCTTAATGTAGCTTTCAATTCACGATTTATTATTTTGATGCCCTCTCTTTCGTTTGTCTTTCAAATACTGTCAACTTAACTGTATCTTGCTCTTTTATTTTAATCTTTAAATTCATGCTTTTTTAATTTTCTGGTCTTTTCCTCGTTTATCTTTCAAATATTATTAACCCATTCTTCGAGTCTCTCTCTTCTTTTTTTTTATTTTTGCGACAAAATCATCTAACATTCCACTCTCATTTGACCTCTTAATTCATGGTTTATTAAACCTTCTGGTCTGTCCTCGTTTATTTTTCAAATATTGTCAACTTTTTCTTCGTTTTCTTCTTGTTTGCTATGGATTTCTGTATATATAGCGATATTATCTTATCCTTTGGGTTTATGTTACCTTACTAGCATGTAATCCTTCCATTCCAATCTTTTAATTCGTGGTCCATTAATTTCTTTCTCGTTTGTCCTTCGTGTAAATTTCTTCTTCTTACTTTCGATATATGTAGCCATGTTGTTTTTTCTTCTTTCTAAAGCACCCTAACTATAGCTTTTCCTTTAGTTTTATCTCTTCATTTAAAGTTGTGATCTTGTGATCTTATCTTACTTTATCTTTCAAGTAGTTTAAAACCTTTTTTCGGGGAATTGATACCGAGTAAGATTTTGATATCGATTCGAGTGTATATTTTCAAACGAACTTGTAGCGTACAGAAGTGTTTACTTGCCATTTAGTATCCGCGAGGCCGTTATTTTCCGCAATATCTTATTTTTACAAAGCTGATCTGCGCCTTCAACGCGTAATAGATCACAAGAATTTTATTTCGTACATTGCCAAGCTAAACCCAATTACGGGAATCCGTCCCATCAAACTCCTATTTGGCTATTTGGCACTAGCAAGGTCGTTCAGACAATAAATATATCCGCAAACACCCAGGCGGGCCTCCAAACTCCTCACATAAAAGTCAATGATAAAATTGACGAGCTTGTTAAAAGGAGATCGCATCGATGCCCGCGATGCTTCAATAGTCCGGCGATGGTCCGATTTATAAGTACAATTACATAAAGGGTTTATCGACTGAAAACGATTGATGAGAGCCTTGTTAGCGGGTAAGAGGGTATCGGGATTAAGATGCTCACATCGGGAAATATTGAGATGTTTGGCTGCAGGATGAGAGCCCTCGACTCACAACCAACGCAAATTCTAGACTTCTGGTTTGTGCAACAATATTGTGTGACGGCTGAAAGACATACCTGGTAGGGAAAGTATTGTTTTATTTGTGAGACTTCTGTCAATAGTAATGCATATCACATGATAGGAAAACACTAAAATAGCCAATATTTAGAAAAAGTCTACACCAATTCCCATGCCCGTCTCATTAACCAAACACTTACAAATTCAGGCGTTATATGTAAATTCTAAGCAAGGTTTTTTAAAAAATATAGGCTACTCTTGTAATTGACGTATAGAGAAACGAATAATCTATAACATGTATAGAAACAGTCAAATTGAATGTGTAAACTGCTTTTGTCTTGGCATACGGCTAGAACACAGTCTATGCGTTTCCAGGTCTGTGAGCCGAGAGGGTACGTTATTATATCACGTTATATCAGGGAATTTCGCATCATTCGCTTGTCAATGCACGGTTGGTTACCACAGGGCGATCCGGCAAGAAATTGATTGTTTATCTGCTCATGGTGGTTTGCTACGCTGCCGCTGGGAGCGTCTGCTCCGTAATAACCGCTAAAAGTATAATTTGTTTTGGCGCATAAAACTGTTTACGATAAAGCTAAGAGGCTATAGAAGCAATATTGTCGTAAAAATAATATGAAAATGCACTATAAGGATATCTTATTGATGTCTCTATTATGCTGCAATTCCAGCGCCAGGTTTTATAGTTGGAAACATTGTCTGCCGTAGTGTTTGCTTTATCGCTGTTCTTGGAGCTGTCAGGCGCTTTTAATGATCTGATGAACTAAATGTACTTCTTTTTTATCTACTACAACTATTTGGCGATATAAATTTAAATAGAAGGTTAATAAACAAGTACTACATCCTCACAGTAGCTTGGAGAGGATGGAACTCGAACTCCACGCTTGACAGCAGCTATTAAGAAATTAAGGTATCACTCGAAAGGCTCAACGAAGTAGAGAGACCCTTATCGACTTTATGGATTTAGAAAAGGGATAAAATAGCTGCCCCATATAGCATCTTTGGTGGGACAAGCAGAGCTTAGAAACATGAGTGGGAGTAATTAATTATAAAGCCAATAACCACATATGACCCGTAAGTCGGGGACATCAGCGAAAGCAACTTAATTGCAATGAAAATGAATTTTCTAATGAAACCGCTTAAATTTTAGCACGAAAGAATTAAAAAAATCTGGGGTTGAGCTAAATATAATCGAGAAAACAGAGAAGAAACAACTAGTCTGGGTGATGACCCCAATGTTTGTTAGACCCGGTCTAAAAACTTACCGGTTGTACTCTCCAAGATAACATCAACCGTATCAGGATCTTTGTTCTTTATATTGTTCCAAAATATTTGCAGCTGTCTCTGTTACCTAGCTCAGTATATAATATTTTTTTCAAACCCCAGTTTTCAGCTGTGAAAGATCACTATACGTACCGATGGGGCCACAAGTATACGGTTATGAGATAACAGGAACAAGAAAATATCACATATTGCTTGAGTAAGAAAGAGATAAACATAGTAGCAAATATTCGAGTAGGCTTGACGCTGATTTTAATTATGACAGATGTCAACCAAATATGCCCACTAAAATAATTTTTTCGTATAGTCATCTCTTTCTTACGCAAGCATTCTATTTTGTTGTCCATGTTATCTCATTGCTGTTATATACAGATTGGGGCAGGCCACTAGGACTATATCAAAAGCAAGCGGACTACATGTGGCCGTAATTGTATTTAAAAAATTAGAAAATCGAATATGTACCTTGTATTTATATGATACTAACGACCTACCGATATCGTACATTGATAGTTCGTTTGTTAAACACCACAACGGCTACATGCATATTCTCCTCGCTTTTGTAATGGTCTTAGTAGCCTGCCGCATACTGTATAATTATGGCCCCATCAGTATTTGCTAAAACAGAAAACTGGTACCCATGTAATGTTCTCGGGCTGAAACTGGTTATAACAGTGCAGAAAATAGCCAATTTGTCTACACAACCTAATGACTTCAAAACACGTACAACAACAAAACAACAATTAAAGAAAACAGGATTAGCTTTTAGGAAAACGTATATGCGAGATAGCTGGAGCAACTCGCATGTACGTAGAAAACATATATGAAACAATACCAAAAATAACGTTAAAATAATTGTTCTTAAAAAACGCAAATATCAACCCTCGCTTATATTCCTCCCTCTTAAAATCGATAGCGATCTACGCACATATTATTCGCTGACGCAACACAATTCCTCACGCTTGCAGAAGCTTCTCGCAACCTCTCCCAAATAAAGTTTTTCTTGGAACTTTCGTTGATGTGTACCCTTGAATTGAGCACGTCCCAGAATTGCGTCATCCAAGCCTCGAGTGTTGTGTAGAAAATAACCACACGGATTGGGAGTGTCTCGTTCTTAACGCCGATTTGGACCCCTCTAGTCTGAATGACGTGACGAAGTCCTCGAAACGCATCGAAGAACGCCCGTTGAATGTTGCACAATTCATATGCTTACCTTGTTACGGTGAAGATGGGGTTAGATTAATTCGTAAACGCTTGTTCGCTGCACTATAAATACAGCAATACAAATACTTCGAGGTCCGCCCAGGCCGCTTCCACTTAACTTAGCTCTCCTTGGGGCAAATTCGCACAATATACATCGGCAGCCGCAACATGGACGCCACTCGTTGAAGATGCGCGTGACTGCTCATTTCAAATTCTCAACACCCTGCCATTGTAGGCTCCCCGATATAAAGCTGAAATTTAAGTGCTGTTCCCATCTCTACACGCTTTTGTAATTCTAGAGCACACTGCTTAAATCTAATTTACAATACTAAAACATAGAAAATATAACCTGGCTTATATTTTTAAAAGTAAAAGCCATGATTACAGGAGAGGGATGCCCAAACCCGCTTCAGGTTTACTATAAAATTGCTAAATAACGCAGTTAGGTAATTGAGGAAGTAGGAAACAAAACGCCGTGTCTAAATCTATTATTATTATTTGATGGTTAGTAATAACTATTAGAACTTAATGTACATACATAACGTGTTGTAAAGAGTTCGTTAACAATTTTCTTATAATAGAACACTCATAGAATCACTAAAAGTTGTTTGGCAGTTCCTGAAAATCCTAAACCTCTTGTGCCTGGGCTCTTGGTGTTTGTTCCCCAGTAAGCACTTTTTTCTTCTTTGTTTAGACATTTCTGCCTGTTACTTTTTTACTCTTCTTTAGTACAATATGTTGTCACTCCATTTATTTTTAAGTCGTCCTGTGCTCTTCCCAGTGAGTGATTCATCTGCATTACTAGCCGATTGTTGTCCATTCTTGAGAGATGATCATCACATTTCCTTATATTGTTTACCCAGAGCGCTCTTGGTTCTATCCCTTATGTTTGTACACCTTGCTCTGTCCAGCAGTGTTTTATTTGTTATTTTTCATATTCGTATTCGATTCCCAGTAATCATTCAACTAGTGTATTTGAATGAACCGTAAGTCGACCAAGGCAATAGCAATGTACATCTGTACCCGTTAATTGATTGTATGATGTTGTATAGCCTCCTTCAATATATACTACGAAACGTCCACTATGGATCTTAATGCCTTAGCTTCAAGGCGTCTCAATAGGTCAACATTAAAATTACTTGCTGCTTCCTAGAGCTTTATTTTATAACACCAAACCCGTTCTGGAATACTGTATTTCTACGCTAACCGGCTTACCTATACCGATTTTGTTTCATTAATTTTGTAAGTATATTCAGATGGGTTTGAATGTTAGAAGATCCACACGAAAGTCGGTGTGCAATGCAGTATAGCCATGTCGTCAACCAAACTAACTGTGATTACTCTGTTCATATAGGAGGTATAGTACCGACTCAGTATACTACCAGAAACACCAGAATTGATAGCGGTAAAGTTTTCTGAAAATGCCTAAGCTTGACGAGCATAACATTGTGTCAAACCTTATTAAAGGCTTGAGCGAGATCTATGAATACATCAGAACAGCAACTTGTCTTTTCAAAAACATTCGTAATCTTGTGTACAACTCCATAAATCTGCTTGCAATAGTAGCGCGCTGTTTGCGAATACTGAATTGATGATCATGTAATAAACTGCCTTGCTTATCTGGCTACCAACATCTTTTCAATGACCTTAGAGAATACAGCTAGGAAACGGATTAGTCTGTACGATGCTACATTGAATTTAGGCTTACAGACTACAATCATCACAACAACTTTCCATTGGGAGGTAGATTTCTTAGTCTTGTCAAGGTGTTAAATAGTTCATCTAATACCCTTTTCTGGAATTTCCTGCAAGATCTTCTGTGATCAGCTCACATGCGGATGTTCAGTGAATTTATACTGGAAACAGTTTCAGGTTTTGCCTCATTTGTGGTGAAATGTTTTAAAACTAAACACATCTGAAAGACTGCTTCAAGTTACTGTTGAATATCATTCTTTTCTTAGTTAAAAATTTCAGACGGAAACGTTGGAAAAAGGCAGTTTGCAAAGGCGACGGCATTTTCTGGTCACACAGATTTTATGTCAGCAAGAAGTCTTCTTCGAAGTTTTCAATCACTTTGTTTTCAATATTATTGGACAGGATGTTTATAATGTACCGTGATATTTGTGCTATAATTCCTTCCGTTTTTAAAAAGACGTCCAGTGATGGTAATTTACCTTCTAACACTTCAACAGCCCCTGTTTCTATAGTGGCGTTTCTTTACTGATTAGCACATGCGTATCTACGGGTATTATAATCGATCAGAGCTGGCAGATTACTTTATAAAAGTAATTAATTACATATTCCCAATTACCGTCCAATGAAGTAATTAAATTACCAGAGTTTCAATTACTCAAATTAAATAGTAATTCAATTATCAATTGCTTGGTAATTGTAGTTGCATAACATAAATTACTTTATCAATTACTTTCACTAGTAACTGTTGTCGTATATTTGTATTTAGTAGTATTTAGAGTGCCATGTGCTAGTAGATCGTTTTAAACAAGCAAATTTAATTTAATAAATAATTATTATGAACCAATATTGTATAATGAAGCTATTTGTTGTCAATTGTTATAAGAAAAATTAACCTTCTACTTAGCGCAGACATATTTTTGGCTTCTTACACAATAATTATTAATAAGCTACAATGCTACATCATGCAGTCTACAATACACAACACCCAACACATGCACATCTCATCTACAAACATACGCGCCTACACCAAATATCTCTTTGCTCTTGCACAAAAATAGCTGTTATCCGACTAGTCATGGAAATCATAAATTATACTTATGTGGCTCCAGAATTGCCCTATTGCCATTTTCTGAACATGAAATTTAATAAAGCCTCATTTTACTTTTTGCGGTCTGGGAATTTAATATCTTATCGAGGCCAGTAATTTAGTAATTGAAGTACCAGAAAGTCATTCAGTTAGCATTAGTAATTTTAATTACCACAAGTAATTCAAATGCACGGAACGTAATTTATATCCTTTTCGAGTAATTTAACTACTCAAAAGTAATTCATTAATTGAATGTAGTAATCCATTACTGCCAGAAAGTAATTCTCATGTACTTTTTAACAAAATTGCAATTACCAATCACAATTACCGTATTTTGAAAAGTAGTTGAATTCCAAGGCAAATCAACAACAAGGAATTTAATTAGTAATTTCATTACGAAGTAATTACTTACTGTTCAGCGCTGGTAAAGGTTGATTTTAGCTATCGAGTAGATTGAGTTGATACCTTGTACCATCAGATAATTTAGTCGGATCCATAGGTAGTAGATGATGTAAACCAAAGTTGTTCAGTACTTTCATGGGTTCTCGTGGTTATCCTGGATCCCCATTGTACATTTTTAGCATTAAATTCACCTCCTATTGTACATTCCGTTTTCAGAGTATAAAACTAGTGCTCTTATTGATCTCGTTTATTATTGTGTTGCGGAGGACTGCTGATTGCTAATGGTTTCATCAGTCTTCTATCATAATCGTGATAGCTAGCTTGAAGGTGCACCTGTTCATATTGAGAACGTTCATAGTGCTTTATCGAGCTATTACTCGACCCTACCATCGATATGTTATATTGTACATGTCTTGCGCATAAAGAAAATTTAGGCATATCATCATTTGCCTAGGCATAATGCCAAGCGACTGGTGTATAGTAAGCAACGTCGACTGGACGTTAAACGCCAACAGTTGATACAACCCCAATCCTTAAATTAAAACACGAGATACAAGTTTATTTCTGATGTTGCACTAGTGGAAAACTATCACTTGAATTCAATTATTATCTGTATGGTGTGTAAGTTTCACGCTATTGGTTGTTTGAATATGTAAGGCAACATTTTTGAAAAATTAGTTTTTGTTCTTGTCTAATTTCATTTACTCAAATTTAGTGTGTTATCAAAATTACCTTTCACATATCCTTGCTGAAATATTTACTCTTTTACACGTCAAATTAACTTAACCTCAAAAATTGATGGATATATCCTTCTTTAAGGAGGTGGAGTGGCTCAGTCGCTTAGCTCGCTGGGATGCTGATCCACGTTCCTTTAGATGGCCAGGTTCGAATGCCGCTGGGACCGTGCACTTTAGCGTTTTTCTAGCCTGAAAACAGTCGTGGAAGGCAACGGGATACCGCCCCGATGCTTCCGAGTCTATCCCAGGATGTTTCCTCCCCATACAAGGGTGGAAATCGTCAACGTGCTGTATATTTACAGTTCCCACTAGCGCCACCTTCCATGGAGTAGCAGCACCACGACAAACCAATGGAGGTTTAGGGCTTTACTGGTGCTATATACTATAGAATATAATAACTTAGTATGTAAACAATATAAAAATATAAATAAAAGAAAAGCATAACACACTTTAAGAAAGAAGAATATCCTTCTTTTATTTTATGCAATTGCACGTGTATTAATTATTTTTATGATAACCAGCGATTCTCTTTGAACATAAAAAACTCGCTTCTTGTGACTCTCTCGGCTTCTTAAAAGGCCTTAAACCGCTAACGGGCACACTTGTAGGTCCTCAGCAGCTTTTTCCGTCATCTGCACCAAAATTAAGAATGCTGACACTCCCATATTCAGGTAATTGACAAATAAGTGTTGTTAAACACTTTTAAACATTTAACATGAGTTTAATTAGAATATATTTGACCACTTATGCTTCTACACAATTTAAATCCTTGGAACATAGCTTGCACCTCCATTACTTATAGAAAATGCACTAATTAATGGCACTAGGCACCTAACGTAGTTACCATGATTTTATGAGTAACTGCATAATTTTGATATTTCCAGTATTAATTTAACATGAAAAACAAAATTAACTTATATCTTAAAACCTGAATTTTTCCTGTAACTCAGATCACAACTTTTATACTCAGTCTCAAACAAGTCTATGTGCCGATTCCAAAAGTGGCGCATCTTAAAAAAGTTGCCAAATCTATACATTCATGTTCACTCCTCTACATTACAACTCCAAAAGCCATCGATGTTCATGTTCGTTCACAATCTCCATCCAAATTCCACATTATCACCACCAAGTCTACAGTGCAAGTACCATAACTTTATATTTCTACATCCTCTTAAGTGTCAACTCAAGCACGCTCTGCCAATAGTCATTGCCGTTGTAATTTTTCTACATCGAGTTGCGTGGCTTCTTTCACGTGCTCATCTTCATCGTTTTACATGTCAACCCTCTCTATTCACTTTCGTAATAACCTCTCATTCTTAACTGTATTGTGCTGTATTAATGTTATTTTTCTCTCAGGTCGTACGGATGTTTGTACATGCCTTCACTGTTTCGCTGAACTATCTACCATGCTATAAAAACGAACAGAAAGGAAAGCGGGTCCTCGTCATTTTCTAATGAAAAGAAATTGTATAAATTTATTCCAATACTGGATTGAGGTTCTTAATGTTAGATGTATTTATTAATGATAAGTCAAGTAACACAACGTTAATGAAAATGTGGTATTATTGAACTAGAAACTATATTTTCATATTGACCCATACATAATGCATGTAATAAACACATTCATAACAAGGCAACTGATATCTTGAATCAGAATTATACTTTCTGTCTACTACTAACAAGTACAATAATGACATTATAGTGTCTGCCTATTTTACCTTAGAACTATTATTAGAGCTTTCAAAAGTGTAGATTAAATTCCTTAATTTTTTCCATGCTTCTTCAGGCAAAAATACATAAAAATATTAAATTCAACTTTAAATAGGTTGCTTAAAATGTTCAGATCCAGAACCAGATATTAATTATTTAGAAATATTGTTTCCAGAGGGAGCGTAGCTTTCATATAATCGACGAGATGTACACGCATTAAAGCCATCCGAGGGCCAAATCGGCTGCTGTACACCCCTGCCATCGGTTACAGTAATAAGCCGATGTGGGCACTATACAGGGTTGTAACTTATAATTTGGTCAGTGTTATATCCACCCCAGTGATGGCCAGGCCCTCTTAGATGTTCCCTAATGGTGTTCACCGATAACGGCCTCGTTTGGACATTAACAATCGCACTCTATCCACGCATTCCGTTATTCCCTGAAATCCTTCGGCTGATGCTTTGATGAAAACTGATGCCTGCAGCTCGTCCACCCCAGGCTGCACTTAATAAAAATTTCGGCCGCCATCGACCAACTAGATTAAGTTTTGGATTTTAGCGTCCTTTAATAAAGTTCCCTCGGTTTAGAGAGAGCCGCCGAAACGGCTCTGCCTATGCAGATCTCCGTATCGGCGTTTGAAAGCCTCTTCCGATGAAAACAAATACAGAAATAGACTCGCTATCGGGATGCAGAATCTGAATGGCAACGAATTCTCATGTTGATAAGGACGTTCCGAACAGGAAATAGCACGGTTGGTTCCGGTTGTCGCCCGTGGACTAGCATTATGGATTATATCTGATTTTGTGAACTACGAATTGACATCGACTCTTCCCTATAAACTTGCCACTATGGTTATGGATCGCTGCTACTTCTCATGTGTCTAGATTTTAGACATACAGTCGTGTCAAAAGTTTTTAAATTTTACATTTCCTCTGCCTTGAGAAATTACAGGTCTCTTAAGAATATACAATTTCTACCAGCGTATACCGACTTTTTGGCCATTCTCATTCTCACTTATAGATTTGCCACCTACGAATTTTTTAATAAATTTCTTTTATATTTTGATATAAAAATTAAGTTATGTGCTTTATTTTATCTGCTGATAAGTTACCTACCCAAAAGAATTGGTTTTAAAAATTAAGAAATAACACAATTTAAATTAACGTAGGGCAGATATTTTAAATGAAAGTGAGGTACTCTCTAGCATAAACACTCATATGTTCAGATATAATTCTAATAAAAAAATCACTTTACGCACTGATTTCGATGCGACATTTTTAACCTATATAAAGTCATAACATAAACAACAAGGTTTTAATTACAAAAGGAGTTGAGAATTAGAAGCTAGTAAACATTGTTTTTTTTTTCACACCAATATGATTTCATTATGTTACTGTGGAAAGCCCGCAATTAAAATAATTTTACAACTTCACGTTGGGGTGGCACTAAATTATATTGTGAAACATCAGTTATTATACGTTTAAATTGCAAAAAAAATTGTATTACAATCAGAGCAAAATATAGCGTATACTCTTTGAGACTCCTTAATATAACTTAATAAGCACAGATAATCCTCCGCTGCTCTTGTATGATACCAACTATAAAAAATGAGAGTTCAATCATCCTCAGTATCTTGATGTACAAAACCACTTATATGGCCTCGCAAAGGTGTGTCAGAAAAAATGAACACCTGAACCAAAACCCATGTCAATTGATTAAACGAAAAGAAATGTCCAACCTTTTTCATACTACCGATAAAATTTTGAACTCAACCGCATACACTCATGGCAATTAGTTTGGATATAACGGCTAATTACCGCTCGTGTTTATGTTGACGTGATCTGCTACAGGACCTCGCTAAAACTTTATCGCAACGGGCACTTGTATTGAGGATAACCGTATTGGTATGTAGAAGCGCTATTTTGAAAGCAATAACGTACACCAGTTTGAGTTAGAGTTGATCGATATGTGCTTCTTATTGCTTTTTAATTTTCAGATTAGCACTCGCATTAATTTGTTTTATTTGAATCACCCACGAAAATGTAATAAGATTTCCTTGCTTACTTGCATGCGAGGCAGTAACGCACATTTCGTTGTGTATTTTCTCTTACTTGCACGGAGGCAATAATGTAGAGTTGCATAGACGTAGAATTATAATCGGATGCTATGCTGATATATACTCGCATAACCACAGGACGCTAGATATGTTCAAATGTTATAAAATTCAATTGGATTTATTACACCTATTCAGGAACTGTCACTTTCATACATCGTCAATATGAAAGAATTTTTCTTATTTGGCAGTTGGTATGTAATTCTTTTGCTTTTGGGAGTCAAAGTTGTACAGCTTGTGTTGTATAGTAAATTCTCTTTTGTTTAAAACCATAATTTTAATTTGTCGAATTAAAATGGCCTGGCTATTTTTGAACGAATGAGAATAGCTCACAAAATGAAAAATGACTTAAAAATCTTTAATAACAAATAATTTAATTAGCACTACGTACAAAATTAATTAAAGCATGAGCTTGCTCGGATAAAAACTGATGTTCTAATACCTTACTCGACAGAAATTTGAAAATGTTGAATTTTATTCGTTTATATCTAAAAACACTTCAAATTAATCCATTTTAAACTACAGCAGTATTGGTTACAGTTAATTTACTTGCTTTAGCTGAACTTAGAAGAAATTTTAACTAAAATTGTAGGAAATATATTACTTATACAATTATTGCTTTAAATTCGCCTATAATGCCCACAGTACCAGTACGTTTGGTTTGTACGCCTCAAAGTACCTATGTATGTATCTCTTTCTAATTTGCATGGTATTATTAACAAATATATTAATAATTTTCGATTTCTTGTGCTGCACTGTTGTGCTAACTCAAATATGGCGCATACAAGAGTATATATACCCAGAGCTAAACTATGGCCAATTAAATATCAATCAAAAACTATATGTAGTTATAATTTGATTCCAATCTTATGTAATTTGGCTGAGGAGACTTAAATCGTAGAGTTTCGTGTGAAAGATGACATGTGAACTTAAATTTTCGTATTTTAAGTTATTATTCATGTTTAAAACTAACCAAAAAGTCATTTTATAATTAAGTTATACTAAACTAGGGTATGTACAATTATTAACATGAGTAATAAATAAAGTCTTAATGATGGAATCTTTAAAATCAGATAACCTCATTTTTTTGTTTATGTTGAATTTTCTTTCAAATAATAACTGAACATAATATCAGCTACAAAGGAGTTTACAACTCACCTTAATTTAGCTGGTTTTTATTACAAATTTCTTTGGAAAGACTACTCAAAGGTGCCCAAAAATCATGAGATGAAACTTTCGTAAGTAATAAATCCACAAAGAAGTTTAAAATTCATAAAAATAGTCTGAATAGCTAGAGTCTAAAGGGTTGCTGTGAGATTTTTTGTGTATATTACCCTTATTTATTGTTCGAGCTCTTTTTAAACCCAAATTGTACTAATTTTGTCAATTACATAGAGAAATACCTGTTTCTCATATTATACTTTGAAATATAATCACATATAATGTGTCTATGTTGGTTTCTATCCACAGCAATATAGTGTCGATAAAATGTCATCTTGCTAATACATGTGAAATATTATGCTTAACATTAGATCGCTTTCTGTCTTGTTAACCATAGAATTTAGTATTTAGTTGGCGGCGTACTGAGCAATGTGAGACTCAACTAAGCTTTCTATTGGGGTTTAAATCTATATTACCACGGCGTTCTAGATATGTGACAAGAGATAAGTCTTTTATAGTATCTCTTGTAGTATCTAGAAGGCCGTGATATTGAGGAAAGTGAGAAACAATTCTGTGGACGCCTATAGAACAATACTTGTAACACTATCAATTAAAATTTCTTCGCATTTTCTGATAGGACGGAAAAGTTGTATTTCTTCTTCTTCTACATATTCGGCATTAGACATGTGGTTTGATTAATTTAAGTTAAAAAAAATTCAATAAAATTTGGTAAAAGCATATGAACTGGTGTCAACCCTGGAGTAGAAATGGGAGCGTGAGTAGTTATTCAATCACATCAGGCACGTTTCACGCTTGCTTTAAATACTCACGTTCACGTACACTCACGGGCACGTCCACGACGTGACCCTCCACTCGCGACGTGACCTGCAGCTTTTATTTGAAGATTTAAATTCAGATAGAACAGAATGGCCAACTTTAAATTCAACAATGAACCCGCAACAGAACTAAAAATCTAAAATAAATAATTTATGTTATATGTTGCAATCAGAATAGCAAACACAGACATAGACTCATTGCTAGGTATCATTCGCAAAACCATTTCTTGCAACCGTTTTCAAAAACATTACTTTTAATGCCAAAACCTGTCATTGGAATTGACGTTTCCCTTACTGATACGAGTTCAAGAAGGTAGGCAACACTTCCAATTCATAGTTTTCAAAGTGCTTTTACGTCCGAAACTAAAAGTAAATTCTACTTGGTCGCCTATAAACGCAAGCACGCGATTAAGTGTAGACACAACATTTACAACACAATACATGTGCGAAGTTTCGTCGCTGCAGGCTGCCACACAGATTTAGAACTTCCACATGGGTGGGCAGCGGGGACGCGGGGCACCCTGCAATCCTTTATTCGTTACTAAATATTTAACGTGAAATTTACGTGAATCGCGCCTTGATAATTTGCATTCATGTTCACGGCTCGATGTTCAACTATTACTCACGGTCACGATGGAACCAGCTGTGATCCAGCGTGACCCGACTGTTTTCACTTCATGCTCTCATGCCTGCCCTAGAGCACTTGCACCACTCTCACATTTTTATTAAAAATCACCTTAAATTCTAAGTGAGTAGTGATACACTACTGATGTCCTATCTAGCTGAGTGTTTGTGTATACCTACCCTGCAAGAAAAGTACTAGTGTTTAATAATCAGTTAGGCCTGCGTGATATAATTGACAGTTGTTGTCAAGTTGCCCGTAGCGTGAGGAAGATTCTCAATGCGAAAGTACTAACGTTTAGTACGTAATTTTTGCATACAAAACATTTCGTCGTTACACGTTATTTCGCATATGCAAGTATCGCTTCTCTCTTACATTTATTGTGTTCCTTGTTGCACCTCAGTGCTTTTGAATATGCAAAATTTTAATTCAACCACTTGGAAATCACCTGAATTTTCTATTGTAAAAATTTACCTTTTACAGATATATATTTGCTTTTTCGATATGAATTTTTTAAAATATTAGCTTTAATATTTATTGTGTTTCCATTATGTTTATTTTCGTATTTCTCGATTTATTTGTTAAGCATAAAGTAGGCATTTATTTTTTACTCTGCCTTCTGACGAAGAATTCGGCCGAACAAGTCGTGTGAGCAAACATGATGCAAGTTAAGGAAGTGACTTATTTTTACAAAAAAAGAGTTTTAGCGGCAATTGTGTAAAATATTGAAACGATACAGTAAATCGAACATTTTCATGAGAATGGTCCAAATTAAAATTGAGACAAAATAAATAACCGAAAGGAAGCTATTCTTAAGTTAATAATAATCTATACCCTTAGTAAATAAGGAATGATGTAGTATTAACTGTTTAACTGAATGCGCTCTACATTGATATGCCACAGGGACGATAAGATGTTATACTAAATTTGTGTACGGAGTTTTCTTTGTTCATCAGGTAGCGTGGCAAATTGTATATCCACGCAACTATTTATTAATCTTCGCAGTTATTTCAGCAATCTAGACGTATGACTTATATTAAGAACGTTGAGCCTGTATTTGTAGCAACAAGATGAGAAAAATCACAGTAACTATTGCAAAAGTTAATTAAAAGCGTCTTTACCTTTATAACTTTTGGATATAAGGTCGACAATTGCAAGAATTGTTCATTACGTAGTGTACAATAATGCCATGCACGCGGACTTATTTATTAACCCTAGAAATTCCAAGAAAAACTTTATACATAAATACTCAAGGTGGGGTATTTTCTTCCCATCCTCATTTTGCCCTAATTTTCCTAAAAATATGCAGCGCATTGATGAGATACTACTACAGAATATGCAGAATGGGTCATTGATATGGTCATAGATATGGTAATTCAATTAAATGTGTGTTTACTGACCTCGGTAGACGTATATTGCACTAAAAATTAATTGCTTAAAGTCAAAAAATTGCATCAGGATTTCGAGAACACTTTTGGAACCACTGCCTAAATCAGATGAGAGTACTTTAACCTAATCTTCCAAATGCGATTGAATTACCCAAACAACTTCTTTTTGCTCTGCATTCTATCTAAATTCGGTCTTATCTCAACCACCTTTGCGAAGCTAAGTTGATAGAAATTCAATCCAGCATTAATTCTTTGTGGGGTCTGAAACATGAAGATCTGAAGAAAGGTCGAAAGGTGATTTTGTTGCGATTACAATACTTCCTTCGCCTTTTAGACTAGGGAAGTAAAAATTATTCATTCCAATTCCCAACTAAAAGATTCTACCCCCCTCCCCCCGAGATTTCTAGAGTTAATCTTTACAGTCATTGTAACAATTGAAACGTATGACATCATATCAGGAAGATCCAGGCATATTGTCATATTTGAAGGAAGAATATACATCCAATAGCGAAATTCGGCAGCGTACACAGGATGAGTTTTTAACCGTATGTAAAAGCTCCATATACTTGCAATAATTTATTACTATTTGCAGTCATTGTAACAATTTAAACATATAACTTATACCTGGAATATCCAGGTCATATTTGTATCAAGAAGATACATAAAATAGCGCTGAGTATTCTAACAATTAATTAATTATAGTCTTTGGAACTTATGTTGGAAGTCGCTTGCGTACTCAGTTTGGATCGTTCGCCACCTAGACTGGAAAAAGTCTATATACGCGCATTTATTATTTATTAATCTTTGCACTTATTTTAGCAATCTATATGTTTGACTTATTGCAAGAACCTGAAGGTTGTATATGTGAAATTAATACATTCTCTTGACAATTAGGAATATGACAGAAACAACTGGAAATAAAAGGTTACTATATTTTAAACTATATCAAAACTTCATCTCTGAGCATTTTTCCTCCATATGTGTAATTCAATGAAGTACTTTTGACAATAACGCTGGGAGCCCTGTCGATTTTAGTTTTTATTTGTGCATTTTTTCAAATAAAAACTATACATACAGGGTGAACCGCGCAGGAGGTATGACGTCATCGATGTTTTATTTTAAATAGCAACCCCCTTTTTTTATTACGGAATTTGGAAGAATGCATTTTTTTACTTACATAATTTAGCATTTCACAAATTTAATTTGTTTTCTTAATTCTTGGTCATGTGACCAATACTCAAAGATCAGCTTAGCGGTTAAGATAGCTAGACTTGTACGTTGAACTTGAGAAGGAGTTCTTGTTAGATGTGAACAACTACGATACGTTTTAGCGTGGTATTCATATAATGGGTTTATACTGGCTCGCCTAAGTGTATTTGGAATAGTATCTCCATATCTAGCCGATCAGTGAATATATGTTCTTTGTTGTTTCACGTTAAGTATATTTGCAGTTATTTAGGTAAGGTTCTAAACAAGCCATTCTGTTCATTTATGACAAATGCTCAACTTGTAGCGCTTGCAGCTCAACAGGAAAGTTCTCTTACGCTGACCGTGTGAAATTGTGTCTTTTGAGGGCCCAAGAGTGAATTACAAGCGAAGAGAAGCTTTAAAAGAGGGGCCGATGAGTTTCACCAAGAGTTTGAAGTTATTCCGTCATTTTGGTGGGGAAGCGCCTACGTCATTAGGTAGCGCAATTATAAAATCATCGCCGCAGAGTGCAGCAAAAATCCAAGTCTAGGTATGGCCTTCAATTTTATACTATAATTAGCGTCGAAAGAGTCACACCACGGCAAAGGGTGTTTGCGCACCATACGTTAGCATACGCCCATAGATCGTCAACACAAAAGCGATATTTGAAGCAGCTGTCTGCAAGTGATTTAATGATATGGTTCTGTGCACACGGTGTTTGAACTATTTTTGTAGGTGTGCGTTAATAATGTTTAATATAAATGCG
The DNA here is from genome assembly GCA_940337035.1 of Agriotes lineatus. NCBI lineage: Eukaryota > Metazoa > Arthropoda > Insecta > Coleoptera > Elateridae > Agriotes > Agriotes lineatus. The sequence continues at coordinate 13,280,301 of OW679203.1, read as the reverse complement.
TAGTTGAAGCAGCCTATTAGGTACATTAATTATATTGTACTAGTACCTAAGCTTAAAATGGAGTTTTAAATAAAATATAAAACTTATAGTTGCGGCAAGGGGTAGTACACTTTATGAAATGAAAGTTTCAATTGAGAAGTTTCTGTCAAATTCAGGGCAAATTAAAAGAATGTAATAATAACTACCAAAAATAAATGGTTTATTGCTCTTTCCTTATTTTATTTATTCGCAATAAATTATGGCAAAGCTCCGGTAGAAGATGAAACAATTCTTAACTCAGGGGGTCGGTTTATAAAATTAAGTAAAACACTTTGTATGACAATTACGTTCTGACATTAGGGCAAATGTACTGTTCTCACTGACAGTTAATTAACCTCTAAATTTAGTGCAGTAAACAAGATGATCCGTCAGTGCAAGAACAGCGTAAAATTGAATTTTAAGCACCAAAATGGTAAGAATGCATCAGGTAAATAAGATTAATTCTTTGACGTAACAACAGCTAACCTCGTTTTGTTTCTACTGTGACGTAAACCGACGCGTGATTCGCTTTTGTTCAATTTCCGGTAAAAACTGCAACTGCCGCCGCAATTCGCCCTTTTTAGGGAGTACAGTTAAATTACTCGAAGCTCAATGGATCTGGAACTCTGGAAACAGCTTGAACTTCTCGGGAGAGGTCTATTCTTGACGAACACCAGTTTCTACGAGGCTGCTGCTCCTATCTTTAATGGAATCCTACCTTTTTTGAAGAGATGCTCCGCGGTTGGTTGGCACACTGGAAGGACACCACGGCAAATACTGCTTGGAAATGGCTTGCTGGTTCTTCTACCCAGGGATAGCCGTAGGCTTCCTCTCCATGTAGCACAAAAGGATCTGCCATCCGATATCTGGAACCACCCCAAAATCGTCTGGCTCGCACTCAACGATGGACCAGGTGGAAACTTGCTGGCGTAATGCACTATCTTGGGAGCTTCTACACTTGGGAAAATTACACCCATAGATGCCCAGCAACTTGGTGAATAACTTTAACGCGAAACTGGGATCACAAATGACTTTTCATTCACCGTTTAATACAATAAATGTGGAGCTCAATTTGCCCGCAACATGAAAAATTTAAGCTTGTTTGATTAATTATGACAATTGACTGTCTCGTAACTAAGCAACTAGATTTACAATTGTTTAAAAGAACTTAGGTTTAATTGCATGTTTGAACTTATGGACTACAGTTTTGATGTCATATTGTCCTGTTCTTAGGATAAAAGTCACCACACCTTGCTCTGCTTTTAATTTTCACTTTGGTTTATAATGCATTGATACACTTCAGTTCTTTTAGCATCGCACTAATTGTCTTTCCATCGGTTGCCTAACATTTTTTCATTGCTTTATTGCAATTATTGTTATGCTAGCACTGTTTTTCATTTATATTTCCGTTAACTTGCCGTTTGCTGGCTTACCAACTTTTAATACATAACGCTCATACAATTTCTATACTGTACTATTTTATTCATATTATTTTTGACGTTACTTAGCTTAAATCCGTCAGTTACAAATTAAATTGCATTGGCCCTTCTGAACATTTATTATATCTGAAACCCTAAACGTAACCCCTCTGAAACTAGTTTTATCTTATACTAACTTTTATCCCTCAAATTATTAATTAGTGCTGCTCATATCAAGTGCACTTATCAATGTAAAATACTGATTATCAAACAATAAATAAAATTGTTCAACTCTGTGCTCATTTTGACCGTATTCATTCTGTTACTTAGGCAATCAGAATTGCTGTGGGAAGTAAACCATTACAATATAAATGCGTAGTAGAGACAGTTCTTTGGCGGTTGAATTAATATTATAGTGCATATAAATACGGGGTAGCTGTGGCCACCCACTTTAAGATCTGGTAGTTTCGTGAGCAGGAAGTATGCGTGTTTTTTTAGCTGAGCACAAGTCTACTTCAATTGTTGAGTTCATTTCAATAAAAACTTTCCGTAAACATGACTGAAATAAATAAATTCAGATAGGTCCTATTACTACTGAGCTAGTTGGCAATAAGAAAGAGAGAGCCAAAATGTTTTATACAAACGTGGCGAGTAAGAGACGTCTTGATACAGATTAAGATCGTATTATTGGAAATCGACTCAGCCTAACCGCATATTACCCACCCAACGGTCCATTCTCTTCTAAGGTCAGATAAGGTTTTTTTCTTTTCATTGTGCTGTATTTGAGTTTTTCGATTCCATATGTAAGTCTGTGCTCTTGAGCGTTTTTTTATAAAAGTTTTTTTTGCTTCCTCATGTATACTTGCTGTATATGATCACCTGGGTTCTCGAAATATGTAAACTGGTTTTCTTTTTTTAAGTTTTATATCTAGCCGCTGTTAATAGAATTTGGTTCTGGAATGTTTTAAACTATAAGTGTTATAGTAGGGTATTCCATAATAGATGATAACACTGAAACAACTGAGTCCTCGATATATCTACTAATTTGTGCAAAAATACTAACTTTATCAACTTAACTTGATAACATAATTTACATTTTTGTGCATGTTACCAATCAGTAGATACACGTCATTAAACCGAATCGCATTTTGATCACATCACCAGTAGGAGAATTTAGCGGATCATATTCGTGTAATTGCAAAACTAAATAACATTTTTAGCTTGTAGCCAGACAAACGCCGCAGAGGGCGTCTGCATGCCACAATTTCGCCAATATTTGAAAATCTAACTTCGGTCTGAGTTCACCGATCATTAAGTAGTAGTAACGAAGATATAATTAAGAAGCGCAACAGATTCATGTTGGGGAAACACAACAGCGACGACGGCGTCAGCAAAGAAAATTACAATTTCATAATTTCTTGTCACATCTTTCCTGCGATTACTTGAAGTCGCTTTTTTAAGATTCCTATTTTACTTTTGAAGAAATCTTGACAAAGGGTAGCTTCAGTTATTATACCAATGGACTCCAGCCGTTTCTATGTGTTTTTGTACATACAAATGCTACGAGAGCTTAAAATCTAAACTTAATAGCCGTCTCACATTAATGCCCAACTCCTCAGACGTAAATCTCCGACTGTTGTTAATTATTTCCTGATTAAGGCCACTTAGCAGCTGATGAACCGACCGTGCAGTTGCGAATGGGGCGCATCCCCAGGCAGCGCCCCGAAATCAAATAACGGACACGAGATCAGGAAGGAATCATAACTTCCAATAACTGATGACAACTAATAGTTCGGCGGGTCGGTATTGAGTAGAAGATATTGGGTCCTGAAAGCCGCCGTCTCGTAAACCCGCCGTTTTATAGCGCTGTCGTTCGGCCGTCAACGCGCGGTTAACCGCACTATGCAGCTCTATAAATTAACGATACATTTCTTATTGTTTGATGATTGTTCCCGATTATTAGTTTTTGATTTTTGCGCCGACGTTGATGAGCAATTCCGATTTTTTGGCGGGGCGTGTGGGAAAGATGAGCCATGGGGCTATTGACTCGCCTAGCGATGATAATTGCGTTTATTTTCTTCCTCAGGCTCTCTACCTCTGCAACAAGGCCTACATGTTAAGCCTACACGGGAAGGTGGCTGCATACAGGGTGATTCATGATTAGGAAGTTGTTTTGAAATATCCTCCTTTCCCAAAAATGTTTGAGGAGTAACGTTTATTCTATTAGAGAAGCCAGTTGGAATAACAATGAGATTATCCAATATCAGCAAGCATTTAAAAGCTCCAACTACATACAGCTCTCATCTGCGTCCTAAAGGGCTATCTGTTTTTTCCCTGGAAATTTTCTTCTTCTCATATCTTTTTGTACCCCTTTCACCAATCATTCTTCTGATCTGTTTGATCTCCCTCTTCCTTCTGCCTTCCATTGTAATAGACGCTAGGGTCATCCTTCAAACATGTTCATACTAGATTAGTCTTCTAGTTTCTACACTCTCTGCTGCTTTGGCCAGTGGATCCCTTCTTCTTCGTATTTCCATGTTGAAATATCTTCTAATTTGGAGATACGGCACCCCCGTCTCAGAAAGTACATATAAATTATATGCACTCTTTGCATTTTTTGTTTTATAATGGAACAGGTTTCCGCTCCGAATGAGAATATGCTCGGGGCAATTGCTTCCAGTATCGGAATTGAGTTTAGTACTTGAAACTTATCTTAGCTGCCAAGATTGTACTCTACTAACTTTTATTACTTGTCCATTCATGGTCAGATCATTGGAGTGATCTTCAGTACCTAACTAAGTAGATACTTTGTTTTTTTGCAGTTTAACTTTAGTTCATTTGTCAAATCTATTTCCGGATTTTATGACCTAATTATTTGCAAATGGTAGTGTGTTTATGCATTATTGGTCGATTTATGTGTTTGATTAATTTCGTTGCCATCTCATGAATTCGTCGTTCTTCCTCAGGCTTCTAACTGTGCTACATATTTCGTTAGTTCTCGTCCATCCTACTTACTGTTTCACTTTTTCCTTTCAAGTTTCGTCTTTGCCTTTACAACTACTTTTTGTAATTGTTTGTTTATTTTACTGTAAACTGAAATGTAAGAGCTCAAAACTGTTACAATCTAGTGTCAAACTAGACACAACCAAAAAGGAATTGTTTTAAACATTTTTGGAAACCAGGAAAAGCAGTGGTAGTAGGCAACTACGTTACTATGAATACAGGATGGGCACTAAAAATCGATACTGCAAAAAGAAAATAAGGGAAGCTTTGACCTAACCCCCTTTAATTTTACTAAATTTAAAAGTAATTACCGACAAGCAGCTGAAAAGGTTCCAGCATTATAAAAAAGGCCAAAGTGAGATTGAATCAAGCACTATTCTTCCCTACAGTAATGCATGCGACGCAGACTTGGAGGATCAATAGATCGTGCTGCCAATATCTTAAACCGTTCGTCCAACTAGATATCTGTCTTAAAAGAACTTGGTGAAAGAAGAGAAAAACAAACGACCTAATGATCCAAAGGAAAATGGTGGGGCATCGGTCCCTAGAGCCTGTTCATTTCGTTATGGAAGAAACAAAACCTTTCAAATCTGAAATTGTCAGTGTCAGATAATTCATTAGCGTCGCAAGCGGGTGAAATTTTATCATCTATTGCCCTATAAAACAGATATGCTGGACAGTATTTGACACTGATAATTTAGAATAGGGTTTTGTAATTTCCATAACCATATGAACAAGCTCTATAAACCGTTAAAATATGTGCATGGTATTAGAAGAAGTAGCATCGACAACAATTAGCCAAATATCAAATAGAACACTAATCCAGAGAAAACTCGAGAATGCGATTTACTAACAGAAGCAATTATCACGAACGAGAAATATAAAGCTTATCGACTCTAAATGAGCATTCAAGTTGAAGCTAAAAACTAGCCTAATTGAGTAAGCAAAAGAACGGAACAGTATTTACAACCCCCTAAAAAACTAAAACCTATAAGGGGCGGAGAGGACCTAATTTCAAAACACCAACTTGAGTTTAGAGAAAACGTTTGACATACTTAAGCCTGAAAAAGTAGCACCCTTAGCTTTGCTTTGTTTTTACATTGATTGTATATGGTATAAATAAATGTTTGCAACGATATGCCCTTTTTAGTTAATTACTTATTATTTTGTCTTTTTATTAAGCTAGCTCTGGTAGAACATTTGGTTCCTAACTCAAGTTGGATTCAATCTATATCTCATTATAATTACTCATGTGAATTTTACTTCTTACCGTTCTTAGTGTTATTTAGTTTGAAACCTAGTTGGTGTGATACTCATTTGGTCAAATAAGAATTATGTCAAGTCATACTTTCTTTTAACTGTCAAAGTTAACCTTAAACTTGAAAAGGCTAGCTAATTAAATATTTGCACACATTATATTGCTTTCAAGAATCGTTAAATGGTAAGTGCTTCTTAATTATGTTTTAGATGCTCACTTTTTTAATCTCTAAATGTTTTAGTGACATATATCTGTGTCAAACTCCACTTAAACAGCATTTTCAACTTGGTCAGCATCAGCTACAAGCATACTACCCATACTGTACCCCTGGCACGCCTAGGTAAGTAAGAAGCCCATCTCAACCATCAATAACTACAGCTGTATCTAATTGCCTTAATTTGTAGTTCCAACAATGTCCCCAACTCTGATACTAACTGTATAGCAGGAACGATTTCACTTACAGCTGCGGCAAAGGCTCCAATCAGCAACCAAACTGCCAAAATGGAACACAGGACACCAGCAATTAATGGCTCCACTGAAATGCGGATCCAAATAAACCTCAGCTATAGATACGATACCGTAACCGTAACCAAATCAGCAAGGTGACCTACACGGGAACACTGAAGATCAGCTCTCCTCTTTCACTGCAAGTAATGACTCCTCCACAGTCCAAATCCAAAGCAACCTCAGCTTAACAACGATTAATGACTCCACCGCAGTTCAACTCCAAATAAATTTCAGCTGTATATGTAACCGTAGACTATTCTGCTGCTACTATTGGTCCATCTACTTCTTCCAATACCATAATCTTCAATCAATTAGCCACTATTCACTTCAAAAATTCAATGTTCACCAAAGAACTCGGAAGATGTATTAAAGCCTATTATATATGGAAATATGTTAACAGAAAGTGTCCCATTGGGCTGTATAATTTATTGGAACAATTATCTGTTGGATATGTACTTCGAACATTCCAAAACCTGGAGATGTATGTAGTATTAACGACATTTTTGGCAACATCCGCTGGATAGACACTACAAAATACCTGTTACAAATCAATCTGAGTGAGGCGTGGCAGAAAACCGTAATAGACAGTACACCATACACAAGTAATTCGTCAAGGCAGAATGGTGATGAAGAAGAAGAAGAGTATAAAACAGCAGAAGCTTGATAAGAAGATGAGGAATTAGAATAAACTAACATAAATTGCCATGTGTCGACTTTGCCAAAAAACAGCATTGACACCCTATGTGGCAACACAGCAAAATACCTGAAAGTACCTTGACGTAAAGCTCAAAAAGTAGGAACACCAGTAAAATGTATTGACCGTTTGGAAGAAGATTTCAATTGTTAATACACAACTAGGTACCTTATGTGTGGAAACGTGTAAAAATAAAAATACAACCATAATATTTCCTACTGATCATTTTTAAAACGAGTAAATTGATATTATAAAAGTGATGTGCAAACTAATGAATGGAAAAGAAATACTCAGTGCCTAGGGAAAAAAGTTGCAGACTAATGTAACAAACAGTACAGTAGAAAAATTCATTTCTTCCAATTCAAGAATTCAATTAAGAATTACAAATTCTAAATTTAATAGTCCCTAGGCACATGCACTTACGAAATAGTCGAATAAAAATTACTATCAACAAAGTTGCAATAAAGTTGCCCTTTTTCAATTGCCATTTTTGGTAGATTTCATAGCTTCTTTCAAATTTAACGATGCTGTACTTGAAATCAGATCACTTGAAGTGTCTTTATGCGGAGCATTTTCAAGTGGGCCACTTTTTTAGTATTTTGCAATTCTCAACTTGGTACCTTGTCCATGTTAGGCCCTTGCGCGTTTAACTTCGAAATAGAGCGAGTCTTTTCCTGCATTCCTGGAAACATAGAATTTTCCTTCTGTCACCATCGAAAGCAATGTGAAACGCAGATACAGTATTTACGTTCTTCTAGTTGTCTAGTCTCGCCCCTTTCGGCGCGCTTTGAAGCCTGAAATGTTGTATTGGGCTATAATTTGTCATTCTGAACAACTTTTCTTAATACAATTTTTTCGTATCATGAACAAAAAGGGTAGTTTACCTAAGAATAAAATAGTTTTTGCATCCCTGTTAAGGTCTACTGAAAATATTCTTAAAGTTCTTTTTAAACCAAGCAGGACCGAATCTCAGAACCTTAAAATAAAATTCAAACATTTTTAGTCCATCTCACCCCTTGTAACATCAATCCTGGGACTAAACTTTCAACTATATTGCTATTAATCTGTTTTTTAAATTTTAATTGCCCTATTTTATTTTATAATGTCGATAATTATTACTATAGATAGCTCCTGAAAAATCAGGGGTGGATTATTTTATCTAGTTACTTGATTTCTGAAAGATTGCTATTCTAATATCTTAAACCTTATTCGCATAAGTCAATACTTATGTCAACCGACTGTCAAAACAAATTTGAAATTCAATTGACAAATTCCCAATCTTTTCAATGGTACACAACAATATTAAAAAACACACTAAGTACTTATCTCTTAATTAGTTCACCTTCTTATTGTCTTTATTTCATTTTTAGTTGTGATGTTTAATAAGAAATCACCCACATTTTATTTGATTCACACAACGTTCCAGATGGCAACCTCCTTTTGATCTACGAATCGACCCTTTCAAGCATCTTCCTGCAATGCATTGTTCACAGACAGATAACACGTCCCAACTATCCAACATCAGCAAACTCCAATTTTCCTACAGCAATCAACAAACAGATAACCTGCTACTGCAAACTGCCACCCTTCTGGAATGTTTTTCTTTTCTCCGATGATACTCCTCTTACTCAGCAGCAAACCGTTTGACGTGATTCAATTTGATTAATGTAATATATGTCAAACGTAATCTTTCCAATAAAGTTGACCCAGTATATTTCTTCAATGATTCAGTTGTATAGAACAAATCTGCTATCCATTAGATTTTATCACATACCAATAATCTTCATTAGTTAAATCTTGGCTTCTTGTTACTTATTAAAATTCCATTTTTACTCACCACGTAGATTTGTATTATACCCTTTTTATATTAGTCAAACATTTTTTAATAAAAAAAAGGGTTATATTAAATATTTTTAATGGGGCCAAACTAGTTTTTCTACATTTTTCAAACGTTGTCATTCTCAATAATCAAAAATAGTATATTATGGGACAAGTGGTTGAAATACAATTTCAACGTTGAGAGTGGTTTTTTCACATTTTCACCTTATACCTGAATAAATCCAAATTATTTTTAACCATTTAATCCCTTAATTTTAATAAATTTGATTCTAACACACATTTAGGGTTGTATCATAACAATATATTAGTAATTTCAACTATGGGTTCAATTTATACGTAAGGAAACCTTTTTAATTCTGGGTTTCTTTTGAATTTCTGGAACCGTGTATAGTTTTTATAATATATATTAGTAATTTACATCGCTTCCGTACAAACGGAAGCGAAGTAAATATAACGTACGTAGCTATTTATGTAATGTCAATGTTGATGTAATCTTTTTATTTAGTTAATTTTAATATATGCTATATGATTCCTGTTCCAACTTGGTTATTAACTTTGATTAAAGCTTTAGAACTTCAATAGTAGTTCTGGTATAATTCTTAAGTAATCCGCCGATACCTTCTCATTTTTTGAATGTAATGATTGTATGTGAGAGAGAAGCCCTTAACGGTAAGTGCAGTTTGTACGGACTATAGCAGCCACTTGTCTAATACTGGCTTTTGACCATAATGACCGAGTATAACATAGTTTATACTTCCTTTTTATTTTATCCTGCTGCTATATAAAATTTGATTAGATTTTTTTTGTGTACTCTTTACACTGCTAGCAAAAAGGAACGTTAATTTCAATCTCCTTAGCACTGAAAAGTATGAAATCGAAAGTTTTTTCTAATAATTGTAATATTCCATCTAACAAGCACTGAAACCACATTAATACAGCAAATATTTCATTGGTAAAATATGTCGAATGGATCATCTATAAGTTGTGGGATCATTTTGCTACGATTAAATAGTGGTGGTTAGATATAGGCTTACTTTCCGTCCTTCAATTCCCTTTCAAGTCAACATGACCTTTGTCTCAGGGTTTACTTAACCTTTACTTAAAGTCAAACGAGTCTTAATCACCCATGCAGCCTATTAAGTCTTGTAAAAGGTACCATTATTATACAGAGTGACCGAACATAGCAAGTTTTATTGGTGTCTAGCCTAGTTGATGTCTAAGAACTCCCAGCCTTCCCCTCCTCTATAATTTAAAGTTCTGATTTAGGCAACCTTGTTTTTTTAAATTAAACGCCCCTAACAACTTTGTTATATACTATGCTTTCGCTATGCTAGGTTTTGAAACCCCTCCCCCGGTACAATGTTTTCAGCTACCGTTGCGCTATTATTTGAAATATTGTCTCCGTTCATTAACCGCCTCCGGTATTAATAACGTTATATTCTTGACACATTTTTATGCAAAACTTTATTTGTTTTGCAAATATTAATCTTTAAATGTAATTTAATTCTGTTCACCTTAATTATATTTGCGAGGCTCTTTATACTTTAATCGTCACGGATTTCTTAGTATGAACACATAAAACAATAAAAAAAGCCAAGTTTTAAAATAAACAAGTTGGACGTGTACTTTTCAGAGCAAACCTGAAAAAGTCAGCGACACGTGCAAAGCCGTGTAAAAGCAAGTTACAAGAGAGCAACCGCATGTAACACAGTAGTACAGAATCTAATATCAATGAGGAAGGGAGTATCGCCCCGTTGATGTTTGTCGTATGTCGGTAGCCCTTCTTCAATACTCGGGTGACTTATAAAAGTTCGCGCTGCTATCACATGTTTGACGGCACTGAGGTCGGCACTCGTTGCTACGTTTATATTGTGACATTTCCACAGGCGCGAATTTAAGGGATTGGAATACAGTTCTTCAATGCAATGGCATTTACCCGGTTTTGCAGTAATAAAAATTACAGCATTTGTATACGATATGAAAAATATAAAATAGCATTAAATTGATATTTATTACTATTTACATCTCTAATATACATACAAATAAACCTAAAAATATTTAATAGAAAAAGCCAAAAAATTGTTATTATACTCCGAGCGCTACCTATATCGATAATGGACAAATGGTGGATGCGCCAGTTAGAGCAATACAGAAATAGATAAAACAGGATTGACGTAAAAAGTATATTTCCAAGAAAAGTAAAGAGGCGATCATATCGATATATAAAATGGGAACTACATTATGACGATACAGATAGGCACGTGAAATGGTGGAAAGAGACATCATTTGGGATTCTTTATCTCTACCGTCATCTGTAAACCTGGAGGTGAATTAGAAAGCAAATATTGACTTAAGAGTGAGACTAGTACGTCGTAAATCCAGCTGCATAATACAAATATTAGGTAGAAGATAATATGGTAAGAAAAAAAAAACAAAAATTTTTTTTGCAGATGACCATACCCCAGAAGTTGATGTTGCCTCCATTTTCGGAGGACTTATCGTATGAAAACGATCCAAGGCTTCAGGAAGGCTTCTGACGACCGGAATAGTGTACACATATTAACATACGTACATCGCACAGCACGTTTAGGCATCCCCCAATACGAGGGAGGGTCTAGTGGGCTGGGCTCCTCACCAAAAGATCCACACAGCCGAGACGGAGATTTGGTATGGTGGGTTTATTAGTCGGTTGACACTAATTTTAGAGATATTTGACTCATAATGGTTTTCGATATGAGAGAATTTCAATACTTCGTACACTTCGTGTCGAAGTAACTTATTTGGAAGTGCCCTTTCTCCACTAGGATTTAGAAAGACTTTAGCTTTCAGAAACGAACAAAGATAAAGAACCATCATCTAGCGCTCTATTCTTCTTCTTCTTAATAGTTCAGTAGATAGTACCTATGACCATAGGTTTTTCCTTCTTTCAATTTTATTTCATTTACTGCTAATTGTTGACAGTTGCTAACCACTCTTCGTTTACATTATCTATCTAATCTCTCGGTATTCGTCCAATGTTTCTTCCATTTATTCTTTGCTAAGTTTCTCATTAGAGAGATTTGGCTAGATAGTGCCTACTTGTAGCACTCCGCGTGGTATGGAAATCTTGCAAGTTTGTAGGTTCAGACAGGCGGCAGCTAAAAACAAGGGTGGCAGTTTAGGATTCTGGATGAAGAGCACCAAGTTGGGCCTTAGGTCTAGGTGTTTTGTGTGTTATCTTATTACTCTACTCCATAGGCCAACCTATAGAAGAGTAGGGCTATAAAGAACCAACTCAATGGTAACGAGGGAGAATCCTAACTTTTCTCCGGCAGCCTTCTCGATGTCATTGTGGCTTGCAAAGAAGCAGCAACATGAGTCAAGGTAGTCGTCCGAAGCCGCCGTGTAAACCAAATATTTGTCAATAAGCCGCCGATACACGGATTACGGTCATCTTAGGCTACTTTGTGTCTGGGCACGTCTACGACAATCTCATCCCTAAGTCACAGTCCACAAAGACGGCTCCCCATCAGCACCGACCGCCAACAGAACCGCCATAAAAGATTTTATGAGCCTGTATTGGTTATCTGTGAGCGCTGGACGCCTGCATTTGATGAGGAAACCGCACATATGAAACATTTACCACCATAATTTGATTCCTCGATAAAAGAATTAATTTCGCGCCGCTCAATTAGCCCGAGCCGCAGGTCGCTGCTCAAAATCAAAAACCTCCGATTGCCATTCAGCGCGCCGAACGGGTTTATCAGTTTATTAGTTCTAGGATTACCTATAACAGCGCCCGATGCTGCCGCGGGAGCATTCGGCCGATATTAATCACTGAATGGAACGAAATCAAATCACACGTTCCAATAATTGTTTTATTAATAATGTAGTGGCTACGCTTCAACACGCATAATGTGTTATTAGTTTCAGCTGTCGCCTCCTGGTGCGCCTTGTCGCCTCGATATTACCAATAATGGACGTCACATGCCGATACAACGCCGATTTCACGTTCACTTCGGCTTTCAGTTTCGCGTTTTCGCCACGCTCAAATTGGCTCTGTTTCCACAAACGCCACGCTTTATGGCGGATGTGACGGATAAATTCGCCTAACAGCAGTTGGAGCAATTTTCCTCTTAACCAAAATGAGTCATCACCAACATTTAAAGTATTGAAAAGTTCTTTCTGAAAATGGTTACTGCAGGCTTCAGGCAATGCGACTTCTTAGATCCGATATTGTTTAGCAAAATTGTGAATACAAAGTTATCGACGATTAAGTCAGATAAAATTTGTACGTTATGCCAGCAATGACCTGTTTTTCATAAAATCAAGAGAGAACCTCCAACATCTCTTACCTCAATTTGAACTTACGCACGTATTATAGGTACAATGACCATGTTAAAACAAAATAAAATTTTAACTGCAATTCTAGGTCATCTTGTTTTTCATCTAATAAAATGTTATTGGTTGCTCATAATATATAGGAAAAATGCCCTGACTTTATTTGCATTACAAAAAAAACCTGAGTTCTTTTTGATTATCGAAAGTATTTTTATTCAGACTGATGTACCATAGCTTAACATTATTATTTTTCACTTCGCCATAGAAGTATCTATCTATACATATCCCAAGCTGTTGCTGTCTTTGTTGAACATCCATTCCCAATTTTTGTTGATTTTTAGTGATGGGCATAACCGGACAATTTTCATAACTGTATTATTTGCATTAGAATGATATTAATAACCGAATGATTATTTGAATAATCATTCGAATAAATTTTGGCTCTCGGTTCGTTTCGATTTCGTTTTTCGTTAAATTAAGTCACTCAAGTCCGTCGGTTTGCCGGTTAGGCGGTTTAGCGTCATCTGCATCGGCATCGTAACTTGCAGATAGCAGGGGAACGCGATTAATCGTTAATTATAATAATTGTATAAATGATTTTTATTTGATTTCTAAGGAGTTTGTGCAGTAAGTAGTTGTGGTTATGAATGAAATATGTCTGGGTACACCTTGTTTTCGATTGCTGGCGATTTATAATAATAATTAATAATATATTGTTGTATTTGTATGAGTTTTACGACTCACTATTCTGCATTAGCTCGATAACTCCGACATTATTCCGATCTATAACCAAAACATAATATTTACAATCAGGACCGCGCCAGCATCAATGGCCGCCTGTGTGCAGAGCCAAATTTGCCGCCCCAAAATTTACATTTTTGTTGTAAAATATAAATTTTATTTAGTACATACCTAGTTTAACTGTAACAGATCAAATTAATTTAAGTGAAAAACAGAAATTTTAAAAAAGTTCTATTAACAATAAAATTTACAAAAAAAATAGTGGAATAAAATTTAAAAAAAAACAAAATTTTAGAAAATTATAAAAAAGCAACTTTCCTAGCTTTTTTCTCCGCAAATTCTTTAATTACTAATTCTAAATCGATGAAATCCATCGTGTCGCTTTCTATTGCTATTATAGACAGATTATTTAATCTGTTTTGTGACATTGTGGGGTCGCATATAATTTTTAATAATTTTTAGTTTGGAGAAAGATCTCTCACCAGACGCAACTGAAACTGGTAACGTGAGTAATATTCTAAGAGCTATTGACATATTTGGAAATGATGCTATGAGCTGATTTTCAAAAATATATTCAAGAATGGACTGGGGCTCTAACTGATGCTTTTCAGCTGAAGTAGGTTTAAGATGTAATTTTAAAGATTTTATCTCTTCAAATAATTCTATTCCATCTACATCTGATTCCTTTCTAGAATCATCAGTTAGATCAGTGATTCCCAAAGTGGGCGATATCGCCCCTTGGGGGGCGCTGGAACGAACCAGGGGGGCGATAGTAGGCTCGGGTGCATTTGGGGGGCGGTGAAAGCTGAAAGAAGGAAGAGAAGATAAGAAGATTTAGAAAAACCATTCGTACATATTTCATCTGTTGTGTAACATAGTGTAACATTATTTTCCAAATAAACACACAAAATGCAAGTTACAGATGTATTTATTTCATGAAGACTATTTAGCATTATTTAATGTTCTTATTCTTCTTCATACCATTTATTACTTTATTTATTCAGTCTGTTTATTCTCCGTTTCTTTAATTTTACTTTATCATACCCTTTAATACACCACCCAGAAAGTAAATACCATTATAATAAAGGGCTTTTATTATTCAAATTTGCTTTTACTCAAAATACAAGTTACAAATTCAGAAAAGATTTGTTTATTTTAAAAATATCATTTTCTCTAGCAATAATAATTTATAAAAAAATTCTATACGTTATTTTATTATAACATTTCAGATAATTATTTGAGTTTGGCTTTCACTTTAGTTATTCCCATTGTCAGTTAATACCTACAAATTAAAATCTAAGCTCTGATGTTACCAAACAACTATCCCAACTAAATCAACTTATATGCTCGGATTTTTTTAATAAACTATTCGCAATTTAACAGTAACTGTATCTAATGTATCATTCACGAAACAGTTCTCAAATATTTATGTTGTACTTTTAATGTATGTATAAATCCTTCCTTGTACTTTTTAATTGCTAATTAATTTATTCTTTCAAAATAATTTCCTACCTAGAAATACTCTTATAGATAATTATCAGTCTCAAGAAGCTACCACTACAATATCTTTCTGTTTGTTCGCTTAAAGAATGTAGATTTCCAGGGGGCGCTAAATAATTTTTTTTTCTGAAAAGGGGGCGGTAGGCCAAATAAGTTTGGGAACCACTGAGTTAGATGAAGATGTAAAACTTTACAACATTGTAATAGCTCGTTTTCCGTTAAATCAAACATATTATAGAGAAATCCAAACATAGTATCATATCTTGTTATTCCCTCAAATCTGTCTCTTAAAGACAATAAAGTTTGATCTAATATATTAAAATAAACGTTAACTTTATAATAATTTTTTGGATCAATAATTGGTTCATTACTGTGTTCATAATCAAATTGTCTGGGTTTTCTTCGTGGTCTAACAGACTGAACAGCAGGGAAATTAAGTTCAATACCGAGTTTATCCGCAAGTGTATTAGCGTCAATAAGTCATTATTGAATTCTTCATCTGATCGAAGAGCTAAGAAAAAATCTAACAAATTTTTAAAATACTCTAAGCAAGTTTTTATATTTATAGTAGGATTTTGCATCATCGTGCTTAAAACATTAATTTTGATTAAAATATTGTACCAAATAATTGTTGAGCACAAAAATTTATAACTCTGAATTTTTAATGCCAAAGATTTGGCTTGATGTGAAGCACTGTGGTCTTGTACGGATAAACGATCTTCAATGACTTCTACCAATGCATTATATATTTGCCCAATTTGGTAACGCAGGGGCTTCACAGCGTCTATTCTACTAGACCACCATGTATCACTAAGTGGTTTTAAATTTAAATTTGTTGTGTGTTTTTTCAGAATTGACCATCTTTTTACCGACGCAGAAAAAAAAACAAATAATTCTTGAACTATATCAAAATAACCAGAAGTCTCAAAAGAAACTTTAGCAGCATCGTTCACTACTAAATTTAATGTATGGGCTGTGCACGGCACAAAAAATGCTCGCGGATTTATTTCTAAAAATTTTTTTTGCAAACCATTGTTTGCCGCGCATATTTGCCCCATTATCGTACCCTTGGCTAAGCATGTCGTAACTATTTAAATTCAACTTTGAAAGTAAATTCATTAAAAATTCACTTAAACCCACTCCAGTTGAATCATTAATAGGACAAAATTCAATAAATGCTCGCGTATTTCAATTTTTTTTGAGGACTCATTCAACACTGTAAATCTAAAAATTATAGTCATTTGTTCGATATGACTAATATCCGGTGTACAGTCAAGAATGATGAATAGTATTTACATTTTCTAATTAAATCCAAAACATTATTTCTAATTTTGTTACCAATGATATCTATTATTTCATTCTGAATTTTGTCCCCTAAATAATTTACCATTCGTGTTTCATCTTTTTATGACTTTTGAGTTCGAAGCACATGTTCTGACATAACAGAATCAAATTTTGAGATCATCTCAACAGCTTTTAAAAAATTACCGTTATTGCTTTCAAATAATTTATTAGATTGCCCGCGTAAAGCAAGACACTGTCGTGACAAATATTGTATTATTAAAATTATTCTCCCAATCACAGCATGCCACTGCTTTGCTTCTGCTTTCGACAAACGTAGTTGCGTCTGGTTTACAGTTTGTTCTTTTGATAACAATTTTATAAGTTCTAACTGATTTTTAACATTTGCATTGTGAGTATCACTTTTTTCGTGCCTTTTGCGAAAAATTATTTTTAATTTTGCCAAATATTGTACAACAAAAGCAATAAACTGCATTATTTTTTATTGAATAAACTAACCACGGTCTATTAATTTCTTCTCCATTTGGAAGAGAACGGTAGAAATATTTTTTCGAAAACCTTCGACCATTTTCATAAGTTGGGAAATTAAATTGCGTTACCTGAACAGGCCCTTTTTCTACTAAAATTTTTGTTAATGTTGTTGATATTATCTCAGGCCACTCTCCAGGATCATCTGAGGTTGCTGTGTCCTGCTGCGACTGCTGTGAATCTGATGAGCAGCCAAATTTCTTTAGTTTAGAAAGCCTTGATGAGGATGACGTGCTGGCTTCTTCAGCGTCACCAACTTCTCTTCTCTCTGGTTTTGGAGACTCCGAGTCAGATGAAGTCACCTTCTCTTCCCCAGATTCGGAATCTTCCCTCATAATTTCAATTTCGACTTCTTGGACGCACGGCTCATTAAGTGGCCCGGAGAGAGAACTGAGCTTGATTCTAATGCTTCCGCTGACACATTTTCTGGCTTCAAATATTTTTCTAAAGTATTGGCCAGTTTTTTCTTTTCTTCTTTTTTTTTTGTAGACTTTGTTTTCGATACTGAAAACCCGACAGCCTTTTCATTTTTCTGTTCTAGAAAAATTATAACAATTTTATTACTTAATACAATTTAAGAATATGTAGGTAACTATCTGTGTATTGATTGATATATGATTGATATGTATGTAGGTACTTACCATATTTATAACTTTTCTACAACTTTCTTCAAAACACAATCACTAACAAAATTAATTTTCTCTGCTCGATCTTCTTTGCAGCCAATTCAAAAATTAAATGACCAAATAATTATCATTGCACCCATATTACCACAGCATTAATGTAAGCATCATATAATATTTTATTTCTTAAAATCAGCTTTAAACAATTAGGTACTTATCGACAAAAGAGATCGCCGACACCCCGATCAAAAATAATATAAATACCTACTTCATAAATACGATATGTTTCACAGTCAATAAAAGCCGCCAGCCGCCAGTTTTCTGAAAAGTCACATTTTGTTGCTTCTGATAAATATCCGGCTTTTTTGTAATCATTGCATAAAGATGCGTGGAAAGCGTTCCTTCAAGTTGGCTTCGTTTAACAATTAGCCGCCACGGAATAAAACTAACTTCGAGAATTTACATAAACAATAATCCATGTAACCATATTATCAGGTGTTCATTTACATTTATACCTATATACTATATAGGTACATATTTTTTAACTTCTAAAATTTGTAAAGTAAAAAAAATTGTACATTTTTTTTTTTTTTGTAATTTGTATATAATTTTTAAACCTTTTTGGCCGCCCCTGAATTTGGCCGCCCGTGTGCGGTGCACACATTGCACACTGGCTTGGCGCGGCCCTGTCTACAATATGTGTTATGTATTGGAAATTAAGAGGATCAATCTAAGTACATACGTAGAAGGTCTTGCCATATCTCACCCACCACAAATGTGCTTATGAGTTATGACGTATTTATATTTACAGAATCTCGAGCACTGCGTAGGTCGCTGAGATATGGCACGTAGTACCTTTGAATAGAGGTTTTATATTCAAAGCGTAGTACGTTTCAGGATCAGGTTATTTTTCATTCGAATACTTGCAACGAACACCGAGTTACACAGGTTATTTCAATAACTGGATAACCGGTTATTTTTCATTCGACTAAGCCCATCACTATTGATTTTATTAATTCTCTTCTCTTAACTCTTGTATTAGCTCATGCATGTTTTGTTTATTTTATCTTTAATTTAATTTTTCACATTATTCTCGGTGTCTTGCTTTTAGCTACTATATTAATAATTTATATTGTTTATACTGAATTCTTAAGTCGTCTTTCAGTTCTTGTATATATGTTTTACTTCCCTCGTCTGAGAGACGAAAGAAGTATTATAATCACGAAAAAATCACCTTATTTATCCAGATCTTTACGTTTCAGGATCCCTCGATGACGAGAAACAAGTTTTCTTAATTCCGTCAGTCTGTATGTCTCTCTGTTGGCATCTTAACGAACCTAAATTTTGTTAATTTTTGCTTGAACTGAGAAATATATAAAAGTAATAATTTGTACATAGCGCAGGCTTTATCCTTAACAAAAATGGTACCCAACAGAGACATGATAAATGTTGTACAAGTCAAAAAGATGCAAAGAATAATTGCACTATGTTGACCTTTTTTAGGCCGCGGGCCGCATAAGTGAGTAAATAGGCCATAAATTCGATCATAAAATGTGCACTTGAAGATATAGTTTAAAAAAAAATTACACTATGAGAGATTACCTTGCGGATATATATGTGGAGGTTTCTACTGTTTTTGAAATTGTAAAAAACCAGTAAAATGCATTTTCTGATTTTTTTATTTCAGAAAACATCAATTTTATGCGTACATCGCATTTACAGGTTGAGTTTTGAATATTTCTCAATGATCCTTTAACTAGTAAAACTAGATTTAGATAATATCAAATTAATCTCAATATTATTTTTAACAAATGCCAAAGACATTATTTAAACAAAGCGTACTGGGAATATGTGACATAAACTTCTGCATCGAGGTATCTTAAAAACTATTACACATATGTAAATATAGACACCCTGAGTATGAAATGTGTAAAAAAGAATGAAGAAATTTATAGTGAAAGAATTATCTGCATTGATTTATGGTTGTAAAAAATTTGTTTTCCATTGATTCCATGAATTGGCTGAAACCCACCTCGTTTCGACACGAAACTTAATACATACCCGGCGTGAAGGTTAAGCCAGCTGCAAAGTAATGATATTAGAACGGCTTCATAGACTTGCAGGAAACTGGTAAACGTTTAGATCGCAATCGCAGGCGTATTTGTTCTTATAAACTAGGACTTTAAAAGAGGGGTTTTTGTTGAAATCAAGTATAAACATTAGCAATCATCGAAAACGTTGAGATATGTATTTGCAGTTCGCTCTGAGTACCGGAAGTAATATTTTACCTGAAAAATAATCGTAGTGTTTCATATAAACTAGAAGTATAAATAGAGATATGTAGTTGGTATTAAGTGCAAGCATTAGAAATCTTTGAACAAGCAAAGTTATGTAATTTCACTGCAATCGTAGTACCGGACATGATACTTAACTTGAAACGGTTATCGTATTTTTACGTTCTCGTATGCAAACGTAGTATGTAACAAGAAGGTATTAGGATAGCGAATCTTAATGGTCTCAGGGCACCTGATTCCATTGTGACCATTTTCGACATGATGTCTGCGTGTGTCTGTGTGTGTGCTTGTATCTAAACACGATAGCTTAAAAACCCTATAAGTTAGGCTGATGAAACTTTACACGACAAAAACGTAGATCTGTATAAACTTTTAGATAAACACCGGCAACCGGAAGTGGTACTTTACCAGAACAGATAACCGTATTTATTCAATAAATTAGGACTGCAAATACTACCATTTTGTTGTAATCAAATATAAAAAATAGAAATTTTCAAAAACGCTAAGATATGTAATTTAGTTCGATCTGAGTAGCGGAAGTAACACTTTCTCAAACAGGTAATCGTGGTGTTTCATATAAACTAGAACTTTCAATATAGATATTTAGTTGAAATCAAGTGCAAACATTCGAAATCATAAAAGCGCCAAACTATGTAATTTTGCTGCTATCGGCATACCGATAGTAGTAGTTTACTTGAACAAAAGTACGAGAATGTTGAATGGGGAGACTATATTATTTCAGTGAACAATCGCCCTGTTGTCATTTTACCTTCAAAACAGTTGTTAGCACCTCAAATAGTTCACTCTTTAGTTACCCTAACTATATTTAAGTATTGTAACGCTACGAGAGTACATTTGAGGTCTCGCCAGCTAGCTGCAGATGAGACGGCGTCCTGTAAATTATGTAATTTCCAAATAACATGAGCGCCAACAAATCTTTAATTACAATAAATATAATCAGATAGGTGAAGAACTTGTAAACTCAGAGTAAATCGGAGCGTTCAATTACATAACATCTGAGATACAGAAGGTACCGGTAACGAACATAGACACTGAAAGATATAAGTATGTACAATCGTGTTCAAATCAATGTGGAACAATTAATTTTCCAAATATAGGTTGTATAAAAATTGCTTAATATCTTCATTAATTTCATGTTATCAGAAGAAGCAACAGGTCTCATTTATTTGCGAAAGTGTAAAAATAGTTGTATTTTTCCAAAGAAATCCATGGAGATATTGTTCAATTTTTAACTCAACCTACAATTGAAAAAAATTGTCCCAGATTTATTTGAACACGACTGTATGTTATATTTATTAAACAAAATTGCATATAATAAAAAAGAAAGAGGCACCACCATTTAAGGTTGTTATAGGCTAAATCTACACAAATAAATATAGAACCAATAGAAGGTTCCGTTCCATATTAAATACGGTTACAGTTCATTTTACCGAGTTTGTGGTACGAAAATCATTAATCACCATTTATAAAAATGCACTACTTATCTGAGGATGTTACGCTTGTGCTTAAGATGATGATCCATGGCTCCAAACGGGTTCGAAGAAGCGGTTTGAAGAGGTAAACCAAAGGACCCAAAACAGCTTACAACACCAGCGAAAGTTGTTCACAAAGATCTCCGGAGATGATGCTCCAAACGCCAACTAGGTTCTCCTGATGCTGTTTTCATTGATAAAATCCCTAAAACCTTGGGTGATGTTTGTGGTGGAATCACTTAGCAAGCAAGAGGAGTCGTTGATAATCTTGCACCACGAAATTAAAGCATTTTACCTAATAAGTGACGCTAAAACCTCAGACAGAAGTTACTCTATTGATATTACGTTATTATTACATTTAGAATAAGAAAAACTACAGTTACCTTGTAAAACTACAGGCGAATCCGCCAATACGACAACACTAATTCTTTGTTAAAACAAACAAAATCCCAGAAAATTTTGTTTACTAAAAATTTTGATGCGATTTTGTTTACTTTAACAAGGAATTAAAGTCAATTCGAATTAATTTAAATTTTTGTCTCTGGTTTTTGAAATTTTAAAGAAAGTTATCGTCGCATCGGTATTCATCATGGCTAATACAAAAATGTATGAAGAAGTAAAAAATATCTTATTGACAAATTTGGATTTATGAAACCTGATAACATTCGTCACACTAGACACAGCCCATGGGTAGTGATATTAAATTGTATGTAATATATAAAAATGTAAATTTACAGGTTTATTTCAAGTAAGTGTAAACATTTTCTTGTAATTTATCTAATTATTGAAGTATCTGATTTATAGCTTGTTAAGGTGTACCTATCACCTAAAAATAACATTAAGATGTGTGAAATTGTTTATTTACATAAGTAAGCATAACTAAAATAATATACTATAAGCAATAAAATTTCACCTTAACAGTTTACGTTTCAAGCACTTGTTTTCATCTGCTATGCGCTATTTTTAGTAGAACGTATTACAATTAATACTGTGACTGTCTCCTTTTCTTGATTTTCTTTTTTGTTTTGCGTCACTAACCTACATTTTAGCTGAAAATTAATAACAGAAAATTTAGTATGTGAAAACAAACCTTTCTCAATGGAATATTCTCTAATACGATAAGACTCCCGTTTCTGCAATATTTATTTCAGATAGTACCTCGTTTTTTAGACACTTGTATATTCGGACTAGCTGTACTTATGGTAATCATCATCCTTAGAAATACTTACGCTGATATCTTTCGAATAGTTTCTTAAAATATTATTTAAATTTCTTAAATTTTCACAGAACATGTCGTATTCCGCTAACTTTACAATCATTTATAAGTTAGAAATTATAATTTTACAATGTACGTCACTACTCTGGGTTCAGCTGATCGCCCTTCCACTTCTAAGCAGGCTCTTAACTTCAGGTAAAACTTAATTGCGTGTCTTCTAGGCTGATCCAAATTCTTCATTGTCGCCGTACATCTTCCTTTCCTCTGCATCAGAGATAACAGCTCGCCATTCAACTTCTGCTTTTTCTTCGAAGTCACTACCTTGCACTCTGGTTTCACTTTTTTAGGTTATGTTAGTTACTCAGTTACAATTCAATTATCACGAAGAACTTAAATAATTTGGTTTTTGGAAAAGAATATTGGCTTTATTGCGTTTATCTATATATACAAGTGCTAGCACAACAGGTAAACATATTTTTTATATTTTAATTTTTAATTAAGTTCGTTGAAGCGCGTGAAAAGACGTTCATCTTTTACAATAACTTTTTCAGCGTTTCCTTGTTGCTTTTCCTTGGCAACGTTCGTTACTAACCTCAATATTTCAAATAGCAACTCTGTCGGATAGACCAATCTTCTTCTTCTTCTTCTTCATATATCTTGCCCTCCTAGGGCGTTGACGATAAACTGCCTGAAAAGTGATGTTGCACTTTGTCCATACCATTCGTAAAGGTTCTTAAATCATGATTTTTTGCCAGACCCGTACTACGATTTCCCTCAATTTTGCCGTAAATTGATGATGTAGCCAAAATAAGATTTTTAAAATCTTAATTTTTTTCGTTATTTGTTTAATAAACAACATGTTTGTTATTTTTATAAACATATTTACTAGACATTTACTTACCCATAATAGTTTAAATTAATAGAACTTATAAATTAACCATGCCTTTTGGATGTACTTCATTTGATTCTTTTGTGGTATATCTAATTAATACCAGTTTTATTCTTTTTTTCATTTCTATTCTACGTCTTCCAATTAACCATCCTGTTCTTTTCCAAAATTGTTGCTTTTAGCTTGTTTGTTGTTTTTTTAATTATAATTTAGAAATCTATAATGATCAGAGATTGGTAACTCAGATACATGTAAATGTAACTCATTAAACCTGTTGAAGTGGGATGTCTCTGTTTGATTTGTTACACATCATTTTATCATTTTTACGAGCACAAAACACTTGGTTGTAGGTCTCTAAATATTTGAGTATGTTTTTCTAGGCACCATTTAGTAATTGACCAATTTTGTTGATTTTTCCCCTACTACTTTTCTTGCTACTTGCAGTTAGAATTTGTAATTGCAATTTGACAGTGAAGTTTGGAATTTTTCATTGTGCATACATTAAGGTAAGAAGTTACTTTAAATATTTAGTTACTAATCCACTACCATTACTACCAATTAGAGTTGACACAAATCGTTCGAGGCAGCAAAATGTTGTTATCAAAATCGTCTATTATTCATTTATAATTTTGTAGTTGTTGGTGTACTATTTTCTTTTAATCGGACACTTTGTGATGTATCTATTGGAAGACACCAATATATTATTGGGTAGGCATTAGTGAACGTTTTATTTACATGTTTTATAATAATTTGTTTGACTGAATGTATAGTTGCCATTTTCTAGAAAATTGCAGCTTCTATTAATATCCGAACAGCGTCGACAGAGTCTGGTTTAATTAGTTAATACCGATTATATTACATTTACAAGGATCTTATTACTTTTTTATAATCAATAAATTTATTTTATTTTTTATGATATTGTCGTATGTTTCGTTTAAGCTTTCTGTGTCTTATTTGTAGTTTATTGCAGTAGGCATGTTTTTAAGTGTATAATTTTTGGGTTGTTTAGGTTGAAGTTATGAATTTGTTCTACTGCAGGGTCTGAAAGTACTGTGGTTGGTTTGTTTGGAGTTCATAAGCTTTTATTGATTGTGTTGTGTCATTCTTTTCTTAAATACTGTTTCGTATATTCAACATATGCAGCATTACAGTTATTGCATATTATTTGATATATGTGTGATTTTACATTTTTGTCTGTTTCGTCTTTTAAGTTTTTTTGAAATATGTAATGGTTCTGAAAAGCACCATAAATGTTTTTTTTTAAATTATTTTTAATTTTTTTGTCAACAACTCCCACACAGCAGATTATGATAGACTCTAATTGGAAGTAAGATCCTCAAGTTAGGTATTACTAAATGTTTGTAAAAGTAACTTCCTATCTTGATATATGCAGAAAGAAACATTCCAAACTTAAAGGTCAAATTGCAATTACAGATTGTAATTCCGAGTAGCAAGACACACATAGGGGAAAAAATCAACAAAATTAGTCAATTGCTAAATGGTGCCTAATCAGAAAAGCATACTCAAATATTTAGAGACTTACAACCAAGTGTTTTGTGCTCGCAAAAATGAGAAAATGATGTGTAACAAAACAAACGGAGACATACCCACTTAAACAGGTTTAATGAGTAACATTTACATGTGTCTAAGTTACCAATCTCTTATCATTTTACATTTCTGGATTATAATTTTAAAAAACTGCAAACACTGAAAGCAACAATTTTGGAAAAGGAAAAGATGGTAAAATGAATGACGGAAAATAGAAAAGGAAGAAAGAACAAAATTGGTAACATTACAAAGGCATAAGCTATAACTTTTTAAATAACATATCTTTAATTTCAGGAATTTATACCATCATAAACACAAAAAAAATCAAATATAATACATCCAAAAGACTTGATTAATTTAAAATGTCTGTTAATTTAAACTATTACGTGCACGTAAACGTTTAGTAAATATGTTTCTAAAATATTGTTTATTAAACAGATGAGGAAAAAATGAAGATACTTAGAAATACTACAAATAAATTTATATACTTTCTATATTTGATACAAAATCCAAATTCAAAATTACATTTTTTTGTAAATCTTAAATTTTACAATACCTCTATTTTTAAACTCCGTTATCTTAAACTGGACGTTAAAATGCTTTATAAACAATAAAATCTGACGACTTTATCTTTAAATTTTTTGCAATTTCTGCGTTTTCGGCTATGATCTTGTTTTAAAAAATTCTTCCTAATAGACAATTTTAAATCGCGAGCTAAAACATTGACTGCAACTATTAAACTAAACATAACTTAATTTAAAACTCCTGATAATGCTTGTACATTTTAAACTACTGTTTCGTAGGCTTTTACATGATCGCAACCGATCTTACAACTATTTAAACCTTTTGTAATGTAAATGTTGGTAACTACTAACTCATTTAATATCCCGAACTCTATAATTAACTAATTGTATACGATTCCTCTTGTTACGGAATGTTCCTTAATAATTAATATATAATTCACCATTCTAACCTCACTATTTAATCTTTTCTTCTTCTATTTCAATCAACAACCGTTTTGTTTTCAGACTTACACATGGGATATGAAAATTATTTCTGACTATAAAATCATATTGGAAAGATTACAATTCGTTAAATAAGGAAACCGCTGTTACATATTTAGTCTTCAATAAACAATCATGTGCCTGGTTAACAGCGAGTAAAACCTTAAACTTGTTATATTAGCATGAAACGGGTGTCTGGTCTTTCTTGCCTATATTGTTTATATTCACATTTGTAAACACATGATATCATATCTGCATACCTACATATTTTCTCTTAGCGTGAGAGATGAAACTATTCCCAGTTTTCGACTACATGGTTAACTGTATAAGGGCGTATAGGCTGTGAGTGGTTATTTTACCGTGCTCTGTGGATTAGTGGTTAGCACGTCCGCTTAACATTCAAGAGGTTTGGGGTTCGATTCCAGTGGCCGTCTGCTGTGATTCAGGTTTTTAGGTGGTTTTCCTGAGTCAACAGGGTACCTTCTTTGATGCGAATGTCAGGGCAGTATTCCTCCATCTTCCCTGGCTCCTCTTGCATTCTTCAGCCCTCCTATCTCTCAACCATTCTGAAATTCCGGTTACTTTTTGAAGAGGCACGTAAGTTCCCTATAGTTGGCGGAATAAATTAAAATGACCTTGAATTTTTTTTACCGTTTTAATGGTTATTATCGCCACAGATGCAAAAGAATAAAAATGGAAGTGACATGATCCATCCCATGCCATTTGGACTAAATTGTGTCCTATCAATTCTGATCTGAATACGTAATTCCTCGATCGTGTCAAAATGACAACTTTTTGTACAGTTTCTAGTGTTAAAAGTGACTGTTTAGAGTAGGCTTAATTTTAGCGGGCCAAAATTTATAAACTGTAATAGATGGAATAGTTTACATTTCTGTTAAAGTGACTGGGCCATAAACAATAACTGTACAAAATGTCAAGTATCTATCATACAAACATACATTCAATATATAGTTTATAGATATAGCCAGTTGATATTTATATACTTTTTTATTGTTACTTAGATTTAATCAACGTAACTTAGCAAAGCAGAAGGGTCAACAACCCATGTGCGGTGTTCGATCTGGATCTTTCGAAGCCCAGCCGGGGGATAACAGGACAGTCGCTTGTGAGCTTGGGCCTAGTGCCCACGTCTGTGCACGACTTCTGGTGCATGTACCTGTGGCGAAGTAAAGTTTGTCTTACGTTAAAAGAACCCTAGCAGTAAACAATTGCTGCTTATAAGTGTCTGTGGGTGCCACAAACCAATGTTTACACTTCAAGTACGCCAATTTCCAGACGTCCGTTATAAAGCAGTGACATTACTACCTTCACGGCATCAGAGCAGCAAACAGGTATACCCCTAAGTATCGTGTGTGGTAAGTTTCCACGAGTCCCGTCGTTTAAGGTTTGGATAACGCAATTCGAATTGCCCAACTTCTAGGTAAATTTCATACCAAAAATGTTTGCAGTTATGCGATAAGTATTTGCGTACAGTTGTGTGAACATCTCGCTTCAAAGGATGCGCTGACGTACTTGAATCATGCAAAGCTTTTAGGCATCCAATCGTGTATAGAGTCGATTTGAGACAGTGCCAGCTTCAGATATTTTGGCGTTTGCGCTTTTGAAAACAATTGTTTTTGGCGCTATTTTTAATATTGATATGAGTGTGTCAGTTATAATAAATTATACTATGATTTATTTTTTAATGTCGCGCACAAAGTTATGCAACTCAAAATACTTTTTCTAATGGAAACTAGATCCACCAATTTTATTTTTAACGAATGCAATCTAAGAAGGCATGCAAGTGCTATGAAGTTATGTTATTTTATATACCGATTAATGTCATATATAATGGAAATTACAACTCAAGAAAATATAACGAACTTATATTTTACAATTATTTTGACACTTATATTCGTTTGAAAACGTTTCTTATCTCATAAATTTATGAGATACCAACAGTAAATGACAAGATGACACTGTCAAGCTGAACCTACGTTAGGATTCTTACTTCATAAAATTAAATTTAAAAAAAATAATATCAAGTTGATTAGTATAATTGAATAACGAGTTTCACAACTTTGTACTCGAAATTAAAAAATAGAGTACGGTAGATTTTCCTGTTAAATTATGTAGAACCAAGCTATAGAGCCCCTTGTTTCGGTGTTACTAATTAACACTGTGTATTTTTTTGTTTTTTACGATTTCTTGTGTATGTTGTTTGAAGCCAGTTTCAGCCCGAGAACAACACAGGTGCAGACCAGCTTCCTGTTTTTAGTAAAAGTTTACACTTTGTAACCACGGCTGGGTAATTAAAACAGTTACATGTAAGAGAAATAATTAAAGAAATAATAAGGTCTACGGGAAGTCTCATTTAAATTTCACTTTCCAATGAAAGGGAGTGTTCGACACATCTTTACAAGTATCACTTGTTCTTATTATGTTGCAATTGTTAGTTACTGATATTTGCCATTATGCATAACAGTATGTTTAGATATTAGTTTGGTGTTTAATTGAGAATAATGGGCGCAGGCGTTCATCCATTAGATTATATTTTTTCTCATGATTTTCTTGACATACCACAAATACACCTTCAAACTGGTTAACGTTTATAATATCAAGCTCTTGTTATTACATTCGCTAGCAAGCGGGATACATTTGCATCCACAGTAATTATTGCCACATCTTTAGGCAATTTTGGTGCAAATTTAATTTAGATGGGCTTTAGTTGTGTAACAAAGTATATCTATAATCTTTACTCTTACCGAACAAAATTTAAAAAAATCCGAAATTTAACAACGGCCCGCTACAAAAAATATTTTAACTCAAATAATATGTCAGCATCTTGAAGAAAACTGCGCGAAAATATGGACAAAAAACTCACAGTGGGATACATTTGTACCGCGCTTGCCCTTATAATATACGTAGAATAGTGTGGAGTCTTCTTTTGAGTTTTCAAATATATTTCTGTTAACTAGAAACATTCTAATATTGTCGATTTAAGTGGGGCAACTCAGATAGTGTATTTACTTAATATATCGAAACGAGTATGTCTTTTCATAACGTCGTTTGGACACATTTTAAATAATACTACAAATGCATAAAACTATTACGCTAAAAATAAGTGTACGGTACAATTGGAATCTCTTCGCATTCATACTTCACTAGTAGCAAATATGTAGCGGTTTCTACTTCATATGTTGGCAAATGGATTACTTTTAAAAAGTCAAAAGTTGGAAATTGATTTTCTAACACAACTCTTAATCCTCAGGCCGAATAAAAAAGCGGAGCGAGTCCGCCCCTGCGAACACTCGCAATTAAGGTTGCTTTGAAATGCTCCCTGTCAATTACGGTATAGATCCTTCGTTAACCTCGTGAAAACGAATAAAAATTATAAAGAAAATTGTATTAAAACATGAAAACGCGCATCGAATGAGCAAAGCGGAGGTATTACTTGTAGCTACATATATTTTTTCCGAATCCTTATAATCTTTTTACTTGCTAATGTGTATCCCAGTCTCTAATGTATCTATCTCCATACGAGATTAAAACATTTAAAAGGACGCCGGCCAAAGTGAGCCTTATGCGGCGGCCCTCAAGGGCGGCGGCGAGGGCGCCTTCCTTTTTCTCCATTAACTCGTTAAGCTGCAGTAATAAATAACGAATTTTAAGGTAATCTAATGTGCGAATTAAGGGCATACTAATTTTTCAGATACGTGTTTGTTTTATGCCGATTTTCTGCCCACATGTACGCTCCCCTTTATTTTGCCTTCTTTGTGATCATCCCTTTTGTAACCCTTACAAATAGCGCACGTTATTATATTTTTACGAGGTTTTATTAACGAGCCTTTTTGAGATCAAATTGCGAAATTAAATGCGCTGTCTTTGAATATCCCGACCAAGACTGATAAAAGCGCCGGTGGATGATAGCGACTGACTCGTTTATCCAGCGGAATTGACTTAGCCATTGCTGGAATGGGTTCTTCTGGCCATCGAAGTAGGCTGTAGAAAGCGCGCTAACGCGGCTGTCTTCTTGGGTGTGTTTGCAGACAATTAATGTACGGAACATTTGCAACGACACGTTCAAAAATGAGAAATGCCTGGGGTCGTTCGAACAAGCAACAACTCTAAACAAATAGAGATAAATGTCGGCTGCTATTGATTGGATTTATCGTTTTACATGGCCGTCGTAAACGGAGACATAAATTATAGATCGCTACGTTTGGAGGTGATGAGAACCTTTCAATTCGCCTTTGGCGTAGAAACAAATGCTGTTTGTAAGCCTAGCAACACTTGTATCGAGAAACAGCACAATGCCCAAGCCCAAATTTTATAACTACATATAGAAGCTGATAAATAGAACAAACGAGCTGTTATTGCAAATATTCACTTATTATTATTATTTTTTTATACGGAAGGTTATTTAGTCATGAACATTTTGCTTGATTCAAACGTGCGTCTCTACAAAATAATTACTTAAACCCCCAGAGTAAATGCGGATACAAACGTGGATGAAGTTGAACTGTTTAACGGTCAAACGCCCACTTCAAGCGGTCATACCCACTGTGTTACCTACCTGAATGGTTAAGAGCGCAAGGAACCGATTGAGAGAAGTAGTAAAAATTTTCTGAATGAAAACCCTCAATGAGTACGGAAAAGACAACTATAGATCAATTGATTCGCGAGTAATATCACCGTCGAGCCCTTCCCAAACGCCCCGGATTTATAAAAAATAATGCCATTTATCGTATTCAAAACACCGTCTTCTGCTAATCGTCGAATAATGCATGTGACTATGTGTAATTGATTTTACACGTTTACTATTTATGCTACAAATGAAAATATAGTACAAAATCAGGAGGCCTTCAAAGTGAACAAAAAAAATTGGTAGCAACGTTACATATCAAAAATATTACATAACATAAAGGCTGGGATAATCGAATCCTACCTTAGGTCGTAGATCAGTAGATCAGTAAATGTTTTGCTTCCAAAAAGCTACCTTACCAGTAGCAGATAGATGGCCGCAGCAACACCTAATCAATTACATTGAATCTGCTCCGCAATCGACGATCCATTTGGGGGCCTAGATTCGGTTATCAAAAGAAAAATCCCGAACATAGCATGTCTTGTAGCTTCCACAGCAAAGTCTACAACGCCCCACATTTTCTAATAGAAAATGGAGGCCGCACATAGGTAAGCTATCTTACCGATTACTTTTCTTACGCTTTCTACGTTTTCCTCCCTCTCTTCATTTTTCTTAATTTTTCATTATCTTCCTTGTTATATTTTTTATTTTGCTGCCCTTTGGTTCTCCTGTACGTTTTAGGATTCAATGTTCTCAGCATTGGCACGCGCTGACATTTCTACGCGATTGTCAATAACTTTTTTCAATTTTTTGCCCCGCAGCGACGAGTCTCGCATGTCCTTGATGGTAAATTTCTGAGTTTGCCGATTTACACCCGCCAGTAAAAACTGCTCGACGTGGACTTTGAACGTCCCTTCGTTTACGTTAAAATATATTTCATTGTTGACTGTTTGGCGTTTACTGTTTATAACTACCTTACCTTTTTGTGTACAACTCACATTTTTCGATTTTATGTAACTTTATCAATTATACTAGAAATATCACTCTGTTGAAATTTGACCAACAAGATTTCTACGAAACTATTACGTTAGCAAGTCCTTATCGACAGAATTAATCGCGTAATAAAGTAATTCGTATTTTTACGGGTTAATCCCAATTCTTCATTTAGGAGTTTCACTACGTTTGGTCGATTTTGAATTTTCTTCAATAATAATAACAATTACTTTCGTTAATGTTACGCTTTACTAAATACTGTTCTAATTAAACTATGTAATTTGGTAAGAAAGGAGCGACACACAAGAAGGTCATTATAGATTGTACGATCCTTTCATTGCTAGCTAGCTCAGCAGCAATGAGATCTCTTCTACTTTAATTACCTCAGTCGTGGTTATGGACAGTCACTGTTTAAATGAACCAGAAGATGGCTTCGCACGAAACTGACAATATGAATTTCGATAATCTACCTTAACAGAAACTAATTTCTTTACACAACAATGAACAACAAATACATATTAACTGTTAAGAAAACCACGTTAAATGATTATATTGTTAGATACGAAGAAAAGTGAGCTAACCGTCGGCATCTTGCACCCTGATAATTATGGTCTACAACCACCCATCTGCGTTGTCGAATAATATGACACTTGGTCCAATATTCCCGCAGGTATTCCCAACAAGAGCCCTCTATAGCTGTAATTTCATCTGTGAGCCTCTGTGGCTCCTCTTCGCTACAGCTCACTTGGTACTATTTCGGCGTCTTCACTTAACAGTATGTCACTGTGAGAAAACGAAAATTTCGGCCATATTTTAGTCTAGAGCACTTCACTTGCCAAGTGTAATCCCGCTTTACGTGTTAAAAACCATTAATTTTTTGGCGCTAGCTTTCGTATTGGCGTGAAATGCTTTCGGATATCGATCTCGGATGTTCAAACGCATTGGCGCAAGTATAATACTGGAGAAAATTGGATATGTATGAATACTTGTACCATTTTTAAACGAGGTGTGAGGACAAAGCTAGCTAGCTCTAAATCTCGGCAGAATTATGGCGTAAATAAGGACGAGGCAACGGCTCTTAAGGTTACAAACAACTTTATGAAAATAATACAAAATGGGCGCCAGTCGTTATACACAACACGACCTACCTTGGATGCCTTTTAATTCAACGTAACCTCAACAAGCAACGAGCAGGTTGATGAAGGATCGTAGTACAAATGCATTAGATAATATAAACAAGTAACACTCAACAGAATTTAATATTCAAATAGTCATCGAAATTAAGAAACAATGCTAATTAAAACAACTCAGGTAAAACCCGGCGCTCTGCAGCGATAAATAGTAAAAAAGTTTGGAGTCACCCAAATCAAGCATACACTAAAAATGGAAATCTGAATGCCATGCAAACATCCAGCTAACTTTATGCAACGTAGCTCCCTTCGAACAACGTGAAAACTGTATAAATTGAAATTAATGTGAGCCAGGTACCCCAGGACACACTGTGTGAGGTATTTACAGGGTACATATACAATTTCAGGTGTCCCTAAGTGAAAACTCCATGAGCGTTGATAAAACTAGGTATTGCATCGACACGTGCGTTTTTTATATTTAACGCCTTTGCATCAAAGCATGCATCGAGCGACACAATCAGTTGCTGAAAATATAATTGCATGTACTTACTGTTTTATACGATGTTTCCACAAAAGCACTCGGAAGCTCAAGAGAAGAATTCTTCAGGACGCTGCAGTCCTGGAAAAATTATAGTGCGCGGTCGTAGCCCCAAAATTCGCCGAAATGCCCAAAAATATCTTAACCAGAGCGTATTCTACTCCTAAATTTTAAAAAATCTCTCTAACACACAGTCACAGAGTGGCATGGATAAATTAAAGAGCTTTAATATCCAATTCGTAGACTTTAGAGGTTGACCGCTTATGTGCCTATTCGGTATTTTATCAGTCTTGACCGAAGGTCTGAACCACTCAGACGATATTTTTCGAAAGTCATCTTTAAAAGATACACACACAGGCTGTTTTTCAATTGGGTCTATTTTGAAAATGGGAGGTTTTTTGAACTAAACGACAGTTTACTTGCTAATTATGCCTTTATTATGTCATTTACCAGTTTTCCCTCTCCTTAGTAAACATTAAAATGCCTGCGAACTTTGCGTATTTTGTTATTAAACGCTAGATATGTTATCGACGCTTGCACTTC
Source organism: Agriotes lineatus (assembly GCA_940337035.1). NCBI lineage: Eukaryota > Metazoa > Arthropoda > Insecta > Coleoptera > Elateridae > Agriotes > Agriotes lineatus. Next base: position 13,246,317 of record OW679203.1, on the reverse strand, counting down.
ATTTTTATTTACCGCTTTCATAAAAGCTTCCTTATTTATTATCTTCAATATTCCTTTTTCGAAAATTGAAATTCGTTTAAGAGTAACTTTATGCAGATTTTTCTACTGACGATGGATGAGAGACATGTAAGCTTTGTGTATCTGAGAATGCTTTAAAAACCGAGCTGCCACTACTTTTGCTTGTCGTTATCGATCACAGCTTCAGAAAGTATAGCAATTCCACATTAGATTTTGTGTTCAACAAAGACTATCGGTTTCAATGTACAGCCGATAACAATTAATACTTATTCAGGCTGCGGTGTGCAGCACCAGTTCAGTCGTAATTTTCCCACAATGCACAGCACACTGCATCAGTCCCATTTTCCGAATAATTGGCACATTCGGATATTACATCTGCACAATATGCTTACTGAGGCGAGGCCTTGCCAATCGAATGATTGGAAATCGACCATATGCGGCAGTTGTTGGAGTGCATCGTTTTGGCAGTAAATTCCGAATTATTGTGATTAGAGTTTAGAGTTAGGATTTACGTGTAGCTACAGAATCAATTCCTCAGATTTATTACAAGGAACCTTTTTAAATTTTGAAATATTTATATATTATGATTAGTAACGTACAACTCGATAAGAAAAAATTTACCTTAAAATAAAACGTGAATATATAAACTGGAAATATATTTTCAGTGTATAAAGTCATGATACATAATAAAATGTCTGGTTCAAACAGCCTTTTAGCGAATCAGACACGATTGCAACAGGATTTTTTCTTAATTCACTACTGACATTAAGAACATTTTATATTAGTAAATCGCTCGAAATGGAGAAATTTATTTTTTTATTCTTTGTCATTGTCTCTTCTAAAATTCAAATCTAGGTGATTTTGACGTCAAATGAAGATGGGGGCTACTTACCGGAAACGCGTTTCTTGCTGACCAAATGTGCGTTAGTGGCTTCAAAAACTGTTTGACATGCTAACGTCATGAGCGCACCCCATCTGTCGAAGCCGACGCTCCTGCTTAGCGTTTTGAAATTCCTCAAGATAAGCAATTTTTGCTAATAGCTTTGGGTCGGTTAACGCCTAACTATATTTGTTTAAGGCCTTTTATTTTCCCCGCTTTTTCTTTCCGTTCTTTTCACTTTCTTCACTTACCGACTGTTCCCGGCTGTTCGTCGCTTACTGTTTGTAATTGACTTATTGCGCGCTGCGCATATCTTCCAGTCCTGTATAATAATCTCTATTACAATAAGAATAGCAGATGGACCGATCTTATAGCATGTATTTGTCCGAATTAATCGGCGATTATAGCGAAAGTTAACCTTATGATTTAACACTTCCTTATTATGTTAGCACCACCAAAAATAAATTTTGATTCATTAGTAAGTGTATCGCTGAGCTTAACTGATAACCTAAACTTAAGTATCGGCAAGTCTGGAATTGTGCTATCATTCGTGTGTTACGCTCTCTCTACCTACAGATGTTCTATGGTTACTATTATAATATCCACTTTCCGACATTTTTGAGCTACTTGTCTTAAAATAATAAAAATTAATGAGTGTCTGTCGGATATTTTCGTCAAAGTTACGTTGTGCTTAATAGTGCTGTAATAAAATTGGCACTCTGCTGTAAAATATCTGTAACAGGCTAAATGAACAGCTTTCTTTAAGGACTACTACAGTACAACGTATGACTTGTATAATACAAGAAATGTTGGAGTTTCCACAGCTGACTATACATATAATTGTTTGCTGATACACCTTATATTTTTCAAACATTTGGACTACCACATTATTCTAAGTTTACTTACACTTATAGCATTCTTAACATACAAGATGTAAATTAATTGTGGAGCAAACTAGTAAACTACACGTGGCAATGTTAGTAATAAAATTCTGAGTCAAAAATTTTAATACTAAAATAATGAATTGGTCTTCATGCGCCCTCAGGAGCGATAGATAAAAAAACATGATTTTTTCAGGTAAAGTACCTTTTCTCTTTCAAATACATAGAAGTATCGTCAACCAAAGTTGTTCAAAATGTAAAATTATGGTCACATGCAAAATTTAAGAAATATTGGCCAAACGGTGCTTGTTAGGCCTTAGACGAGTGTAAGTCCCCGCAATTTTAGATATTTTTCGCAATTTTTTACTAACCTTGCTTCTACCCAGGTACTTTCGGTGTTTTCGATCTCTGCGTTGCTTCTAAATATTATTAAGCTTCTATTTTTGTTCTATGATTCCTTCGCTGACGTGACTTCCTTTATTTCTGCAGAGGTCATGCTAAACCTGTTCTTGTCTTTTTCCTCTACCAGTATCCTTGTTGCCCCTGGTGTCTCGCTACAGGTATGTCTCGTATGAGTAGTTGTTTCCAGCCGGGTGATACGTTGACCAATATAGTTACTCTTATTTGTCTGCTTTTTCCAAGTATCATATTAAATATCCTCTATACTCTTTCCGCTCCTAAATTATTTGTTATTTCAGATATTTTATTCAAACTATTTTCTTAGAGACAGTTGTAAGCGTGTTGTTTACCGCAGGTGTTATTAATACAGTTACCTTTACTTTCCTTCTGATGACTCTGTGGACTTTTCTCGCATCTTCAGGTGCCACAATAAATATGTTCTGACTCCGTTCCGCTTACTACAGGTATTTTTCCTTTGAGTACGTTTAAGTGTGTTGCTTGCAGGCGGGTGATATTTCACCAATTTAATTACCCGTATCTTCATGCTGATCTATTTTTTGACATTTTTAGGTTGCATGCTAAATATCAATTTTTTCGTTCCGCTTTAAATTTTTTTTTGTTTCAGCTATCTTACTATGAATGGCTTTCTTAGAAATAGTGGTAAGTATATTGTTTATAACAGGTGTAACCAATGCAGTTACTCTTGCCTTGCTTTTGATACCTTTGTGTGCTTTCCGCGTCTCTCCCTGTCCCTTCAGCTGTTAGTTTCTCTGTTGCTTCTGGTATCTTACTACAGGTATTTTTCCTTTGAGTACGTTTAAGTGTGTGGTTTACTGCCGGGTGATACTTTTACTTGCGTAGTTGACCTTATTTTTCTGCCGTTGGATTCTTTATTTTTCTTCAGATATCTTACTAAAAGTATTTTTCTTAGAGACTGTTACAGCAGGTGTAACCAATGCATTTACCCTTACCTTCCTTTCTATGCCAAGTATTTCTGCATCTTCAGGTATCGTGTTAAATATGTCCTGGCTTCCCTACGTTGCTAGCTTGTTGGTTGCTTTTGTTATCTTACTGCAGGTATTTTTTATGAGTACTTTTAAATGTTTATAGTGTATAGTTATATAGTTATAGTTTCATCAATGTAGTTATCCTTACCTTTCTGCCGACTCTTACCTCTTCAGATGTATCTTCAGTTTCCTTTCCGCTATTATTTTCTTTATTGTTTATAATATTGTACTAAAAGTATTGTTTCTAGAGATAGTTGGTTACAGAACGTGCAATTCAAGCGCAATTGCCCCCGATACAGATGACCCAAACAGAAGATATTAATTTATTTGATCCGAAAAAACTACTAGCGGCAAACAAATTTTACTTACCTGCCAGAGTAGGTATCACCTAGTATTATATACTAAAGCAGTAATGCTAAACCACCTGAAGAAAATATGGAAACTAATCAACAAACACCTTCTGAAATACCAAGGATCCCGCCACTGTACCTGCATGAAGGTAAAAATTGTTAAGAAGTGCTGAAAGATATCAACGCGAAGGAAAAGAACAATTTACAACAGCTTATAAAAGTCATTTCTTAGGCATTAATTTAACCGACTTTGATGACTATCGAAAATTAACCAAATATTATGATTCACATAATAAATATCATACGTTTAAAAATCCCGATTCTCAAACCCTCTCGGTAGTACTGCGAAGTGTGTCCATTTCCTTAACGGAAGAGGAAATAAACACCAGTTAATAAACCTGCATTTTCCTGTCAACAAGGTTACGAGATTGTATAGCAAGAAAAATATCCAATTTCTGTTTTTGCCGTTGAACTTGTCCAAAACGAACGAAGAAGCCAGCAAAATATTTGTTCTTAACAAATTAAATCATTGCATTATCAGCATTGAACCCAGGCGTAAATACCCCAGTGTACACGCTGTCAATTGTTTGGTCATACCAAGAATTACTGCAGCTCACCCCACGCTGTGTAAAATGCAAACAAACCCATCATAATAAAGATTGTCTTAGAACAACTAATGAAAAGCCTCAATGTGTGAACTGAGAAGGTGAATATCCAGAGAATTATAGATGCGTCCTTTCTGGCCTCTCTTCCATTCTCCATCCCTCCTTTCTCTCACCCATTCTATAATTCCCGTTCTTGGTTGAAGAGGGACGCAAGGTCATTACAGCAGCTCGGCCCCCAGTTGGAGAATTGAAAATGACCCTCAACCTTTACCTTATCTTTATTATCCGAACTCGATCTTCAAACTTTATTTAGCAGTAATGAATCAACGTATGTTACTGGTGATCTAAATTACGAAAACACCATTTGGGGATGTAGAGTAAACAATCAAAACGGACAACGATTACTGTACTACGCCAATGCACACGCAATCCAAGTCTCAGCACCTGCTACACCAACGCACTACTCATACCGTATTGATCATCAACCTGACATTCTGGTTATTATCTTACTCAAAAGCAATATCCTTCCCACCTCTCAAACTATTACCATGGATCTAGATTCGGACCATCTTCCGATAATCATATCATTCACGCTGCTAAGACTTATCAACGGCCGAGTTGACTGGAAAAATTTTATCAATAAAAATGGATGAAACAATACACTGCCCACTTCTTCGTGGACTCCTGCACTTTTTCATGTGTCACTCTAAATATCTCTTCTTTTTTCCGCTATGAAATTCTTTCTTGTTTGAGATAGGTATATTACTAAAAATAGTTTTCTTAGAGATAGTTGTAAGTGCGTTGTTTATAACAGTTATAATCAATGCAGTTACCCTTGCCTTCCTTTTGATATTTCTGTGTACTTTCCTGACCGCTTCTGCTGTCATACCGCGGATATTATTCTTATGAGTAGTTGTAAGTGTGTTGTTTACAACCGGGTGATATTTTCATTAGTGTAATTATTCTTACCTTCTTCCTGATATCCGTATTGGCTTTTTTACATTTTCAGATATTATGTTCAATACATTTCCCTTCTTTTCCGCTGTTATTTTCTTTGTTGTCTCAAATATTTTACTAAAATTGCTTTCCTTAGAGAAAGTTGCTCATAAAAGGTGTATCCAATTCAGTTACCCTTCCTTCCTTTTGATACATTTTTGAACTTTCCTCGCCATTTCAGATGTCTTAAAAATTTGTTCTCGCTTCTTCAACTCTTACGTTCCTTGTTCTCTCCAATATCAGACTACAGGTATTTTTCTTACGAGAATTTTAACTGTGTTTTCTACAAGCGAGCCATACTGTTATCAATGTAGTTACTCTTCCTAGTAACTGCTTTACCTTTCAGGTGTTATGTTAAATATCTTCTCTTTTCTTTCCTCTGTTAATTTCTCTATTATTTAAAATATTGTACTAAAGATATTTTTCCTAGAGATAGTTGTTTATAGAAAGTGTAACACCAACGCACTTACCCTTGCCTTCCTTTTGATATCTCTGCTGGCCTTTCCCTCCTCTTCAGTTGCCATGTTAAACATGGTCTTGTTCCTTTTTTCTGTCAGTTTCTTTGTTGTGTCCGGTATCGCCCCACGGGTATTTTTATTACAAGTGTGTGTTTATAGCAGGTAAATACTCTTACCACGCTTACACCTCGCGGTGGAAAGGCTCAAGATTATGTATGTACGTAAATACTCTTACCAATGTAGTTACCCTATTTTTATATATCTTTGTTTTCTTTTTTCCGCTTTGAAATTCTTTATTGTTTCAGATAAGTAAGTACAGTGATAGGCACTAGATACTGATGGTTTTTAGTAGGCCGAAAAACAAAAAACATGCGATTAACAAACGACCTTGTTACGTCATTATGCTCTTTCAAGTGTGCAACCTACGCGTGTTTGTTGTTAGGAATTTAGTCGTTGTTATTTCTGTATTTGTTATTTCAAAATATTATATACTATTATCTATAATATAATTTTTCTTAATGTGCGTCTGTGGCACAAAATAAAATCTCAAGTTCCGGCTTTACAGATGTGTATATTTGGTTAGGTTTTGTTTTTCTTATCTTAGCGCTCGGCTCGGAGCTTGACCTTTCGCGTATCCTATTTCACGTGCGCGCCGATTCAAGACTCGCAGCGCGTAGCGCGCGGTTTGCTTGTATACTATTATATTACTAAAAATAGTTTTCTTAGAGATAGTTGTAAGTGTGTTGTTTATAACAGGTGTAACCAATGCAGTTACCCGGGTATTCTTCTTTTGAGTAGTTTTAAATGTGCTGTTTACACCGTGCGATATCTTTACCAGTGTAGTTAGTATTCTTATTAGCTTCCCGCTGATAAATTTATTGGTTCTTTCACCTTTTCACATATTATGTTAAGTAGATTCCCTATCATTTTCGCTGTTATTTTCTATGTTGCTTCAAATATTTTACTAAAATTGTTTTTATTAGAGGAAGTTGCTTATAGAGTGTAGCCAATACAGTTATCCTTACCTTTCTTTTGATACCCCTGTGGACCCTCCTCGTTTCTTCAGGTATTTATTAAATATGTTCTCGTTTCGTTGTGTTGTTAGTTTCATTCTTCACTCCAATATGTTACTAAAGGTATTTTACTTATGAATAGTTTTAAGTGTGTTGTTTACAGCCGGGTGACACTTTGACTAATGCAGTTATCTTTAGCTTCCTGCTGATATTTTTCCTGACAACATTACCTTTTCAGGTATCATGTTAAACATACTCTCCGGTTTCCTCTATTTGTTTCATTGTTTCAGATATATTACTAAATTATTTTTCTTACAGGCAGTTGTAAGCGCGTAGCCTATAACAGGTGTAACTAATGCAGTTTCTTCTGATATATATGCGGACCATCCTCGTCAGTTCAGATATCTTGTTAACTTGTTATTATTAAGTGAGAAGCAAGAAAATGGAGATATATTTTAGGAGGACGAAATATATATCATTCGACTCAGCTTGAAGAGTAGATTCCAAAAATATATAGAAACCGGAAATCGGATTTCTTTTCCGAGGTCGACTTCCGGTCAATTTTTTTATTATTAACTGAGAAGCAAGAAAATTGTAATATATTTTAGGAGGACGAGATATATATCATTCGACTCAGCTTGAAGAGTAGATTCCAAAAATATATAGAAACCGGAAATCGGATTTCTTTTCCGAGGTCGACTTCCGGTCAATTTTTTTATTATTAACTGAGAAGCAAGAAAATGGTAATATATTTTAGGAGGACGAGATATATATCATTCGACTCAGCTTGAAGAGTAGATTCCAAAAATATATAGAAACCGGAAATCGGATTTCTTTTCCGAGGTCGACTTCCGGTCAATTTTTTTATTATTAACTGAGAAGCAAGAAAATGGTAATATATTTTAGGAGGACGAGATATATATCATTCGACTCAGCTTGAAGAGTAGATTCCAAAAATATATAGAAACCGGAAATCGGATTTCTTTTCCGAGGTCGACTTCCGGTCAATTTTTTTTTCATCTCGTGTTAAATTCTTAATGTCCAATTATTGGCTCCCCTAATTATTTTAGAGCTAAAGTGTAAATACATTTTTTGTAGAGAAAAAAATACTGCATCTATTCATACTGTTGCTAACCATTTTTCATTTTCCATAACCGAAGGAATGCAAAAAATAAAACTAGCATTTTAACCTCACTTCACTTTTAGCACATGTGCTAAAAGTAGTCACTTTTAGTGAAAAAAGCTAGCGCTAAAAGGTCTACTTTTAGTGGTGGTTGTAGATAAAATAATTTACCACAAAATCCAGATAAATATTTGATCACGTAAGAGAGCTATCAGCTTTTTCCCTAAGTGGTCGATATTCGACTACTTTCCCGTACGCATCAATATGGTGTCTAATGCAAATCCTCTATGGTCGGTCTTGAAAGTCTCCACTTAGTGGTATCCATGTATCTTCAGAGAAGCTATAATAACTTTATTTGTGTAGTCATACAGTCTACAGATGGAAGCTATTATAGCTCTTTATAATATAGTATATTAAACATTAAGGGAAGTAAGGTAGCTTCGAAAAGAAGTGGAAATATTCTTCCAAATAACGAAAGCCTTTATATATATTCTATATAAGGTATAGTTACCAGTCTAGGACGTTTTTGCGTCCGAGCGACAACGAGGGCTAGCAATAAAGTCCAAGACTGGTTAATTACTTACTTCCCGAATTGTTTATAACATTTTATGACTAGAACATAAAGTTTACAAATATGTGGACAACAAACAAATGTTTTAGTTTCAGTTGCTACTTGGCGGTAAATAACTTCTTTTTTAACTTGTTAAATATGTTCTCGCTTCTTTCCGCTGTTAGTTTCTTTATTGCCTCTGGTACCTTACTGAAGGTATTTTTTTAAAGCAATTTTGGATTTGTTGCTTACAACTAGTACATGCTTTTACCTTTATCTTTCTGCTGTTATTTTTCTTGACTCCTTTACCTGTTTAGGTGCTGTGTTAAATAGCTTCCCTTTCTTTTCCGCTGTCACTTTCGTTGTTGTTGCAGCTATCTTACTATACGTATTTTACTTAAAGATTGTAATAATATCGCTATGTATGGGAGGAAGAAGACATCATTCATTATTCGTCTGACTACAGAACTAGGCTTGTGCGTTGTTTATGGCAGGGATAACATTAGTTACCTTTTTTCTGATAGCTCTGTGGACTTTCTCTGTCAATTCAGGTGTGCTATTACATGTTCTCGCTTCTTTCCGCTATTAGATTTTTTATTGTCTGTATCATCTTACTGCAGGTATTTTTTATGAGTAATTTCGAGTGTGTTGTTTACAGTCGGGTAATATTTTCAAGTTTATTTTCCAGCTGATATGTTTATTGATTCCTTTACCTTTTTAGGTGGCATAGTAAATATCTTTTCTTTCCTTTCTACTATTGTTTCTTTGTTGTTTCAGATGTGTTACTAAATGCATTTTTCTTAAAGGTAGTTGTGTGTTGCTTATAGCCAGTTCAACCAATGCAGTTATCCTTGTCTTCTTTCTGATACTTCTGTGAGCCTTTAGTCTTTTTAGGTGTCTTGTTAGATGATTCTCACTTTTCGCTATTAGTTTCTTTATTGCTTCTGATATCCTACAGCAGGTATTTTTTAAGAGTAATATAAATATGTTGCTTACAGTTTGATAGTTCCATCAATGTAGTTACCTTTAGCTTTTTGCTGATATATTTGTTGATTCCTTTATATTTTTATGTGTTATGCCAAAAAATAGCTTCTCTTTCCTTTTAGCTGTTTGTTTCTTTGTTGTTTCTGATATCTTACTAAAATTATTTTTCTTAAAGTGAGTTGTAAGTGCGTTGTTTATACAGCAGGCCCTTCCTTCTGATACCTTTGTGGACTTTCTTCGTCACTTCAGAGATGTATTTTTAAATTTGTTATGACGTCTTTCCGCTGCTAGCTTCTTTATTGTTTCTGTTATATTACTGCAGGTATTCTTTATTGATTAATTTTAAGTGTGTTGTTTATAATCGTGCTATTCCTTCATTAATGTAATTACCCTTACCTGCTTGCTGATATCCTTATTAACTCCTATACCTTTTCATATTCTATTCCAAATATCATGTTAGTTTTGTTTTTAGATATTTTACTAAATGCATTTTCCTTAAAGATAGCGCTACCCTCACCTTTCTTCTGCTAACTCTGTAGACTTTCTTCCTCACTACATGTGTCTGATTAAATATGTTATCGCTGCTTGTGGCTGTTAGTTCCTTTTTTGCTTCTCGTATCTTACTACACATATGTGTTTATGGGTAGTTTCAAATGTGTTCTTTACAGTCGGGTGATACTTTGACGACCCTTACCTTCCTGCTGATATTCTTGTTTAATCTTTTGCCGCCTAAGGTGGCATGTTAAATATCTTCTCTTCATTTCCGCTGTTAGTTGCCTAATAGTTTCGGATATCTTAATTAAAGTTTTTCTCTTAGCGATAGATGTAGATGTATTGTTTATACTTATCAGGTCTAATCAATGCAGTTACTCTTACCTTCTTTCTGATACTTGTATGAACTTTCCTCGTGTCTTCAGGTGTATTTCCGCTGTTAGTTTCTTTGCCAGTTACAGCTTGTTGTATACTATTACTAATGCAGTTGAGGTTATTCACACTATCATATGTGCTGATAGAAATATTATTGAATTATATATAAATGTCTTGACTTGTAGGCAGGGTATATTATTTTTTTAGTTTAATATCAAGCTTGATCTATTGAGATAACTTGGCAAGTGCTAATGATTCATCAATAAAACATGTTGTGTCTATTTTCATTACTGCTACAAAGTAAGTAATATACAAGCACTCTAAGCTGCACCAGTAGGCAGCTCCCAGCCCTGCGAAGCAATAAAATCCACCGACAACATTTATGGCAATAATCCTGACAATTCAGCAAGCCTCAATAAAGCAATACTTAATTACCTGTATATGAACAAGGCGCGGGAGTGCAATTGACAGATAACTTCAATTTATACCCCGCCGGCACCGGCCAAAAAGCGCCCGTAAGCAAGGCGTCGCAAGCGCCGGATTCGCACCACCGTCGCTGATAAGAGTTGCATCGGCCGAAATGTAAACCAATTGACTCGTTAAAACCCTGTTTATGAATTGGAGAATAGAGCACTTGAAAATTGAAACATCGGCGGACGCAGGTTTGAGTCTGCCCAAAGTCGTGGTAGTGGGACGCCGAGCCAGGCCGTATCAATATCTACTTCCGAATGAATTGTGCGTTATTTATTGTTTGTTCGCGGCATTGCCGATCAGAAACAGATATTTAGCCCTGATTTATCGGGGGATGTCGGTAGAAATGGGAAACGCGTGTCAACTTTTACGCGGATGGCTGAAGGTAGATAGAAACTAACTACAGGTCTATCTCTGTGGTATTAATAAAAAACAGAAAATCTGCAAAGGGCTTTACTCAGCCATCGCAAGTGAACGTTGTGACACCAGAAATTTAAAAAAACAAAGAAAACTAGAGGTAGAACTATCTTGATATTGCTAATAATACTGAAACAATAAAAGTAAACATGCAGAGCAAATTACACCAATTTACAAATACAAAAAAATCATTACAGGCGGTGGAGTCGAACTATTTCAACGCTAGGCTGTAGCCCAGGTGCAACCCGGCCTATAGTCCTTTTCGGCAACAAAGGAACGCCTTTATTATATACTTCGCGATTATCCCTTTTTTACAACATTCTGTCAGGTCCCAATTTCGTCAAGGGTAAAACCTGAGCTATGCGCAAATTATTACTTTTCTTTATTCCTCAGTTAATTCAAAAGCGCCACAATTTTTATTTTTAAGGTACTGACCCCGTTTATATTTGACTGAAAGTATATGCAGTTTCGTACCAGTTAGAGAAATAATCCTCACGAAAATTATTGTCTTCCTCCAACAAATAGTTTTTGAGTTATACTGCCAACAGACGGACAGACAGGCAAACGGGCGCAATTGATAAAACATGTTTATTTGTTCCTCACTTGTAAACATCAATTTATCAAGTCACTGTATTAATCAAGAAAGTTTATTTTAACAAGTTATTAACTTGTAAAATCTTTACAAGTTAACTGTCAGTTTTACAAGCGTGCTCCTAGATAAATGATAGCGTGCAAAGTTGTCTTCCTTAGTATGTGACATATTGATGAATTTAGTTGCTTGTCAGTTTGACATTTTAAATAAATGGTAAATTTCTAGTTATTTACAAGTGAGGAACAAATAAAATATTCAACAATACACGCAAGGTAACAGGTTTTACTGGCTCAAGAAGGTGAGTGGCTCGCCTGCGGCTCGCCAGTCATATCCTTTTGTTCCCCAGTAAAAACCCTCATACCAAGCTAGTAATGTTAAATACTATTTTCGTCTTCTAGGGACCCTGAAACGTGGAAATCTGAGAAGGTAATGTTTTCACGATTACAATACTTCTATCGTCTCTTAGACGAGGGAAGTAAACAGGAGTGCAGCAGAATATTGCCAGTGGATCGATACTTTTCTAATAATGTTTATAATAGCTTCCGGAGGTGTAGAAACATATGTTTTGTACACAACATAAAAAATATCCAGATACATGCCCCTGTTGCAAGCTATAACGATAACGATGTAGAAAGCTTTGATGAGAAGGTGGCAAAGACAGTATGGAAAGGTTTCTCTTAACATATGATCATCAAGAAAGCCTTCAATAAAATCTTGTATGAACGACATAAGAACAAGGTAAATATATTTTGACATAATATGAGGAATAGTAGAAGAGTAGAATAATATGAGTATAAGCTCTTGGAAAAACACCCATTATCTAAACACTACGAACATGTTTTTTAAGACATGAAAACGTTCAAATGAAGGTGTCAAGAATGAAATAAATAACTGTTGGAAGTGCAATTCTGGCAATTCAACATTCATTCGTCTGGCATCACCGGTTACTCAAACTATATTTTGCTATAGTGTGTTACGACACACCCGTGGCTTATCGTGGCAAACGTAGAATTTAACATATTTTAAAAGAAGATAAATAAATAGCTTCATTTGATGGTATGGTGGCCATAGTTAGAGAATTGCCCCAATTCCAACCCGATATACCATAATGATAACAATAACCTCTTGATTGCAAATTATAAAACTTCTAAAAGTGACTGCACGATAGGTAAACAACTTAAAGATGGTGGTCGTGACAAAACTAATAACTATTGTACGGAAAATAGAGAAAAAAAAATTAAATATGAAAACGCGTATATTGGCTGCAAGAGATATTAATATATAAAAGAGGTGAAGACTAATATAAGAAATTGCAAAAAAAATCTAAAATGCCTTGAATCAAACACAATTATTAGAAAAAATATTGCAGAATATACAGTGTGTCTACTTAAGTTGGAATCATATGAAAACATTTGTTATTATTGGTTTTAGGAAGAAAGGTATTTTTGATAAAAAGTTCTGCATGGTCTAAAATTTAAAATGTAACCGTCAGATATCAATTTTTTCAAGCCGTACACGAGGTTTGTCAAAATACATGAATTTTGCTCAAGAGTAAAGTAAGTTTATTTTTGACAAAATCGAAAATGTTTATGTTTACAGTGGATAAGAGAGATAATGTTTCAAAACTAAACGTAATTTATAACGTTTTAAAATATTTAAAATCAATGTTTGAAAAGTTAGTAAAAAAATAAGAAAATCTGATTTTTCAATTGTAATCAACTTTTTTCGATGAAAGTGTTCGATTTTGTCAAAAATAAACGTACTTTACTCGAGCAAAATTCATATTTTTTGACAAACCTCCTCTTCTTGATATTGTCAAAATCGGCATTTATCTTGTTCATAATAATGTTGCAATGTACAGGTCTTTTTAACATGTTATCTTTTCTTCAGAAGTATTTTCATTTGATATCCAGCATGTTTTAATTGTCTTAATTTTTAACAATTACTAAGCCAAATATTATAATGACTCAAACACAAAATATACATACGTGTTAAAAAACGAAACACCATCATTTATTGAATAATGAAAAAATAGAGCAGGAATTAGATCCATAAAGCTAGTTTTTATAGAATACTGTGAAAAAAGCGAAAACACTCAACATAAATAAACAAGCTTCAACTGCTATATATTTTGGTTAAACACGGCCCGCAAGAATACAAAAACATCCTTGCCCGCTGGCATTTATTTGCAATATCAAATGTTGCACATTTGCTTTATAGGCGTGGCGAATGCCTTTATGTTTGCATCGCATTTCGTTTCGGGAGCGCAGTATTTATAAACAAGACGATGATTCCGTGAGTAACGTCTGGCTCGGCGACAACATCGTTTAGCTTTTGCGTCACATTCAAACTGTGATAGCACCATTCTGAAGTGTCAGCGTTTCCGCCCGTAATTGCCGTATAAGTTTGAACTTTACTTCGAATAGCCCACAACAGCTGCCAGCGGCTCGGTGCATTGAAACCAGCGAGTGTGTTGACACATAACTCACGTTATGTTGACCTACTTCTTGCATCTTGTTTTACATGTTTTAAGCAATATCGGATAGCTACCTCTGGATCTCCTTCCTTAAATCTTATTATATTATAACAGTAGAATAAGTGATAAAACGTATTTTCAATTCTAGAATAGTTACTTTTCTCTAATGTTGACAGCTGCCACAGCAGCCACTAGTATAAATACACTTTATCAGAAATGATACATTGCTTTTTGCTCTGTTCACGGAAACCAAAATAGTGTACCGAAATGAATGAATATTTCCAACAGTCTTCGCGTTCTAACACCGTCTGCAAATTAAAGAAACACTGAAAGAGGAGGGAAAACAGAAGACATTTCCAAAAAACTGCAGAAGGAAAACTGAAAGGGGAAATAAATACCTCGTAGGAGACAACAACTCAAAACTGTTTTTGTAAAATATACTTATAGTGGATAGAGTCAAGTCAAGAATGAGTCTCTACAAATCAAGCTGAACCAAATAGAAGAGATCTGATCACTCAAGGAAAGATACGAAGCCGGTGACTTATCTCTAGCATACAGGACGCGTTCATGATGGAAAAATTCCAAAGTGCCAAAAATTCGGCACAGGACAAATGGATGTGAAAAGAAGAGTTCGAAAAGTATAAATGTCTAGAACGTTCAAGAACACCAGGCACTGAAATGCCAAAATGCAACTTGCTGCTATGTCTACAATAAGGAGGAACATAGGGCAGATATACAAAAACGTTGTACCGTAGATGAAGAGTGAAATACAACGTATAGAAATACCTAGAAGGCGTGAGGGTTTTGAACAACCTAGGTCAACGTAGGACTGCTATGGACTTACTCAGCAAACAGGAAAAGACAGACGCGTTAATACTGTAATAATATCAGAACCAAACCAAATTACAGCGATTGGAAAAAGATGGACAACCTACAAAAATATAGACGCAAGGATACAGGTCTATCTTAGGTTTGGAATGAGCACCCTGCAAAAATAAATGGTCATGTTAAACAGAAACAGAAAACTCAAAAAGATATTGTTAGAAATTGGAGAAATGGTGGTTCACTCAGCAGAGGCAATTAAAGACCTGGGCATAACTATACAACCATACAATCTGGCTGAACGACTCTCCAATATCGAAACAAGCAGTAACCAAGAAAAGAAATTGGGTAGTAGGATCGTAAGTGCGCACTGGACAGCCACAAACGAAACGACACGCTGCCAACAGATCTCATAATCGAAGAACTCAGGTGCGCGTACCAAGACAAGATGGAAATGATAAAAACAGCTCTCAGAAAAAGAACAATCGAGAAATGGCAAGAGAGAAAACGCTAAGTGAACTAAAATATTAATTAAGGGTACACAGGAGAGACACTATTATTTAGCAGAAGTGGACATAGGTACAAAATAATTAAAAATGTTTCTTGTGAAAGAAAATGCAGCTAGTACACACGGCGGTGACATAGGAAATGCAGAGCACGTATTTTTTACTGCCCAAGTTGGTCAAGATGGCGCATAAGAACCGAAGTAAATAGACGAAAGTATTACACCTGATAATATAGTAACTTATAGGCTGAAAATAGAGGCGAACTGTAATGGAGGGGTAAAAATTAGTAAAGATTATACAACGAGCTGAAAACGACCAAGATATAAAACAAGCAGAAAAAATTAGATTATAAAGGTTATTTTTCATGGTAAAGATATGCCAATGGTGTTTCTACCGATGGAGAAATGTTAGCGAGTAAGAACCCAACAGACCCCGTCACAATAATCGACACTTTAGTGTGAGGAGCATTTTGAAGGTTTTTCTTCGACTTTACTGTAGCCCTTTCGTTGGGGGTCAAACTGTAATGAAGTGGTTATCTTGACAATTCAATTGGTGTTCAGGTAAAAACCAGACATCTCGTACGCCTTTATATTTTTATAAACTATTTGTCTTGTTTATTGCTAGCTAGTTCAGTTTAGAATGAGTTATCTCTTACCTTTTAATCCCAGCTTGTAATTAAGGAATATCAATTTTAATTTCAATCAGAAGTTGACCAGGACCTATCCTCTTAACAACTGAAATAAGGTTCTATCCAAATTTGCAATTTGCTTACATTCAATGTAAAACAACTGTATCATCATTATCAACCCAGATTTGTCCACTGATGAACATAGGTCTCTCTCATTTGTCTCCATGTATTCCTATATTGTTCCTTCTGTATCCAATTTCCACCGGCGACTGTACGAATTTCGTCACTCCATCTCTTTGGTGGTTTTTCTACACTTCTCTTTGCGAGTCGAGTTTTCCATCTCAGCAGTTTTGAGGTCCAGCGGGTCGGTTCATGTCGCGCGCCCATTGCCATAACTGTATAGTTCTTGCTAAATACACACGTAAATTAATATTGATATCGAAAAGGAACTCCTAAAATGCATTTCCCTTCCTACACATATTAGTTTTATGCGGGGAATAACAATCACCGAGTAAATGCTAGTCCCGCTTTCATTTATATGTTAAATAACATCCAATCATCTCCAAATAACTATTTCTTACATGCATTTATTTGAAGCAGCCTGTCCTGACGTGGACGTCTTTGAACACCCGGAAGAAATAAGCTTCCCTTGTCGCTGCAAAACGCAACCCTAAATACTACTTCAATCGTTAAGTCAGCGTGGCAATTCCTTCCAAAGCCTAGAAAGCGGGTTTACTTTACCAGAAGACACTGTTCTTGTTCTCACCAGGGCTGTCTGCACCCATCAATTACGCGCTAAACAACCTTCTCTTCCGTTACATCGCTAAAAATACTGCACAGGCGAAAGTGATTGCAAACGTTGACAGATATTGTAATGTAAAGGTAATGTAATGTAATGTGATATAATATAGTAATAATTTGAATTGTAATTACACATACCTTATCTACATTTATTTAATTCAAACGTTAGACTGACCAAAAATAATTCTGTTTTAACTGGGTTCGTTAACTACTTACAAATAAAATAGTATTATGCCCTTTATTGTATTTCATTCATCTGCAATTTAATATTACAGAAGGCTAGCTCGGTAGACAAGAAAAACTCATTCCTCAGAGTTGGTTTCCCCGGTTTGTTAATTTAAAATTCGTGTGATACGCCACTGGGTTGCAAATTTACTTCAATCGCACAGACGCTACTTTGCTATGCCGTCAAAATTCTACACAAATCGGTTTATTTGTTGCGGTTCGCGGTTTGTGATTTAAATTTAACAAAAGGAGTTTTATGCGCATTTGATAAGGTAATTTTTGAATTCTGACGCCTTCAACTGCATTAATCTATCTTTTGTTTGCAGCGAAAACCTCCACTTGATTGTTAAACGACGCCAACATGCAATTGTTGGCGTTTAATAGATGTTTTAATCTGCCTGGATCTCTGCTCAGTAAGACGTGCTCTTGTTTGAATTGTTGCTTTCCGGTTCCTAAGACCCATACTTTGATTGCAATCTAACCTGAGTTTTCTGCAGTGCTGCTGTAACACGTTCGCTACAGCGCTTCCTGAAATCTCGGGTTCAGGAACTCAATTGTGCCCGTAACTGATGATCGTAACCTGCACTGGTCCTCTCCGAAGTCCTCGGAAGGTGGTAGCGGAAGAAATTATTTTTTATGTGATGGAATTTGCTACCCACACGTTCACTGGTGCACTGGTAAATTCTCTACACAATGGTGTACTTTTTATTGTTATAAATTAAATATTTTTGTATTAAAATTGCAATTAAATGAGGGACCAAAAACTGTGTGTCAATAATTAATTTTATTCAAATGTTTCTTCCTCCTGGTCGTTAATAACAAATGCCTATCCAAACTACAAAAACGGATATTGACCAAGTTGAATACAATAACCTTCTTAACTAATATTCTTTATAACTAAAATTATTTACAAAATTTCTAATTCTAAAATATTGTCTTTTCAATTTGATTTTAACTGTCTTATAGCGCCACTCACTTTGTATTATTTAGATTGTAATTTCACTCTCGCGTAATTACATGACTTGTTTTTAGAATAGTCCACTTCCTTCACCAATTTTGTTTCACATCCTCCTGTGTGTCCTTTTCCTTGTATTTTTATCCACTGTCTACTTTTCCCAGATTTTCAAATATTGCTGTCTAATATTACAATTGCCATGTTCTGCCTGGTTTATGCTCTTTGCAACGTAATTTAACAATTCTGCTTCTTTTACCTTTATTTAAAATGCTCATAAATATATCCTATTTAATTATTCTGACATCTAGGCTTCATTTAACACGCACATTATAAACCTTTCTGTGACAGTTCTATTTATTTGGTTTGGCTTTAATTTTGAAAAAACCTCTTATTTTTGGCTAATTTAAAATTATCGACTCTATCTCTATCTATGAAAAACGAGCTCTGCTCTTTGCCTTTTGTACTCAAATCATTTCATTACTACTGGCATTGCTTTGCAAATGTAATTACGGATTGAAATTTATACGCTAAATATTGCAGTTGTATGAACTACCCCAACTCTGTGCTATCTGACTTGCTTTATTTATTTGTGCTACAAGCAGAGTTGAGTAGCGGGCTCAATATCATTTCAATATATGCGCTCATGTGCGCGCCAGTTCAAAGTAACTTTTCTAGTTAAATCTGCTTACATCTAAACAATACAATACGTAAATGCAATAATTAGCCGTATATCGAAATGTTATTAATTGCTGTTAATGAGCTCAGGTGGAACTAGGTCAAGTACCGTTTCAATAAAGAAGACTGCTGTACTGCGTCTCGCGATTAAAATTCAGTACGAAGTTATGGAAAGCGTTGGTGAGAAACTTCTCAGTAAGGTTGTTTTGAAATAAAACCTTATTTTGTTGTCTGGACTGATTATCGTTTGGCAGGGCAAGAAAGAAAACTCCCACAAAAATGTATTGTTTTTTTTTCAGACTGTGTATCTATGTATCGACTATATTGACGAGCCAGATAATGCCGGCCTTTAAAAACATTGAGATTCACTGTTATTGCAGATATATGAGCTTTTTGCTGTTCAAATAACGTGAAAATTCATAGAAACAAATACGTAGGTAAACCCACTGGAGTTAATCTTCTTAAAATTCTACTCGCCAATGCGTAGTTTTACTGGTTTCTCCGGAGTTACAAAAGCGCAAAAAACCTCCGATTTGCTCTTTTCGTTCGAATTTGCCAGGTCCAATTTGGCGAGTGCCCGGAATCGAGGTACGCTAATGCCGAAAAATGATATTCGAGACAGTTGCGGCGCTTTTCTAAGCTAACCGCATTACGTAGGTAGACGTCTATATCCGGCTGACCCTCGAAAGCAAATTAAAAAGGTTTCCGAGTTAGCATTATCGCGGCCTCCTCGCACGGGAGAGTTCTAATAAATCAAATAAGTGTATGTGAAGTCACACTCGGTTACAATATTCAAAACACATCTCCATGAGTGGAATTTTAAATCCGTTTCGCAAAGATGGCCACATTTTAATGTAATAACAGCGAACGACGCGGCCGCTAACCGAATAAACCCCAACCATGTATCCACAATTACAAAGAAAAGGGTTGAGCGCCGCATATTTGTTTTATTTCTGCTTCTGCATACGATAACGAATATTCCTTTTTACTTGGCGGTTGCGTAATAAAATTATCGTTTGTGTTATTCCTAAATTCACCTCTTCTACCTACGTCCTTATATGCAAATTGCGGAGGGTGGGTATTTGTTTAGGTGCCCGTTAATAACGCACTTAGGTTCGCTCTTGTGTCCAAGGATTTTTCCAATCGATGTCCGCGGCTCTAAATTTCGCGCGGGAGGTATTCAGGAAGCCATTAAACATAACCAAAATAAAAACGTGCTAGGAAAATAAAAAAGGATGGATTACACAGCAGGGGGTACTTGTATGAACAGGGGTGAATTTTATATTTGGAACATTAAATTCTTTTAATTACTTTCTGTATCTACATATTATACGTGTAGTTTGGCCATTATTTTCCAGGAACGTTCCGTTATTCAGGCTCGGTGCTCTTTTCAGAATACTGATTAATTTCACAAATAATTCATTTTATTGCTGGACGCATTTCGGATGAATTTGCATACTTGATAAACTCATATAGGGCACGAAATAAACTACGTACCTTTAGGAGCATCTCGCGCGTTTTGTTCTTAGCAAAACATGCAGTCGAAAGGTTTTTACGTTTAATCGATGAAAACGTTGAAATTTAAAACGTACTTTCACAAATTTAATCGTTTACATACACTACTTTACCAAAATTAGTCGACATAATTTATTCTACCTAATAGGTAATGTGGTGTACCGCAAGAAAACATAGTAGGTCCTCTTCCATACAGATTGTCTGCAGGTACTGGGCACACACGGTAACTAGATACGGAGACGGTTTGTTTGTCTATCAGCACTAGTCGTTTCTTCATCTAGTACCCGTGTGTATCTAGCACCTGCAGACAATCTATATATCTACATCTAAAATAGCTTCTTTTAACAATTATCGCTTCTTTTTGGGTTGTTTTCTGCAAATGTTCTTGTTGTTCCGCCTGCCGCTAGATGGTCGGATCGCCTACTTAGAATCCATTTTTACTTCCCCCGTCTAAAAGACGAAGGATTAATACTCTACAAATGGAGAGTAAATGGTGTGACTGACAATAATAATTAATGTTTTTTATCCGTCATTACTGCTTGGTATCTTGATCGCCACAGCAGATGTCCTAAGTTGAAATGGACATTCTGTCCGTATCGTGTCACATAGTTCTTCTGCGTATTGGTTGTGTTTTCGTTCTTATTATGTATGCTGACTTTATTCGATCGAGCATGTTGCAAATATGTTTGTCTCGTATACGCAATATTATAGTCATTTCGTCTCGAGGTATTATCTTATATGGCCCAGTGTATCGAGGATGCAGAGAAGGGCGAACTCGGTCGTCTCGTAAAAATACGTGAATACATGTGGCTAAGTCCTTGAATACAAATAATAATTTAGGGAGAACATGGTGAGATGCTGGGATTGGGATCTAAGATTGTTTACGAAATCCGAAACATCACCAGGTTGTTCTGCATCTACAACATGTTTACGCAGCACTTCTCCTGGGAGGCGTAGATGTTCTTCGTCGACAATTTCTGCGGAAGAAATCTTCTTTAGAGGCACTTTTTATGCCAAGGGGAACTATTGGCAGAGATTCGAGCCAAGTACGTTCTGGGTGGTACATGAGATCGGCATTGAGGTGTCGATGAATGCGGTCGATCATTCCATTCGAGCACGCGTAGCAACTCGTTGTTCTTGTACAACCCTACTTTACTTATTTTAATTTGCGCTATAAATACATAAATCTGAGATCAACTGTCAATTATGTTTTAAACGGATTTCATAGTTGAAAAGTGACAAACGACTTCCGCGTCGAACACAGGTCGAAGAACTCAACATTTGGCCCACCTTCGTAAGGGGCTTTATCAGGAGGAAAAGCAAAAGAACACGGTAACTCAACGTGTAAACCACGCCAAAGGCGAAACTCTTCTAACTTTCGGAAGGTGGAAGGCGGGAATTTATAGGCAAGAGCCGTAGCGGCTGAGTGACAGTGAGCGGGTTTTAGAATACAGAACTTTTCCCATAGAAGGAAGGAGAAAGCCATCGTCTCGATTAAAATTATTAGGGTGCTTGTAAATCTCAATGGCTTCATTAATCTTTCCACTGGAGGCGAATGGGGATTTGCAGATAATGGTTTCATCGAAAAGATGCTTATGGCTGATATTGCGTATGGCTGACGATGAAACGAAACTGGACTTTGGCTGATGTTCAGAGATGCGAGTTTCTACTGAACGTCCTGTTTCACCAATGCATACAGCAGAAAGACTATTGCTACGGGAGGGTCCGCTTTTGGAAGTTTGGGTGGTCGTGGATGAAAATGGCGATTGATGGCAGACTGTATATTCCTAGCAAGGTAGCCGTTATTGCTAAGAGCTTTCCGAATATGCTTAAATTTATTGTGGACATTATCGGGTTGGGATATCGAGTTTTTGTAGAAGGATGGTAGAAAACGGCATGTAGATAGCGATCAGTGTAAGTGGGTTTGTGATATACAGAATGACCAAGTTTGCGACTGTGTACCTGTACATCTAAGAAATGAAGGGAGGCATTACTTTCCATCTCCATGGTAAAGTTAATGTCTGAATATTGACTGCTGACATAGTTTAAGAAGGCCGGTAAAGTGGCTTCACCATGTGACCAAATAATAAAGGTATCGTCAAAGTATCGGAACCAAACCTTGGGTTTCAATTCTGAAGATTCTAGAGCTACAGTTTCGAAAGCTTACATAAGGATATTGGCGACTACAGCTGAAAGAGGAGAAACCATAGCCGCACCAGAAATTTGTTTAAAGAACTGGGCTTGAAATAGGAAATAAGTGGAAGAAAGATATTTTTCTGTAAGGGCAGGTAGACTTGAAGACGTCTTACTATACTCTAATAAAAAGTGTTGGACTATTCGTTGTTGTAGTGACTAAATTTAATACTGTAAGGTGTCAAAAAATATTTACATTTAAAATTTGTTTATTAACCTGATGAAAAGTTAATTGTAGCGCATATTGAAGACAACTAAAATTAAATGTGTGTAATACTTGCTACCAGCTGGTTATTTTGGTAGAATTTAATTTTGGCTTATAAGTCCCTCGATTGGTAAATCAGCAAGCCAGCGTTCGCAATGCTTCGAATGAATAGATTTAGAACTCTCTAGAGAGGTTAGGTGTATTTGCCTTTTCATTGCAGGTCATATTCATCAATGCTATACGAAACGTATTTGGATCAAAATAAAAGCGAATTCGTGTGAGTAACTTCGGGTTCAGCGCCTTCAGGCATTGTCAAGCAGTGTGATATTTAACTAGCTGTGATGGAAGTGCGGTTTAGATTGCGCTTATTCCGTGGCAATCTGCTCATTCGTGGAACTCCATTTGGAAACTTAGAAGTGCCCTCGTAACGGCTGAATGTTGGTAACTTTATCCGTTGGAATGCAAGAGAGGTTGAGATATTTCTTGGCACTGATCCGGCGGCTTTGAGAAAACGCTAGGGGTTGGTGTCACGTTGACTCAACGGTGACCACGGCAGTAGTGCCAAAATTAGAGTTTAGGAGGGTATTTGGAGCTCTACAAAAAAATTTAGTAGCTCTGTGGACTCGAGTACCTCGAATCGATAATGGCTCGCCTTTCAGGATAAAGCAAAGTCCAATTCGGTGCGGTGGACCTGTTTTGTGGCATCGGGTATTTGGCAGGAACTTGCTTGTCAGGATCAAGCAACCCCTTCTATTACTGGCTGCACGCAGCTTTGCCTAAGCCCATGGGGCATAGAGGCTTGTGGATTCTCCTGTTGCAGCTAGACTGGACTGGTCGCTTTCAACAGGCCGAACATTTTCGTCTTATACACTACACGTGCTCTGTCATCTGGATCACCTCTTTGTCGGGTCTAGGTAGGGGTGAGTAGTAGTTAGCTGCAAGCTGGCTTTTGCAGCGCTGATCACTCAGTCGTTGCGAACGAGAGATCCAACGCTGATTGTGATTTAATGGTGGCGTCCAAATTCGAACACTTTATGTATAAAATACTAATTTGTTAAATCGGTTAACCGGATACGTTCTTGTAATCGGATAATTGGATAAATTTATTTAATATCCACAGCTTTAATAAAAACCATTCGATAGCTCTTCCACTCTTCTTTAGTATGGTACATTTAGATTTTTTTGTAGAAAGTCTTGAAATCGAAACAGTCGAGCTTTTCATAATTTTTCTCTAACTTTAATGAAAAAATTATTTCTTAATGTAATCTTCAAATATCCAAATATAAAATTGGAGGAAACTTAAGCACCCACTCTCCACGTCTGTGCGGTTAAATTGACACTATTAGAAGAGGAGTCTCCTACACGTGTTTTTAATGAAAATGTTGAGCAACGTTAGATGTTTGCAGCTACATATTTGTGATAACGATGGTATGGTGTTACGAGCAATTGAATATTAAATGTAACTGGGTTGTGTTTACATCCTTTCCTCCACAACTTGATAATGGAATGAACAATAAAAAACTACGAACAATGCTAATCCAGATAATACAGTAAAATGGAACTGAGCTCATATTTTTGACAACAACGTCTATGCCCTGTTTTGAAGACTTATCAAACACTGCTTGTATTGCTATACTATAGAAATTGCAATTTCCGGAAATCCTGATACCTCTTGTAAACATTTTCACGATTTCTGTTGATATTTTTTATTCTTTCCGCTGGTGGAAACTCGCCACCGCCCCACAATACGTTAGAATAAACAAGGTAGCTGCCGCATATTAATTTGTAATTCAATATGCCGGCCAGCAAAACTTAATAAAAACGTGCATCGGCTTTAATTCATCAAAGAGGGAGCAGGACGGGCTGCAGCGGACCTCAGAAAAAAGCGCCACACATATTGCATTTCTCGTATTCAATTAGTTTGTATTCTGCGTTAGTAAAATAGCAAAAATGCAATATCACTTTTTCTGGAGAGCTGGATACACTAAAATACAATTAAAATTTCCGGTTACATCTAGCAATCTAAAATTAAAAATTGTGCAACTGTGAAAACTTCGCAGATCGCGCCCCACGTGTCCGGATAATTCGTTATTAATTTCGGGAGTCCTTTTGGACTTGGATCAATGCTACAGACTCGTTTTTCTTCTTTTCTGTTTTCGTAGTCAGGGTGGGTTAACATTTGATGCAATTGTAATTACTTTACAACGATCAGAGTTTAGACTTCCTTATTATTCCTTTTCCATTTTCAGCAATTTACACAGTCCTTAGGGTTGAAGTACATAAAAAATAGCTCTCCTGTAAATGAAAACGAGTTTATTTGGTGGTGTATGCTTTTCTTTTTTTCGCCTGCTTTAGTATTTGTACTTAGCGCAAATAGCAATATAATAAATCAATAATGAATAACGCCCCAATGGAAGATGGTACTACTCCAGAAAGAGACACAAAACCTAGCTGAGTGCAACCGGTGAGTATATTCTGTGTGGTTCTGTGCTTTGGCAGCTAATATTAAATGAATAATAATGTAGTTTTATTAATGTGATATTGTTAATAAATTAAACACCGAAAACCATTTTCATGCGAAATTTGCAAAGACGCTTTACTTTCTGTTCATTCTCATAACGGTAGGTAGTTGTATAAAGCAGCCAAGGCATGTACAGACAGCTTCGAGACCAACAATTAGAAAACATATATAAGGTCTAACAAAGGTAATAACGAAAAGTGTTAAGGTGGAATTTAGTTAGACAAAGTAGTAACGGAAAGATATACCCCGTACCTTTGGCATATGGACTTTTAATGTTCAGAGGTGTCCGGGAAAGTGTGGAATTGTGGGCGTTATTGGAAGGTGCTACGTTTGGAGTTAGGATGATGGTTGGACTTGTTATAAACTGAGAATGGAAGTTATTTGTGAGGAAGTTCGTATTTTAATATTTAATAGGATAATTAATATTCTTTTAAATGTTAGTCTAATTAAATAAAAGGCAAGATTTTTTCAATTATTAAATGTTACTGTTACTACGCTGGCTGCTAAAGACAGTTTTAATTAAAAATAATAGCCAGTGTGTAATATCCCATAAGAAATAGTACGTACAAATATGAAATGTTCAAATAAATGAGATTGTAAATGGTGAAAGATTGAACAAATTTTCTATTAAGTGTTATTTTAAAATAATATATTGTTAATTGTCACATACATAATGAAGTGCCATCATTCTAGAATGTGGTGTACATGATGGAAGAAACTGTCGTGAACTTGTAGGGTTTATCAATTAGCTGCAGCAGAGTATTTTTTAATAGCAGAAAACCAAATACCAAAAATACCCGAAACAAATTAGATTGATGTCGTATAAGAAATATTGGGTTCAAATTCATCTGAAAGGCAAGATCTGTGATAAATAAATTAAGCCATGTAAGACCTAATTAAAAATTACCCGAAATTAGTTGATAATCAGTATTGAGTTGAAAGCTGAGTGAGCTGTCACCGTACACTTTATATAAAAAGAATCTACACAACCGATATTGAGTTTCGATGCAAAAACTTGTTATAAATCTAGGATAATTATAAATGCATGTCCCAACCTGAGTAGAAAAAGTAAAAGCGCCTCCGATAATTTAACAAAATGAAGACGCACATAACTATCATGATTCAAATTGCTCGTCTGCCGCTGTATCATTAACAAATGGCATCTCACATACAAGCTATAATAAAACCTGGCGATGGAGTCTGTGCTCTTATTCTATACGTAACCAGAAATTTTTGGTTAGAAAACTTAAAATAATTCTATATTAGACTAAGTGTTTTAGCCCTATAAAATCTATGTATCTCTAATAATTTTAACAGAAGATCTGTAGTTCATAATCTCCCACCCTGTTTGAAATTACCTAGAGATCTAGCAATAGCATCTCCTAAGATTAATGAAAAACCAGGAAACAAACCGTTTAATTCGTAATAACCACTTGTCACGAGCTTGTAAGCCGCCCGGCAAAAAGCGGCGTAACAAGCTGAAATAAAAAGTGATACGATCAAATCCAATTTGAGTATAAACCGATAGAGGATCAAATAATCTTAGCCGCGCCTGAAGGCTGCTCCTCAAGAATTGAAGTCGACCAATTCTTTCCCCAGAGAATCGAACATCGCGTTTCTTTACGCAGCGACAAATACCAATTTCCCTTATCAGTTCCAAGTTTTTCTTTTCCCGAGCCGGATTTACAATAGGAAAGCTCAGCGGCACTGCGCCGGCAGTTAATTGAATTAA
Organism: Agriotes lineatus; assembly: GCA_940337035.1. Classification (NCBI taxonomy): domain Eukaryota; kingdom Metazoa; phylum Arthropoda; class Insecta; order Coleoptera; family Elateridae; genus Agriotes; species Agriotes lineatus. Next base: position 13,219,452 of record OW679203.1, on the reverse strand, counting down.
TTCAATTAAAGCAGTTATTGAAGCAGCAGCATGAGTGGGCGAACATAGGGCTGAGCACTTTGCAATAAAAAATTGAGCATGCAGCGGCCACAAAATGTCGGATCATTTGCGGCTTTGTAAGTGCAACTTTTCAATTGGCAATATAAGGAATGGCGCCGGGTTAAAACGCCTTAATTCGAGCCCCTGCGAAAGACAACCTACCTTGAAATCGAAGTTGGCTGCAATTATATCCTTATTGCATTTTTGTTAGATTGCTTTTCGCCGGGAAGATTTAGTTGGCCCCTGGGATTACTCAATTGTTCAGCTTCTATTACAAGGAAGGGTTAATAAGTGTTTTTAACTTTAAACGCTTTTACTTTTTCAAATTCTTGGCTATTTTTTCTGAATTACGGTTTGTATCGAATTTGAACCTAATTAAAGACATAGGTGGAAAACTAACCAACTGAAGTTGCTAAATGTGTGTTTGTGTTTGGAATTAAATGGGCCACTTTTATAACTTAAAGAGGGGTCTAATTGGGCACATCTTCAAGAGCCGCAATATTGAATTTATTTTAATCATTTTAAAAGGACCTCAACGAATCAGTGTCACTGCTTCCACCAGCTTTCAATCTTTTTACGCTGCTCGATCCGAGCACTAGTTGTCTATCCTGCTCACACCGCCGTAGATAAGCCACTCTTACTCTGTCGCACTCTCAGCAGCGAATTCTTCTAGACCGATCAAGGCGAAACACATGCGCGCCTTGAAAAAAAAATTCTTGGAAGTCGATCACCTACCTGCATTCAGCCGTGTTAACTGCCTGTTTGCGTTATTTAAAATGCAATAATCTCCTGAGTGTTTGTTCGGCGAACACGGCTGCTTGAGCAATTATTCGGAAATAACATCAAGATACCGATCCAAGATAATTACTAAGGCATTGCAAAAGACAAACGGCAGTGTTTTGTTGTCAATTCGTTTATGAAAGGTAAAAAGCCAAACACTGAGAACTGTAGCTGAAACGGCGAATAACAAACAACCACCTTAGAAGTAGTAGTGGTGCGTAAGTAATTGGGTGGAATGTGAATATTTACAAGAAAAATAAAGAAACTAAGTTAACAGCTAAGCAAGACATAAAAGTAAAGAAAGAATATTCAAAGGAAGAAGGAGAAATTACCGTACATCACTGAATGTTCTAACTATTACTCAACATTTTCCTTAGAAACCAACAATTTACCTTTACCAATAAAGGATGACAAATATGATAAATTCATCAATAATTCGGATTACTAGAGCTGACGAGGAAAAATAATGAAAGAAAATGAAAACGTACAATAGTCTATGAAAGGCAATACTAAATGGATAATAAAGAAACCGATGTCGATCATAGATTCTATAACATTAACAAGGCTTTTCTAACAGCACAAAATAAATCCTCAGCGATAACTTAGGGCTATGTTACAATTACTATATATTGCATCCACTATTCAAAGTTAGATTAACAGTTAACGAAGCGGTAAGCTTTATCAGAAATTGAAAGAACCGCTATAGATCAACGTGACAAGATCACTAATGTTGTATACAACAGGCAAATGCCTCGTGGAAGAAAAAAAGAGAGAAAACCAAAACCTTATTGAATTTCGCTAAACAATAAGAGCTAAAAATAGCCATAATGATAAAAACAGCAGATAAAGGTCGTAGAAACGGAGACACTGAAAGACTAAGTTTCATTAGAAAATTAAAGGAGAGCTGTAGATCAGCTTGGCGATATAACTAATGTTGGGCAGAATAAGGTGAAACCTCGTGCAAAAAGAAGAAGAGAAAGAAAAAACCATAATCCTACTCTGTGTTGCTGAACAATGGAAACTAAAAGTCGCCATGGCATGGAATAAGGCACAGCAACAGAAAATCTTTATTATGAGATGGAATGGGTATTGCAGATCAATATGGCAAGATAATTAAATTAATGTTGTATGGAACAGGCGACAGATTTCTGCAAAGGAATAAGAGGAAGAAACCAAACCTTTTCTCATCGTTATTGAGCAATTAGAACTAAATGTAGACCTAGGGATATATCATATACAGGACATAGAACAAGAACCCCAGCAAATTGTATTACAAATTAGAAGTAGTACTATCGATTGCATGCAATATTTCAAAGTCTTAGGTAAGAAGACGCGGAAGATACCAAAATCTTAGTCACCATTATTAAACATTTCAAACTAAAAACAGCTATAAGAATATAGTACATGAATGACTTAGGAGAAGAAACACAGAACGCTTTCTTAGAATATGGAAAGGGTGCCGTTGATCAACATACACGTAGCAATGGAATCAATGTTGCATGTAACAGGCAAATATTTAATTTAAGAAGAAGAAGCACAAACCAAAATTTACTCACCGTTATTGAACAATTCGAATTAAAAGTGGAAATGGCAATACACCAAAACAAGTAACCCCGAAAACTCTATTAGAAAATCTAAGGAGTACTATGACAATATTATTAACATTTCATTTACAGATGAAAGCCCCATACCTCATGATGAAATCATAACCTTACTCACTGTTATCAAACAAGTCAAATTAATAAAAACCATAAAGATATAGAACTTAAACGTCATAGAAATAGAGACACCGAAAGATCGATCTTTAATAGAAGATGGACTGTGGATAAACTTCGCAACATAATTAATGTTGGACAGAATATACTAAGGCCGCATACAAAAAGAAGAAGAAGAAACCAAAATGTTACTCACTGTTACTGAGCAATGCGAACTAAATGTAGCCATAATGATACAATTAGCAAATAAAGGACATACAGTGAGAGATACCGCATGACTAAGCTTTATTATAAGATGGAGGAACCGCTATACATCTACTTCGCAAAATGATTACTGTTGGTTAGAAGAAACTAGGGGCTCAGGTAAAATCAAAAAGAAGAAAGAAAGTCTTTCTCACCGTTATTTGAATTAAAAGTAACGCTAGATACATAAACAGCATACAGACAAAATAGACTGAGAGGCAACGTTCTATTGGAAAATAGAAGGACCGCTATAGTCAACTTGGCAACATAATTAATGTTAGACAGAATAGAATAAAGCCTTATGATGAAGAAAAAGACATCAGAACGTTACTCGCTGCGAACTAAAAGAGGCCATAATGCTAAAAGTAACAGATAAATGACGTAGAGTAAGCGACACAAAAGAACTAAGCTTTATTTGAGAATGGCCAAAGCACTGTAGATCAACATCCCTAGATAATTGATATTGAATAAAACAGGCAAAAGCTTCATGTAATAAGACGAAGAAGAAGAATAAAAAATCAAAACAGTTCTCACCGTTATTGAGCTATTCGAAGGAAGCAAAAGTAGCCATAGGGATATAGCACATAGAGAACACAGAACAAGAGACCATAAAAGATTTATCAGAAAAAGGAGGGAATGCTCTAGATCTAGATCAACATAGCAAAAAAATTTATATTGCGTAGAAAAGGCGAGGGCCTCGTGCAAGACGATGAGGAAAAATCCAAAATTTTACCCACGGCTATTGAATAATTCCAACTAAAAGTAGCCACAGGGGTATAGCACATCAAGAACACAGAACAAGTGGTCACAAAAGCTTTATTAGAAATAATTAATCTTACATTAACCGGCGAAGGCTTCATGCAATAAGAAAGAACAGAAACCAAAATCTTAGTCACTCTTATTGAACAATTCAAAATATAGCTCTCAAAGGACATAGAAATAGAGACACTGCACTAGTGAGCTTTATTACAATGTGGAAGAAACGCTGTAGATCAGAAGGCTTCAAGTAAATGGAAGAAGAAGCAAACATAACCTTCCTAGCCATAATTGAGCAATTCGAATTAAAAGTAGCCATAGGGGTAGAACACCTAAAGCTTTATTAGAAAATGGAGTGCTGCAGAGCAACATTGCAAGATAATTGAGGTTGTCTGCAAGCGACCATGGGCTCATGTAAGAAGTAAGGAAAGAAACTAAGACCTTACTCTCCGTTATTGAACAATTCGAACAAACAGGTGCCACAGAATTGAGATAGTAGACGAAGCTTTCAAAAGTGTCTAAGCAGCAGTACAATAGAACCGCCTATTGCAATTTACAAAAATCATACATCAAGGTGAAAGCGACACAATGAATGATTACAGGAGATTTTATGACATGATCTTCCTCCACCTGCATCTACGGGTAAATTATGTGTCTACTCTATGTCACTATGATCCCCCTTGTCACTACCTCATTGAATACAAAAAGTTACTTAATATTTAATGATTTTCAAGAATATTAAAAGAGGAAAGAAATTATAAATCATAAGTCACGATACTATGATAGATGAATTCCAATTATGGAGATTATGAAGATCTGTAATGACTATGATAAAGAAACAGGAAAAATTGTATTTACCAATGAGTAAATATTAGCAACTTTACAAATGCACAACTTGGTTCGCCATTCATCCAAATATTCACAATATATAATATGACAATATAGTACAGTCATCTATACCGAAAACGACAGATTTTCGCGAATGTGATAATTATGAACAGAGTGTTAAGCAGTAGAATACAATATATTCTCCAGAATAGTTCAAATCGGAAAGGTAGAAAATAACTGTAAAAAGATATGATAGGAAAAATTAAAATAGAGATACTAAATTAACACAATTTAATGAAAATCTACTTCCGTTAGTGCAAAATAAAGTGACTGTAAAATACATGTTGCGTGACTGCTAATTTATTTGATTAATTACTTCTAAATATTCATCTTTTTCCTCAACCTTCTTTCTTCCATTGTTGTATGAGCTGTATCTTTTTATTTCGTTATTTCCTGTTATTTGTCTCTCGCTACTATAAAAGTTCTCCTCTTCGCTTTATGTTACCTCACTGGTGCTCTGCCGACGCTTCTTCAATGAAGCCGTGGTGTGCACCCTAAAAGCACTCTGATCCATCTCTGATCCATCTATCTAAAATTTATAATTATGGCAAGGGTTACTAGACTTTATGAATTGTATAGTTTTTCGATTAAGAACTTCCTGTCAAAGAGCAAATTAAAAGAACGTAATAATAATTACCAAAAATAAATCGTTTATTGCTCTTTCTCTATTTTACCTATATGCAATAAATTAGGACTTAGCTCTGGTGAACATAAAACAATTCTTAACTTACGGGGTCGATTCATAAAATAAGTAGTAAACTTTGTATGACAAGTAATTCCTTGTATGATAATTATTAGGGCAAATGCACCATTCCCAACTGACAGATAAATAACCTCTAAACTTAGTGCAATCGACAAATGATTCGTCAGTGCCAAAATAGCCCAAATTGAATTTTCAAACACCGAAATGGCAAGAATGCATCCGGTAAATACGATTCATTCTATAACGTAGCAACGGCTAACCTCGTTTTGTTTCAGGATGACGTCAAAACCCACGTTCAGATATGATTATGTCCTATTTCTGCCAAAAACTGCAAATTCCGTTCAACTCGCACTTTCTAGGGACGCTATCTAAATTGTTTGAAGCTGGATGAACCTGAGATTCTGGAAACACTTTGAACTTCTCGGAAAAGGTTTATTTTTGACGAACTCCAGTTTCTACAAAGCTGCACGCGTGGTTTACATCGAGATTGTTAGCAGAGTGAGCATTTTATGGGGAGGATAGGAGGTTTTCAGCTAACGGAGTTCTAATTCGACAATGTTGTCATTGAAGTGACATCTTGTAACTTGCATCTAGTCGAGGTTCGTGATACTAGATCGTCGGTGGTTTGAGGATTTTGGTAGGAAGACGTGGATGACGTTTGCTGCTGACAGTACTACTGGAGCAAGTTGGTTGGTGCCTTGTCGAGTTTTGGCTAGGAAGTCTTTGCGGATCCAGGTGTTTTGGCGGAGTTCGACTAGGATTTGTTTGGACATTGGGAGATCTTTGTCAGATTGCTGGATGCATTTGGCTTGGTAAAGGAGACTATCGAGGTCCATGAACAGGTGACAGAATGCAGGTTAAAATAAAAAAAACTGAAAGAAAAATATAGAAAGAGTGAAGTGAGGTAATTTTAAAGAGGGAGTACTTACTATTTGATATTTGTTGAATGACAAGTAATGTAACGAGGAAGTATTTGTAATTGATTTTGCACTTGCATAATTCAAAGTGACAGGTGACAGATGCACAAGTTGTCATGAAATAAGAGAATCAAATTTCAGGAATAGAAGCAGTTTAGATTATGAGTGATCCGACCTGTGTATATTGATAATCCATAATTAAAAAAGGGAAAATAAGTTACTAAAAATTCAATTTTAAAAGAGAGTAAAACGTCAGATGTATAATAGCGTAAGTATAATGATTATTGTTATAACATAAAACCATTTTAATATGTAAAGAACATTATAACATAGTCAATTATAACATAAATATGCGCTACAACGTGGAGCCAGAACAATATATAATCCGCATGAAAAATATCATCTTCTTCTAACAAACAGTTTGTGAGATATACCGCCAACAGACAGACAGACAGACCGAATTGAGAAAACCTGGTTTTCGTCATCCCTGAAACATGAAGATCTGAAGAAATCTCGGAGGGCGATTTTTTCGCCTAAAAGACGAAAACAGTAAAAAGGAGAATACCAAAACCTTAGTCACTTTCGCTGGACAATAAGAACTAAAAGGAGTCATAACGGTAAAAGTAGCAGATAAAAGTCATAGAAGCTTTACTGGAGAATGAGTAGGGAACTACAGATCTACTTCGCAAAATAATTAATGTTGAGCAGAATAAGCTAAAACCGTGTGCAAGAAGAAGAAGAAGCCGAAACCTTGCTCACCGTTATTAAGCAATTCCTTCCAAAAGGAACCATGGTAATATAGCACATAGGAACCTAAAAACAGTCACCGAAAGCTTTATTAGATGATTGAAAGATCGCTGTTGGTCGATATCGCAGGGTAATTAGTGTTGCATGTAACCGACAAGGGTTTAATTTGAGATGACGACAAGAATGATAAGTCTTACTCACCGTTGTTGAACAATTATAATTAATAGTAGCAGTAGCAATATAGCACATATAAGACATAAAACAAGCGACATCGAAGACTATTAGAAAATTTAAACAGTACTGTAGTTCAACATGGAAAAATTATTAATGTTGCACGGGCAAAGGCTTAATGCAAGAAGAAGAGAAAGAACAAAACCTTACTCACCGTTATTTTGAATTAAAAATACTCAGACGGATGTAGCACTTGATAGCAGTTGATAGAAATAGAGACACCGAAAAACTAAGCATTATTAGAATATGACAGAAGTGCCGTGAATCGACATGGCAAGATAATTAATGTTGGATAGATCAACCGAAGGCCTAATGCTAAAGAAGAAGAAAATTAAAAAAACCCAAACCTTACTCACAGTTATTGAGCAATTCGAGCTAAAAGCAGCCGTAGGAATATAGGTAGCACAGAAATATAGAATAAGAGACACCGACAAACAAGCTTTATTAGAAGTGAAAAGAGAGCTATAGATCATTAATATTGGTAAGAGGAAGCCTAAGTTTAATGTAAGAAAAAAAAGAAGACGAAGAAACCAACATCTTCGTCGCCATAACTAAGCAATTCGAATTAAAAATAGCCATAGGGTTATAGCACCTATAGGTGCTATAGGTTGACATCGAAATTATTAGTATTACATGTAGCAAGTGAAGGTGTCATGTTGCCATTGAATATTACAGCTTGCAATTTAAAATATAATCATCTACAGGAAAAAATACAATCATAAGAAAAAAATACCGTACCAGACGCATTGTAATTAAAGAGAGTATGAAGACCGGAGATGAATATAATAAAGAAAATAGGAAACGTGATGCAGACTCAAAAGTAAAATGATGTTATGTTTTATCGGACTTTTTCCAATGCCTCGGGTGTTTATCACCCGAAACAGTGAGAAAAGTCCGATAAAACATATCATAATAACCACTGCCAAGAATGGCATCATTTGGAGAACAACTCAATAAGTAAAATATAGTGAACTTTATATACACACAACTCGGTTCGCCTTTTATCCAAAAATTTATAATACTAGAAAATGTAGTACGGCCATCTCCACTTACAATGACAGAATCCCGCGAATGTGAAAATTATAGAGAAAGAACAGAGTGTTGCACAACAGGAAAAAAAGGTAAATAAATAATATGACAATCTGTTTGTAATCGACGACAAGAAAGTCTGCACCATACTTCAATCGGAAAGGTGAAGAATAATTGTACAAAGGTGCGACACAAAACTAAACATAGGGATAATAATTCTATACAATTAAAGAATTTTATGAAAGCCTACTCCCGAATGTGCAAGATAAAGTGACAGTAAAATACATGTTGCGTGACTGCTATTCAGTTGAATAATTACTTTGAAATATTCATCTTCCTCAACATTCATTCCTCCATTGCTAAATAACCTATGTTCCTTTATTTCTTCATTATTTTTTATTGTGTCTCTTATTACCATATTAAACCTCCGATTAGTTTTATATCATCTCAATGGTGGTCTGCCGACATCTCTTCGATCTAGCCGTGGTCGCCACACTAGAACCTTTCTGGTACATTTATCATCCTTCGTCTTCATGCCGCACCCTGTCAATTGCTACTTTTGTTGTAATATTTTGCTCGGGGAGCCACAGCGGCAACTATGAAATTAGTTTATTTAAAATGTTATCAAAATGTTAAACACTCGCGAAACAACGCTGGACGTAATATGTGTTGTAACGAGATAAAAAAAAACACAGTGTATATGTGTTGTAATGATCTTTAGTATAACGGTTTAATATCAGATTAAAAAGGTAAAAAGAATACAGCATTAAATAACAACGATGAATTTAAGTATGAGAAGGATATTCCAATTATTAAAATGTATTTGGTAAAGAAATGAATAGAATTTAAAATTCAATGGAATAATGCTATATAAGAAACAGTAAGATCATAATTTATTTATTATCTGAAATGAGGTGGAAGATTAATGGCAAATACTTATTCGAGAATTATCATTCAACATAGTGGGTGTTAGATAAATATAATAAAGTTTCTACAGAGTGTTGGACTTTAAAAATATATGCTAAACTAAATCACTAAGGAGATAATAATATTTATCAGTATGTAAAAATAATTTGGTACAAAACCATGTAATACATTTGTAAGCGGCTAGAATTACAAAAATAAACCCTTTATAGAAGTTATAAGCTGTTTTGAATGTAAAAGGGTTGTGAATTAAACTAAAATTGGCGTGGAGAAAATAAAAAGTAAAGATTAAAAGATGTGAAGACGATAGGGATGAAAAAAAAATTATGTGGTGAGAATACATAAGTAATACAGTTATAATCTACAAAAGCAAATTTCTGGAATGGGATGCCGAACTGAGTCTATTATCAAATTACATTACATCATATGAATTGGATAACAGGGAATGGATTTACCGGAAGTGGTTTACATCGAGATTGTTAGCATAGTGATCGTTTTATGGGGTGGATAGGAGGTTTTCATCTAATGGAGTTCTAATTCGACAATATTGTCATTGAAGTTACATCTTGTAACTTGCATCTAGTCGAGGTTCGTGATATTAGGTCGTCGGTGGCTTGAGGATTTTGGTAAGAAGACGTGGATGGCGTTTGCTGCTGACAGTTCTGCTGGAGAAAGTTGGTAGGTGCCTTATCGTGTGTGGCTGGGGCTTTGCGGATCCAGGTGTTTCGGCGGTACAAGTATTTAAGTAAAAACTGAAAGAAAAATATAGAAAGAGTAAAGTGAGGTAACTTTAAAGAGGGGAGTAACTACTATTTGATATTGTTGAATGGTAAGTATGTAACGAGAGGATATTTTTAATTGCTTTTGCACTTACATAATTTGAAGTGATAGGTGACAGACGTACAAGTTGTCATAAAATAAAAGAATTAAATTTCAGGAATAAAAGCAGTCTAGATTATGAACGAACCCGACCTGTGTTTTAGTTAACAGTAAAACGTTTTCTACTGGAGCTAGAAGTTTTAATAATATAGATAATCCATAATTATAAAAGGGCGAATGAGTTACTTAAAATTCAATTTAAAAAAAAGAATTGATTTAACTTCAGAATACCTAAGTATCTAATAAACATAATTAGCTCATTCCTCAGTAACAAAACCTTCGCTGTCAGAATTAATGCAACATTATCTAGAAAAAGAACAATTAAAGCTGGGGTCCCAAAAGGGAGCATTTTAGGACCAGTGCTATTTCACCTATACGTGCACAACCTAACGACTACAAATAATACCGAAATAGCATTGTTTGCAGACGATACAACCATAATAGCCCACAACAACATCCTAACAGGAGCAGTTAACCACCTGCAAGAAGCGCTAAATAGTATAACCAGATGGTTGGATCAATGGAAAATCAAGGTTAATATTTCAAAAAGCCAGGCTAAAGTATTCACCTTAAGACAAATAAGAACACTGCCTAATCTCTACTTAAATCAATCTAAAATAGAGTGGAACGGAAGAGACATGCAATCAAATACACTTAGATACAAGGCTAGGATGGAGAATCCACATAAACAAACAACTGAATGAGTGTTACTCAAGACTAGGACTTCGATATCTACTCATTAACCGGAAATCACACCTACGCACCGAATGTGCACTGCTAATATACAAATCCATCCTCAGACCAATTTTAACATACTCGTGTGTAATATGGACAAATACATCTAAAACACATAAAATAAAGTTACAAGTGCTACAAAATATAGTGATATGGATAGCAGTTAACTCTCCATGGTGTGTGCGAAACAAACAATTGTATCATGAACTGCAACGATAGAAGAATACATTAATAAAGTGACAAAAAATTTCTTTAATAACATTAGTGAGTGCTCTAGTACTATGTACTACAACATTGGTGAAACTGACATTCATGTTAGACTAAAAAGAAAACTACCACAAGACACCCTCTTACATCTGGACGATATAAAATAATTGAAATTATAAAAACTAATGATAAGTTGTAGAGATACAAAGGAGCATAATTTGTAATATGCCGCCCTCATCTAATATTAGTAGTAATAAGTATAATGTAACAAAACCATGTATAGCAAAGATAATGCTGAGCTGGTTAAATAAATTTAAAAAAACAACGCATTCGCTACTGGTGACCTCTGTGAAATTATTTCTTATCAACGTGATGAGCTACCTAGCAGTCGGTTATAAAGGCTTATAAAATTATACTAAGTGTCGGTAGTAAAATATTTTCGGTGTATATTAAAAGGTAGAAGAAGAAATTCAATAAAATAAGAAACCAACTAATATGCACCTGGATACCCTCCAATGCAACCTATTCCAGCAAATGTTATCAGTAACATGAACTAGAATTAATTTACTAACAACCTTGGTCTACGTTACCCATTAAACCAGAACAAAAATCGTCAACAATTGCTCACAATTTCCGCTCTAGCCATTGCATATGATAATTACGTTATCACAGGATGTTTTTTATGTACCTGCAGCAAACAGAACACCGTCATACAAGCTACATTAGGTTGATTCACTATGATGTATACGTACTTACTATTACTTGCACTGGGACCGTTTGTGGAAGCAGAAACCGAAGAAAAAAATTTCCATATTGACGTAACTATCCCTAACCGATCTTTTGCCCTAGTTTTAATAGTACATATTTGACCAGTTTCAGCAGAACGATTTTAAGAGCATCTTTTACCGCTTGGAAGTTGTTCGTTATAGTAAAGTCTATGTCAACTATTGCAAACTAACCACTTTTAAATATAATCGAACCACAACGGCCGTCAACGCTACCGGAAATATAAATGTCGATGTTAATCAAATGCAGGTGGGTAGAGATGCAAATAAAATTTGCTGATTACCAAAGCTAACTAAATCTCTTTTATTAAGGTGGTGGTTCAGGTGTACAAATTTTTGAGCAATGAGTGTAGGCATTTTCCCATACGAGTACAGTACAACGTGTGCAAGGCTATTCAACAAAATTTTGCTGGTATCGGAACATTTCCTTGTGGGAACTTTACTGGTTGCAATATGAAAAAAGTTGGTGGTTTAATCCGTGCTTATAAATTAAAATTATGGGTAACCAGCTTAAATTTCTTTCAGGGAAAAACATTTCATATATGCAACTGGACCATGGACGATTCTAGATTTCCTCCGGCGATACTTTCGGGAAATTATATGACTGAATATCAGTTTCTTTATTTGTCGGAGGAAATTGCTGTTTTTCGTGCCTATGGATACGTAGTTCGACCAGAAATTGCAAATAAATCTAACAGGTCTCTGTTTCGTTTATGATGTCTACTGTATGACACAGAAAAGCAAACAGTAGTTTTTTTTTTCTTATAACTAATTGTGCGTTAAATGTTGCTTGGTAGGTTGTATCGCAAAACTGTACACAATTAAATCATTTAAAAATATACATTATAGCTTTCTTGTTTATAGCAAAACTGTCTAAAATTTAACTTAACAATGACAAGACATGATCTGACCAGCTCACGGTGGTAATTGCGGTTTTATAGAATTAAAAATACACAAGGAACAAATTCGAGTATTAATGACGTACCCGAAATAATCCCGTAAACAGCATGTATTCGCTTGAAGAAGAATTATGCTTCAAATTTGCCCTTCATAAAATAAATATGAAGTAGAGGATGCTGAAGAACGAATAGCACATGTTGATTTAGTTTAAGCACAATTTTTTTAACTAATAGCTCTCGGTATTGCTTAGGCGAAGCATAGAGCGCTAGTTAAAATTCCTATTCAAAAGCTATAAGCTATAAATAAAGTACTACGGATTCCGGTTACATGACAAGGGCTTATTGGATAATGGCAAATCTTATAGAAGAGTTCAACTTATAACTCAAAAAAAAAAGGCACAAACGTGAAGGACTTCTGCACTTTTATCCCCGATATTTGGATACATCTACTACTTTAACCAATAAGGAACACAACATAAGTAAATAAGTTGAATGCAGCGAATGACAGCCAGTATCACAAAATGAGGGAAAATTAGACCATTGAAATTTGAATAATGAATTTACTAGCTCCAAATTGTTATGATTTAAAATGTAACAATAAATAAACTCTATCTCACGATTTATGTTAAGAATAGGCAAGATGTATAGCCATAACCAGCACACCTCATTGACCACGTGTGTCAAAAGGCTGGAGGAATAGATTCCGTGCTAGCAGGTGGCAGCCTACAATATGTAGTCGAATAGTTAAAAAGTATCAAGGACGGCCAATCAGCATTAAACACTACTTAAATATCAGCAGTTGTCCAGATATAATCGAGCTAAGGGATTGGGTGTTGTGTGTTATTTGTTCTGCGAATACCGCCGTTTGGAGAGCCCCTTGCCGTGCGGATTTGAAAAATTTACCACGGTTGTCGGATATATACAGCTTTCCAAATCTCCAGGTATTACCTTACATTCTAAATCTTCTCTCGATTTTAAGTTTTGTGGAATTTTATATCGACCAATGGTCAGATACATTTATAGAAACCTCTGTATCTATCCGATATACCGGGTGACAATGAGACCAGGACCATGCTTATATCTCCTTTATTTATGAATCGAGTTGGATAAAATTGGGTTTTTGATTTATCTAAATGTAGTATTGATAATTTTTTGAATCAGTTAAATTCCAAATTTCCTAGCATAAAATTCACATATGAAATGGAAAACGAAGGACAACTGTCATTTCTAGGTACTTTAATAATCAGAAATAGAAATAAGTTGGAATTCGATGTTTATAGAAAAGAAACCAACGTAAAGCGGATTCAAATCATTGTTTTCAACACAAAATGGCTGCTCTAAAATTCTTAGTGCATAGACTGTTAACCTTTCCTTTAAATAAAGATCGATATACCACTGAAATTCAGACCATAAAAAGCATCGTTGTGTACAATGGTTTCTCTACTAAAATTATCGATAATCTGATTAGGAAACAAAAAACAAAATTGCATGTTCGAAATTGCACAACTCTCGTCAGTCTTAGAAGTGAAGGACTCAAGAACATCAACATTCCGTTTCACCCGGCTACAAAGGGCCTAGCAAACATTTTTAAAGAATCCGGCCATAGAGTTGTGTATTGTTCGAAAAACAATATTAGAAGTTTGTTGGGAAATCCAAAAAACAAACTGAGGACTTTAGAGAGATCTGGAATTTACGAAATTAAGTGTTCCCATTGTGATTCTAAATATATTGGGCAAACACGTCGTAATTTGGTACTAGGTTTAAAGAGCATTTAGCTCATTTTAGATTCAACATATTCGAAAAATCGGGTATTGCCCAACATATTTACGAAACGGGTCATAATATAAAAGAGGATGACTTAAAAATTGTAAAGGCGATAATTGCAACAAAGCAACTAAATTATGTTGAAAGCTTGGCCATTTTTAAGAACCGAGATAATAAACTTTTGGACAAAGATAATGGACCATTGCCATCCTCCATCTTGCATAGAATGGTAAACAAGTAAACATTTGCTATTGATACGACTAATCTTGTAACGTTTCAACCTTCCGAATTTAATTTCAGTCACGGTAGATTATTCTGGAAATTTATGACTTCCATTAATTTCGGAAAAGTTAAAACAGTTTGTTAATTTCTACTTTGACTAGCTCAAATCGAAGAGAAGTTCACTCAATCTCAAACGTACAAAGTTAGGAAAATACAATTTATAAGGCAACGGTATAATGTTGTTAACTAGTTGCACAAAATAATACTTAATTTTACTCCTATGTACATTAAATAAATTTACAATTCTTTCTGGGGGCGCATTTTCTACGTTACTGGTTAGTCTCCAACTCAATCCGCAGGTATGTGTCGTTGGCGGCGGCCTGGGAGCTAGGGGCGAAGTATGTAAGCTATCCTGTAGGTGTGATGTCCGAAACGTCACTCTTTAGATAAACGATGGTCGGGCTGTTTTGAGTGTTCAACCATCTTCTTGAAGTGGTTCATTGCGCAGTAACTCGTCTTTAGGAACGGAACGACGGGGTTCGCTTTAAACGAGATAGTTCAGCTGTCACGATAGGGTTTAAGCCTGAAGGATTCTATTTCGCGAGACAGTTCAGCCGTCAAGACAGAAATCGAATTCAAGAGGCTTCGCTTCATGGGAAAAGTTATGTATGGAAAGTTAGCCTTAGGTGAGACAGTTCAGCTATCACATCCCTAAAAGGCTGGTCCGGTAAGGGTCTTAGGTCTACTCCGTTTAGACAGTTTAGCTCTTAGGACGGAGGGCCCGGTCAGGAGAGAGGATTAGTGGGAAGGAAGTCTAGGGACTCAAGTCGGACAGGTCAGGATCGATAGACTCAAGTAACCCAAGTAATTTAAAATGGTTGCAAAGCTTTCTTTTATACTCTTCGTGCGGCTGCTTGCTTTGTTATCGCCAGTTCGAGCGTTGGTTAGATGTAACGCCCGATTGCGTTTAAATGAGAAATGCACAAATTAAGTACATTTTTGATGTATAATTATAATTTGCTGCAGCCGCTAGCGTTACAATCTCGCCAAAGAAACTGTGTAAGCCTTATACGACCAGACGTTTACAATTATAATTCACTTTAAACACTTAAACAGCTTATCTGTTACAATAACAACCCATGGCACCCGCGTCTATTATCAAAAGTGCATATTAGAGCACACTTTGTCCCCCTTACTGAATGTGCATAGACGTTCTTATCAATAATGTCTCTCAATCAAAAGACCAAAACCCAGCGTTCAATATCATTGTATTTATTTATAAATATGTTTAGATTCTGTACAGTAATTAAATTTTAGCTTCAGCAAGGAAACTATAAGAGTTTTGTACAGTGGATAGAAGTGAAACGTTATATTCAAGACTATGTGAACCATGGCAAAGCAGTTAAGTTAAACACAACAATGCCTTCAACCTCACATTCAATAATATTAAATGTGAATATGAAATAGTAGCGGTGAGTGCAGTTCTGATACAGGGGCTCAACTGTGTCAGCATAAAGATTTTCGTCCAGTTGGCGTTCAAGGCGAGTAGGACGAAGAGAGAAAACAAACAGGGAAGGAAAAGAAGGGAATAGATCTGAAAACAAATCTGAGAGAGTATTAGCCCACGTGAAAGAAAGATACAATCGTATCCTCAGATCATGGACGGATAGCAAATGTTTTACTTTTATCAAGCTGTCATGTCCTGCAGCAAGGAGACGGGAGCAGTGAGAAGCCAGACCAAACAGACCGAATCTGTCCCATAATCAAATAACTACGCCAAACCACGTCGTCCTATTTTGCATCCTTACACTTGGGACGAATTTGTTGTTGTTTTTTGTCGTTTTTAAGAACTCCTAGTACGTTGTTTTTAACGTGGTTCCAAGTTCTTTCGGTTTTATTTTTAGTCAGATTTATGTTTGCAATCATCTTGCATTTCCTTTTCCTTTTCACTTCTTTCTTAACTTTCCGTAATTTGTTTTTTTTTATCTCTAATGTATTTATTCTGACTGCTATATTATGAAACGGGAACTAGCCCTGGCTCGCCCAACTGTATTTAGAATACGATTTCCATATACCGCTGATTTGTACGTATATGTGCTTTACTGTTTTTTCGTAGAGATTAAGATCTAGTTTTAGCAACTTGATTGAAATTTAAAATCACACCAAAACGTTTTGACACACGGCGTTAGTCAGTCTTGGCTTGAACCTTTCAGAAGACGGCGATTTGTTCTTGGCGAGGAAAGGTGCTTAGCTCTCGTGCGCAAGTACACGCTGGGTGAGCAAGTTTTTAGTAGGTGCGTTCCTCCCCAGATGAGGTCGAGGTTCCTGCAGACATTGCAATTTGGTCCAGGTATTTCGCAAATGGCTTGCTTTAGTTATCATTGCAGACAGGTGATTTAATACCACATATGGTCATTCAAGAGGGTCAGCAAAAAGGTCGAGGGTTTAATGGTGCTCCAAAAGGTTACGCTGGCGCCTTCTTGTGTTTAGTGCACATTGCCCCTGAGCATATGCTTTCAACACAAGAGCAGTTTGAATCAGCTTTATGTGGGTGATTTAGTATTATGGTTCTGTACGCACTATGCTTCAACAGCTACGTAATAGAAACGTGTGTTATACCTGCGTGGGTGCTTGTTTGCGCGCGCCACGTTTTTATTGTCAACATTCATGCCGGCTTCGTTTCCTGTCGGTTGTATTATCACATTGTCCGTCATAATGTAGCAAGGAGAAACTATGTCAGGCAGCGAAATTTAGCCGAACTGATAAAGCGTCTGACTAGCAATTGGATTGACCTTGGGAGCTCAGGGTTGAATCCTACCGACGGCAACGTGTTGTTTTCTTTCCAAATTAATGTAGTTTGCGTCACTAGGTGTCTACTTTTACTGTTTCGGTATTATTAGTCTAAGTTTTAATGCTAATATTATTTATTACTGTTTCATTTAAAAAAATGTATCTCTATGGACGCTTCCTACAGTATTTCTTTATCTGCTCCGGTCTTTAGCTTCTCGCATGTATTTGTTTATGCTAGTTGTAGTCTTTGGCGACCCATTCTTTTGGGGAGAGATTCCATTTTCTTTTCCGTCGACTATTCCCCCTATACTTATGTTTTCCAGGATGTCTTCCTTCCTTCTCATGACATGGTCAAAGTATCACAACATTCTCCTGTATCAGTTTATTATTGATCTTTCATTCAGGGCCATTTAATATACGACGCAGAACCAAAATTCAAAACTTTCTATTTTCCTATATCTTTCATTCCTAATACTGTTTAGGATTCCACTCCATATAAGAATATAGAGTGTACAACTCCACAATCGAGTATCAGAGATTTAGAAATTCGGATTTTCGAAAACCAAAGCTTTTTGTGGTATGTAGAGCACCAATTACATCTGCATAACAAAGCTTGTTTGACGCGCAAACAGCTTGTTCTCGTCACAGATGCGCCTGCTGCAGTATTAATATCTGATTATAGGGTGCTGCTCTAGGCCCACTAGGGGCGATACCTTTATTCTGAAATTCGAAAAAATCTTAAATCCGACACACAACTCGTCCCAAAGGTTTCAGAAAAGGAGTTGTGAACCTACCCTTGATGTTAGATGTACTTCTTTTACCTATGTTTTTTACATTAGATGGCCAGTTTGACATTGGATGGGTTCATACTCATTGCAAGATATGCTCAAATCGAGCCTGTATGTCAAACTATCATTGTGGTGTTTCCTAAGGAAGTAAATATTTATTTTAAACTAAACTATATTACCATCGCCTTGTGATGGCAAGGCTAGTTTGCCAGTTATTTTTTTTACTACGAAAAACGATGATCCTAAATATTACAAATGTAACCCTTTTCCCGCATCCATATACACGAGATACTTGTACTTTTGTCAGAAAATTATAGAAGTACCTATTTTAATTGTACGCTTTTCCATTCACACAAACAGTATCGTTGCAACGCTAATCTGAAGCTAGATAATCTCAGTAAAACTTCTAAAATACTTGACCAAGCATTAGCGTTGTGTTAGGGATGTAAAGTTGTTGTATAAAATAGCATCTCGCTAATGCATGAAAGATAAGCGAACAGCTTCCGCATCAATAATGGAGAAGTGAGTAACAAAAGGGCCAATATATATTAATAAGCTCACCCTTTCTATCCCCGATCGAAGTTTTCCCCCATCCTTTCGCTAATCACCCACCTTCCTCTAATTTATACTAATTGTTGTCAGTTTCCAAGGTGACGCGCTGTATAATCGTCAATAGATCTGATTATTATTGATGAAGGCACAACATGGCGCCCATTCCATCTTTATTGTGACACCGCCACCTCCGATCCCGAATTTTAATGAGCGATTTTATTCCAAGCTCGCTCAGGTTTGATCCTGAGGTTGCACTCGGAGGAAGAAATAATTGACCCGGATTAGACGAGCCACAATTCGCAAGCAGGCCCTGGCTTCGGCTAAAATTATCAGGTGTTTTAAGACGTTGACAATTTCGATTTTCTCACCCCTACGAGGGAACCTGCATTGTACTCGCGAGCGTATGGCAGGGTGTTACACAGTGCTTGTTACGCGTTATCCTGGACAAATACAGCACGCAATTTACTTAAGACTTCAACGCCTCCAGATTGGCCGAATAGTTGTAGTTCCGCGCGAGGTGACTGATGGCAACGGTGTGGCTATCAGAATAAAGGCGGGGATATGATTGGTCACTTATTTAATTACTTTAATCTATCATTTGCTGTCTGCAGTCGCTGACTTTGATCGATTAGGTCATGCTTTACTCACGAATATGTCAAAAATCTAAAATACAAGCATGGGTAATTGTTCCCGGCTAGTAACAACCGCATGAATCTTTGATTATTCCTTCTTTTTTCCGGATTACTGTCGCAATCCATTTCGACTTCGCCGCACTGATTGTTTTTGAAGAGAAATATATACAAATTATAACCGACCCCTGTAGTTCGGGGTTTAAATTAAACTGGTCACTTCACTTTTCTATAATATATACCTTGCTGTGGCAAAGATGTTTCTTATCAATCGAATAGCTACAAATTAATTACACTCACAGTTCGTACAGTCGTTTTCATATCTGCGGATTTTTATATCTGACAAAATATTTCTCATTCCAGTCTCCATACTTGGGTATCGTTATCTTACGGTCCCCTACTTCTCATTTACATTCCTATACCGTCCTTTCAGTTAAGTCTTGTCTACCACGTTTCCTTCTCTGTGTTGGTGTTAATATTATTTTTCCATCTCTCTTTTTTCATTTTGGTGAGGTGACCGTACCTGATTAGCAGCCTGGTCTGTATAACTTCCATTGTAGTAAAACATATGGTCAAAGCAACAAGGTATACAAAATATAGGGTAATCATAAAAATATTCGATAAAGCCTAGGGGGGGTGGATCCGGGAAACCCTAGAGGGCGCGTCTCCAGGTGGCGAATAGGGAAATGATACAGATACCCAGGCAGCGTCTGATTCAGAATGAATGGTTGCCAACAGCGTCTGTCTCACAATATGCGGCTGAACTAACAACCCCCAAGACACGGCAACCACAGAGTTCTATGGATAGACGTATGTTAGAAGTGGGTATAAGGGACCAAATCAGGAATATGAACATGGGGACTGGAATAGGAGTTAAGGATATTGTTGAATGAATAGCAACCCTCAAATGAAATTGAGTGGGGCACGTGGCCAGAGAACCGACAGATGGATGGCCCACTAGAACCACAACTGGCGACTGACACATTAAGAAAAGGAGTCGGCAGGTCACGGAAATGTATATATGCAGGCAGCAAATCTCTGGCAAAGGATAGTGAGAGGTGGGAAAACTTAAGAAAGGCCTACAAACAGCAGCGGTCGCAAACTGACTGAAGAACAAGCAGAGTAATGGAGAAGCTGAAGACAAGCACAGTTAAGCTGAATTGAAATAATTTAAAAAATGCCATTGTAAAATTCACATATTTTGCTTCTCACTTTGTTTCTTTACGTTCGTGCTTTCTTTATTTCATGAGTTAAATTTTACTAATCGTATATTTAAGCTATCTGCCTTTACAGTATACGTAGAGGACCATGACATCCAAAATAAGGATTGTTTTTATTAGGATGTTGCAACCGATTAGAAATAAGTGAAACTACTTTTAAACTAACACACAGCAGGGTAGCAGTAAAGTTTGTGCTATTGCCGTTGGAAACGTTGAAGAAAGCAAGCCCGACCGGGGACGTACTGTACATATTATGGAGAAAAGAGATAAAAGTATCTTAACGTTTCTAATAAAACCGACACAGCCGAAATTTGTAAAAATATGCAACACTTGTCACATCTAAGGAATTCAACACTAAGCACTTTTATGTATATTGACCTACACTTAATAATTTGCTACTTAACTCTATAAGTAATTACCCACACAGTAACACGCCAATTTGTCGAAGTAAGCTACACAGGTCATATTCAAGGGCGTCAGCTATAAGTTTCCTTATATACAGGTTGTCCCAAAAAGAATGGGACACCGATTAGTCATAGATTCCTTACGTCATAATACATCGATTAATCCCAATATACCTTAGTACAAAGTCCCTTCAGTAAGAAGTTATAGGGCCTTAAAGTTCAATTTTTTATTTTTTATTTTTGTTAATTTCTAAAACTGCGGAGATATCGATTTGAATTTAAGTAGACATACTTGCTATTATATACTGCACTAATACGAAACATTTCATAAACTAGATTTGACTGTAAGGGGCACTTTACCTATCTTTTTAAACTTTTTTTGCTTTAACTTCGTTATCTGTAACATTTTTAGAAATTTTAGGTTATTATCTAAAAAAGAATTAAAATACACAAAAATAATGTACTCTTAGTTCATAAGTGTAAGAGAAAGTGTTTACCCTAAAATGCCTATCCAAGGTTTTAGGTTGTAATTAAGACGTGCAATTATCAAGTAGCCATGATCACAAAAACAATGGGTAGTGATTGTAATCTAGTAAACAACAACAAGAAGTCAATTAATGACGTTATTGATATGGGTTTTTTGTCTTTTGTGCTTACGAAAATGCTGCTACATAACGAACCTTTCAGCATTGGAGAATTCGTTATGTAGCGGCATTTTCTTAAACATAAAAGAACAAATTCTTATGTCACTGTCATTAATTGATTTATCATTGTTTTTTACTAGATCACCATTTTTTTTGCGATCATGGCTACTTCATAATTGCACTTCTTAATGACAACCAAAAACCTTTGATGGGCATTTTCAGATAAACGGTTGCTTTTAGGCTTAAAAAGTCAGAGTACATTATTTTTGTGCTTTTGAATTCCCTTTCATATAATAACATAAAATAAAAAACAAGTTACAGCAAAAAAAAGGTTTCTAAAGATAGGTAAAGTGCCCCTTACAGTCAAGTTTAATTTATAAACAAAAATATTAGTGTAGTACATAATAGTAAGCATGTACTTATAACAAAATTCAAATCGATATCTCTACATTTGTGGAAATTAACAAAAAAATAAAAAACAAAAAAATGTACTTCAAGGCCCTATAACTTCTTACTGAAGGGACTTTGTACTGAGGTGTATTGGGTTTAATCGATTTATTGTGACGTAAGGAATCTGTGACTAATCGGTGTCTCATTCTTTTTGGGGCACCATGTATATTGATATACACTCCCTGATTTTTGAAATTGACTGGTTAAGAGTCGCTATTGTCCCTGAAATCTTTTGCTGAGTGGCTCAACAAAAAAGTACACACATAGCAGCGAGCACATTTATGAAAGTGAGCACAACACTTCACAATTAAGAGGGTCAGCAGCACTCACTTTTTCGTATTTTTATTTACGCTGGATGGCTTTTGAAACTAATTGCTGAAAGAGATCTGCTGCGTTTACAGTATTTTTCGGTTTATCTGTATAAATATGTACAGACAAAGTAATGTGAAAACTTGTGAAGATATGCAACATCCGTCTCATTTAAGAAAGTCAACACTAAACACTTTTATGTATAATGACGTACACTTAATGACTTTTGAAATTAGTTTATTAAACCGCACTGTTGCTTTTAAAATAGGTGGCTGCGTAGCTTTATAAATAAGTACTAACGGATACTGCCTCTGAAATCTATTGCTGATTAGCTATACAAAAAATACACTAACAGCAGCTTGCAGATTTATCAAAGTAGGCAACACACGTCACAATTAAGAGAGTCAGAAGTACGCACTCGTGTATATTTATTTACAGTGGATGGTTTCTAAATCTAATTGCTTAAACAGCTCTTTTGCATCTGCAATGCTTCTCGGTTTAACTGTATAAACACCGACAGAAAAGTAGCAATCAAATTTGTGAAAATATGCAGCTATCGTCATATTTAAGAAACTCAAAACTAATCACTCTTGTGTATATTGACGTACACTTACTGATTTTTGAAATTAGTTTATTAAGCAGCACAATCGTTTTTTAAGTATGTAGCTGCTTAGCTCTATAATTAAGTGCGAACACAGCAACCTGCAAATTTTTCAAAGTAGGCTGCGCACGTAAGATTTAAGAGGGCCAGCTATAAGATATTTTAAGTATATTGATATACACTCCATGATTATTGAAATTGATTGCCTCCGATATCTTTTGCTGATTAGCTTTACAAAAATGTACACAAATAGCATTGTATACTGGTCAAAGGAGGCCATCGACGTCACATTTAATAGGGTCAACAGTACGCACTCTTATGTTTATCTACACCGGATGGTTTTTGAAACCAATTGCTTAAGGAGAGCTGTTCTGCCCGCAATCTATTCCAATTTAGCTGCAGAAAGACGTACAGAACTAGCCTGGAAATTTACATTTAAGAAACTCAACACTTCACACTTTTAGCGTATTGAGCTATACTTAATGAAATTATTTTATTATGCAGCACTATTGCTTTTTAACTATGTTGGTACTGCGCTGCATAAATAGATAACAAGTCACATTCAAGGGGGTCAGCTATAAGTTTTTTTATGTATACTGATATATACTCGACGCGCTACTGCTTCTGATATCTTTTGCTGATTAGTTTTACAAAAATGTACATAAACAGCAGCGTGACCATTTGTCAAAGTAGGCAATAAACGTTATTTTAAAAGGTGGTGCATCAGCAGGTACTGCAAAGAAGGAACTTACCTTTAAGCTTCACCTGAAATACGTATTATTACTTCTCTTTGCTTTTTTTTAAATTTTCCCTGCGAGTTATTTTACAGAAATCTTAAAGAAAGTATGCCGGTAAATTGATTTAAAACACACATTGGGAATGGCGTTCATGCACAAAATTGCAATTTATCAGAACCCTAAGTGACGTCACTCTACAATCTAGCTTACAAACTCATGATAATATCAGCAAACGTCGGCTCAATTTCGTCAAATCGCGAAATGAAGATTAATAGATCATTGCGAAAGGTGGTGCATCAGCAGGTACTGCAAAGAAGGAACTTACCTTTAAGCTTCACCTGAAATACGTATTATTACTTCTCTTTGCTTTTTTTAAGTATTCCCTGCGAGTTATTTTACAGAAATCTTAAAGAAAGTATGCCGGTAAATTGATTTAAAACACACATTGGGAATGGCGTTCATGCACAAAATTGCAATTTATCAGAACCCTAAGTGACGTCACTCTACAATCTAGCTTACAAACTCATGATAATATCAGCAAACGTCGGCTCAATTTCGTCAAATCGCGAAATGAAGATTAATAGATCATTGCGGAAGGTGATGCATCAGCAGGTACTGCAAAGAAGGAACTTACCTTTAAGCTTCACCTGAAATACGTATTATTACTTCTCTTTGCTTTTTTTAAGTATTCCCTGCGAGTTATTTTACAGAAATCTTAAAGAAAGTATGCCGGTAAATTGATTTAAAACACACATTGGGAATGGCGTTCATGCACAAAATTGCAATTTATCAGAACCCTAAGTGACGTCACTCTACAATCTAGCTTACAAACTCATGATAATATCAGCAAACGTCGGCTCAATTTCCTCAAATCGCGAAATGAAGATTAATAGATCATTGCGGAAAATGGTGCATCAGCAGGTACTGCAAAGAAGGAACTTACCTTTAAGCTTCACCTGAAATACGTATTATTACTTCTCTTTGCTTTTTTTTAATATTTTCTGCGAGTTATTTTACAGAAATCTTAAAGAAAGTATGCCGGTAAATTGATTTAAAACACACATTGGGAATGGCGTCCATGCACAAAATTGCAATTTATCAGAACCCTAAGTGACGTCACTCTACAATCTAGCTTACAAACTCATGATAATATCAGCAAACGTCGGCTCAATTTCCTCAAATCGCGAAATGAAGATTAATAGATCATTGCGAAAGGTGGTGCATCAGCAGGTACTGCAAAGAAGGAACTTACCTTTAAGCTTCACCTGAAATACGTATTATTACTTCTCTTTGCTTTTTTTTAAATATTTCCTGAGAGTTATTTTACAGAAATCTTAAAGAAAGTATGCCGGTAAATTGATTTAAAACACACATTGGGAATGGCGTCCATGCACAAAATTGCAATTTATCAGAACCCTAAGTGACGTCACTCTACAATCTAGCTTACAAACTCATGATAATATCAGCAAACGTCGGCTCATTGTTAAAGGACGCTGCTATCTTTGGAATATTTTATGCTTAGATGTATAAAGAAGTACACAAACAGGGGCGTGCAAATTTGTCAAAGTAGGCAACACACGTTACATTTAAGAGCAATACGCACTTATATATATATATATATATATATATTGATTTACACTAGATTAATTTTGAAATTTGTTGGTTAATGAGGGCTGTTGTCTTTGGAATATATTGCGGTTTAGCTCTATAAATGAGTACATAAATAGTAAGGTGCCAGTTTGTGGATGTAGAAAACACGCGTTGCATATAAGAGAGAAAACAATACGCACTGTGCACTATTTTTCTGTTTAGATCTGTAAATAATTTCACAAACCATAACCTTTATTCCATTAACTAGACCAGGGGTCGGCAACCTGCGGCCCGCGGGCCGCATGCGGCCCTTTGCAACTTTTTGAGCGGCCCGCCAAAGCACCAATATAACTTTAGGAAAAATCAACAAACTTAGAGCGTAAGCGTGCCGAAATGTGGCCGGTGACAAAAATGCGCGACAAACAGAAGCATAGTGGGAAACCTATTTTACTGCGCAAGTTTAATCCCCACTCCCCAGCGAATACGACGTCTCGCTTAGCAAGTGTAGCATTCTTTCTAGTGATGGGCATAATCGGATGATTTCAATAATCGGAATGTTCCATTTCGGAATGTTTATAAAATCGGAATATCATCCGATTATTTTACATTCCGTAAATGCAAGCAAGGGAAAACGAGCGAAATAACAACGAGCGGAAGGAAGATGAAGTGCGTGCAAATTTACGATGAGAGCACTCGCCGTCTCGCCGTAAGCCCTTATCTGCGTTGGCATCTATTGTTTGGGTTTGTAGGACGGTCAGTAATAGCTATTTACGTTATTAGAGCGGTAGCAACATTTTTATGGCCGCGCCAATACTTTAAAGGTCGAACCGTAGGGCGAGACCTGTATGTTTGGCAAGGCCATAAGAATTCTACCGGTCGTGTATCGTACAAGATTTTTTAGGATACTGCATTGGTAACTAGCGTTTACATTGTTACAAACGAGTCCGGTAGATACAATTTACCGGCCTAGACCAGTAGTAGTTCTATTACTACTGGTCTAGGCCGGTAAATTCTATCTACCGGACTCGTTTGTAACTATGTAGACGCTAGTTAGCAATGCAGTATCCAAAAAAACAATTTATGAGTTTGAGTCGCACAGTGGGATATGAGGAAATAAAATATTTTTTCAAATTATTACAGTAGTTACGTTAATAGACTTTCGGAAAATGGTAGTGATATTTTAAAGTTTAATAGCACATAAAGTACATAATAGATAGTATAAAACAATACTTGAATTTGAAGTCTGTAGGTGTACTAATAATTAATCTACGAAATACCACTGCCATTAGTGCCATTCACGTATCATACACGTGCGCACACGGCGCGACCCGTCAACATTCGCCAACCAGCATATAGCAGTCAGGTGAGTCAATACAACATTCCGTATTCCGTTCAGTTCAAATTGGCATTTCGTTTTCTCATTTTGTGTACCGAATAGTAAAATAATCGAATTCCGAAAAGTTCCGAACTAATAGGAACCTTCCGATTTTTTGAACAATCGGAAACTTTCCGATTATTCATTCCGGGTAGGCCCATCACTAATTCTTTCATTTCACCAGTTTGCTACTGTATGTTCATATGTGCGTTCATGTTGACAGCCGTATGACGTTTCACTACAATATTTTATATTTTTTATATTTATATATTTTATATTTACATATTTATACATATTTAATTGGAATTGTATTTTCTTTTTTTTTCCCTTTTAAGAATTGTAAAATTTTTGTTCTCTAACATTATTGTTATTATAGCATGTCAATAAAAAATAAATTTTTTCTATATTTATTTTTAATAATATTTATACTCGTATATGATATAAAAGCACTATTTAAGTTACATTTGAATGTGCGGCCCGCATAAAAAATTTTATTTTGAAAATGGCCCGCCGTTCGAAAAAGGTTGCCGACCCCTGAACTAGACAATACACATCACATTTAAGTGTGCCAGTAACGCTCGCTTTTGTGTATATTTATCTGCCCTTCATTTTCGAAATTAACCCACTTAAAGCGCTGTAAAGCTGGGTACTAACTTGAGCATTTTTACGCTAACGAACGTGTGTGCGCGTAAGCCGTTCGTGCGCGTAAAAATGCTCAAGTCAGTACCGAGCTATAAAACCGACAAGCGATGGATTGTGTTCGTGCGTGTTGCGGCATACGCGCACGCAAATTCGGACTGGTACTGATTAGAGCAATTTTATGCGCAAACCGTTCGTGCGCGTAAAAATGCTCAAGTCAGTAACTTGCTTTAATTGCGTCTCTACAGATAAATTTATAAACAGTAACGTTTAATTTTATTAAACTAGGCAATACACGGTCGCAATCAAGAAGGTCACCAATACGCACTTTTAAGGTGCGTACTGACTTGAGCATTTTTGCGCGCACGAACGGTTTGCGAGTAAAATTGCTCTAATCAGTACCAGCCCGAATTTGCGTGAGCGTACCTACGCCGCAACACGCACGAATACAATCCATCGCTTGTCGGTTTCTGCGATTTCATCAAAGAACTTCTGTACTCAGTTTTGACGAGTTTAAGCAACGTTTAGGTTGTGTTTATTCCTTTGCGCAAATATCATTATCATATATACAGCTTAGCTGGTTACTGACTTGAGCATTTTTACGCGCACGAACGGCTTGCGCGCGCACACGTTCTTTCGCAAAAATTTAAAAATGAATACAATAGGTTTTGTTGATTAGAGAAAATATCCGCTCCAGTGTGCGTTAATAACTTATGCTGTATATATTTGATGTGACGAAGAGAAATGTCTCAAATAAATATAACAGTTGCAAGTGCAGCATTTATTGTAATGCACTGTATTATAAAAAAACAACAAAAATTTAAAAATCCCAACGATGATGGACTATTCTTGTTTCACTTCATAAACTTCCAATTTCAAATTATTTAAAGTCATATCCCATGCATCTACTTTCTTGTTTCTATGAAAGTGAAATTGCTGTTTAGCATCCCATAATTATAGGGGATATTTTTCATATTCATCAGTTAATTGTAGAACCAATTCATTGCTCCATTCCATGGTCGATCCATACATTTGTATATACATATAATAATGATATTTGCGGGCACGAATAAACACAACCTACTGACTTGAGCATTTTTGCGGGCACGAACGGTTTGCTCGTAAAATTCATCCACGAACACAATCCATCGTTCTTCGGTTTTTGCAATTTCATAAAAGAACCTGTGTACTCTGTTTGGACGAGTTTAAACAACGTTTAGGTTATTTATTATATAAATACAAAAATATGAATCGACCATGGAATGGAGCAATGAATTGGTTCTACAATTGATTGATGAATATGAAAAACATCCCATATTATTATAGGATGCTAAAAATCAAATTCACTTTAACAGAAACAAGAGAGTAGATGCATGGGATATGATTGGAAATAATTTCAAATTGGAAGTTTATGAAGTGAAACAAAAAATGAATAGTCAGTCCACCATCGTTTGGAATTTTAATTTTTTTTTAATAATATAGGGCATTACAAGAAATGCTGTACCTGCAACTGTTATATTTATTTGACACATTTCTCCTCGACTCATCACTCATCACACACATACAGCACAAGTTATTACCGCACACTGGAGCGGATTTGCACACACCAACAGAAACCTATCTGGAGCGGATATTTGAGCTCACAAACAAAACCTATTGTGTACATTTTTAAATTTTCTCGAACGAACGTGTGTGCGCGCAAGCCGTTCGTGCCCGTTAACATGCTCAAGTCAGTACCCAGCTTTAACGTTGCTTAAACTCGTCAAAACTGAGCACACAAGTTCTTTGAAATCGCAGAAACCGACAAGCGATGGATTGTGTTCGTGAGTTCGTGGGTCTTAAGGCTGACACGCGCGCTCAAATTCGGGCTGGTGCCGATTAGGCAATTTTCCGCGCAAACCGTCCGTGCGCGCAAAAATGCTCAAGTCAGTACGCACCTCTATGTATGTTGGCGTACGCGTGATGATTTTTAAAATTAATTTGTTAAGCAACACCGCTGGCTTTGAAGATTTTGCTGGTTAGCTCTATAATGAAGTACGCACAGATTAACGTGCAAGCTTGTAAGAGTAGGCAGCACGCGTCACATTTAAAGGGATCAGCACAGTGGCGTAACTAAGATTTTGCTCTGGGGGGTGTTCTGGGAGAGTGATCTACCTTACAATAATAATTTTAAAAAATTGAGCGTTCCATAAAGTTGAAACGGGCCAATTCGTGCCACCTGTATTTACCTATTTCATATCTTTTATTATATACCCAATTAGTAATAAGGCCCAGCAGTATGTGTTCTTATGTTTATTTACGTAGCATCGTATCATAAGTGGGAAATGCTATGTGAGTGACCGCGGACTATGGAGTCCCGAGTGTGGACGTGCTAGTGCTACGTGAGAAAATGTGCTAACAATACAAGTTAATTCGGAGAACAAGAAGCAGCGGATTTGAAACGACGCTGAGGCCTGCAAGTGAACTCATTCGCTGTCAAATCTACGAAGGGCAAAGGTCGTCCTAATTCGCACCCTAATAGGCGAATAGTGCGGATTAATTGGTTCGCGCCCAAATTGACCAAGTGAAGTCTTACGTGGGTCCACTACGGGGTACGTGCAGCTCTAGGCGAAGTGCCAGCCAAGAAACGAAGCAACGCATTGAAGACGCCAGCGCCGTCCAAAGGGAACAAGGTTAGTTCTGTTTGCAATCGCTCTAAGAAATCTAACAACCATTACAACATTGTCAATAATTGTTGTAATAAACCATTGCGCAACTACGAGCAAGTGGGTCGCTGCCAGATAACGGGGAATGACCGGCCGGCATTGCGTCATTTGCTGATTTGGCGTCCAGGGGCTGCAAAGAACGAAGCGTCCTAAAAATAATCGACAACTTCCCGTCCGAACTATTTGTGTGTGCGGAATTACTTTAGGCATTGCGCTCGTGAGCTTTGACTTTGCATGTGCTACTGAATGTTTGGAATCTAGTTAAGGCATTTTCTCATGTGCAGTGCATACCGGATTTCTGTACTGGTTTTTATGTGTATTTTTATTTGTGTGTCTATGTTTGTTTACAGATTATATGTATTCCTATAACCTGTTGGGTTTTTATTACCGTTGGTGTTTGCATTTGTAAGTACAACATTTCAGGTGTCAGCGAGCTGATCTCAACAATATTAGTATGCCCTTAGCTGCACTGACGATGTGAATAGAGCCTCATAGTTCACCGACTGGATAAGCTGGATAAGTATAGTTTATTTCATTTCTATAGGACTTGAAGTAGGCCTTGATTTAACTTCTTGGTAGTATAAACCACCTAGTTACATTTAAAAATTTACTAACTGATGGTGACAGACGTCTATTCAAATAGGTGAAATTAACTTTTGTGGCACTTCATTTTCTTATTAACCAAAATCGTCAGAAATAATTATTTGCTAAATAAATAACAACTTAGCTCGCTTGTAAGACAAAATTTCAAGATATGCCTGTCCTTGCAATAACTCTAACCTATGAAAATATTAAAAGTCCTATAGAAATGAAAGCAACTATACTGTTTATTTATAAACAATAAAATAATTACAATTGTATTACAACTTCTCGTAGTAGTAATTCAAGTTTTTTGGTTTTTTTTGCTACCTCGTTTATGATTTCATCTACGTTCACTTTAAGTTCTTTGTGAATGGAGAGCATTGCCAATCCATTCAGCCTATATTGCGATGTTGTATTTCGGAGGTAAGTCTTAATTCTTTTGAAGGTGAAGAATGATCTTTCAGCTGTTGCAGTTGACACAGAAATCGCTGCAAGGATTTGCAGCAACTTGAATATGTTGGGAAACATCTCATTGCACGTAGCTAGGGCATCTATTGCTGTCTTATGTGGAAGATTTTGTACATTTTGGCGTTTCCGGTATAATTTGAACTCAGAAATCACGTCCGAGTGATGTTCGTTGAGATCGGATTTTAAAAATGGTTGAGTCCGAATTCCGAATGTAATAGTTGATATTCAATTATACATTACTAAAATGTAATTTTGATTTTTTAAGACGAATTTTAGTTACTCCTAAAGCTTCTGGGGGGTGTTCCGACACCCATATCACCCCCCATAGTTACGCCACTAGATCAGCAATACGCACTTTTATGTACACTTAATGCCTTTTGAAATTAATTTGTTAAGAAGCGCTGCACCCTGTGGAATATTTTGCTGCTATAATTAAGTAAATAAACAGTAACGTGCAATTTTGTCAAAGTAAACAGTATACGTTGCATTTAAGAGAGTGCGCAATACATACTTTTCTGTTTCTTGATTTGAAATTTGATTTTCAATATTAATTCGTAAAGGAGGGCGGTCGCCTTTCTCGTCAATGCATAGGTCAATAAATAATTTCACTTTAACGTTTAGTTACTTTTATCAAACTAGGTAATACACATCACAATTAAGAGGGTCGACAATGTTCACTTTTATTATATCGATTTACATTTGATAACCTTTGAAATTAATTTATGAAGAAGTGCCGGTACCCATACAATATTTTTCTGTTTAGCTCTATAAAAGGGTACAGAACCACTAACGTTAAAATTCGTAAAAATAGGCAAGACACAAATATCACATTTAACAGGATCGACAATTCACTTTGTATGTAGTGATGTACACGTGAAAATGTTTTAAATTAAGTCATTAAGGAACGTTGTTGTTATTGAAATATTTTGCTGTTTGGCTCAATAAATAAGAAAAAAATAGTAATCTGCAATTTTTTAAAAATATGCTGCACATTGCACATGTCACATTTAAGGGTATCAGAAATGCGCACTTTAGCGTATATAATTTACACCTGAAGATTTTTGAAATTCGTTCGTTAGAGCTTTGTTGCCTTTGGAATATCTTGCTGTTTAGCTGTAGAGATAAGTACCCAAATACTGTGTATTTTTTGAGCTTGCAACACACATGACATTTAAGGGAGTCAGGAATACTCACTGTTTACGAACCAAAACATGATTTTGAACTTTTATAATTCATTGTGCGTGTATTTTGTAACTACCGGCTGCAAATATAAATGCTTGACAAGCAGTTAGCACCTCTTAACTGACCTAGTGAATAAACTTCAATTACGCTGGATTGCTGATATAAACATTACAGTTTGTTATGAAATGTAACACGCAAGTAAATATGCAAGTTGAACTGAGACAATTTACTCAACCTTTGTAATTTACATCATATGTTTATGTATATATATATATTGCACTAACTGCACTACAGCTGTGCCTTTAAATGGGCAGAACTTTCAAATATTGATTTGAATTAAGTATTTTAATTTATAAATTTCCCTCTTTTGTATAATAATGACAATAATTACTTTTTGAAATAGCTCCTGAAAACTTTACAGGGGTGAGTTACTTGTTTCAGAAAAATTGATTTTCTAATATTTCCAATGTGACAGGTAGGTAAAATAGTAAAACTCAAACCTTCCCCATATAACATTTAATGACGTAAAACCAGTGGTTGAAAAGCTACATGTTTCGACTTTTAAGTCATCATCAGGCTTATAAAATCCGGAAGCGGTGTATTGTAGATTAAAATTTAAAATTTAAAATTAAGGCGAAACTCAAAGGAATGCGTGTTAACCTTGAAGAGGCATGTGCTGATTAAGTCAAGTAAAAAGTGAGACCTTCGTCGTTTAACATCGAAAATACATGGGGAAAATATTAAAAACAATTAAACATTATTAGCAAGTAAAACTGTCACCGATACGTGAAGCGAGTCAGGACAGAAGTTTCGAGATGAATTTGGATTCTTCAATTGAATTTCCAATGTGATTTGTCTCATAAGTCACAACTTATGTCAACCAAATGTCAAAACAGTTTTAAAATTCTAGTGACAAATGCCCAATCTTTTGAACGGTACAAAATAGTATTAAATAACACAGTAAGTTCTTGTCTCTTAATTAATTTCACCTTTTTAATGTCTTTATTTATTTTCTAGTTAGGATTTGATAAGAAATCATCCACTTTGAATATTTCCTCACCCAACAATCAAGACAGCAACCTACCTTTTTATCTGCAACTCGGCCCTTTTAAGCAGCTTCCTGGAATGCACTGCTCACAGACAGACCACCAGTCCCAATCGTCGCCCAATATAAGGAAATTACCAATTCTTGACAGCAAACAGCCAACAGAGCAAACCTGGACATCCACCTGCTACAGTAACTACTTCTTGGAGAGCATCTTCTCTCTCTTCGATGACACCCTTTTTGGGTTCCACTCAACAAAAAATAAATTGACGTAATCCCATTTTGATTTATGTTATATGTCAAATGTATTTTCCTACATAAAACTGTGCCAATATGACTCCTCAATTATTCACTTGCATATAACAATTCTTCTATCCATTAAGTTTAACCAAATACCAATTATCTTCTTTAGTTAATTCTTTGATTCTCTTAATTATTTGTTAATATTTCATTTTTCATTCACCACGTAGATTTAGATTTTATCCTTTTTATATTAGCCCAACATTTTCTCAATAAAACAGGGTTATTTTCAATATTTGAATTAGACCAAAATCGTTTTTCCACATACTTTTTTAGTTTGTTATTGTTCAATAATCCGAAACAATTTTCCTAATTACTACATTTTCA
This sequence comes from Agriotes lineatus, assembly GCA_940337035.1. Classification (NCBI taxonomy): domain Eukaryota; kingdom Metazoa; phylum Arthropoda; class Insecta; order Coleoptera; family Elateridae; genus Agriotes; species Agriotes lineatus. Next base: position 13,185,652 of record OW679203.1, on the reverse strand, counting down.
TTATTTAGGCCTTCTAGTGTTATCTATTTTAATTCAAACCATATTACGCTTGTATCATAACAATATATAGGAACTTTCTAGTCAGTAAACTAATGCAGTTAGAAATTTCTTTCTGTGTTCACGAACCTCTGCCGAACGAATCCAAGTCTTATTAAATTCCTTGTGTGAGACTGCACGAGGCGTTCTGGCATTTCCACCTTTAACCAACGGAACACAGTTTTTACTGCATTTCTTGTATGAGACTGCACAAGACCGTTGGTTTGCATTCTTTGATACTCCTGGACCCCTAAGACTTAACCTGGAATAATTGTCCAAATTAAAAAAAACATACAGTCCACTAAAAGCTCTACCCTGAAAACTCACTTTTATGAATATTAATTTACGCTTGACAATTTTTGAAACTGATTCGTTAAAGAGAGCTATTTCATTGTTTACCTCTATAAATAATTACAGAAACAGTATCGTGCCAGTTTGCCAAGGTATGCAACATATGTTACATTTACGGAGGGCAGTACTACGAGCTTCTATGTATATTGATCTGCACTTGATAATTTTTGAAATTAGTTTATTAAGGAACGTTATAGCTTTTGGTATATTTTATTTTGTAGCTCTATAAAAATGCAGACAAATAGTAACATGTATTTTTTTAAGTATGTAGCGCGCGTCACATTTAAAGGCATGATCAGCTTGTACTCTTATGGATATGGATATACACTTGATGAGTTTTGAAACTAATTCGTTAAGAAGCCCTGTTAGCTCTTAGTTGCCTCTGCGAGATTTTGCAGTTTAGCTCTGTAAATAAGCACATGCATATTTAAGAGGATCGGCAATACTCACTGTTGTATATTGATTTCCACTTGATAATTTTTGAAATTCGTTTTTAGGTGAGCTGTTACTATTTTAGTTCTATTAACTAGGTAATATGTGCCACATTTAAGTAGGTCATCTAGACTCACTTGTATAAATATTGACTAACACTTACGAAAGTTGGTGAAATTACTTTTTAAAATGTGTTATACTGTTTTATCCTGTAGTTAAGTATACAAATAGCAAAGTGTAAGTTTTTCGAATTAAGCAATGCAGGTCACATTTAAGGGGGTTATCTAGACGCAATTTTAAATATTTATATGCACTTACTATGGATTTTTAAATCAATTTGTTAATAGGCGTTGTAGCCTTTTAGGGTAGGCTGTAGTTCAGTCCATATATAAGTACACGAAAAATAACTCGTAATTTTTTCAGTGTAAGCAATACTCCTCATATTGAAGAGTCATCTGGACACATTTTTATGTATATTGATGTACACTTACGATACTTTTTAGAATTAGTTGCTTAAGGAGCGCTGTTGTTTCTGGAATATTTTTTTGTTTGGCTGTATACATAAATACCCAATCAGTAAAGTGTATTATTTTTCAAAAATTTTAAGGACGTTTTCACCTAAAAGCAAAAATCAAGAGTAGGTTAAAAAGTCAAGTTTTGCTGCATATTGTATAAGGCGTGTATATTTATTGCGGATCTCAAAATTCGCCTTTATTAGATGCCTTTGGAGCGATGGCTGCCCTCAAACATCAACTAAGTGTCGGAAATGTATTTTTAACGGCCCTCATTTAGTTTGCACCTTTGCCACGAGCGGCGGCGAAGTTTTGATGTAGCGCCGCGGCAACGAGGCAGCCCCAAACCAAAGATATTTTTAATTTATTCAGGGTTTACCCTCCTTACACCACCGATATTCCGCATCGGCAATGATTCATTGATGACTTAATTTACTCGTCGCCATAGTAACAATAGTCCCTCTCAATCTTTCTTATTGATAGCTGCACGGCCCCGTCCTTCTCTCCGCGCTGAGGACATCCTCAGATGAATATTCACAAGTTATTAAATCTGAACACGCTCTTATGCTCTATAGACAGTTTTAATGTGGTTTTTGTTTTGACAACGCGCCTGTCTCTCTTGTGCTCACCCCGCGAGCCACCCCGAACGGGGTGCGTGAGGCGATTTTTGTGCCTCCGATTTTAGATAGAATCGGCAATTAAAAATTGGATTCAACCGATCTTTAAACCTTATTGGATTTTTATTCTATATGTACAGTACTGATGTATTGTAGACTGAAAACGGAATTACTTCATAGTGTGTAGTTAAATGCTCGGGGTGTACCCGAAGATGGTTCAAAGCTCACTATAGTACACTAAGAAAATCTAACACCTTTCTGGATGCCCGAGCCCCGTTGCCCTAACCCACAACCTGGAAGACCAGATATTTATATTTTCTGTTTTCATCCCTTACATAGACTGTTTTCCAGAACATGAAGATCTATCTTTCTCTGCCCTTGCGGGGGCCGAAGTATCTACTTTTCTTTACTTTGAAACTTTGATTTTTTGTCGTTCCTACACTGAAGAACGCCTGTTGCTAGTAGCCGCCCATTCTGGGTTTGGTCGGTTGGAGGTATTTGATTGCCTCCCCATCTATAAGGTATACCCGATCCGCCACCTGAGAATGCGTTCTCTAGAGGTCGCATGATAACTATGGCTAATTTATAAATTACCTCCTTGACTAATGATTCGTCTGGCCTGTCTCTTGTCCTTCTATCCCCATGAGCATGTCTTGCTGTCACTAGATACCTTGCTTTTTACTCCAGTTTTCTATAAACTGCCAGCTTTCATAATGAAAGCTGTGTCAAATTCATGTCCGGCCATTAAGACTTGATTATCTGACGATGACATTAGTGTATGCATGCATTGTTGGTCTATTTTCTATCCATTTATTGACATATTTTGCCATACCCTCAAGATAAGATTATTTTAAACAAGGATCTGTGTAAGCATTTTGGTACCTACCTGTAGGGAGTGTCATACGATTTTGCAGGTTAATGAATATGAAATGTGATGTAATAGTGCTTCGGCCATTTCCAAGACTTATTTCCACCTCCATGACGTACAGCACTGTTAATTAATCCTTTTCGTTACCCTTTTCTAGTTATTAAAATATATAAAAATTTCAAATTGTTTGAAAAATTAACTAAAAGTATAAGCAAATAAAGAGGCGTCGAGGAATGTTTCCAATCGCGAGAGCAAACGAGACAGCCATAATTTAGGGAATTACGATACTGCATACCAATTACACGGCTACTTGGATCCTCGGGCCGGCAGGACATAAAAATGCACCCTCTTTTAAGAGAAAAGTTTAAAAACGATTAGAGAGCCACTTATTGCTCGCCGCTAATCGAAAAGTATCCGATGGAAATTGATATTAGAATTTTTATGCGAATTAAGACCGAAGGGTGGAAATTCACAAACGCGGCCGCTATCTTCCGTTTTTAAGTGGTGCAAACGCATGCGATAAATTACTTCGGTTCCGCGGAATCAATATTCCGGCTGACGTCTAATCCGATGGTTCTCCCGATAACTGTCTGATATCTTGTCAAATACGAAACGAAGTCTTTGACGAATTGGAAGCTTGCATGACTTCGGAAAAAGGGAAACCTTTAGGAGCGATTTTCCGTCATTAATAAGGAGAAATGGGCTAAAATGAACCTAACTATCAGACACGCACGATACTAATTAAGAAAAATCATTAATTCAGCCTATAAATATGGTATAATTATATTTTACAGATTTTGGTAAATTGCAGCAATGTATTTCGGGATTCCAACCCTTGACGTTATATCCACGGAGCGGTCTCTTTCACACCCCCAATATAATATTTGCGTTTTTAATTGACATTTCTCGTAATTTATTAAACAAACAGATCACTGCTCTCAGTGGTCAGCTTTGATAAATATAGCTAAAAAGAATCATTTTTTGATTTCACAAATTAGAATAATTCTAGGCGATATTATTTTTATTCAAACTTGAAGACTACCTATATCATGGAAATAAACAGAAAATTTTTAACTTTTAATTATTGCCATAAGTAAACGAGTCGTCTTAAACCACAGATTAAAAGGTTATAAGTACTGCGAAAGCTATAGCTGCAAACAAATTATTTTACATTCTTTATCCTTATTGCTCTATAAATCATAAACATTAATAGTTTTAGCATTTTACACACTTTTCAAGGGTCTCTCTTTGTTTTACTATTTTTTACCTAAGTTTAGTGGCTAAATGAGTATTGCGCTTGCACAATATGATTGAAATCTCTGCTCCAAACTTTGACAAAGGCGATGACGTGTGTAATGGGATTGACCTTGCTGGCCTGAGCATGTTTATAAGAGCATTTCAGCATCAGGGATAAGCGACGTTGACAATGCAATAATGACGTTGACAGTAAGGAAGGTGCAGAGAATGTCAATAATGTCGACAATAATGGTAGGTTTATGCCGTCGTCGTCGAAAATACTTGATGTTTTTTTCAAAAGTTTCTAAAGACTGATGTTGGTGCTTTCTACTTCTGGTTAGAGGAGTCCTTACGGTAGACTGTTCGTCTCTGAGATGACTTGTCTCAAGTCCCAATAACATACAATATTTAAAGCCTGCATTCGACTAATGTTGACAATGTTTACAAAATCGGATTTACATAGTCCTGGTAGTTCATTATTACCAATTAGATACAAACAATATCTCTGTACAAGTTCATTGGAGTTAAACAAATTCAATGTATATTTATTCAAGATCAAATAATTCCTCTCGTTCAACTTCATTCGAGTCCGGATTATGACACGGTAAACTGAAACAAATGTGTACCAACCTATAACCCTACAGTCTGAACGCGCCCGTATTTTTTACTATGTTGTCACACAGCACAGCGTGTTTACCACCGACCTTTATTAACTCCAATCTTAGCTTTTAGAAGTTTTTATTCGGTTTTATGCCACTAATTTTTAACAGCATGTAGGTAAATTTGTGCCAAGTGCAAATATAACAAAGGAATGGGGCGAAATAACCTCACATTTTCGACATTCCTCAAGTCACGTAGATTGTCGACGTATTGTTGATATTGTCGACGAGTTGTCGACGTTTTCGACATGATATCTAATTGTTGACGTCTGGGACACGTCGACGCCCATCTCTGTTCAATATACAGCCAATTTGTAACTCTTATTCATATTTGTCTACCTTATATATTTATAATTAATTGTAGTGCGTCGTTATAAGTTTTAAAAGTGAGCTAATGTGTTTTGTGGATTCCACGCATTTATTCGCGTACAGCCGCCCCACAAAAGTGTCTGAAGCGATCTCTTTTACTTTCAGAAGAGTGTCAGTCTCAGTCAATACCTCGTGGGTGTCAAGTTGCTTTTTACCAAGCAAAGGTGTTCTTTGAAATGCGACTCGAACTGGACACAGCGACGTTCTTACCATTCCTCTGCGAACGCCAAGCGAAGAAAAGCCTTGAAATAGTGGCCGGTGCGCTGCGGAAGTAGCGAAGTCTTATAGGCATTGCAGTTTGATGAATTGATGTCCAAAAAAACCTATAAAGTAATCGACGGCGTCATCGAATGGCGCAATATTGGAAGCATCGCCGGGCTTAGCTACAGCAGCCTACGTGCAGGTAGTCTATAACTGTCATTTTATACTGTAATTAGCAATAAAGCAATAAAGAAGTTGTCAGCAAGGCAAAGAAGACGAAACTAAAAATGGTTCGGCTGCAACCGGGAGCAAGAAAATAAAGCACTGAGTAGAGCAGATTGTTTTCCACCCGTTTAACAAAACTACATCTTCGTGTTAAATAAAAAAAATAACAATCGAACATAAAGAGGAATACCTGTAAAATTTCCATTACATGTTGCAAAGACGTCCGTATGTCCATTTAATATTCTTATCGTCTGGAATTTTATAACGCAAATGCTGCAAATAGCATTTCTTGTGACTATGCACACATAATATGCTGACCTCATAATGTCCTAATTAACTTGCTGTCGTCTCAAAATTGTTTGTTCCAGGTCACATTTGATAAAATTGTTGTCGTTTGGCTAGTTATATCTGTGCATTTAATGAAATAACATTCGGAGTTTGAAGGGTATGATGCGTTTGCCAGCGTAACTAAAGCGTCTTAACGAAACCTTTCTATAAATATCTTGTGATAAGAAATCCATACCAGGATTTAAAACAGAGATTTTAATGTATCCAGCTTCTGCTTCGGTTTGCAGAAAATTATTTTAGTATTACTGTAACACAATTTATTCTAGAACCACACTGAAATGCTTTAATATTTAACAAAAATAATGTAGTCTACGTAAAAACTAGAAAAAACATACAAATCTCATTCCTATTTTACGATTTTTTTCATTTTACAACAATTTGCATTTTACGTTTCGATGACGAAGACCATTCATACCACTCGGAAGGGCAACGCAAGTAGTGGGGTTCATGCAATTACATTGCGCTTCCCTATAGTCACATACAACACATGCAACGAAGCTTAACCTAACTTAAATATATCGCAGCTTTGAAAAAAGTCGACCCCAGGTGGCCTTGAAGGAGCCAATAAAAATGGTATTTAAATTGCATCTTTATTTATCTACTTACTGTAACTCCGTAGTTATGGAATTGCGGTTAATACTATTCGATTTTTTGGAAGGTTACAATATGATAAGAATCGCGGGTTCAGAATTGCTTGGCTGTTTCACGATGGCAAGGCGAAATTTAAACAATTTTCAAACCAACCGGCTACTTATAAGCAATTAGTGGTTTTACAAACACATAATTCGCTGCAGGTCTAACTTTAATTCGAAGTTTTCAAAAGCGTTTCTAAAATCAACACATAAAACTTTTATATTTTCTTATTTGCCCAGAATATCTGTTGCGGAAGCTGCAAATGCTAAAGAATTTACATACAGCACGTATTCAATGTGAACAGCTTCTCGTAGAGATTTGACCTAGCAAAATTATAGTTGGCAACTCACGTTATAAGTTCACGATTTTAGCTTTTTGAGTATTTTGCCACAAAAAAATGTTGAACAGAACTGAAAACAGTGCTTTTGCATGGGTGACACTGTTTTAGTTCACGCAACATCTACGATGTCAAAAGAGCCTTCTTCTAACTATGACACAGCCACTCAGCACAGTGCGATCAAGTAAAGCTTGCCCTAAATCATATGGGATTGTGCTACGGACAGTTGGTAATCAAAATAGCATCCCCAACCAGGCATTCTAGTAAAATTTGATGTAACTGTTTGTCACCTTCCTGGTACTGTCTCAATAATGAATAGTAACAAATAAATGTTTTAAATTGTACTGCTACACTTGATTGTAGAAGTCTTCTTAATGTGAAAGAATAAAATGCAAAGCCCATCAAACAGTACTCAGTCCAGTCAGCCAATGGTAATTATAAAATGCCCGTTTAATATATCACCACCAATAAAAGGGTGGTGATGCTCTGCATTTCTATAACTGCCGATAATTCGCTTACAGTTGAAATATTTTCAGCTTGTTGCATTACTCACACATAAGTAAATAAAAGAACTTAGTAAATTAACAAATTCTATATTTTTCAAACTGATACAGATACAGACCAATACACTTTTCCAGCACCATAAACACAGAAGGTAAACACTGCAAGTGTAAGAGTTATCCAGATGCGGAAGCTGTCAGCAATTACAGTTTGGTCATGATGAAATGTGACTTGACATTCAAAAAACTAAAAAGTGGAGAAAAGGAAATCTTGAAAAACTGAAGGAAGTGGCAATAAAAACGCAACTAGCAAAAAAGATAAAACTGGGAGTTACTAGAGATAAAAAATTGAAATTTAGACGCTGACTGGACAACTATAAAGGAAAGTATATGGGATGCAGCAAGTTTTCCGAAACGGAGTAATGACTAAGAGAAATTCATGGAGAACACATAACAGAATTAAATTAGTAAAAGTTAGATGGAGACTTGGGAATATAAAGACAGAAGAGGGACAACACCAGTATAAAGAACTGAGAATGCTTAAACGCAAAAAAACATTATATCCACAAAAATCCGAAGAGGCAGATAAACACAACCGAAAGAATAGCTCCAGCATTCAAAATGGTAAACAATTCTTTAGGAAAACACGAAAAGACGTTGCTATGAACCCAGGGCTCCACTTGCCGTACCTATAATTATTAGCTTATCTCTGAAAAGTACGATGCTTAAGGGCATGAAATACCACAAACATATGTTATTTTATTTAAGAAAATATTTTTTCTACTAAACTCGCGTCTGACTCAAAGATTGAAACGAATTCCTTGTCAGGGTTTGATAAACTTGAGACAAATTGTATGATTTTCATAACTTGGGCGACAATTTAATGTTCAAATCACGAGTTCCTAGGGGTTATATGAGATCCAGGAAATATTGCCTATTTACTCTGGTAAAATTTTGGTCTTAAATCGCCTTTTACAAGTATAGGAACGAGCATTCAACAATTTCACAGGCCAAATAGCATACAAATGGCAAAGAATAAGGAAAATTTTCTACCGTACGACTATGGACTTTTTCATGCGCTCACTGGACGTGGTGCGTCGAAGCAAGATGGAGTTCCTCCGGTTTCCGGAAAGATGGCTGCTGATGCGATACACGATGTCGATGTGATGGGCTGGTGCCCTTACTGGAACTGATCTGTGAAGTGCACGTGCTCTGAACTCATTCGGATGGCTTTTATACATTTTATTTAAAGTAAGCACTAGTTAAATAAATAGCCCGTAAATAAACAAAAAATGCTTTAATCCCAATGTATTTAGTGCCGACGCTTCATATCAAGTACAAAATTTTATTTGCATTTTTTAAAACAATGACCGACAGTAATTTAGAAGGGACCGATAATAATAAAGAAGTGGCCCTCTCAAATCTTTAAAAATGGTTATATACCCCTCTAAAAGTTCAGCAATCAAAACACACATCAATTGTTTAAATAAAAGCCCAATTAGGTTACATTACGTCACGCTATCTGAGATTGGCTAACTGGCATGGCGAAATCGGTCGCCTGATATTAAAACAAAATCTAAATCAACAATTCGCGGCTGGAACATATTGTAAAAACGCGGGAACATAATATAAAACCGCGGGAGATTCACGTATTAATTATTCTACACTAAAATTTCTCAATTACGCTAACACTCATATGCGCACAACTGGCTTCACCTGTGAGGTGTCTGACCCAATTCTGAATTGAACTGCTATCCAGAGCCGCCAACGAGACAAACTCCATCTCGTTGCCGTCCACATGGATCTGCCGCTGAAACTACCAGCTTGGCACAGTGACCTAAATTCGTTAGATTTAACTCAAATATAGCTGCTCAAGGTAAGACGACCTCGCTTTACAATTTCTAGGTCTTACTTGGTTACGGTTGTTGTAGGTTTGTTCAGTTACAACCAGATCTAACCTATTGCTATGAGCATAAGTGTTCTTGAATACTGCCTACCTCTACTTGTACTCTAGTGCAGTTGTGTCTGACCATATTACTGACTCCCCAGATGGTTTCTTCGCCATCTTTGGCTCGGATATGTGCTGCACGATTTTCAGGTGGTTTTCCCAGTGTGTTGTGCTCATAAGACATAGAAAAAAAGACATTTCGAACAGTATCGTATACCGGTCACATATGTACGCGCTTCGAAAATACACGCACTGTCACTCATTGTATTACTCTGCTATTTTGAACGCATATAAATTTGTCTATCTCGAATGCTCGTTGTTATTTAATCTCTATTTTAGACTGCAGCTTACTGCTGTATGTTACAAATAATTTATCATCATTTTTTTTTAATTTTCAACCTTTTGGACTTTGAATGAACTTGCATCTATGTTCTAAAAATAAATTAAATGTTTGTAACATTTAATTTATTTTTAGAACCCTCTTCATATTTAGTTCTGTGCGAGTCACATTGTTATTTATCAATTATTATTACTAATTTGCAAAATGTACCCTTACTTGCGAAATTAATGCATTTATGCAATAACTCTGATAAAAAAATAGCAATATATTGTCAAGGTGATTAGCTCCACTTTGTTTGCCCAACTTATGTTATGTTACAATTGACTTACACCTTCACTTTAGTTTATTCTCAATTCTTCAATTCTCAATCATCTCATTTTTATATTTAATTGAATTTTAATTAATTTAATTGCCCTACTTTTACTATTTATAATCAAAATTATTTACTGGTAGCCTCAGTAAAAACACTTGACTGAAAATCAGGTCCGATTCTTTATAATCTAGATTGCTTATATTTTGAAATTTGATGTTCCTATTTTGTATGACAACTCAATACATATGTCAACTGACACTTCAAACTAGTTTTGAAAAATTAGTTATAAATACTTCATCATTACATTTGTCTTTCGATCATTTCAAATTGTACGTACTTCCTTAATTAAAGTTAACTCACTTCACTCTTTATCTTCTTTCAGTTCTTATTTTGAATACCTGTATTCTGTCACCTTTTATTGGACTTAATACTCTCCTCTACGAAACCCAATACATCCAGCTCTGCAACTCACCACTACAAAACTGCTCCACTCAAAACCACAGCGAAGGCCTCAACTGACAATCAACAGCCAAGATGTCCAGAATCCGGATCCAAATCAACACAGGAACCCAGTTCGCAACAGGAACACATTAAAAACAGCCAGTCTTTTTAAATCAGCATCTACACCTCCACCACAGTATGCATCCAAATCGACTTCGGCTTTACCAGATGCAAACCACAAAATGTCACTTGACAAGCCCCACAAATATGCTCACTCTGCTAATGATGTCGATGTAATCTACTTCCTTTGTAAACCATTCCTTGTTATCCAATTCAGTCGATGCAGTGTAGAACCACAATAAACTCAATTCCCATTTACTTACTTTTATTTGCCTTTGTAGATCATAACTGTATTAGATTGGTTTTCTCACCACATTCTAATTTTCATCCATCTAGTCGGCTAATCTTTTTCTTTTAACATTTGTTTTTATTCTTCTTCACTACGCCAATTTATTTTCAATTTTAAACCCTTTTATATTGCCAGATATGTATTTAGAAACTTTTATATGTGGTTTATATCTTAATTTCAAACGTTACAAATTGTATTACATCATTTTCGTTATCAAATTCTAATCAATAAACTATCTCCTTAGCGATCTAGCTTAATTTTTACAGTCCAATACACTATTAAAACTTTTTTAAATGACTAATACCTACTATGTTAAATAATATATTTCGAAAAAGTATTTGTCATTAACTTCCAATTTCATTTCAGATAATAAATTAAGTTGAAATCCTACTTTTTCTCAATTATCTGCATTTAATTAAATTATAAATTCTATTTTCTTTCTTTTCTAAATACATCTTAATAATTTTATATATTATCCACAGAAGAAAAGACGGAAAAACGAACAATTAACACAGCACCAGTTCATATTTAAGGAAAATACCTGTAATAGTTTATAGCATATATGGATATGTGAAAGCTTTCCACAACGTTAAAGTTATAAAAGTTATTTGAAATATTTAGAGATAGATAGTCATATAGGAGTGAAAGACAAGGACTGGAGAACAATAAATGCTGGATACATGCAAAACGGATACAAGATCAGCAAATGTGTACAACAAGATGGTGAACTGTCACTCTGCTCTAACATATAAAGAGAAGACGCACAGAAGCAGCATAAACACAGGAATGTAAATACAGTGAGAACACATTGACATGCCTATGTTACCTATGTTATAGTGTCTATCCGAAAAATGAAACAAGCTCGAAACTTTGATCATACCTCTGTTGCATTGTCTATATGGGTCATTGAACTCGTCCCTAATTTACACTCTCATTAACCTCTACACTGCTTCTCAAGTGTACACTCGAACAAAGCGTGTTCTGCCGTGTCCGAGCCTTCGCCGCAGTTGCAGGTGTCGTCATTGGCCTTGCCGATCCGCACCAGGAAATGAAGAGACTGACCCAAAACGGGATAACTGGAACGAGAAACCTAGAGAGTGCTACAGTAAACCTATCCAAGGGATTGGCACCTAACGAAGAAAGCAACCACAGCGAGAGATGGGTCCAACGTCGTAAACGGTGCTGCCCATTGTCTAGTTCTAGTTCTAATTCTAGTTGAAATTTGGTTTCGTAAACAGTGAACAGTCCCGGATTACGATGTTTGTGAGCTGTTGTTATTTTGCATCTTCATTTTCAGAGTTGTGAATCACAACCAGTTTTAAAATAACCTTCAGAATACTACAAATCACAACTAGGCAGCTAGGTAACCAAATTAAACGTAAATGGCTGCTTATGAAATTTCAGATTTTATCATTCCTATTTTTGAAATTGGAAATATTCAATATCTGCAAAGAATTGCAGTTTGGTATTGCAAGCAGATGCGGAGCAATCCGTTGGTTAAATGTCGAAGGAGCCATGTCGAATGTTCGTGCTCGCCGATATTTAGAAGTTCTAAATCGACTGAATAAAATAGTTAGTGTCAGTTAGCAGTCGTAAATTAGCTATAATTGGGGATGAACTTTGATAAATATTGCTACAATACAATTCCTAGTTTAATTGCTTCGCTAAAATTACGCGGGTGCACAGTTCGCCATGAACGGCCACAGGAAATCGGCTGAAAAAATGGAAATTGTCGACTCGGGTTTAACGCACTTTATCAGAAATCGGCATCGGGCGATGACTTAATTGAGCATGTGCTCAGGACTGCATTGGTCTAAATTTCTCTGAACTCCAATTAAGAATTTTTAAATGTTTTTGATTATTTGGTGCGTTAATAAACCACAGTGCAATGAGCGGTGACATCAAAGCTTGTTCGGCTTGTTTAACTGCTGTGCAGCCCTCTCCTTCTTGTTCGCTTTTTTGCCATGGCGTAAACGCCGTGCGCAAAAACCACCTTGAAATATATGGAGTGTTTAGACGGCAGTCTTCAATAGCTCGCTGCTGGTCTATACGTCGCATTTTTTCCGTAATGAATGCCTTTTAACAGACTTCTCAGACTTACTTATTAGCATGCAGAGCCGGCTTTGCAATTATGTGAAACTCGCGCTTCCTTCTAACACGTTTTATCATTTTTGTGATTTTTTAATGATGGATTTAGGATTGATTTGGACTTATTGATGGCTAGATATTTTCTTTGCTGTATCATATACTTATATTTCAATGTCTGCTACTATGTGGTCAGCAATTTCTTCTTATCAAGTTTTCTCATATTTCCTTACTTCCTTTTACGATAAAGGAAGTATTGGATTCACCCCACAAATTCGAAATTGAGTTTTCACCAGATCTTCACGTTTTAGAGTCCCCTGAACCCATAACCGCATAACCGGAAGTAGCTGTTTCTCTAGTGATTTTTCAGTTTTTTTCGATTTTTTCAAAAACTGATCTAACGATTTTTTTCAAACTTTGCGTTTTTATTACATTTTTAATGTGTATTGATGTGAGATAGGTGATTTTCCAGTTGAATACCTATAAAATGGGTTTCTTTTGTTTTTTTTCCTATTTTAAGTAGAACACCCGGTATATTATTACATTTCTGAATTCAGCTTAAAATTTTAGAGACAATTTGTCTCTTGATCTAATGCTCTATTTTGTACCGTTTTTGTAGAATTTGCAAATTTTGAAAATTGCTGACAAATGCTGAAAAATTAAATATCAAATTTTTGCCTAATTATATGATCACAGTAAAAGGAAGTTGTGTGAGTGTATCACACCAGATTTTTTAAATCATGTTCCTCGTTGACCCGATTTATCGTAGACTATTACTGCAGTCTTCGTTCTATTTATATTTATTTTATAGTCTTCCAGTACTTATTCATTCCCTTTAGTACTGTTTCTTCTACTACTTCCTGTTCATTCTCTGACCATATAGCAATGTCGTCAGCATACCTGAACAGGGCTGTGTGTCCTCCCTATATGCCCATTAATGTTTTTATTCTCTTTCTGGACTGTCCTAGCGCGTCTTCTATCAGTAGCGAGAGAGCACAACCTTGCCGTACGCCTTTGTCGATTTTTGCTTTACTCTGTGTATTACCGCTTTCGTTCTATTACTGCTAGTGTTCTTGCGTATTTAGTATTATCTTTTCTTTATCTTTAACTGCGATGTGTCTTAGTATTTTAAACAGCTTAGCCGACTCTATGTCGGCGAAAACTTTCTCTATATTCACAAATTTTAGATACTTTCTTGATTTTCCTTATTCGTTTTTCTACTATCACCCTCAGATATGTAGAATTGCTTCTTGAGCATGGGTATTTTTTTATATTCGAATTGATCTTCTACTAATTGTTATTCACTTATTCTTTTTATTCTTATATGGATAATCTTCGCAAATTCTTTGATGCGTGTGGACAATTTTTTTTGTCTATCTTTTCTTGTTTTGTAGATCAGTACCATCTATTGTAAGTGCTCTCCTGAGTCGTGCCTATTAATGTAGACAACATTTTATGGTTGCTTCTCCGAATATTTACTACTCTCTCGAGTATATTCCAATAGCCTCATTCAGTTTTGGGTCTAACACAGCTTTCTCCTAATCTGATCTCCTTCTGCCATGTCCATTCCATCAGGGTTTTCTACACTCTGTGTTTGTTCTTCATCATCTACAATGCACTTTGGCTATATTATGCAACTCCATTAAGCTTTTTCCATCTTCATTTTTTCCTTTACCTCCACCGTTTCCCCAAAAATGGTTCCTACTGTTTGGTGCTTATCAATCTCTTAAAAATTTTGCTTAGTCTTCCTTTGCTTTGATGCCTTCTGGGTTTATTTTGTTTCTCAATTCCTTATATAACTGTCGTCCTTAGTCTGTCTTTATACTTTCAAGTCTCTTTCTTTGTTTATTAATTTAGTTATCTCATCTGGTGATGTGCTAGTGTCCATACATTTTACTTTATAGCTGTTCTGTTGCCTTCTACATGTTTCTCTCTTATGGGTGTATCTGTAACTTTCACTTTTGTCTTTTGTACTAGTTGTATTTTTACAGTGACTTAAATCAGTTCTTCAAGGTGCCATGTTTCTCTTTCTTTAGCTAATTTTTTGAATTACAAGTCACATTTCAACGTGACCAAATTGTGGTGGCTGTCCACGTCCGCATCCGCATAACCCCTAGAATTTTTTACTTGTTTTCTGAACCTATTTTTCACTAGGATTTTTCAAGTATACCTTTCGCGTATATGGTGTTGGAATAGTATATTACATACCGAGGTGGAAAGTGTTTCATTACTGTGGAGAGATTAAGTAGTTAACCGAGACACGTAGCGAATGGATCGACGAGATTCCCAGTGTCCCTACCTACTCAGCGGTCGGGAATGGATCGCGCATGAATGGATCAACGAGATTTCCATTGTCCCTACCTACACAGCGGTCGGGAATGGATTCATTTCCAACCGGCTGGAAAGTTAAGTTGGGAATAGCTCATTTTCCAACTTTTTAAAAGTCAGTAATGATCTTATTACATATATGGTCGCGAATAAAAATTATTAGTCATTGTTAAGTCATGTCTCGCACATAATTTGACTAATCTGTCCCCTCAAGCAACAAACGACTTCCTGGATTTAACCTTGTGATTATTAACGTCGAAGAACTCAACGTTTGGCCCACTTTCGTAAGAGGCCTCATCAGGAGGAAAAACAAACAAGAAGAGTTTCATCTCTGGCGTGGTTTACACGTTGAGGACGGGAGGTCCTCTTTTGCTTTTCCTCCTGTTGAAACCCCTTACGAAAGTGGCCAAAAAGTTGAGTTCTTCGACCTCAATAATGACACGGTCCAATTCCGGAAGTCGTTTATTACTTAATGACAATAGCCGTGAAAGCCTCCGAAATAATCTGTTTCCTCTTTCATTTATCTTGCACAGGTCATACTTCTATTTCAACTCCTACCATGCGTTCCAGTTCTACAGTATTACTAAATTTTTATGTCAATTTGCATCTCGTACCATTGTAAAGCCTGTTTTTAGCTTGTGCACTAGTATGATTATGATTTAATAGTCCTTCAGTATATATCGGTCGACTTTACCTCGAGACTTTTTGACAATAATTATATCATTCATCTCTTGACGCATATTTTTCGTATGCCCATCTTACTCTAATTATATCAAATTCTTTGGTTTTCATGTTTTATATTTTCCAGAATTCCACATTTTAGATGAGTTCTTACACTCCATATCTTACTCCTCTAATCTGTCTTCTATAGGTTTCCACGCCCGGTGATCCGAATTGGAAACAGTTTAATCGCAACGATTATGTGAAGAGCTTTAGGACTTTTTGGAGCTTTCCACGATCTTAAAGGGTTCATGTGGTCAAGCAATACTGCGAAGCGAGGAGCTTTACTGTCTGTGTTTGTTGATTTATGATATTTTGACTAATTCATCGTCACCTAAGATAACGATACGTGCTGCAGTTTTGAGCCTAATTAAGGGGGCAGAGCTCTAGTAGGCATTCATTTCTCTTGTGGATTAATCGTATAATTGTTTTTTGTTAGATAATTTTATGACGAGGCTTAAGCGGCAAGTTTCGCGATCCGAACCTAATTTGTGCTGTGAAGCTCCTGTAGGGATTTCTCAACTTCCAAGACAGTTGTTAGATAGAGGGATTTTGGTACAGCAACCCTTCCAGGCATTTAGTGAGGCGAGGTGAGTGCCTTCGCTGTTTGTTGCGGAGATCTTCATTTACCCGTTTCTAAAATTTATTGTTTAAGTTTAGTCGTTCAAATTTTATGTTGGTGTATCGATTGTAACCACTTGGAATGTACCCCTTTACACTTTTTGAAGATCAAGGAGCAATTCCGGTGCTGCGTGATATGTTTAATACAAATTCAAGGTAACAGTTGTGCCAAATTGGAATTGCTGAATGGCTAAAGACCAACCTGTACACATTTTCCAGAACTGTTAAAAGCTTAGTACTCCATAGTCAAAATTGAATACTCTCTCCTGGCAAGTAACATAATTTAGTTTGATTTTGGGAAATATCCAGGTACCTGGAGAAATAGCCCCTTGGTATAAAAAAATGAGTTGCATTTGGGAAGCTGAATGTTACTTATTCTAAATTCTACGCATATAAATATTTAGTTAACACTACTGTTTAGTGTGATACTTTTCGGGCTTCTTTCTCAGCAACGTTATGCAGCGATTGCTCCCGATTTAATTTTGAATGTACCTCTGCTAGACACGAGGCTTTCTTACAATTTATATGGCAGATATAAGCAACTACTTGTATCGTTTGTGATATTTTTTTGGTAGTTTGTGATTGATCGTTATGCATGTATGTGCTCTCTATTGATTGTGGAATACTGTCAATTACAAAGTGGCTATTTTAGTATCATTATATATGATCCTCGTTATAACTTGGGTGTTATTTTCTTCTTTTATGCATTTTTCGAGGCACTTAACGGATAATTGTCTCAAGTAATCAGCAGCGAACGTGCCAGGTAGAACCACTTGGCTGCTTCTAATTTAGTTTTCACATTTTCTAAGGTAAGCTGACCACGACGCATTCTCCGGAGCTAGTCGGGGGCATGTTCCCTTCAATAACGGTGAAACTACATTCTGAATTATGAATTTTGAAGACACCATTATAACAGTTGCTTTCCATCTGAATATGTGTACATAGAGACAGTTTCTTCTTCTACTTGTTTTATACGTGTTACGATTATACCACCAATGCTCGGGCGCCAGAGCTTCGTTAGTGAAAATAAAATGCACCGCGGAAAAGTAAACCTGGCTTTTATTCCGCAAACCATGAAAGCCAATCTCAGTAGTATTTTGCTGGTTGGGTTTATTGATTTGCATTTTTTTTAAATTTTCCGTCAGGCATTCGCCCACAGTGGCTATTTCATCTTTTTTTTTAATACTCTTGTCAGCTTACTTGCATTTTGCATATTGCATCTTTCGCGAATATGGTCGTTTGTTAGATTTTTTCCCAATGTGGCGTCGACACCTCTTCTTAGTACTTTCATTTCTTTACCTCTGATTTTATGTCTAGCTCATTTTGTCTGTGCGCGCGTTTTAGAGACATTGGTAAATATAACCATTAGTATGCGCAAGTTACTCTCCTCATTATTGTTATTGGGATATTTTTTGCTGTCCCGCATCATTGTATTTATTCTTGAATGGTTGGCAAGTAAATAGACTGACTACTCTGGATGTTCTTATCATACGAGGTATATAATATTTTTATACAACACCACAGTTTAACGAAGACAATACTTCTGCGGCCCCTTTACCTTAAAGGTGAGGATTACGATGCCTTAGTTAAACACTTGATGTTTAAATAATAATAATAATATTCTATTTCAATATAAATTCGCCAGCTGTTTTAACACTTACAATTCTTCTTTTAACTTCGGGTGTGCTACCTACTTTTTCAATGTTAATTACAACATATGTGTATGAGTTAACAACTTCTAATAGGCAACGTAGTCCCTAGACATTATAGAATCCAAGAAAAAAAGTTGAATGTTTACAAAATTAATAGAAATGTGATTATTTTAACTAATGCGTTAAAAGTTAAAATAATAAAACTTGAGGTTGGAAAGGGTGGAAAACTACCAATGAGTAATTGAATTTAGTCGACTTTGAACTTTATACTTCCGGAAATTATCACCGGTCAATATTCTAAAAGGAATCTTTAACACGATCGTCAGCTCGGCATCTTGGGGTTGGTGTGTTAATCATATCACTGGAGCGGTGAATGGTTATGATTTTATTTCGTTGATGTGTGTATATAGATGTGCAATAATTACAAACTAAGTGATTAAGGTGCGTGATTACGCGCTGGCGGCAGATCCAGTCTTACTTGTTCCCCTAGGGAGCGGTGAGTCCAGGCTCGGCGTTGGCAAGGCCTCCAAGAGACGCTCGATCGAGGTGCGGTGGCTAGAAATAAAGAAAAACATGCGAAGATGAACAACGGTGCGGCCTCTTGGAGGATGCGTGAGACCGGGCGTTGGGAGGTTCAACCTAGACTAGGCTGTAAAGCTTGTAACAGCTGAGGATGCTGCAGGTTGGCCTGACCTGGAGTAATGCGAAAATAAAATTTGAGTTAGCCTCTTGGTGAAGAAGTAGTTTCGGGGTGACCACGCCAGGTGCTACCGCCGAAGACGCTACTGCACTCTAGGCGAACTTATAAAGGTTCGGATACAGAGAAATCTATCAGGTTGTTAATCCAACGAGTTTGCTTGACCAGGAAAACTTGTCACAATTTTGTTGGCAATTCTTGGGGCCTTTAAACTCAATGAGGCGGTTATTTTCAACGTTCGGGGTCGCAGGGGAGGTTAATTTGTTGTTTTATTAGACCTATATAAGTTTTTTCGGGGGTCTACCAAAATTATTTGATCTGCATCTTGTTGTAGCTGACCTAAGGATTAGTATTTTGATACTACATACGACCGCCTAGGTGTACCAGATAAAGTTGATGCAAATTTATTTTTGGATTAATTGGGCAGTCGCGCGGGGTCTCATCTCTTTTACCTGACCAGATAGTTCAGGGGATGTTTTTATGCGGATATCTGAAATGTTACCCATTTTATATCAGGTAGCGCTTCTGGGTAATTACTGTGTTGTCTTCAAATTTAGCCATTGGTCAGGTATAGGCATCGTAGTGTCATTCAACGGCTTATTTGCTTGTAGAAGCCTGCTTATAGCAAACCGTTAGCCGGCGTTTGCCTGAAAAGGGAGCGGGCTTTGTTTTCGGAAGCGGAGAGTTTAAAATTTCTATTAATTCGTTGTCGGTTTAAAATGTAAACATCGCGACGTCGCACCAACGGGTATCACAAAGCTTAGCCCACGACAACAGCAGTATTGCCAAATTCCTGCATAACACAGCTTTAAATATGTGCCTCATTTACTTGGGTGATACCACTGACGTTCAACATATCTACAGGATAATTTTACTGTAAATTAATGCTTCAATATTTAATTGAGATGAGACTTCTTACAATTACATAAATTAATTACGATTCTAGCAGAACGGCATTCCTCTTCACAATACTGAGAGGGTAAGAATTTCTCTCTGTAAATTTTTCCTAGGAAAATTATTGCTAACTATAGTAATAAACATTAGACTACATTGCCAAATTTACTGTGAGATTATTTAGAAAGTATAAAGCGGTTGTATAATTTATAATAATTCCCCCACCCCGGTAGTCTTTTTCACGTACTGTCCAATACCATTGTTGTTTTTCAATTATTAGTTCTCTAAATCCACCGATACTGTTTAGGTAATTTTGGCACACCGTTGTACAATGTAAGGGAACTATTATTGCTACTGAGATGTTTTTATTGCAATATGATCTGCTCAACTTTTTTATGTCGCCGTTCTTGATTTTATCCTTCATATTAGTTGGTGATTCGTCATCTGCAATTTTTCATATCTTTTCACGGTTAGGTTCGAATGCTTTAATTTTGAGATGTACAAATGCTTTCGACCCTTCTTGTGGAGTACTACATTTTGTTTTAACTTAAAGCAATTTACAGGTGTTTAGATATTTCAAACTGAATAAGGCAGATTGTGTTTTGAGGATTGTACAGATTTTTTAAGCACGGGGCACTCAAAGTCTGATTGTTTTCATCGACTGCAGGGCTAGTATAAAATGAATGTATTTTCAGCAACGCGCTTTCCAAGAATAAAAGCAGCAAACGCGAAAGATCGCGACAGCAGTAAACGCAATCGGTATTTTGTAACCGTCTCAAGTTAAAACCTGGCCAGCTTAGAGCACTGGGACATTGAGCAGCAGGGATCGTTCACGCGCCTTTATCAAGTACAGGATTATTTTGCCTAGTCGGGATCCGAACGAGTGACCCTACAGGATCCAATAAGACACTAATCCTGCAGGACCTCCTGGATATCCCGGTATTACCGGCCGGCATGTCCTGTTACTGATATATAGCGTGTAAGAGGTTCTACTTCGGTGTATTAGGATCTAAAGGGTTGATATAGGAGCAGATTATGTAATTAATTGGTTATCAGGATTTATACTACACGCCGGATTATTGAGATTGGTTTCTTGAAACGATTATCGGGCCGGCCAGCACCCTTGGACGAGCACCAACACAATAGGTGTCCTTTAAAGGACACTGGCCTTACCTAGTTCAGCAAAATGCCTTTGAGGCTTTTTAAAAATGCTGATTGTAGTTTTAGTCAGAAACTACTTTGGTTAGAAAATATGAGTAAAAGTAAAAGTGTTTTCAAATTGTTCAAAGCGAATCAAACTTGCAAATTGAAGTACGATGGTATATCTTTGTTTATTGTGGCATTTGTAAAGGTTTGGTTCGTTTCTATGTGTAGCTTCTGCATTATAGATCTATAAAAATGTGTAAAGTTTGAGCACCGCATTGGAGATAAGTGTTATGACACAAGAAAAAATATTTTTATGTTAATAGCTCACTAAATGAAATGTTGATTAAAACAGAAATGGCAGCGTCGGAAGTCGATTATAAATGACCAAAGACCTAGAAGTTCTAGCACATCTGAAAATAAAATTCGTGTTAACAAACGGAGTGATTGGAAGTTTTTCTTGTTTTGAAAGAGGTTCACATAACTAATATATCTATTTCTAAAACTTCGCACCGAGGTTTAGCCATGAGCCAGACAATCATTTATCAAATTCTCAGACTTTTAGGAAGAACAAACTTTACATTATTTAGAAAAAGATGAAAACTTTATTTAGTTGTTATAGGAAACGAGATTTTGGTGCACTACTCGTATAACTTAAGACCTTCCAAATAAATCTTATGCGAGTCGAAGAAACCTTTCAACTACTACAGGACATTATATTTACAATCAATCTGATCCACCAGCGCTCATATTTTGAGGTTAACTTCAAAAAAGCAACAAAAGAAATTTCCGTAGGACTTATTCCTGATCATGCTCGTTAAAGAATGATAAAATCTCTTAGGAGCTACCATGCTCAGCAATAATTTGCAATTGTTCTACAAGAAATGTCAGCGACACGTAATGGCAATTCAAAGGGATGATGTCCTTGCTAGAAAAGATCTGTGGAGACCAAACAGACAGAATAATAATAATAAGGAAATGGTGGAGATGGGTTCAACATACGTTGAGAACAGACTCACGTAATATAAGAATCTCTAGCGCAGCCGAACACCTAAAGCAATTTGGAGAAGAACAATTAAAAATATATTGGGAGGACGAGTCTATGCTCTATCTATACTAAAAATATATGAGGACTATTGGTGAAGTTCCGATCAGCTGAGAAAAATTGTCTGACACTCAAATGCACTGTTGCTATCATTATATCATCTGTCAGTGTTTATACTGAATTGAAGAGTTGTGAAAGCTAAAATAGCGCTGAGAGGTTTCTAAATTTAATTTAAGCTGAACTTTTTTGAATAACATATTATGGGTATTGATTTTTTACAACTTATTGACGTTTTAAATAAAATTCACACTTGTTTTTTAGATTTTTAAAATACTGAAATGTCAGTTGAGTTGTGCATTATGGAGATTTACAATTGTCTCTTCTCGAACCGACACACTCGACTCGTCTCAACTGGACCCGAATCGAATCAAATCGACTAGACACGTCTCAACTCGACTCAGCTCTACTTAAAGATTTAGTTACGTTGTGCACTCTGAAGTTTTGAAGTTGCATGCTCAACGATTGGCCAAATATGTCTCGAATCGAATCGACTCTCCGACTCCTCGGAACTCGACCCGACTCGACCAGGCTCGACTCGGCTCCACTCGACTTAAGTATTCAGTTACGTTGAGCACTTTGAAGGTTTATAGTTGTATCGAAGCATACACAATGTTTTATCTAATATGTCGTGGACTTCTGCAAATTCGACTAGACTAGGCTCGATTCTACTCGATATAATTCGACTCGGCTTAGCTCGACTTGAAAATTCAATTACGTTGAGCTCTGTAGGCTTGGAGTTGTACCGAAGCATACACAGTGTTTGACCTAATATGTCTCGACTCGGCTCGACTCACTCGACTCGTCTGGACTCGACTCAACTCGGCTCGAATCGATTTGACATGACTCGAATCGGCTCAGCTCGACTTCAAGATTCAATTACGTCGTGCGTTCTGTAAACTTGGAGTTGTATCGATGCATACATAATGTTTGACCTAATATGTCTAAATTCCACTCGCCTCGACTCAGCTCGACTTGAAAATTCAGTTACGTTGTGCATTCTGAATATCTGACGTTGCACTGAAGCTTACACAATGTTTTCCCTAATATGTTTTTATTCGACATGGCTGGATTTGGCGCTGCACGTCTTAAAATTTTAGTTAGGTTGTGGACTCTGAAGGTTTGAAGTTGTGTTGGATCATATACCCTATGACCTAACGTATTTTTATATATAAACGGTGTTGTGCCTGCGTCTCTGTCTGCGTCACGTTTTTATCGGCATCGATCGGGCACACTTCGTCTACAGTCGGCTCTATCGCCCCTCGTCCTTTATACTGAAATGAGCAAGTATATGGGGCAGGTTATGCGTCTAACTAATAATCGAATTCTCTTCGCATTACTGAGTATTTTCTTTTTCAGTGTTATTAGCAACATTAAGATATGTTTACGTACCTATTTTGTACGTATTTTGAACATTATTTAACCGTAATTCCATCTACCAAGAGTTTTTCGGCAAAGGCAAAGGCTTTTTATGTACAATTCAATCTTAAAATGCAAAAACTGTTTTAATTAGAATAATGCTGCTTTTGCAGTGTGCTCGAAAGCTACTAGTAGTCTAGTTTCTTATAGAATTCTATCTTAAATTTTCTGAATAAAAGTAACTTTAACCATACCTAGATGCTACCACGTTCCACAAAATTTATACATCGTAGATCTGAGAAATGCAGATTATATTTAAGACAACACATATCGTGGGGCCATTTAATATATTTGCAATCATTTGCAATATCTTAGAAATCGTTTAAATGATAAGTATTTTCGCTTTTGAAGCTTGTATTATTTTATTTTTAAAAATCCTGATGCTTACTTTGATCGACATATACTGGTGTTTAGTTACCTACATGTTTTTGTAGTTTAGATAGATAGAAGTAGTACCGTTTATTTTTAACAGTAGTATGTCATACTGTCTCTATAACCCCAGTGTTAAAATAATATTTTAACTAAACAGCGAAAAATCGCATCAATAAATTTAAGAAGGCCTAAATGTTGTAATAAAACTACTTGCTCTGAAAAACCAACGGAAACACAGCACGAGAGGTGGAAATCCTTGAGTAAATACTAAAGTTTTATTTATACAGCAGTTTGTGCTCGAACATAGTGTGACGAAAGCAATGAAACACTGAAACTGTACTTATTATATCTCAGGTCATAATTTTAGAAATTCCTAACGTCGAGGGTGGCAGAATGGTCTTCCGTGACACCGCCGTCATTGCCTCAGTCACGGACAATTATGAAAAGGAGGAATGTAACTCTAATCACCCCATTTATAAAAATCATTTAATCCGTGCGCTCCAAAAAAGCAATCGGCGACTTCGACAGGCTTTTCTCAAGTGTGCGCTGACTTAAAAACTGCAGTTATTAAAAGACACGCCATTAATAATTAAATCATTTCGTGTATCTCGGTGGAGGAAGTAAAAGGTAAGCCATAAAGCTGCTTTGATGTTAGCAAGCGCGTGAACATCGACGAAGGCACAATTCGAACGAAACTTGGCACTAACGAGAGAAAAACCATGAAAACTGCTTTTTATGCGGTTGCAATTAAAAATGGAGCGACATCGATTCCTGGAGGTATTGAAAGGCTTTGATTCGGAAGAAATTAATTGAAGTTATTTTTCCGAGTCAAAAGAACAACGCGCTTCGTGCCTGTATTTGATGTCTGTGTCGCTTTTATATTAATTTTTAACGCGAGTGCTCTCCACGCTGAGCCGAGCTGCTTGTTTCTATTTCTTATCAATAGATCTACAAGGCGGAAATGGCTTTCCCAGCAGGTACGCTGCACATCTCTTTATGCGGTTTTAATGATTCCTATTAAATACATCTAACGGGGTAATATGAAAAGAAACGGCTACGTATGCTCTCGGGACGATCCTATTTAATAAGTTGCAGAAAAATTGCAGCAAATTACTTTTGCAACTACTTTTAGCTCCGTGTTCTTCTCAAAAACTGTCTCGAACGAACTCTCCAGATTAATTTTGAGCGGTTTCATCAATTTGATTTCAATTAAATTGCAACTAGTCAGAGCAGAGGAGTAACTATATACCAAGCGTCAGCAAAATAGTATGTATATCAACAACTGATAGAAATATAGGTAATGAATTTTGACATTGACTAGCGCATGCTAATAGAAGGAAGTTAAACTCAATCCTGTGAAATAGATATAATAACCTGACACACAAAGACAAGAATATACAGCACCATGATTCAACATGTAATACCATACGAATCAAAAAGTTAGGTGACACGCAATAAAACTTAAATAACAGTAGTTGAAATGATATATTGAAAAGAATGTAGAGATAAACAAGAAAGAGAATAATTAATGAAGAAATGAGAAGCAAGATGAAGACAAGGAAGAAATCAATCAACTAATAGCTAAATAAGGGTTCATAACATGTGGATTAAAAAGTCACCTGATTTGAGTCGCATATGAAAAGAAAGGCCGCAATGGTCCTAGCTTGATAAAATAGACAAAGAGACAAAAAAATACATTAGCGAATGGGGAATCGAAAAATAGAGAAGGTTGTAAAGCACAGTTGAAAGAATTAAGACGGTTCCAGCTGGAGAGATGCTTTATAATCATTGAGTCGTTTATTTTAATCAATAAGTAGTTTGAAAAAGTGTGCAGTTGAAAAAACTTAACAATTAACGACGATATACGAAGAAGCGCTAAGGCAAAAAAGGACGTAATCAACCAATAGACGAAGGAACGTTGTTAGCGTGCGTCAATGCAAGAAAACCAGAATTGTTAAAAATGTCACTTGATTCACTTATAAAAAGGAAGACCACAACTAAAGTAGTCGAAATAGTATTTTGAAGGTGTAAAGTTACAAGTAAAAATATAAACAACTAATTAATTAACCAAGAGGGAAATGATAGCCCACTAAAAGAAGAATGGGGAGGAAATACAAGAGGAATAGGCAATGACAGGTAGGTAACGGGGTTATCAATTTGAGTGTCATATAAAGGAGAATACCACAAAGATCATGTCTTGATGAAGTAGACGAAATAATAGAGAAATAAAAGTAGAGGATAGAAAACTCAAAAATAGGGACGGTCGAATAACACAGCTGAGAAAACTACAGTATTCTTAAGCAAAAAAGGTGCTTTCTGTAGGTGCACGGTTTTCTGTATATCTAATAGAAGAAGTTAAAATGAAGTGTTAAAGAAGAGGTAAAGAATAAAAAACTGAATAGCTAATGATGAAATGCGAAGTGAGATTAAAGTAAAGTGGCAAAGATCATTATAAAGGTAAACGGTCACAGATATAAGTCTTATAATATATAAAAGAGAAAATCACAATTATCTTGGCTTGATGAAGTATACGAAGCGATGGAAAAACCAAAAGAGATCATGGAAAAGGGAGAAACAAAAAAAATGCAAATCATAGCTGAGAGAATTAAAGTAAGCTTAAACTGTATATGTCCTTTATGTTGGTGCATGGTTTCCTGTATATTTAAAAGCAGGAACTTAAATGGTATGCTGAAAAAGAGGAGGAAAAGGAGAAGCTCACAAATATTCTTTACTGATGAAGTAGACGAAGCGATGGAAAAGCGAAAGTAGAGGATGGCAAATTAAAAACAGGAAAGGTTGGAAGACAACTGAATTTAAAATACGCTTAAGCTGTAGATATTCTATATGTAGGTACATGGTTTGCTGTATATTAAATAGCAACAGCGAAAATTAAGGAAAAACGAAAGTAGAGAATGGAAAACTGAAAATAGAAAACGTTGGAACTACAGCTGCGAGAATTAATGCAAGTACATGGTTTTCTGTACAATAAATAGCAGCCGCTGAATTGTTTAAAAGGAGGAGTGGTTACAAGAAGAAACTAAATAGTTGATGATAAAATACAAAAAAGGATTAAGGCGGGAATGAGATAGAAACAGACGAGCACGGGTGGGTAAAAAAAGCAAAGGTGTTAAACTCATATAAAGGAAAAGACCACATAGGCCCTGGCTTAATAAAGTGACGGAGCGATAGAAAACGAACGAAGAGGATCGAAGGTTGCAGAACACAGTCAAAAGGATTAAAGTAAGCTTAAGCTGTAGAGATCCTTTATTGCGTACTTGATTTTCTGTATATTAAACAGCAGCCGCTGAAATGGTATGTTAAAAAAGTGATAGAGTTACAAGAAAAATAACTAAAAATGAAATATGAAGGATAATGCAAAGATATGAAGACTATTATAGTGCGGTAATGTCAAAAGAACAGACAAACACAGGTGGGTAAAAATGTCACAGGTATGAGTCCCATATAAAGGAGAATGCCACAAAGATCTTGGCTTGATCACGTACACGAAGCGCTGGAAAAGCGAAAGCAAAAAATAGAAAATGTAAAAATAAAGAAGGTTGAAGAGTAAGCTTAAGCTGTAGTAGTCTTTTATGTAAGTGCATGGTTTTCTGTATATTAAATAGTTGCGCTGAAATTGAATGTTCACAATGGAGTGGAGTTACACGAGGAAACTGAATAGCTAATAATAGAATATGAAGGAGCATTAAGGCAAAAATTGTTACGGTACGGAAATTCGAGATGAAAAGACATTCACAGGTGTCAAAACAGTAATAAATATGAGTAGTATATAAAAAAGAAGACCACATAGATCATGCATAAGTAGACTAAGCATTGGAGAAACGACAGTCAGGGATGCTCAACTGAAAAGTAGAGAATGTTAGAAAATGCATGTGAGATAATTAAAGTAAGTATCAGATGTGACCACATCAGTGGCGCAGTGGATAGGGTGTCAGTCTTGCAATAAGCAAGTCCGAATCCATAAATAGGTGGAACCTTTTCCGCAGTCTACTAGATCGGTAGTGAGCCGGGTGGCCATTCGACGTTGGTAGAGTAACAAGAGTACACATATACACACACAATGACCTGGAGGTAGTACAACAGGCCTATGAGTCCGCAGTGCGCATGAACTTAGTTCACTCTCATATGTAGGTACATGGTTTCCTGTATATTAAATAACAGCCGCTAAAATGGTATGTTGAAAAACGTGTGGATTTACAAGAAGAAGCCGAATAGTTACAGATGAAATACAAAGAAAGATTAAAGCAAAGTTGCAAAGATCATTATGGTGCGGGAATGCGAGAATAAGAAACAATCAGAGGTGGGTTATAAATTCACCGATATAAGTCCATTATGAAGTAGAAGACCAAATAGGCCCTGGATTGATGAAGTAGATGAATGAATGGAAAAACGAAAGCTGAGAGTAGAAAATTTAAAAATAGAGAAGGTTGAAAAAATATAGCAAAATAAGTTTATACTGTAGAGATGCTTTATGTAGGTACATTCTTTCTTGTATATTAAATTGTAGCCGATGAATTGGTACGTTAAAAAAAGGGTGGACTTACAGAAAGAAAGTGAATAGCTAATGATGAGATACGAAGAAGGATTAAGATAAAGTTGCAAAGATTATTATGGTGTGGGAATACGAAAAGAACAGACAATGTAAGAAAATCACAGATTTGAGTCCCACAAAAACACAAAAATTCTGGATTAATGAAGCAGACGAAAAATGGATAATTGAAAAATAAAGAAGGTTGGAAAACATCGCTGAAAGAATTATAGTATACTTTAGTTGATATCCTTTAAGTAGCTACATGATTTTCTGTACATTAAATAACAGTTCCTGAAAAAAACTCCACAGCTAATAATGAAATACGAAGAAGGGTTAAAGATTATCATGGTGCAAAAAAACGAGTGGAACAGACAATCAAAGATGGTTGAAAAAGACATTAATATCTTGAATAAAAAAGAAGACCACAAAGATTCCGAACCCATAAAGTAGGCGAAGCCATAGAATAACGAAAGTAGAAAATAAAAAATTTACAAATAAAAAGGATTGTAAAACACTGCCGAGAAAATTAAAGTAAGCTGAAGCTATAGAGGTCCTTTGTATAGGTAACGCTTTATTGAAAAGGGGGTGGAACTATAAGAAGAAGCTGAATAGCTTATGGCACGGGAATGTGGGAAGAACATACAATCACAGGTGGTTAAACAGGTAACAGGTGTGGGTCCCATATAACGTCAAAACCACAATTAGCCGGGATTAATAAAGTAGATAAAGCGCCGAAAAAACAAAAGTAGAGAATGGAAAACTGAAAAATTGAGAAGGTTGGAAACAGCTGTGAGGATCCTGGTAAGATAAAGTTGTAGAGATCGTTTATGTAGGTACATGGTTTCCTCTATATTAAATAGCACCAAATGAAATCTTGTGTTCAAGAAGGGGTGAAATGGCAAGAAGAAGCTGAATAGCGAATGGTAAAGTACGAAGAAGATTAAGGCAATGTGGCTAAGATTATTATTTTGCAGGAATGTGAGAAGAACTGACAATGATAGGTGAGTAAAAAGATAGGTAAAAAGATCACAGGTATGAGTCCTTTATAAAGGAGACTACTAGACCTATTCTGGCTTGATCAAGTAGACGAACCGATGGAGAAGCGAAAATGGAGGATAGGAAATTAAAAAATAGAGGAAGTTGGAAAACACACCTGAGAGACTTATAGTTAGGTGTTAGTTGTTAGTTGTCCTCTGTGTGTATACATGGTATCCTGTAACTCAAACAGCAACCGCGGAAATGGTATGTTAAAAACGGGGTGGAATTACAAAAAGAAACTCAATAGCTAAAAATTAAATTGAAAAAATATCCAGATAAGGAGACAAACATTATTTTAGTGCGGTAATGCGAAAATAACAGACAATCGCAGGTACATAAAATAGTCGCATATATGAGTCCTATATAAAGTAAAAAACCACAAAGACCGCTTTTTTATAAAGTACGACGTAGACAAAGCGAAAGTGGTGGATGGAAAATCGAAAAAAAGAGTTGGTTGAAAGACACAGCTGGGAGAATTAAAGTAAGTTTAAGATGTAGAGATCTTTTATGTAGAAACATGGTTTCTTGTATATTAAATAGCAGTCGCTGAAATGTTATGTTGAAAAAGGAGTGGAGTTACAAGAAGAACCTGAATAACTAATACTGAAATGCGATGAAGGATTAAGGAAAAGTGGCAAAGATTATTACGGTGCAAGAATGCGAAAAGAACAAACAATCATAAGTGATAAAAAAGATCACAGACATACGTCCCATATAAAATAAAATACAACGAAGATCTGGTCTTGCTAAAGTAGACGAAGCGATGGAAGCACGAAAGTAGAGTGAGAAACTGAAAAATGGAGAAAGTTGTACAACACATCTGAGAATTAAAGTAAGCTTAAGCTGTAGAGATTCTATGTGTAGCTACATGGTTTCCTGCATATCAAATAACAACCCCAGAAATGGTATGTTGAATAAGTGGCAGCGTTGCAAGAAGCAACTGAATAGCTGAAGATTAACTACGAAGAATAATTAAAAGAAAGAGGAAAGGTAATATTATAATGCGGGAATTCGAAAAGAACAAACAATCACAGGAGGGTAAAAAAGTTCCAGATATCAGTCCCATATAAAAATGAAGATCACATAGATTTTGTTTTCACAAAGCAGACGAAAAGCGAAAGTAGAGGATTTATAATTAAAAATTAGAAAGCTTGAAGAACGTTAAGGTATGCTTAAGGGGTAGAGATTCTTTGTGTAGGTATATGGTTTCTTGATTGTCAAATAGTAGCGGCTGAAATAGTCTGTTGAAGAAGTAGTGGAATTTCAAGAAGGATTCAAGCAAAGAGACCAAAATTATTAGTGATATGCGTGAAGAACAGACAATGATAGGTGAATAAAAAGGTAACAGATATGGCAAAAAGGAGACCATCGCAAAGATCTTAAACTGATGAAGTAGATGAAGCGATGGAAAAACGAAAACAGAGGATAGGAAAGTGAAAAACAGATAATTTGGAAAACAGCTGGTTAAACTAAATTAAACTGAAGCTGTAGAGATCCTCTGTCTATGCACATGGCTTTTAAATAAATAATATAATAATGAGAGCAAACAACCAAAATTTAATAAATTAAATGGTTTTAATAATTGAATTTTTGTGTTAAACTCAGGACTAATGAAATGCTCTCTGCATTGTATCTATTTGCAATCAAATAGGGCTTAGCTCCGGTAAAACATGAAATAAACTCTTTCTCAGGGTAGGTTCAACAGCTTGTATTACAAATACTTTGCTGTATGATAAATTAACCAGTATGGCAGATGCGTGACTTTGTATTTGACAGGTGTATAGCCTCACATTGACTACAACTAACAAAATGACCTGCACGTACAAGAAATAGCATAAATTGAATTTCAAAACAAAAAAAAGACCACTTCACCTAAACGCTGCTAAATATGTGACGTGGCTTCCGGCTAACCTGTTTTGTTTCAGATGACGCAAACAGACGCGCTGAGGTTCAATTGTCATTATTTCTGGAAAAACTGCAAAAAAGGTCTTCAAATCGCAAATCAAAAGGACGCTACCTCGATTATTCGAATCTGGACAGATCTGGTTCTCTAGAATAACTTTCAGTCCCTCGGAAAATGTCGAAACACCAAATTCTACGGAGATGCTCCACCTGCTTGCTGTGAAATGTACCTTTTTGTGATGGTGGTCCGATGCAGCTCGCACAATGAAGTGACGCCACGGCAATAACACCCTTGGTAACGGCTTGTTGGTCCAAATTTCGATCTTCTCTAACGTAACACATTAGGTTCTGGCTGTCCGATGTCTTCGCTACTCGAGAAAGAGACCCCAAAGTTGTCGCTCTTGGAGGATTATTGCAGCTGGCTATTACTCTTTACTTGGCACTGCTTTCACTTTGAAACTTAGCCACAAAGATGGACTACACCCAGGTGACTATAATAAACCAAAATTTGGCTCCACAAATAACTGTCGTTATTATTAATTTCAAACAAACTGGGAGCTCATCTAACACACAGCCTAATTGCTACACGCTTCTATTTGATGTCCTTGTTAAACAACTGACATTCTCTTTTCCTAGCGATAACGATTTATATTTGTTTATAAAAAAAAATGATTTATATGTTTATTTATGGACTGTAGTACTGATAAAATGTTCTTTCATAACTACTAAAATGTATTTATCTTTTGAAATTGTCCACGTAGCACTTTGCTCTGCTTTTTAATCACTTGGTTTTAATTGCACTTCATCACATAAATATATTTAGCACTTCATCAGCTGTTTGTCTTCCGATAGGTTGCCTTATTGCTCTTCGCGATTTTTACTTCCTCGTACTGCTTTGCGCAGTTCCTCTCCGTTACCTTGCCGTTTGTGGCTTATAAACCTTTAATACTAGTAACGCTCATACAATTTCTGTACTTAATTATGACTGAACTTTGGACGTATCCCTTCTGAAACCTTTCTTATCTCCTGCCAACCTCTCTTACTCAAATTATAGTTGCTACTGCTCATATCAAGTGCATTCCTTAATGTAAAATAATGAATTGAACTAAATAAAATAGTTAATTCTGTGAAAGTTGAAGGGACCAGTTTTATCTAAAATTTTAAGCTGAATTCAACAATCTAATAATATACTGGGTGTTCTATTTAAAATAAAAGTTAATAAAAAAAGAAGAAAACAAAAAAACCCATTTTAAAGGTATACAACTGGAAAATCGCCTATCACACATCAATACATATTAAAAAAGTTAAGTTTTGAAAAAAATTGTTAGAGCCGTTTTTTGAAAAAATTGAAAAAAAATTGAAAAATCACAAGAGTAAACACCATACTTCCGGTAATGCTATTTTCCTCAAAAGCTTGTTGTGGGATCTAGATAGTACACAAAACTTATACATGCAGTTTCAACGCTATACCTCTTTTTGTTTTTGACATATTCTGTACACACACAGACAAACACACAGACACACAGACAGACAGACCAATGAACAAAAACATGTTTTTTTCGGTTCCGGGGACTCTAGAACGTCAAGATCTGTTAAAAACTTAGTTTCGAATTTTTTGTGTGAATCCAATACTTCCTTTATTGTAAAAGGAAGTAAAATACTGAATAAGTAAGGATAAAATACGAAGAATAACCAAGACAAGGAAGAAAAGATTATTATAGTGCAGGAATTCGAGAAGAACAGACAATCAAAGGTGGGTAAAAAGATCACAGATATGAGTTCCATATAAAGGAGAAAACCACAAAGATCCAATTTCGAAAAAGTAGACAAAGCGATGTTGAGGGAGGGGTAATGTTACAAGAAGAAACTGAGTAGGTAATGATGAAATGCGAAAAAGGCAACACATATGAGCCCCGATATAAAGAACAAGACCACACAGATCTTAGATTGATGAAGTAGATGAAGCGATGGAAAAACGAAAAAAGAGCACTCAAGTAAACTGAAGCTGGAAGCTATGCAGGGTGTTGTTGAAATTCACAAAATTGCTTAATTTAGCCGCTAAAGGTCTTTAAAAATGATTAACTTTTTTATTTTTTTTTAACCCGCTGCATAATCACTACCAATTTTTTGTCTGACTAGTTACTTTAATTTAGAAGCTATTTTCTCTCTTACAAAATTTTAGTTGGGGGAATGGTTTAGCCACAAAAAATATCTTCTAAATTCCTACAAGCCTAGTGTTAAGTTACAATTACTGTTTCAGTATTAGAAAATATTTTGTTGTGGGCTAATCCGTTTACCCAACTAAAATTTTGTAAGAGAGAAAATAGTTTATAAATTAAAGTAACTATTCAGAAGAAAAAATGGTAGTGATTATACAAGGGGTTAAAAAATATGGATGGATAAGTTATTGTAACACATTTTAGTAATTAGGGTTTATCCCACAAACAGCTGTAGTTTACCGGTACAAAAGCATAGTCAAAAAATTCGTTAAATATATCAAAGATTTTTCGACTTAATTGAAAAAAATTAAAAAAGCTAATCATTTTTAAAGCCCTCTAGCGGCTAAACTAAGCAACTTTGTATATAGATAAGTTGAGTTAAATCATCGTATTTTGGGCCAAGGCACTTGGAGTCTTCCGTTGTACGTGTATTTCAAAAATACCCTGTAGATATCTTCTGTCTAAGTGCATGGCTTACTGTATATCAAATAGCAACCGCGGAAATGGATGTTGAAGAAAGGGTGGAGTTACGAAAAGAAAGGTAAAGATAAAATACAAAGAATAACCAAGAAAAAGAGAAAACGATTATTACAGTGCTCGAATCCGAGAAGAACAGACAAACAAAGGTGGGCAAAAAGGTCATAGATAAAAGTTCTATATAAAAGGGAAGACCACAAAGATTCTGTTTTCAAGAAAGTAGACGAAGTGGAGAACCGAAAGTTGAAAATGGAAAATTGCAAAATAGAGAAGGTTGCAAACTCCAGCTAACATAATTAAAATAATCTTAAGTTGTAGAGATCCTTAGTCTAGGTACATGGATTCTGGAATATAAAATGCCTGCAACTGAAATAGTATGTTGAGGAAGGAGTAATGTTACAAAAAGGAACTGAGTAGCTAATCATGAAATACGAAGAAGGGCGATAGCAAAGAAACAAATATTATTATGGTGATTGAATGGAAAACGAACTGACAATCACAGTTGTGTAAATAGACCGCAGATATGAATTCTATATAAAAAAAGACCAACAGATCCTGGCTTGATGAAGTAAAAGAGAAATATAGAGAACATTCACAGAGAAGTATAACGATCATTCTTTTATTGCCTATTAAAAGAGGTGTAATTGACATTTGATTAACTACTATAATTTTAATATAAAATTTAGTTCTTCAAATACTGAAGTTGGAATTCTTGCTTTATGCTATGGCCAATTTTAATTCGAAGAGAATCAAAACAGAAACAAAAAAATTCTTCATAAATTTGCAGGCGAATACTACCTACAATAAAGAAATGCGTTTAACTAAGTGAAAGGTTTTCGCTACATTAATAAAATATAATCTAACAGTGATTAAAGAGAAACTGTAATCATCAGTTTCGACACTTACTGTGTTTTTTTTTTATAGATGGATCCCTAAAGCATCTGCCTAATTTTATCAAAGTAGTTTGGCAATCATCCAGTCGAAATATGTTTTTAATAATTGCTTACTA
This sequence comes from Agriotes lineatus, assembly GCA_940337035.1. Taxonomy (NCBI): domain Eukaryota; kingdom Metazoa; phylum Arthropoda; class Insecta; order Coleoptera; family Elateridae; genus Agriotes; species Agriotes lineatus. The sequence continues at coordinate 13,150,650 of OW679203.1, read as the reverse complement.
ACTCTATTATGTTTACAGGGAGTGAGTCATTCGTTGCTGCGGCGCAGAGTAATATTTCGTATTTCATGGTTAAATATTGTCGAAAATACTGCGAGGAAATTTCCATCTTCGAAGTGAATACAAAAATTAATCTGAGCATAACCCAAATAGAATTAACAGTTAAAATATCTGTAAATAGTCGTAAAGGGTGTGTAGATTTTTATTATGTTTTCAGGTGGTAACCTTAATTCGACTGAGATGTTTTATTGTAGCAATTTTACTAACCAATACGCTATTTTTACAATTTTATTTATTTATCCAACAAGAAGTGTACTTACTTGCTCTGATGAAAAATAAAGTTTATTATTTCTAGCCTTTCAAATACAAGCGAAAATGGTGAATTCAAACATGCAGAAATACAAATAATAGCAATACCGTACTTTTACCTGTTTTACTCGATTATTTTTCCAAAAAATTGTAAATTACACATCTTCAACATTTCTCTATGCTTATATTCTTTTTATATATATTTTCTAAGCGCAAACAAGATCTTTTTCAACAAAATTGCGACTTGGCTTTTAACACACTATTTTTTTAGTCACCCGACTTGAAAATCATGCATTACTGTACAATGTTTATGCAGGAAAATTTTTCTTTCCATGCGTATTTTTCAAAATTAACTTTTGATTGGATTGCAATATTTGTTGACTGTGGGTTCTAAGGATATCAATTACAAATGTCTCTAGATTTGTGCTAGATTTAGGTATAATTAAGAAGAAATCCAGATGGCTAAAAAATTTTGTAACTCATCCCTAAACGCCCTTTACAGGACTTGTTGGATTTTAGGACTCGTCATCGGCCTGAAATTTGCCTACGCGTCCTGTAAAGATGGTCTTTTCGGACAAGTATGTGAAATTAATTTTCATATACAGCTGTGACCACAATATTTCCACAATTAATCCAGCGAAAGCATTTGTTTTAACTAACAGAAGCTTTTGAACGGAATTTATCAGTTTTTATCCACCGTAACGGTTGAATATAAATAAACAAGCCCTGAACTGGGGACGATCTGAAGGCTATATTTTCAATAATAAAATTGTATTTGTGTCTCCTTTAACATTAACTTAATTAAACAGCTAAACAAGCCTCAGAACCTGTTTAATAGCAGTGTTCTTTCTTTCTTACGAGCTTGAAATGTGGCCCCTGTTTTTTCCAAATACAATAATTTCGAGTCACCTGCATGAACCAAGAATTTCGCAAGGAATGGACACAACTTTTTTTCTCCGATTTTATAGAGGTGTAATCATTGGTGATCTTGGATGACAACTATTTATATGATATTTACTATACCAAAGCAGTGATTTATTAAAGATTTAAGTAGACTAGGCTTTCACATTACTTTCATCTGTTTAGGTTGAGTCAATGGACCTCTTTTTGTAAAATTTTAAAATTAAAACTAAGTTGACGCCTGCTTACTCACTGAGGAAGATGTGTTTTACTGTATGGAAGTTTGTTGCTTCAAGTAAATCTGTTACATCTGTAGTACAGGTTTTGAATTGCACGCTCTTTCTCCCCGCCTACTTGCTTTTTAAATTCGACCGGACAGCGACACGAATTTTGGCTTTTGTTGTCGGCATTGTCCATTTTCTTTCTGAGGCCGTGATGGTGACTTTGGTTTAGCGTCTTTGCCAGCAGTTTTGGAAAGTTTGCAGAGTATGGTTCTTGGCCCTCGCAGAATGTGCGGGTTGATGCAGCCCTGGCAGTTTTATGAAGAAATGGTTTCTCGCGCCTAGTTCGGCGGATGTGAAAGCGCTTCACCAAACGGTATCTACACGTGGCCCAAATTCGTAGTTGAATGATTATACCATTTCCTCTAATATCAACAAATGAAAAACGGCAAAATTCTTAGTTACGCATGTATTAACTTTTGATAATGTACATAACAACTGACAATCAAATACCTTCCTGATTCATAGGTGATAACCACACTCCTTCACAAACATCACGTTACCTGCTGTCAGTGCAATTGTCATAACAACCATATTAATTGTACTTTTAATATTTAAAATACACTATTCAAACGTTGTTTATTGACTCGTGTTATAGTCTAGCCGAATGCAACTCTTGTCTTCTTGATTATCAAAACATTTCTGTTTCCACTCGATGTTTTAAGCAATCACGCGAGTCCGAAGGACGAGCCTGATTACCAAACAATATATCTCATGTAAACAGAAATGATTATTTGATAATCAAGAACCCACTAGTTGCATTATATATGATAATATTCCAACCATGTAGCCGATGTTGATAACCATCGCATTTACTTTAAAATGTTGTAATGTATATTTGTACCCCTTTAAATTTTTTATAAGCTATTGCAGTTATCGCAAGCCGAGTTTGTTGAGCTGCACTTTAATTTGGAAAATAATAATCTGGAATCTTATATGACATGATGTCACTATAAACTTCGATATGGACATTTTGCCTTGTTTTTGCTACTGCTACCTGGATTCGTATGCTTACTTTCAGATAATTGTGCTATCTTGAGTTTGCGAATCCACTGTAAAAGATTCGTTGGCTCCCTTTTTGGCTTTGAATTAATTGTGAGTACTTAACAAACTACATGCCGTCTCCCCTGATTTAGCCGCGGCCGGCAATTGTACCGACGTAGTCACTTTTGTTATAATTTTGAGAGATGCTAACAATTGCTTCTTTTTCTTCTTATTCGTATATAAGGTCAGTGGCCTGTTTAATTCTACAAAGTTGTGATTAAATGGGTCATTTATGCTTATAAGCATAGGTGACTAGCCTTAGCTATCGAAATTAAGGTAGAATTCTCTTATTAAGGATTAACGACAATCGAACTCAGTGAGGCCGCCTGAGAGTCAATCATGCTGCTCACTCGACCAACCGCTCTCTTCAAGAAAATATTATATTATAGACATAAATAAAAAGAATAAAAATGTATTTATATGGTACACAGTTTGAAGAAGCAATTCATAATGGCACATTTAAAGAATCATCAACCATTATTGTTGTGCCAGCACAATATTGTTGAGTCAATTTGACTTGGTCCTTATGCTTTTCCTCTCTGGCTTATCTCTATCTGCTTCCTTTGTAAGAAATTATGACTGGTTATGAAAATTGTGCCCTTAATCTTCTTTTCTCTTCTCGGAAACGTGAGTGAACCTGATTTTATCACAAATATTGGAGCTATATTTGTTCCTTTAAAGTAAGGTACCATACGATGTTAGTCTCATCCCCGAAGAACATGTTTGAACTTTTATCGAAGCTTTATGCTGATGGAAGACACATGATAATTGTAGTTCATATCGGTATTTCTCATTTTAATAAAAAGTAAAACCTCAACAAACCAAGTGCTACTCATTTTTCTCTACCGCTTTTTATGTAAATCTCTGTTTTTTCAGATGGTCTTTATATAAGGATTGCCTCCATATAATTACATCCACGTTTCCTTTCATTTGTTCTTATGTACTTAAAAATTAAGTTGATGTTATTATTATTTCAGTAAGCATAACAAATAACACTTTCCAAGGTTCAAACTCAACCTCAGAATTGAGCGCGACCCCAACCTGACGTCTTCTGACCTCTTGTACACTCCAGCAATTTGCTCCATTCGACCATTTGATGTATTTACTGCCTGCGTTTAACTTACTCTCAATTAAGCATCCTCGTCCTTCCAGCTGTAGGTGCCGCGTCTCCGCCAATGTTATTCCTATCAGGACGTTATCCAAATGCATCAATTTAGTGCAGCTGATCGAAAATCGCGATAGTAAGTTTTGATAGAGCCCCCATAGCCTTTAACGCCGGACAACCATCGGCCAAACTATCGATAGTTGCTTTGCAATCAATTGCCGCTGAAGGCGCTTCCATAAATAGACGTGATGTGTACGTGTAAATATGAATGGAGCTAAATTTAGAAACGGGGTTAATTTGAACTTGATAAATAAATTTATTCTTAATTGGCAAAAATTTCTATCGGCTGGGACGTGGGAGTGACGACATTCATCTAAAGCCACTTAATTCCGCCGCGACCTTTGCCATGATCGTTCCGATGGAGGAAAACTGCGTCTAATAAGCCGAACCTGGCCAAGAATTTCGTTCGACGTATTTAATTCAGGGAGAGCCGCCTTACAAGCGTCGCGCGATCCCCAAGGTGATTGAATTTGTATTCCAGAGAAAATAGATGGTGTTAAATGGACCGCGAACGTCTTAATGGGTGAGTGGTTAGCTCAACTTTGTCTATATTTAAACGTTCATCTGTTATTCATTGTATTGGTTCCCGAAGTTTCCTGCCTGCGCCCGCTGTAGCGATCAATTTACCACGTTAGCCGCCAAGATTTGTTGCAAGCTGATAGGGAAGCCGAAAGTTGTTATGGCCAATAAATTATCGTTTTTGGTTTAGCGGAAAATCAATGGAAAGCATCGGAGTTCGTAAAGCTTAAACACAATCGCATGAATAAGAAACTTATACGACGTTTATTAGATAAAGCTCTAAAGACGTAGGAAATGTTTTGCAATACGTTGATTGGATTCAGTATTAATTAAAAAATATTACACGATGGCCATTAAGACGAGGCTTTTCGTAGCAAATTATGCAGCGAAGAATGACTTGGATGAGCAATACACTTTTTTAAACAGAACCAAACTCCCCTTCGAAGCTGAATTAGTTCTTCTCTATAGCAGAATTCAAAATCGTACATAGTATAAGTCTACAGCCTTGTTTTAAAATGATGAAGAAGAATAAATGAAACCACGTTATGTTTTTCATATCAGCTACTCTTGCACACCATTGCAAACAGGCCAAAATTAATCTGCAACGAGCCTAAAGGTTGCTCGACTAGCTTGTGGGAAGGGGAGGCCTTAACCAGAAAGAACAGTATCAAATTAGTAACTAAAGGGACCTGCCATTATTTACTCACTTCACTAAAAACGAGTACAGCATTTTTCTTCACAATGAAGCAAACAGTGAGAAATATTCAAAATAATGTTACTCCAGGAAGCTTGCGTATTCGGCAAAAGAAAACTAGAATGCTTTAACACAGCAAACATCGCACTCAAACGAGAAGACTCCAGCCAGCACCTTAACTTGAAGGTAGTTACTGGCTTCTGCTCATATACCCTTTCGCTGGCCTAAAACGAGTGGTGGCGGTGTCGATCTTTCAAACCGGCATACCAACGTATTTTGGTTAAATCATCAGATAGCAAAAGGTTAAAGAAAAATGTTGTCCTGGTGGAGTCAGCAACGTGTCGTCTAATGTCGAGCTTACGTATGCAGAATTGAAAGATTTTTAAATGTAGCATCATTCGAAAGGTCAGAAGCACTCTATCGTTTTCGCCTACGCTTTATATGCAGTTTCCATATTCTTCTCTCACAATCTAGCCGTCATAGCCTCACTATATTATCTATCCAATATCTTTATAGTTCTCAGTGCTTACTATTTTCTGGTTGAACCCATTCCAATATTTTGACCATCTACTTTTATCCATGTTCATTGTATGTCTTATCTTCTGGCTATACCTATGACTGCGATACTTATGCAGTTCCGTATATCCTTATTTTCTCGTTCAGTGCACTTTCCTTTATTCCTTTTATTCAAATCCCACATTTCTGCACCTTATATTGCTACATGTCAAGAATCGCATCACTTTTTTCCTTATTGTTTTCAGTTATTTATAATTTCCTTGACTTTTCATAGCTTAGCATATATATTGAAGTACTAGCCAACCTTCCTTTATTATGCTTTTTCCTCTTAACAGATCTTATTCTTTGTATTTATACCCACAGTGTCTCAACATTGCTTCATTTGTAGTTAGTCCAATTTGAATAGCATGAAATGTAAAAATAAAAATTCAGATTCTTAGATCAAACGTTATCAACAAGGGTTCTCTCTTTTCTTTCCTTTAGGTTCGCGTAGGGACGTACTGATATTGCTAATTACGTTGTTGAATAGTCTTGTCCCATTTTTGACGATATTGGTCTAAATGGGTGGTTTATAAGATTTTCATCCGGCCAGGAGGGCCTATCGGCGATCTCTCCCTCTATCTCACTCCATCAATTTCTCTACCACCGCGTCTGGTAACTACGAAGGATTCTCTCCCTCTTTTCCTTTAACCCCTTGTGCTAATAGTAATAGCAATAGTAGTATTACAAAGTACCTCGTTGAATGAATCTTCTTCTTTCATTCTTAACGGGCTTAGGATGACGGGTGACTTGTAGAATCTTTATGTGATCAGTCCGCCTTATTGGCGATCACACTCTCAGACGTCGTCATTCCATTTCTCCTTAATTTATCAGAGCCTCTATTGCGTTGTCGCGTCTGGTAATTATGAAGGATTCTCTCTTTTCTTTTCTTTAACCCCTGCCGAGATAACAGTGATATTGTGAAGTACGTCGTTGAATTGATCTGGTTTATCCAACCATCACAGTCTTGCGCTAAATGGGTGGTTTATTAGAACTGCATCCAATCAGTCGACCCCATCGGCGATCATTACCTCAGTCCCAGTTCTTTCATTTTCCTTAAGTAGGTCTCCATAGCGTTGTCGCGTTTTGTAACTCAGAAGGCTTCTTTCTATTCTTTCCTTCAGCATCTCAAAGGGAAATAGTTACATTGCAAACTACGTCGTTGAATTTATCTTGTTTCGCTATTCTTCAAAGTTTTGTGCTGAATAGGTGTCTTGTAAGATCTTTCTCTGTTCAATTCGCTTAATCGGCGATCTCCTTCCCAGTCGCTGTCCTTTCATTTTTCTTTAATTTATCAGTCTTCATAGCGTAGTCGCGTTTAGTAGGAACTAAGAAGGGTTCTTTCTCTTCCTTTCTTTAACCTATCGTAAGGGAATAATAATATTGAAACTACTTTCGTTGAATTGACCCTATTCTTGCACTCTTATCTTTCCAATGCTAAATGGGTGGCTTGTGAAATGTTCATGTCATCAATGCTAAACGCGTTGAGTATCTGACTCTTCGTGTTGCCGAACAACCAAAGGTGGTCGTCCAGCTGAGACCTGGTACGCAATGCCTTTAAGCTCCATCGCTTTCGTATATATACCCTAGTTGTACAATTTACAAAAGGATTGACTATTCTAGTCGTAAAAATGGTATTGTATTCACAAGACGAAGAGTCGCCTCACTTTCAGTTGCCCTGCGAAAGGGTTCGAGGTTTATGATATACGCATCCACTCGAAATTCACTCTCGATTTTTACAGTTGCAGTTTTATAGCCGTATTGTGCATCCACTTTCGCTTCTGATCTAGGAAAGTGTTTGTCAGGATTTGAGAAACCCTTTTCACTTTTGTTTGAGGAAAACTCGAAGACGTTGGAAAGCTTCTCTTCTTTTGAATTCCCCGGCACAAATCACTTTTTGACATTAGGCGTTTTTAACTGCGTGTACCCTTTAGCTAGAAAGTTTTCACATGGCACTTACGCTAATTGCTTGCACTTTGAGAATATTTATAACACGCACTATTTATTTTATGGGCGAGTTTACTCTTCTTAGAAGTTCTATGCTAACTATTGGCAACGATCTTTCTGATTTATTGCTCCGCTACAATGATATTGCAAACTACATCGTTGAATTGCTCTTCTTCTTCGCTTCTCATCGGCCAATGGTTAAATGCGTGGCTTGTTAGATCTTCATCTGATCAATCCGTTTGATCCTCGATCTACTCTTTGGTTGCCATTCTTTAGTTTTTCCATAATTCCTAAGTCCCCACAGCACTGTCACGTCTGGTAACTGAGAAAAGTTCTCTCAATTTTCTTTTTTAACTTATCGTAAACGAAGAGTAATATCGCAAACCATGCCCTTAAATTTACCTCGTTTATGTATTCTTAACGGTCTTGGAATGTGTGTCTTCTGAGATTTTCATCTGGTTGATCCGCCACATCTGCGATCTTCCCCTCGGTCCTTCTCCTTCCATTTTTCCTTATTTGGCCACAGTCTCCGTAGCGTTGTCACGTCTGGTTGCTAAGAAGGATCCTTTCTATTTTTTATTTAACCCTTCGAGGACAATATTGTCAACTAAGTTGCTGAATTTATCTTCGTTCTTTATTCTTAATAGTGTTGAGGTAAATAAGTGGCCTGTAAGATCTTTATCCTTAATCGGCAATCTCCTCTTCGGTCGCCGTGCTTTCATCTCTACTTAATTGATCAGGATCTCCATAGTGTTGTCGCGTCAGTAGTAACATAAGAAGGGTGTTATCTCGTCTTTTCTTTAACCCCTCGCCTTTGAATTGATCGTATATTCCATTCTTATAGGCCTAACGCTAAATGTGTGGATTATGAGATCTTCATATGATCAATCCATGTCATCGGCGATCTTGTCCTTAGCCACCATCCTTCCATTTTTCTTTAATTCATGAGAATTTCCATATCGTTGTCACGTATGTTAGTAAGTAAAAACGATTCGATTTTTCTTTTCTTCAATCCCTCGTATGGAAATATGATATTGCTCACTGCACATTTGAATTTATCTTGTTTCTCCATTCTTAACGGTCTTGGATTGAATATAGATATGGTTTATAAGATCTTCATCTGATGAATCCGCTTCTTCCATTTCTTCTTAATTGATCAGAGTCTCTATAGCGTTGTCGCGTCTTGTAGTAACTAAGACGGATTTTTTCTTTTCTTTCCTTCAACTCCTCTTAGGACAGTATTGCAAAGTACGTCGTTGAATTAATCTTGCTCCTCCATTTTTAACCGTCTTACGCTAAATGTAAGATCTTTATTTCATCAATCCGTCTCGTCAGCGATTTTACCGATAGTCGCCGTCTTTCTATTTTTTCCTCCGCAGTATTTTCACGTTTGGTAACTACTTTACCTTCTCTCTTTGAACCCCTCGTAAGGGAATAGTGATGTTGCCAACTCTGTCGTTAAATTGTTTCTCGTTTTCAACGGGATAAATGAGTTCTTCGGGGATACACTAGTTGGTTCGTTGGGCAGTGCAGTGCAGTGGGATGCATAACATACGTCTATAGGTACACGCACATCTCAAAGAAAAGGATTTTGTTGAAACGTTTCACTAGAATGAGACCAGTGACCTAACATGCAGCGATGGAAGGAGCATTTAGAAACGAATAAAATACGAAAGCCTACAGAAAATCTACTATCAGCATCGAGGTGAGGACGACTAAAAAGGGTGTAAAAAGGGCATGTTAAAAGAATCGTAGTGATTATCATAGTAGTTTATGTACTGCATACTACGACTGTGATATTCTGTATAAATACTCGAATGCTATAATACTGGAAATATATATCTATTACTAATGTATTTAGTCTTTCAGTATGTTATTCAAAGCCATTGGGATTTGAAACGAAAATGTCCACGTGCCCATCAAGGCGAGCAACTTTCATCATATTGAATTTCAGAGTGCGTATATTTCAACAAAGTTTAAAAGACTTGTCAGTTTAACGGAAATATCCAGGATGATTTTCTTCGGGATATCAAATAGAATGCAAAGATATTTGTCAGAGCGTTTCCGTCTTTTAGAATTTGACTAACGAGACAGCAATATAAAGTTTATATCTTGCAAACTTATGAATGTGGAAACTACTTCTCGAGAAATCCATATCTCGCTCAAAGTTCTGTGTTTGATACTTGTATTGCGATTGTACGCACCCAGAATTACTTCCTCACATTATTTCTAGTTTTCTCGACGCATTGACAGGATCTGTTTGCCGGCGCGTAGCCGAACTTCTGAAAGAGCTCGCGCGTGCGGCAATTAAAAATGCGGAAAGCCTAATTACCTCAGAAGTGGCGATGCAAATGCATCGGAATCAAGAAAGCGAAAATAGCGTCCGACGGGGAGGGGGCTGAGACAAAGAGGGTGGCCTCACTTTAGGGCTGCAGGGTATAAAGGAAATGAAGCAACAAACTTACAAATGGCCCGGAACGACATTAAACAGCGGCGATCTAGTGCTCTCGAATGCTCTTCGCGATCTGCTTTGGTTTACCGATTGGAACTACCCATTAAATCAACAATAAAAAACGGGGAATATGTCGCTGGGGCTGGAATTCGAAAGTGACGCTCGGCGGCGCGACGTCGAACTGCTAAGCCGAGCCGAGAGCCTTAATTTATATTCTGCTCTTGTTCAATATTGAAGCAACATTAATTTTAACATATTTTCTCCGAGGAGCGCGTGGAGGGGCCCAACTAAAGACAGTCTTGAATTAGCGATTTAACGAGCACGTTTCCGAATCATTGATTGTAATTTTCTTACTAATTTGTTTGCGTTTTACGTTCGCAGATTAATTTTGCAAGGTTGGTGTTCGCAATCAACTGAATCCCATACTGATTTTGATATAAAGCCCTGCCGCTGCTGCTCTATGCTTGGTAATTCCTCGGTAATTGCAGATTCAATTCTGGTTATATGTTTTGAAGGAAGTGCATGTTTCGATAAAGGCGGGAGATGGTTTTATTTTTTTCTATTATTGCCTATTCATACCCTAATTAGTTCCGTATTTGGGCGAAACATAAAATATTATTTCTAGCTAGTAGTATTAAAAACTTACATTAAAATTTCCACTTGCAAAAATTGGTTTTTCGCTGTATTCTCAATCCAACCACGTTTTACAAAATTTTGATGATCATTAATTTTCACAATGTTTTTTATATTGTATACAGTGTGTCTCACCAAACTATCGGACATGCTAAACATATATTGGAAAATTATTTAGTAACCGCTCGAGCACAGTGCGGCGCCTAGAAAGAGAAAAAGTAAAACCTGAGAGGCTACTTTGCCCTGGACAGGGCTGTAGCGGAGATACATAGCGATTCGGCATTCTGGAGGATGCGTATGCCGGGCGTTGAGAAGTTCCACCTGGATGTAGCAAACAAAGAGGCGGCCTCATACAGAATAAGTCTGCCATTTTGAGACTTGACCTAGACAGGAATGCAAGCTGGTGACCAACAAAAAAGTGACAGTCGAGGAAGCTGCAGGTGCATAGTGCCGGGCAAGCAAGCGATTCAACCTGGATAGAGTTGTTGCGGGGGCGAAGAATCTGGTGAAGAAATAACTGCAGGGTGACCAAAAGTTTGACTGCCAATGGTGCTACAAGTACGTAGTACAAGTTCGATGTGGACATTTCCTGGGCGACTGTCGAAGATGCTATAATTCTCTGAGAGAAATGGAGGCGATTGCTGTGACAAAGCTTTAGGCAAACAGGGTCGGTTCTTCCTTAAAACTTAGCTGTCAAGGCTCTTCGGCGAACAAAAAGGTTAGGCCTGGAAAACTTTTCTGAATTTTGCTGCTAATCCTCGGAGTTTTTAAGCACCTTGAGGCAATTATTTTCAACGGTCTGATTTTTAACAGTGGAGATCAAGTTGCTATGCTTTATTAAATTTAGCTATAAGTTTCATCAAAGTACAGCCAGAATTATTCATTTTGCATCATGTTGTAGCTGATCTAATTCGCCCATTTTAACACCAAACACGCTCCCTTATGTTACGCATGTTAGGTAAAGTTTATAATTTTTGTAATCTTCAAACTTATCCATTGATTAGTTATAGACAGCGTTGCGTCATTCGATGGTTCGTGTGTTTTTAATGTATTGTTTGGCTTGAATGTAGACAGCGTCACACCAACCCCAACCGTCCATTACAACGTTGCACGAAAGCCAAGGTATTAAACATATCAATCTTAAAAAAGCAAGAGATGAAGAATATAATACTAACCTGAAGATAAACGGTTTGAGAGGTTTAGAATGACGATGGGGTAATCCAGGATTATAGCCGTATGTTCAATAAAGCGTAGATTTTGTAACCTTATTAATTTTTAGTCTTGAAACAGATAGAAAGTAGAATAAAAAACAACAAATCTATAAGGATTTATTTCAAATTTTACAAAAAATCAGTCTAGTAATTACTAGTGTGGTCACCATATCGATTGGTAATACGTTCAGATAGAGGACCTAATCATTAGCCCCTTTTGATGATGCCAAATGTTTTTAAACTACTAGTTATGTACTCAACGAGTGTCTGTTACAAGACAGATTTTTCTCTTGTTAAGGTAATTGATTATCCTAGTTCTTCCTGTTCGATTTTTTTAATATTCCTCGTTGGATTGTAGGCTGAGCTCTGACAGTGAAGCCTTTGCAGCGTGTTTCGATAATGTGAAACAGCAGTTACATATATTTAGTAAAATGGGAAGCCTCTTACGTTTTAGTTAAACAGGCAATAATTAATAAGTGAATATTTCCCTGTCATCTAACAGCAAATTGGGAGACTTGGTGATGTGTAGAGAGGGTTACATAGCGATTGACGAGTGACAGCTTAAATTTACGAAACTTCTAACTTCTAAATAAAGGCTACAGCGAATTGGGTGACCAAGAAGAAAGAAAATACCGAAGGGAAGAAAAGCAGCGAGGCGAGCGAATCTGGAAAACAAAAGGAGACGAACGAGGAGTCATATGGGTCGAATAAGGAGTAGTTGCGCCGGAAAGTGGCAAAGAAGGGTACCTACCGTTTCCTTAGAATGGCCGAATATTAACTCATAGTGTTGCTCAAAAACGCACGATGCGCACTCACAAAACAATGAAAAGCATAGCTTCTGAACACCAGCGTTGTCTTAGATCGAGTCTAGTTCCATCATTAACCATCGGTGAACACAGATGCGATACCAGCCATAAGGTAACATTCCTAATACCTGCAAATCCCCATTCGCCTGCAGCATAAAGATGCGCCAAACCATTGAGATTTACTAATCTCAATCGAGATAAAGGCTTTTTCCTTCCCTCCATGTGGAAGGCGCTGATTTCTAAACCCGGCCACCGCCTTCTTCATCCAGCCGCGACGACATTTACCTTTAAATCTTCGCCTTCCTCCTTCCCACCGTTAAAAGAGTATCGCATTTGTCTTATTTCATAAGTTAGGTTACCGTCCTGTATTTGCTTACGAATGTGGGCGAAACGCCGACTTCTTCAATTTTATTAATGACACAGTAAAATCCCGGAAGTCGTTCGTTACACAATGACGATTGCCTTCCGAAATCTACAGAGACATAAAATACTATCTAGATGATAATATATTTACTTTACACCTATGTGTGTTCACTTTCTCTACTTTCTTCGCTCGTTTTAGTAGTTATTGTTGATCCACTATTGCTTACCAACTAGTAGTTCTTCCATTTCGTTGATACCATTCGATTACAAGTTGTTTCTAAGAACGTTTCTCTTGCCATTGGCTTCCACTGTAGCAACTCGGTTGTCCGTCTTTTATCACTTCTTCCTGCTATTTGTCCTGTTCAGCTCATTTGAATTCGTCCGCTTTCTCTATTGCATCCACCACATCTGTTTCATCCTGAATTCTTTCTTTCTTTCCTTCCTAAAGAATAACACCCTACTTTTGCCTTGCGATAGCTCTCTGGGTTACTGCTTTTTTATTGGCTACTTTATTGGTGGCAGATGCTTCAAGGCCGTAGGTGAGTACTGGTAGGGCACGCTTATTATAGATTTTTGCTGTATTTCTTTTGGTCATCAAAACGGTTTCGTACTGAGATAGCATGTGACCAGAATGTAAATTGACTGGCAAAATAACATTAAATCCTGATTCAATCAAATTGGTGCAACAATTCACCAAGCCATTACACCAAATACAAATATGTTTCCTAAATGTGTAAATGCAGAAATAATTTAGGATTGTTACAATATACTGTAATAGTTCAATGGCATAATATGTGAGCAAAATTGGAGATTTTTAACGTAACGATTATGTTTATTACTTTGTTGTGAACGCTTGATATTTCCCATGATAAAATCATGTCAAGCCGTTTATCATGAATTACCTTCTTTTTAGATGTACTGAGGTGAGGTGAGGTATTTCTTAGTTAGTGTACATCTAATTGCATTTCCTCCCAGACGATTCAGAAGCAATTTGGTTGCTGTCATAGGGACTAATTATAACAAATTCCTTTATTCATTTTTGCACACAAGAATTAGTTAGTTCCAAAACTAATTGTTTTACCTCGTACCTCAAGAATGCTCTACTGCTATACTAGAATATCAAAAATGCATCTACATGTGTTTTTAGTTTACTAAGGGAGCGCCTGTCTGGAACAGAACTCGGTGTATTTTCTTTATAAATTGCTGAACAGCATATTGGGAAATTTATCTTCAATAAACCCTTTCCAACCACTGTTCGTCATATTGATACCATAAAAATGTGCGATATTCGACTACTACGCATCATCAGCGCTATAATTGTAATAATAGCACCCATCAATCAAAGGGAACGGCCATAGTTCGGAGGAGATACAACAATAAGCATCAGTAAATTATTCGGGGAGATGAGTTTCGTAACGCGGGGAGACAGCGAAATATCAATATCGCCTTCTACACTTTATTGCTTTTAATATGTACACAATATAAAGTTTGACAAGTTGCAAGCGAAATTCATTTCGAATATTGAGAATTTTACGCGAAAGGCGTATCATTTCATGTAGTATTTGTCGAGAAAACACCCCTTCACGCTCCGGCGTGGATCTCAGCAAAGTGGTGGAAGGGCGAAGAAGAACAGCGTTGACGTGCCCGCAGCTAATAACGATTGAGCAGTATTATACAACTTATTGTGTAGATGCCTCGTAGCAATTTATTCGATTTCCACTTACATTCAAATTCGGCCGAAACGAAGGGAAAGAACCGCCTTTGGAGAACGCGAGCCCGTAATTAATGGGGCATTTTTCTACAAGATCCTGGCGAGACTCCCGCCACATGGGAGGAAAGTCCCCAAATGAACAATCGATTCGCTGTGATTTATTCGTTTCCGCCGATCAGCTGATAGCGTGGCTGAAGTGTCTGATGGGAGGGTTATTAGGGTGGAAATTCTGCATTTGTGGGGAACAAGACGTTTAAAGGAAGGGTGGAGTATTCTTTAAAAGCGATTCAGTCCTTTGTAACCGATCTGTTACAGATGTCGATTTTATATTACATCAAAGCTGCCTGGAACGACTTGCAAATGCTCGCTTCCGATACCAAACGCTTTATCCTCATTTCTTGCAGATGTTGTAGTATTTTCGTTTTAGGAATTTGAAAGCGGTGTTTTATCTCCGATCAAACACAGACGTCAGAATTGATGTTCTGTTGCTTGTAGACTTGAGTCGTGGGGAAATGTGTGATTATGTCATTATTGTTCCTTTGGAAACTGAGCACAAATACAAATCACTGGAATGGTGTAAATTTAACATTGAACAGTAAATGAAATTTTACAAAGAAAATATTTTCATTAAGTGCTTTGAAGAACCCCACTAAGGTTCCTAATACTATTAGGAAATATGTTATTATTATAAAGACCTAAACATAGCCACCTTGAGGTACAACGTAAATCATTCTGCGCAAAAATAAGTCCGGAATGCCCACTCACCCTGGAATAAACCAATGTACAGAGCATTATGAAACTCCGGCTAGCATTCCCCAGGAAACATTGCAACAGGAGAATGCAATTAGGTATAAATAATAAAATTAATCTAAAAATACCTCACCTCATCAAAAAGGAATCAATCCAGAACGAGTAGCTCGATTTGTTCTTAAGAAGGAACCCCAAACACCAAGAACAAAACAATTTTCATAACTAAAATAAGATCATGACATTACTACACCTTCTTAGGAACTGCAAAGCACCAACATATTATACTATTCAAATCTGTAAAAAGGATGTAAGGCTATCAAACTCAAGTAAGTAAGAATTAAATGTATCAATTAGTTTTCCCGGTGCATTCAGGAAACGTCTAAGTGAAGTTCCCGCCTTTTCGAATGAATTCCTAGAACGAAAAATTCTAGAGTGTCCCATAGACGCCACCACCCTTATCGGCACCAGCGTAGCAACTAACTGTGTACTGGAAAATGTATGTACGAGCACATTAAAGCTTAGAGGTACATTTTCAAATCATCACATTGGTTAAAAGAAGTACATACAATAAATTGAATTCCTTTAACTTGAACAAAAAGGACACACCAAGTATCCAAATATATTTTTTTTTTTAATGTAATTAAGTAAATTGGCAGTTGTTAGTCCAGACTATTGTCTGGTATATCATGCAAATTCCAAGAAAAATATTTTTGGGAACAGAAACATGAAGGTCCTAGATATAGTGTTTCTTAAATACCGTTAGATCCTGGTTTAACCAATTCAACAAATTGCGAAATTAACACAAAATGCCGAATCTAATTATGTAGGATTTTGAATAATATATTACACTTTTAAGTGTACAACACAAACATTTACAAAATGCAATATCAAGAATCAATCTTTCCAAAATGTAAATAGGACAATTTCCAAAAAGCAGATAGCGATGCAAAGCAAAACTTACTAAAACTATATGCTCAAGTATTTTCAAAATTTCTGAAAACTGAAACGGAAGCGTACAACCTAACCCACCCAATAATTGTAAAAGAAGAAAAGACAAGATAATCCGAGAACACAAACCATAAAAAATCTCCAAACCCAAAATTCAATGAAAGACGAAGAAAGACGGTTAAAATTACCAC